>JBBDGP010000312.1:5272500-6472500 GCA_037952835.1 Lithobates septentrionalis | reverse complement strand
AAAAAAATATTAAAAGCCAGCAGCTACAAATACTGCAGCTGCTGACTTTTAATACATGGCCACTTACCTGTCCCAGGGTCCAGCGATGTCGGCAGCCGATGCCGAGAACCCGCTCGGTTCTCGGCAGCTGCCGCCGCCATCCTAGGTGAGGGAATAAGGAAGTGAAGCGTTGTGGCTTCACTTCCCGGTTCCCTACTGCGCATGCGCAAGTTGCACTGCGCATCGTAACTGGTCCCCGCTATCTCCTGGGACCTGTGTGATTCCCAGGAGACAGCGCGGAGGGACAGGAAGAGGCATAGACTCCCATGGGAGTCTATGCCGGAAGTGGGTGCAAATACCTGTCTTAGACAGGTATCTGCACCCCCCTCCCCCCTGAAAAGTGCCAAATGTGACACCGGAGGGGGGGAGGGTTCCGAAAAGCGGAAGTTCCATTTTTGTGTGGAACTCCGCTTTAAGGAATCCTGATTGTTAGGATGTGGCTGTTTTAAAAAATACCATTTTAGTTGCTGATGTACATAGCCAACCACAATTTTTTTTTAAATGCAGAGCTATCAGTAAATAAAGTTATAATATATTTATTATGTTCCCATTGACATTAAGGTACGACTTCTATTCCTTAGAACAATCAGTGCATTAAAATGCACTTACTTATATACCCTATATATAAACTTCCCTCTCCTAGATTAACCGAGGCACCTTGTTCATAGTGTGTGGCTTCTAATTATGACTGAAAATGTATGCAGACCTCTTTTATCTTACCGTTCAAAGAAATTTGAATTTGAATTCATTGACCAACTAAAGTGGCTGATTGATGGGGAATTAGCTTTATGTCCTTGCAGTAAATTGCTCCTCACAAGTACTTCTCCCTTGGTAGTAAACGAGTAGACTGACATTTTCCTGTTCTAGCAGCCCTGCCATTAAACTATTAGGGAAAATCTAAATCTAACTTATCTGAGCAGTGTCCCCCAAGATCAGCTGATCAACATAGTCACTTTCAATCATCTCCCAATTAGCCAGATTGGGCAAAGGCATTTCACTGTTTCTTAAGCCGGCCATACATTATAATTATTATTATTATTATACAGTTTGCGCAGCGCTTTCCAACTAAAAGGGAGACAGTACAATTACAATAAAATAAAATACAAGAGGGGTAAGAAAACCCTGATCATAAGAGCTTACAATCTAATGGGGGGTGTACAAAGGGTTATATTTGTGGGGGGTGAGCTGATTGAAGAGTTGAAAGTTCAGTTGTTAGTTGGGGTGCGATAAGCTTCCCTGAAGAGATGAGTTTTCAGGGACTGACCAAATTTTGATCCATGTATGGGCAGGCTGATTATATAGAAGTCGATCTACAGATTGAGTCCTGTACAACCGCCTTGTCATATTTCTGCTGTTTTACCAGAGCTTCCAGCTATAGCCAGCAGCACTGATCTATGTATTCTGATGGTGGGGGGGGGGGGGTCTCCCTTCTGTCAGTATACAACAACTGGGAGGATTCCCCCATCCACATTGAGTGTGTGGATGAGGGAATCAAGTCAGTTTCCATTGTGTTATGTGGCCTCTGCACCCGACTCCACAGCGACAGCTCAGCCTGGGATTGGGTCAGATTGGCTTCAAAAAAGGTACGTATATCGATTTCTTCTTTACAGGTTAGTGTTAGATCGTGGATGTCTGTAGATGCAGGGATTTTTGTGTAATGCCCTGTACACACGGTCAGATTTTCCGACAGAAAATGTTCGATGGGAGCTCTTTGTCAGAAATTCCGACCGTATGTAGGCTCCATCGGACATTTTCCATCAGAATTTCCGACACACAAAATTTGAGATCTGGCTCTCAAATTTTCTGACAACAAAATCCGTTGTTAGAAATTCTGATCGTGTGTTCACAATTCCGACGCACAAAGTTCCACGCATGCTCGGAATTAAGCAGAAGAGCCGCACTAGCTATTAAACTTCATTTTTCTCGGCTCGTCGTACGTGTTGTACGTCACCGCGTTCTTGACGTTCGGAATTTCTGACAAGATTTGTGTGACCGTGTGTATGCAGGACAAGTTTGAGCCAACATCCGTTGGAAAAAATCCATGGATTTTGTTGTCAGAAAATCCTATCGTGTGTACAGGGCATTAGGGTAGACTTCTACTTTAAACGATAGAGAATAGTAAATGCATGATAATCACCTTCTCAATGGCAAACACGGCCATTTGACTTTCAACTGTGATCAGCTGTGGTCATTTTATTTTTTATTTCTCAGCATGAGAGGAGTCTTTCTGAAGCATTTCAGTCCCTGATAGTGAAACCGAAGCAAACAATCAACTAAGGGTGGCTAAGGTTGTGGACAGACACAAGTCAGGAGATGGATGCAAAAACATTTTAAAGGCTTTATCAATGCCTAGAAGCACAGTGAAATCTATTGTTAAGAAGTGGAAGGTATTTGGTACAACATAGACCCTCCCTGGATTAGGACAATGCTCTAAACTGGATGAAAGAGCCAGGGGGAAACTGGTCAGAGGCTACCAAGAGGCCTACAGCAACTTTGAAGCAGTTGCAGGAATTTATGACAAAGTGGTCATTGTGTGCATGTGACAACAATATCACACATTCTCCACAAATGTGGCTTGTATGGGAGGGTTGCAAGAAAAAAGACACTCAAGAAAGGCCAAATACAGTCAGGACTGAGCTTTGCCAAAACGCACCTTGAAAATTCAGAGGCCACATGGAAAAAGGTGTTATGGTCAGATGAGACTAAATTTGAATTATTTGGCCTCAACCAAACAATATGTATGGTGGAAATCCAATACAGCTCACCATCCAAATAACACCATTCCTACAGTAAAGCATGGAGGTGGTAATATCCTCTTATGGGGGTGTTTCTCTGCAGAAGGGACTGGAACACTTGTCAGGATAGAAGGAAAAATGAATGGGGCAAAATCCTGTCAAATTCTTGAGGAAAATCTACTGCCCTCTGCCAGAAAGTTGTCAGTGGGAAGAAGGTTTACCTTCCAACATGACAATGACCCAAAGCACACAGTGGTTGAAGGAAAAAAGTTGAATGTCCTTGCATGGCCTAGTCAGAGGCCAGACTTAAACCCCATTGAAAATCTGTGGAATGACTTGAAGACCGCAGCCCACAAAAGCCCACAAAGCCCACAAACGATCACCATCAAATTTAAATTAACTTGAACAGTTCTGCAAAGAAGAGGGGGCAAATATTGCAAAGTCTAGATGTGCAAAGTTAGTAGAGACATATCCCAACAGACTAAAGGCTGGAATTAAAGCAAAAGGTGGTTCAACAAAATACTGACACAAGGAGGTGATCCTTTTTCCAACTTAGTGAATCTGTTTTTAATCTTTTTTTTCTGACATGTTGGTGTTCTATCTTTTACTTGGATGTTATAAGTTGCACTGAGTACATACAGCTGGATAAAACAAAAACTGTGTCTGTCTTCATTTCAGGCTGCAAAGCAACAAAATGATATTATTTTAAAGGGGGGTGATTCTTTTCTATACCCATTGTAGTTGTGCACTCCTCTGACCCAAAATCAGCCAACAGTGGGCTAAAGCCCATCACAGAGCCAGCCCAATCTCTGCAGGAACAACGCGGGGATCCTCCCAGATACCTGATCGGCAGCTGGCTCAGCCTCCTAGTGCACTTCTGAGAGTCTAAACCAGCCACTTCCTCCACAGTCCAACACTCCAGGGAGCACTGGGGGGGGGGGCTTAGAGCAGAGGATGGCGACTGACAGTGACCGCTCTGTGCTCAGAGCGGACCGAGAACTGAGTGATCAGCAGTCTTTGATCAATCAGTTCTTGGCGTAGAGCTGCTGGGGGACAGATGCAGCATAGATCCGATCTGGGTGAGTATGTACAGTATGTTTATTATTTTGGAATCCCGCACTTCTCTTTTAAGTTAGCCAAGAGTATTACTTAAAGTGTTACTAAACCCAGGACCCTGCATTCACTATATCTGTCCTCCCACAGTACACAGAAAATACAAATGGAATAATTTAATAAATATAAACTGCTAAACACCTTTTCTAATCAGCAGTATATAGCAGTCTTGTGACTTCTATCAGTGTCCAGCTAAGCACTGGTTAAAGCTTGTAGGAGGAGTTTTCTTACTGTGCTATGAGACTGCAAGACCCCTTACCCTCTGTCTGGAGAGTACGGATTGGCCCTGTGCTGATCACATGCACCCTCCCAAGAAAAAAAAAAACCTCTCTAGCAATAAACACCAAACTGAGTATGTGCAGCCTGACTCCATAGACTCTGTGTTATCAAGAAATTATCAGGGGACAGTGGAAGGAGGGGAGGATCAGAGAAGACAGGATCAAACAGCCTTTTTACATATTGAAGAGGATTAACCCCTTAGATTCCATTGTGAATATAACAAGCATGCTTTACTGCATATACAGACTTATTTTACTGTTGTGGGCTTAGTAACACTTTAAATTCCAAACTTTGCGTCTACAAAGCAAGTAAGTATAGTATTTACGTTGCAGATAACACAAGGAAACCCTTAACTCTTAACATGTGATGAATGAGTTTAATAATCTCTGTCTGTCAGAGTTGTGTGATCAGTGATATCCTCATTATAGAGGTATTTACAAGTACTTTTAGCAGGAGGGATTAAGTGATTAATCCAATTCAGAGATAGCGTCTTATTTGCTTTCACGCTCAGGGATTCATATAAGTTGTATGGAAGTAGGATGACGGGTGCTTCAAACATTCTCAAAACATATCTAACATAAAATTTTATCACTGCTTGAGTATCATTTATAATATGGACTGGTCACCAAGTTGTACATTGGTTTGCAGCTCAAGAACTAAGAAGAAGAAGAAGAAGAAGAAGAAGAAGAAGAAGGTCTGCAGCTCTCTAAAAAGCGAGAAATGTAGTGCCCTATGCGCCTGACCTTAAAGGAGTTGTAAAGTCTCAAGGTTTTTCACCTTAATGCATTTTATGCATTAAGGTGAAAAACCTTCTGTGCTGCAGCTGCCCCCCAAAGCCCCCCTTTTTCTTACCTGAACCCGATCATCTAAGCGACGAGCACAAGCCCAGCAGCTCCAGCCGCTGTCTTGGGTCCTCATTGGATAGATTGATAGCAGCAGGAGCAATTGGCTTCCGCTGCTGTCAATCAAATCCAGTGACACGGGAGCCGTGGGCGGGGCCGAGTCCTGCTGTCTATGTCAATGGATGCAGCAGCAGATCTCGGGAGTGCGCCTCTACGGGTGCCCCCATAGAAAGTGCCTCTCCATGGGGGCACCGATGAAGAGGAGGAGCCAGGAGCCGTCGGGGGACCCCATAAACGGAGGATTGGGCCACTCTGTGCATAACCCTTGCACAGAGCAGGTAAGTATGACATGTTTGTTATTTTTTTTTTTTTTAAACAAACCTTTACAATCACTTTAAACTGTATGTCAAGCTAAAGGGTTAATTCACATGTAAGGTTGGGGGAAGTAAAACCCTGTAGTTGAGCTGTGGGATTACCGCTCCCAACTGCTTCCCCCTTTAGCAGCAGGGGCAGCGGCTGGGGGAGTACACATACCATGTTCGCGATGCTTTGCAGCTGTGACAGTATTCATGCCCCCCCTATAGCTTTCAATTGAATCTGGCCACTCTGCAAATGCCCCGCAGTTGTGGCACGCTAGTGCAGAGTCCAAGGGGTTAAAGAAGGCAGTCAGCCTGCCACGTGCTCCCTGAAGAGCGTTCTGAACTTAGATCGCTCTTTTTGTGACCAAAGCACACATGAACGAGGCCAAAAATGTTTTGTTGTTTTGAATTTAGTACAGGTTTCTTGAGTGAGGGGGCAGGTTTCAGGAGTTGGGGGTTCAAAATACTAAAATTCAGTTTTAAGCCTTCATCACTCAAGCTGTAAAGCCTAAGGCTACTTTCACACTCAGACTGTCCGAGCGTTAGCGGTAAAGCCCCGCTAGTTTTACCGGCGCTGTGTGGGCGGGAGCGGGGCGCTTTTAACCCTAAAGATGCGGTTAATATATGTGAGTTAGGGAGCTTAGATTGTAAGCTCCTTGAGGGTAGGGACTGATGTGAATGTACAATGTATATGTTAAGCGCTGCGTAAATTGACGGTGCTATATAAGTATCTTAAATAATAATAATAATAAAAGCGCCCGAAAAGCGCTTTGCAGGCGCTTCGGCAGCGCTGCCCATTGATTTCAATGGCAGAGGCGGTTTAGGAGCAGTGTATCCACCGCTCCCACACCGGCCCAAAGATGCTGCTTGCAGGGCTTTTTTTTCCGTCCTGCAAGCGCACTGCCCCAGTGTGAAAGCAGTTGGGCGTTCACATTTGGGAGGCTTAAAAGGTGCTTTTCAGGAGCTTTACAGGCGCTATTTTTAGAGCTAAAATGCCTGAAAAGCGCCTTCAGTGTGAAAGGGGTCTAAAGACCAACTCCCGACAAAGCTTTGGCATTTATTTTGGATAGTGCAAAGAAGGCTTAGAACAGGGTTTCTCAACCTGGCTTCCATGGAGCCCTAGGGTTCCTCCAGAGGTTGCTAGGGGCTCCTGGAGCAATGAGCAATTTCCACCTCTCAGATAAGTTCAACTGACACCATTGATCTATTTAGCTATCTGTAAGGGGGCATTCTTGCCAATGACCACAAGTGTTAGGAGCATTTTCCCCACTGAATATTACACTAATGTAGCCTTTCTCAACCTTTTCAACACAGAGGAACCCTTGAAATAACTTTCTGGGTTCAGGGAACCCCTTCTAAAAAATGACTATTTCTACAACTCATGATACATTAGTGTGATGGTCAGTGGGAAGAATGCTTCTTATAGGGCGTACACACGGTTGGACTTTGTTCGGACATTCCGACAACAAAATCCTAGGATTTTTTCCGACGGATGTTGGCTCAAACTTGTTTTGTCTACACACGGTCGCACAAAGTTGTCGGAAAATCCGATCGCCAACCACGCGGTCACGTACACCATGTACGACGAGACTAGAAAAGGCCGGTTCAGAACCAAGCGCGGCACCCTTTGGGCTCCTTTTGCTAATCTCGTGTTAGTAAAAGTTTGGTGAGAGACGATTCGCGCTTTTTCAGACTCGTGGCTTTCAGATCGTTTTCTGCCGTTCAGTTTGTGCTTGTGGGTTTGTATCTGCTCTTCAGTGCGTGCAAGCAAGTTCCGCGTGACTTAGTCATTGTATTCTTGTTCGTTCGTTACTGTTTTTCAGTTTGCTCTTCACAGGCCTTGCTGTTCTTCAGTGCGTTCTGTTACTTCGTTCTGAGCAGCCGACCGTTTTCTAGCCATGTTTCGTATGCGTACTCCTCGTAGATTTCGTGCTGTGCGGGGGCTTGGTGTTGGGGTCCTGACCTTGACACAAGTCCAGTCCATGAACAGGGTGGGGAGGAGTTCATGGACCAAGAATTGGTTGCTTCAGCGTGACCAGTTCTCTCATATGCCTTTGCTCCGTGAGATCCGTGAGAATAATCCTGATGATTTCAGGAACTTTCTCAGGGTGACGGACCCCGTGTTTCACCGTTTGTTGGCTTCGCTGACCCCCTATATCAGCAGGCAGGATACCTGCATGAGGCAAGCCATCACTCCGGAGCAGAGGTTGGTCGCTACCCTGCGGTACTTGGCGACAGGGAGAAGCCTGCAGGACCTCAAGTTCTCGACAGGCATCTCCCCCCAGGCTCCGGGGATCATTATCCCAGAGACCTGTTCTGCCATCATACAGGTCCTGCAGAAGGAGTATATGAAGGTAAGATTTTTATCCTTTAATATCACATTTTATTGTATTGAATGTTTGATAATATATTGTATTTCTTTCCTCATTCCCTAATTACCATGATTGTAATATGCTGTGAATGTAATTATTATTTTAGGTCCTTCATACATATTTGCCCTTCAATAACCTCCCCAGCATGGTGTCTCCTGGCCCTATATTCACCTCATGTAGTCACTTAACAATGTATTTTATCAGCTCCATAGTAGTGCTTTACCCCAAACACCCCTAAAATGTTTAGAAATGTTATTTTTGATTTAAATTCAGGCAGAGTGCCAGAGGCTTTTTTTTGTGGTGTCCCCAAATCATTTTTAGTAACCCTCCCTCCCCCAACTGCTAAGTCAGCTGATCCCAATTCTCTATCTATCCTCAATCATCTATCTGCTGACTTTGCCAAACCTATACACACTATACCCATCTCTTTTGTGGCCAGATTTATGGATGAATTCCCCAAAGCATGTAGTGCAAGGGCCTGCCTGTATACTTTCAAATGGTACTGTTTAAAGTTTTGGGATCCTATTATTATCTTGATAGGTAATAGCAGAATGTCCAAATGTCCTCAAATGTGTACAGTGTGTATTTATATCTTTGTATTATGACACCTCTTACCTATCCAGTGGTCTGCCAATAGTGTAACTAAGGAGGGTCTGTTCCAAGTAATACCCATTATTTAGGCATTCATCTCTCCATGAAGTGAAGAGGGTTACCTGTCCAAGAGCTCCCCCCCCTATAATGTTAGAAATGGCCCATGAGAGGGGGGGGGGGGATATGATAGGTTTACCTTATAGTTTGGCGTTGTTAAATTCCCCTTAATAAATGCTATCTGGAGGTTGCCCCATAATGTTTGTGTCTAATCTGCTTGCCATGTTTCAGAGTAAAAATAGTAATGTTTATTGTTTTTTCCTCAACAGTTTCCTTCCAGGCCACAGGAATGGCAGACTGTGGCCTCCCACTTTGTCCAGCGGTGGGACTTTCCTAACTGCGGAGGGGCAATTGATGGGAAACACGTCCACATCATCCCACCACCCAACTCTGGGTTGTACTATTATAATTACAAGGGGTTCAATAGTATTGTGATGTTGGCGGTGGTGTCGGCTAATTACGACTTCTTGTATGTGGACGTGGGGAAGAATGGCCGGATGTCCGATGGTGGAGTCATCGCCCAGACGGAGTTCTACAGGCGTCTCCAGAATGGCAGCTTGGACTTGCCAGCTCCAGAGGACAATGTGGAAGGACTCCCATTTGTGTTCGTTGCTGATGAAGCGTTTGCGCTGGGGGACCACCTGATGCGGCCATTCCCAATGAGGACCCTCACCCCGGAACAGAGGGTTTTTAATTACCGGCTGGCCAGAGCCCGAAGAGTGATGGAGAACACATTTGAAATCCTGGCCAGCCGGTTCCGCCTATTTATGACACCCATCCATATGGCGGAGTATAAACTGAACCATATTATACCTGCGTGCTGTGTTCTCCATAACTATGCTAGCTCAGTTGGGCCTGAGGCCGGAATCATACATCAAACCACACTGACGGCGCTTAAAAGTGGCCGTCCTGGCTTGCCCTCCCTGAGTGCCCGTGATGTCCGGTTACGATACCAGGAGTTCTTTGCGGGTAGGGGGGCTATCAATATGCCAGACAATCTGTGAAGCCTTTTTTATAATAAATAAAAAAAAGAAATTCTTTGTGGACATTTACTGCTTGTGTTTGTTTTAGCTGACCCTGACAGAAATGTGTTGAGTCCAGAAAATGTCGTGATTGTGTAACCTTATTATACAAAGCACTGTTGGCTGTTATTTCCTAAATGCAAAAACACATTTCACTACAAGTACAGTTGCAAATGCACTGAAACTGCACTTGTAGTGCAAAGAGGATTTGCCCTTAGGAAATAACCCCCATTTTTGCTGAAAACAGCAATTACATCACCCCAAAAGTGTTGTAGTGTTGAGACAATAATCCACACATTCTTGAGTAACCAACTTTTTTATACCTGCACAATCACATGTGCATTTACCAAAGGTTTTTGAAACAAACCAACATGTTTGTTGTATAACAATTTTTGGAGTAGCATTATCAAAAATCGAAATGTCCATTTAAGATAAAACAGGCCTGTGTAAAACCAACAAGAAAGCCAAAAAACTTGAACTTACAAAGTTCACATTAGGTAAAACCTGAAGGCACTACAATTGTCTATTTTGGCAGAGTTCCAAGATGTAATTTTTTTATTGGCCTTTGTCAAGCTGCAATACTTTACCTGTTTAGTACAAGCTTCACAGATGGAGACCCCCCTATAGTATACACTGGAGCACCTGTGTGGCCCCCCTACTAAAAATGGTGTTCTGGGGTCCCACACTAGTGCTCCAGTGTCCAGATGTGAAAACAGCTGCTGAGTGTCCTCTCCTTACACACAATCTAGTTTGCATTTCATTCTAGTAACAAACCCATCTACACAAACAAATATTTGGCATCCAAGTAGGCCCAAAAAAAATGTGGGAAAATGCATATGGCCTAAACAATGGTGTTTTAGAGGCCGAAAGAAAAATGTTTGAAACGAACGAATAATGGGCCCATGAACATTAAAGTTGCCCTTTTAAACGTTACAATTAATAAAAGCATATGGAGCAGCACGAACGGAATAAAGACAGAAAAAATAGGAACACAGCACAACTACTTACTTTTTTGCAGCACTCTCCGGATCTTTCGGTACTGCTTTGGCTCTCTCAATTTCAGGTCCGACCACCGCTTCTTGAGCTGATCTTTCGATCGTCGTACCTCGAAATTCTTGTGCAGACTTTTGATCACTTTCGCCATGATCTTGGCCTTTCTGATATTGGGGTTGGGGTAAGGCCCATACTTTCCGTCATAGTCGGACTTCTTCATGATGTCGACCATCTCCAACATCTCCCCAAAGGACATATTTGTGGCCTTAAAACGTCTCCTTCTGGATCGGGACGTGTCCGGATCCGGGCATTCCTCCTCCTCCTCCTCCTCGTTCCTGCAATTATCACGCACCTGCTGTGACTCCGCCATGTGCTCTTCCCCCACTGCGCCGAACGAAAAGGGGCGGGGAATAGACTAGAAAGAACGTCAGGGGCGGGCGGAGTTACACGCATGCGCAGTGTGTATAAAGCGTAACACGCGTGCGTATTACGAACGATCTGTGAGCGGAGGAAGGAGCATTGGACGCGCCGATCGTAAGAACGTAAGAAGGTAAGAGACAAACTTGTGCCTATACTGCTTCTACATTGAGGCCTATATTGTAACAAGATTAGGAGAGTTTAGTCTGACATTAGGCTTTGTCTTGTGTTGTGTCTTGCAGTGAACATGGATATGCTAATGAAAGATAATGACTTCATGTCAGTATTCATAGATATGTTAAGGGAGCTGCCCTGTCTGTGGGAGATTAAACACCCCCATTTCAAGAACCAAGCAAAGAGGAAGGCAGCAGTGGAGCAATTGTGTGAAATTGTGAAGCAGGTGATCCCTACGGCAGACATTACCTATTTAAAGAAATTAATTGGTGGCCTGAGGAGTACATATCTAAGGGAGCGCAAGAAAGTCCTGGATTCACAGGCTGCATTTTCTGGCAGGCCAGACTGAACCCAGGCCATTCCTCTCCAGTCTTCCTTCCACGCTTCCTTCCCCCCCAGCCGAGGCTTCTGACGCCCAACCTGGGCCTTCCAGGCCACAACACAAGGAGGAGCCCAGATTGAGCCAGGTATAGCATTCCTCTAAATATTTCTGCTTGTACAATCAATGATGTTAACTAGATGTTAGTTGGGAGTACTAATTTATGATTGTGATTGATGATGCAAAACATTACAACCATGTCCCTTTTTCATACACAGGGAAGTCTCAGCCAGGAGGTGGCCGGGCCGAGCCGGCTGGCTGATCTGCAGGTCCCTCAACCCCCCCTGAAAAGAGAAAGTGGCAGTAGGAGTGCCCTAGAGGAGGCTACCAGAGGACTCTTTTGGAGGGCTACAGAGGTCCTGGGAGCACGACAGACCGTGGAGGAGGACATTGCTGCCGTCATTGCATATAAAATGCAGAGGATGGAGGAGGGCCAACAAGTCATGTGTGAGGCGCTCATATCGGAGGCTCTTAACAAAGGTACGAGGGGCCAAATTACATCTCAGACACACCTTTGCGATGGTCCTCCTCCTCCTCCTGCAGGTCCTCCTCCTCCTCCTCCTTCTCCTCCAGGTCCTCCCAGTCCTCCTCCTCCTCCAGGTCCTACTCCTCCTCCTGCCACATCTCCAACTGCACAGCCACAGCCGGGAAGGAAGCGTGGAAGGAAGACCAGAAAGTGAGGACCCTGGATCCGGTCTGGTCGGCCAAAAAATGCAGCCTCTTGTGGTACCACAGCCTGGGGACACACATGTCATCTGCTGCTATCCGGATCTCTGCGAATCCCGGACCAGACTGCCCTCCCTTACATATGGACTCCTCAGGCCACCAATTTTGATGTTCAAGAATTGTCTGCCGTGGGGGTCCCAGGCTTCGCTAATTTCTCATGTTGATCCAGTGTTGCCTTCCTCTTTGTTTGGTTCTGATCCCTTAATAAAGGATTTTTGTTTTGAATCATACTCTCCTATGTGTTTTACTTCAAAAATGACAGTTTGTTTGTGAGGATTCAGGTACATTTCAAAAATACAATGTGAAATGAACAAGGGACACCAACAACAAACAAGCTCCTTGAGATTAAATAATAAAAGATATCAATGGTGTTGGGGTAACTTGACACACAAAACACACGCACAAATATTCTGGAGTAAAAATAAAAATAACATTGAACAAAGATCAGCCTTTGAAAAAATACAAACATTAAATAAAAAAAAAAAGGCTTAAAATCCCCCAAAAAATTAAACAAAAAATAAAAAATTATGTCAGATGTGACAACTAATAACAATATATTGAGGGAATACCAATAAAAAAACACAAATAAAAGTTTGTGAGAAGTGTGTGTGAATATGAGCAGCAAAACGACTTAATTCTTCTCACATTATAAAGAAGAAGAGATTGCGCTGTATTAAACCATTTTTAACATTGCAGCGTGACGAAAGTGCTGTATCCATTGCGAACGCTAAGTTTACCAGAATGAGCTGTCCCGTCTTGGAATTTCTTCTGAGCATGCGTGGCACTTTGTGCGTCGGAACAGGCCACACACGGTCGGAATTGACGCGATCGGATTTTGTTGTCAGAAAATTTTATCTCCTGCTCTCCAACTTTGTGTGTCGGAAAATCCGATGGAAAATGTCCGATGGAGCCCACACACGGTCGGAATTTCCGACAACACGCTCCGATCGGACATTTTCCATCGAAAAATCCGACCGTGTGTACGGGGCATTAGACTTGTGTCATTGGGAAGAATTACCCCTTACAGATAGCTAAAAAGATCAGTGGTGTCAGTGGGAACTTATCTGAGAGGCACAAATTGCTTATTGCTCAAGGAACCCATAGCAACCTCTGGAGGAACCCTAGGTCTCCAGGGAACCCTGGTTGAGAAACCCTGCACTAATGTATCATGATTTGTAGATATAGTCATTTTTAGCAGGGGTTCCCCGAGCCCGGAAAGTTTTTTCAAGTGTTGAAAAGATTGAGAAAGGCTGGCTTAGAACCTTTGCAGTCTGTTTCCCCAGAGACAGGAAGTAAAGGGGACAGGAAGTAATTGGAATTTGTTCCAATGGGGACAGACGCAGTTCCAGCTTCCAAGCACACATTTTATTGCCATGTACTATTTCCTGTCCCGATACCATAGGGGTGTCATTGAGAGATACAGTGAGGGGAGATATCCCCACAGACTGTTAAAAACAGGAGGTTCTAACCCCGTATATCATATATTTTACATACAGAATAGGAATATTAATTTAAAGTGACAGGTGCAGTTTTAGATGATGTAGGCCAGACTTATCCGATTGCAATGTTATCTGTTCCATCAACGTTTCTGACGGCTAATATAATCTGTGTGGTCTCTGTAGTTGTAGAAGGTGTGCGGAATTTAACAGAGCGGCCCCAACCACTTTCAGCCCCGTTTATCATAAACACATAAATCTGCTCATATACAGCAAGGGAGATCCAATGGAGAGATAAGACTAATAAGAGACTTGAGCTATGTCTGGAGATGACATTTTTCTGGATCTTGTTACTACAGCATGAAAAGTGAGTAAAATATGGAGATAAATGACCTTCATTAAAGCGTATCTATTACCTCGACACAACGAAAGAGGTCATCTTGTAGACAGAATGATAATATCTAATAATTCACAAAGAACCGGCACCGTGACTGAGATGTGAGGAACATAGCGGCCTATACAGTTGTGCTCAAAAGTTTGCATACCTTGGCAAAAATCATGAAATTCTGGCATTGATATTGAAAATATGACTGATCATACCAAAAAAACTGTCCTTTATTTAACCACCTCAATACTGGGCACTTTCACCCCCTTCCTTCCCAGGCCAATTTTCAGCTTTCAGCGCTCCTACACTTTGAATGACAATTACTCAGTCATGCAACACTGTACCCAAATGAAAGCTTTATCAATTTTTCACACAAATAGAGCTTTCTTTTAGTATTTGGTGTTTAATCTCTACTGGGGTTTTTATTTTTTGCGCACAAATAAAAAAAAACGAAAATTTTGAAAAAAAAAAATAGTTTTCTTAGTTTCTGTTATAACTTTTTGCAAAGCAGTAATTTCTCTTCATAAATTTAAAATTTTCTTTGGTAAAAACAACCCATATATTATTTGGTCTGTGTGAAAGTTATAGGGTCCACAAGCTATGGTACCAACAGTAGCGGCCGCTTCATTAGGGGCGCAGCAGCGCCGCCCCTCCATCCATGCGTCCGGCCCCCTAATCTACATGCAGGGCGCCGGACGCATGGATTCCAATGTTTTTTTTTTTTCTTAAGCATGTGATTAGAGCCTGAGGCTATAAAAGGCTTTAAAAATAGCTGGCGCTATCATGGCGCAGTGAGCCCAACCACTTGTGTGACAATAGCGAATTAATATTCACTATCGTCTTCCACATTCTCCTCCCCCCAAATCAGGAAGCGCCATTGCGCCAGCTAAATAGATACCAAACATATCATGCTTTAAAATTGCGCACGCTTGTGAAATGGCGTCAAACTTCGGTATTTGAAAATGTCCTATTGGCCAGGGAGTCTTAGGACTCCCTGGCCAATCGTGTCTCAGGACACACTTCCTCTTCCTGTGCGATTCGGGAGGAGAATGTCTCTCTGTGTGCTCGCATGTAGAATCGGACAGAGTGCTGGGTGATCGCCGCCGGCCGTCTTCCGCCAGAGGGGTGGGTGGGGGTTGTTGGCTGATCGCCGCCGGCCATCTCCTGTGGGGGGTGGGGGGAGGTGCTGTTAGTTTGTGCCACCCCCCCCCCTAAAATTTTGAGCACCAGCTGCCACTGGGTACCAATCATTTAAAATTGATTACACCTGATGTACTGATGGCCTTTCTCATTTCTTGAAGCTCTAACATGTCAAGACAGCATAAATGTTCCCCAAAAGACTCCTTTTTGGAAAGTAGACGGTCCAAGGTATTTAATTGCAGCAATTCTGCCCACAATTCTAAATTGTGAAGTGTAAATGGAGCCTGACGAGGAACAGGAAGTGAGGTGAAATTCCCCAATGGCAACACAGCATTAAAAACTGACAGAGATTCTAACCCTTACCTAGTCTATCCAAAGAAAAAAAAAGTTTTGGCTAGAGTTTAAGAATATGTCAACCCAACATTTCATATTCCTGATATGTTCCTGCTGTACCATGTACTTTTATTAAAAAGTATACTGTTCTCTTTGTATTGCTTCCATTGTGTGAAATCCCTGGTGTTCCTGTTAGTCCCTCTACTTTCCTAATAAAAAACTGACCACACTAAGCAGGAGAGCACACTGTTGATTTTTATGGCTGTGCTGGGAACTCAGCCTGCTCTCTTCCAAAGATCAAACTTGTTCTGCCACCTCCTGGACAGCCATTCGCTGGGGAAATCAGTGTGCTGCTGTTTCTCCTCCCCTACCTCTTATGCAGCTGAGAACAGAGGGAATGTGATTACTTATAAGAAAAAAGGTGAAAAGGGTATTTATTATTATTTTTTTATATTTATACAAAAATGTTTTGACTTTCATTTCTATTTTAAACTGAATGGGTTGTTTTACAAGGTGAAGGTTTATATGTACTTTAGGCCTGCTGAATTGGCCCAACATTCAAACTGTGAGTGGCCTTGCTGTCACCTGGCTTGACAAAGAGTGATTTTTTCAATCCAGTTGAAGAAGCTGGGTGGAAAATTGCTGCCAAACAGTGACAGCATCCAATGAGATCCAGTATATTTGGGTGTTATCTTACAACCATCAAAAAACAAAAGCTGGCAGAAAAGATTCCTCCATGCACGCTGGATGAACGTTGAAATCTATATGTGTATGGCTAGCCTTAGACATTAAAGGGGTTGTAAACATTCGTGTTTTTTTTTACCTTAATACATCCTATGCATTAAGGTGAAAAAACACCTGGCAGTGACTGGCCCCCCAGCCCCCCTGTTTTACTTACCTGAGCCCTGGAACTTGACCTGGCGGGGACACACTGTCTCTCTGCAGGGGGTTCTCGTCTCTTGATTGGATAGATTGATAGCAGCGCAGCCATTGGCTCCCTCTGCTGTCAATTAAATTGAATGACACGGGCGCCGGGGCTGAGTCATACATTCAGCGTCTATAGACGCCGAATGCTGGACTCGGGAGCGCGCCCGCAAGGTAACCCCCTCAGGAGAGCACTTCTCCTAGGGGGTTATCTGATGAGGGGAGGAGCCACAAGAGCAGACGGGGGACTCCAGAAGACCAGTTTCGGGGCCACTTTGTGCAAAATGAGCTGCACAGTGGAGGTAAGTATGACATGTTTGTTATTAAAAAAAAAAACAAACCCTTACAATCACTTTAAGAAATATAAATGCCTCCCCAATATTTCCTCTATAATAAACTATGCTCCTGGGCGTATGTGTGTACAGGGCAGTAACCCATAGCAGTTGGATCAGTGGAAGATGACTTGGCTGCCATGGTTGACCACACTTTGTCCCACTGAACAAACCTGTCTGTTTGATTTCTCAGGAGAGGAACAGAAAGGGAGACGTGGCAAGTCTTTCTACCAGCCGCGTCTTAGCTACATTGCTGCGGGCAGACAGGCTGAGTGACTGTAGCTCTCAGGTAGAAAAGGATTTTCACTCTTATGTATCACTTCCTACTGAAGAGCAAGAAGGACAACAAGACCGGACAGTTTCCAGCTCTAGGGAGGCTTTCATAGCTCAAAATTCAACATAAAACGCACACAAGAATAGTGATGTATGGTTTGGGAACATAAAAGCAAAAGTAACAATGTAACATAAATCTTGAAGGTGAGACAGCCATAAGATACAGTATAAAGACACAAACTACATAAAATATATCTAAAGTTAATTTTTTATAAAGCTTTAAAGGATAGAGAGGTGACCGGTCATAAACTTTGTCAGGTTTATGTTGCTGTAAGGGCTTGTTCACACTTGACTAAATTTCTAATGCTTAAAAAACGCTCCTATAGCATTAGCATGGGCATTTGACTCGCACTAAAGGGGTTTTAAACCCTCAAGGTTTTTCACCTTATGCATTCTGTGCATTAAGGTGAAAAACCTCCTGTCATGTAGCAGCGCCCCCCAATCCCCCCTTTTACTTACCTGAGCCCCGTAATTCCCACAATGGGAACAAGCACACCAGCTCTGGCCTGTGTCTCGTGTCCTGATTGGATAGATTGATAGCAGCGCAGCCATTGGCTCCCGCTGTTGTCAATCAAATGCAATGACACGGGCGCCGGGGGGCGGGGCCGAGTCCTGCTTTCTGTGTCAATAGACGCAGCAGCAGGAGTCGGGAGCGTGCTCGCACGGATGACCTGAAGGAGAGCGCTTCTCCGATGGGGCACTCGAGAAGAGGAGGAGCCACCAGCGCCACTGAAGGACCCCAGAAGAGGAGGATCGGGCCACTCTGTGCAAAACCAACTGCACAGAGGAGGTAAGTATGATATGTTATTTAAAAAAAAAAATAGGGTTTAGTAACCCTTAAATGAGCTTTAGTATGGGCGTTAGATTGGTGTTTTACAAGCATTAATGACGAGTTAAAAATGCTCCCTAAACGCCCTATGGACAGTTCTGAAGCATTTGATGAGCGTTAAGGCGCGATAAAACCGCTCCACAAACACCTATTCCATTACAGGAAGTAAACTAATCTTAACTGTGACAAAATATATAATCTATATATATAAACTTGCGCTGATGGTGAACAAATAGGGTAGTAAAAAAGGGAATGAAGCTGCTATACACAAAGTGCTAAACACTTGAACAAAATAAAAATACATAAATACAGCGCTCACAACCATAAAACCCATCATAAGTGAAACACAAGTGAAAAAATCAAAACGTAAAATCCATAAAAAACTGAAAAAATGCTTCACATCTGGTGTGCAAAAAAAATGTTTCAGAAATTTTCAGGTGTACCAAGACACCCCCACATGTGTCCCCACTCACCAGATCACAATGACACCCAGTTTTTCAGTCTGGGGGTCAATACAGGCTTATGCCCCATACACACGATCAGAAAATCGTACGGAAAATACCGCTTTCGAAGCGATCGTACGATAATCGGATTGTTAGTACAGAGCTTTCGAGAGCCGATCAAGACAGTTCATCCGATAGTATTCTATCGGACATGCAGGAAATTTTTTTTCGTACGGTGCCAGATCGTACGATTTTCGTTTAATGAGTAAAGCTATCGTTTTGAAAATGCAATACAAATGCATTACAACACATGACATCACTTCCGAATTTTATTTCTGTCCTGCGGGAATTTTCGTGACCTTAGTAAACTCATCAGATTCGATCTGAGATCAGCATGCAATAAAAGACGGACGATCATTCGTCCGATAATCTCATCGTGTGTATGAGGCATTAGAACGATATCCAAAGGACGTCAAGCAGATTCACTGATGGGACTTGGTGACAAATGCTTCTTTAAGATGATATCTCAGCCATACAAACAGGTACCCAAAAGCAAAGAGATGGACTAATAGTGAAGTAAGCTAAGAACAGGCTTTATTGCGCATAAAAATGCATACTTACAGGCGTAAGTTAAAAACAGGCATAAAATGGAGAAGAAAATGCAGCAAACGCCGTTACTGGCGTTCTTTTCACGAGACCGTTGCAACTTCCGGCACTTTTATTGGTCGTCTGTGTAGTGCCCCCTCACACTGATGATCGGTAGAAGGGATTCCTTGTTAAACAGGGACTTAGAAAGTGTGCCACCCTTACAGACAGCTTGAAAGAGCCTTGTTGTTAGTGGTAACTTACCTGAGAAACCAGGGGAGAGCCTCCATTGTTTCCATGTTGGAAATATGTAGGCTTTGCAGCTACTGCTCATTGCTCAATGAACCCCTAGCAACCTCTGGAGGAATCCTGGTTGAGAAGGCTGTAATAGAGGGTCCAGATAAAGTTTTTCAGTCACAGGGTTCTAAGGAATATGTTTCAAGGGTTCAGAAGTACTCCTTTCTCAAGGCTTGGCACCAGTGTGACAACCCTGGCACCTGGCTGTCATCAGCCTCTGCAGACTTCCAAGGACGTAGGTGCTGGACAGCAGTCCAGGAGGTGACATGGATACCCACAAAAGGATCCTCCTAAGCAGGAAAGAAGATAGAAGATTCTGAAATCTGAGCATCACCTGACTATAGGTTTACGAAAGTATTTTGGGCATTTACAACATTTTTTTTTAAACAAAGGCAGCAGTTAGTTGGAGGGCAAGGAAAGGGAATTGTCAGAGTGTCTGTCTGCAGTTCACTTTTACTGTATAGTAACACATCAGAAGCCCAGCCCTATCTCAATGCAGCTGAAGACCTCCAAGAAATGGAGCACATGGGTAGGGCAATCTACAGAACAATATAAACATTCCCTACCACTCTAGCTGGATGGGGCACTGGGGATTTTTTGAATTGTTCAGTGTATTGCCCAACCCACATGCACCTTTTCTTTGCTAGTTCTAAAATAATTTGAGCAGCTGCAAATTTTTGCTTTTTGAGTAAACTGAGAATGAACTAAATTGCTGCATTCTTGAAGCAGGTATGCTTTAAGGTCAGCTTAATACTTTTAGAATGTCAGTCAAGGCTTTTGCACTTGCTTTCTATATGTTTCTCATGGAGCTCAAATTTTGTGCATTAAAAGTAAAAGAACACACATATTTTTAGAAACATTACAAAACAGCCGTATTTATCAAAAATTCCCTAAATGACAAAACTGTAACTTATGCCGGCCATACGCGGTTCGAATTTCGAAAGAATTTTCTTTCGAAAATCGTATCAAAGAATTTTCGTATGAATTTCGCACCATTAGTGGTCTGCAACAACGGCCGATTTTCGTGGGGCAATCAAATTTGAGGAATCGGACATGTTGGAATTTTTTTGAAAAACTAATGATTTTCTAATCAATGATGGGAGAATCGTGCGAGAAGTGTAATAAGAAAAGAAAATTTACGGAGAGAAAAGAAGATTCCCAGCCACGAAATTTCTTATCGGTAGCAAGATGAGGTGAAATTGAAGGCTTGGTCGGCCGAATTTCGAAAATCAATGGTGGCATCATTGGATCACAAAAAAACGAACTTTCTGATTTTGAAAAGAAAATTTGTTCGAAATTCGACCATGTATGGCCTGCTTAAGGGGTTTATTTATTAAAGCTGGAGAGTGCAAAATCAGTCTCACTTCTGCATAGGAACCAATCAGCTTTCAGGTTTTATTGCCAAAGCTTAATTGAACAAGCTGAGGTTAGAAGCTGATTGGTTTCTCTGCAGAAGTGAGACTGATTTTGCACTCTCCAGCTTTAGTAAATAAACCCCAAAACCTTCAAAGGACTAATTCACGATTTTGTATCTAATTTGTCCATTTGTTGTTAACAAGAAGAAAAACAAGACAAGGGTTATGTGTGATTTATTTTTATTTTTCGTATAATCTTTACTTTTTAGAAGACAAGTAACATGTCATGTTCAACACTTGTATCTGAATAAAGTCTCAAACCCACATGGGCTCGTATCGCATAAACATCACATACAATCAGACTTAATAAGAAATTAATAATAAAAAGAAAAGGAAATACCAGGTGAATATTTTGCGAAATAGCCGAAGGGCTGTCCCCGTTAAGGATTTAGGGAAGTCTCATTGGAAATAATCACAGTGAACATATGTAGCATGCATATAAAAAAATTGGTATAGAAGAGCCTCTGCGTGATAGCCCTACCGCAGGCGCTAAGCCAGCGGGTGCTATCATTAATTTCTTCGTGGAAATAGGGTCACCTAGCCAGCGTGAGGCACCAGGGGAGGGAGGCCAAAATAGCCTCCAACTAACCTCCCGTGCCCTCCACACGATCCAGGGGTACCTGAGGTTAATGTTAAACGCTCGGGGGGATAAACAGTGCTGCCTTTGAGGAAGGGGCCCTCCCCTCCAGCGATGAGGCATTAAGCATTATGTCCATCAACAGCATGGTGTGCAATACATAAACCACCATCCCTGTAACAGGGGATGTATACGATTTCTGAAAGGTATAAGAGAGAAAAGAGGGAAAGAGGAAAGAGGAGACGACCAGATCATACCTGAAGTCTTGTGAGGAGCCTTTTTCATGCCCACACCGAGCACCCCCCCCCCCCCCTGTTCTTGATTGGAATAGGTGACCCATCGGGACTCCGAGAGCTGCCTACAGCAAGGAATGTCCCCCTGCCCCCTAGGTTCCTACTGACACACGGGCTTTAAGGGATGGTTCTGCCGACTCCAACAGAGCCGTGTCCAGGCTAGAGGGCACGTGTCCAGGGTCGGAAATGTATTCTATCCAGGGTGTCCAGATACCGACAAATCGGTCTCGAGAACCCCGACAAGTAGCTATCCAGTCTTCTGCCTCCCAGATGTCACTCACCCTGATGATCCACTCCTCCCAGGTAGGGACTCTGGACTGTTTCCAGTTGGTTGGAAGCAAGCGCCGTGCCGCATTCAGTAAGTGAGGCAATGCACTTTTTTTGTATTGGCTGATTGGAATCGGAGGGATATGCATTAGGAAGTGAGTTGGGGATAAAGGAACATTGAGCCCTAGTATGTCTTTTATTTGGCCCTTGATATCTTCCCAAAAGGGTTTCATTAAGGGGCATTCCCACCATATATGGAGAAGTGTACCCCTGTGTCCACAGCCCCACCAGCATAGCTCGTACCTGGCACCCAGTACCAGCGGGACATTATCTTTGTTTCCTGGGTTTTAGAGTCAATAGAGCATGAGTGGGTGAGCTGATATAAGTGGGTTAACTGGGTCTTGGTAAGTTCACGCCCCAAGTCTCTTTCCCACACCTAAATATAAGCAGGCTTAGACTTGTGTGTGGCAGAGCCCAGTAGTCAGTATAGTTCATATACCATATGAGGTATTGGTTCTCCATCTACAAAAAGGCATTCAAACGGTGTGAGGGAGGAAAGGTCTCTGAGCGGCCGTGTATCTCAAAAAAATTATGAAGTTGTCTATACCTCCAAAAGTCCATTTGTGAGCCCTTATGTCTAGCCTGCAGGGTGTCAAAGCTCAAGAGCTTACCATCTTTCATGAGTTTACCACAACTGACATTGCCATCTACCCAGGGCCCAAAAAAGGCAGTTTGCTCACCAGGAGGAAACCACAGGAACCCACCCAGCGGGGACACAGGAGGGGCCACTCTCAGAAGTGGGTTGATCTGGTCTCAGACTGAAAGCACATGGGCTGTCAACGGGGAGGTTGTATCAGACAGCCCCCTTGTTCCCGGGGGAACCATGGTGCATAGGATAAATTCCTGCCCGCCAAGTATTTCTCCAGGGAGACCCATAGCTTGGAGTGGGTATGGAAGAGCCAGTTGAGTATCCTCTGGAGGACAATGGCCTGGTAGTAGCGCTGTTTGTCAGGGATATCCAAACCACCCTCACGTTTTGGGGGTCTCAGCACCCTCAGGGCTATTCTGGGTTTCCATGCATTCCACACAAACCCAGACAGCATGCTGGACAAATGGTCAAAGAAGTGTCTGAGTAGGGGTATCGGTATTATCTGTTGGAAGAAGAGTATACGTGGCAAAATATTCATTTTTATGATGTTTACCCGTCCTAGCCACGTGAAAGCAGTCTGCGTCCATTGTGAGAGGTCTCTTTAAACAGCATTGAGTAATGGGGGGTAATTGGCAGCGTAAAGAGTGTCAAAGCTGTCTCTGAGTTGTATGCCCAAATATCTAAGGGAAGACTTAGCCCAGGTAAAAGGGAAGGCAGTCTGGAGGCTATTTGTTAAAGGGGGAGTCAAATGGATAGGTAGGACTTCTGACTTTGCGTAGTTAATCATAAAGTTAGAAAGCGATCCAAAATGTTTGAGTACTTTCATCAGGTTGGGCAGCGAGATCAGGGGGTCCGACAGCTTATGTTCCGTATTGCCAACCTGCAGGCCCTTAATGTCCTTGCTAGCTCGTACAGTGCGTAGTAGTGGCTCCAGCACCAGGGCAAATAGGAGGGGCGAAAGGGGGCACCCCTGTCGTGCCGTTCCTGATCGGGAATTGTGAGGAGAAGATTCCGTTCACTTTAACCTGAGGGATTAGATTATAAGGCCATGATCAATGTCAACATACGCGGTCCCAGCCCCAGTATCTCTAGTACCGCTTTCAGATAGGACCAGTCAACACGATCTAAAGCTTTTTCAGCATCTGTCGATAATATTATATGGGGTCGAGGATCTTGGTAGGTGCGGGCCCAGTGGATAAGTTGGATTGCTCTAAGAGAATTGTCTCTAGCCTCTCTACCCGTAATAAAACCCGTTTGGTCAGGGTGGATGATTACAGGCATAATGTGCTTAAGCCTATTAGCTAATATTTTTGACAGAATTTTAATATCTGCATTCAGGAGGGAGATGGGGCGATAGCTCTGGGGGACAGTGGGGTCCTTGTCCTCTTTTGGAATCACAGAGATGTGAGCCAATAGCGCCTCTGGGGGGATAGCATTGCCCCCCCCCGCTATGGAATTAAAATACTTGCACATAGGTGCCGCCAGAAGGGAGAAGAAAGTCTTATAGTACGCTTTGATGAACCCATCAGGGCCAGGGCTTTTCCCATTGGGCAAGGACTTCACTGTTTCCCCAAGCTCAGCTAGTGTGATCGGCAGCTCCAAAGTGGAGCACTGATCTTCAGTTAGGGGAGGGACACCAGCCGAGGCCAAGGACTCCCGAACTGCCCTCTGTCTAGTCGCCTGTGCATCGGGGGGAATCCGGAGTCTAAGTTGTACAATTTGGCGTAGTAATCCCCGAACCTTGAGACAATTTTAGAAGACTGTATCGTCAGTTCTCCAGAGAAGGAATGGAGCTTTTGTACGTACGCCTGAGCATGTTTTTTCCAGAGGGCCCTTGCGAGCATACGACCGTATTTATTACCATGTTCATAAAATTTATGAGACATATATCTGAACTGTTTACGGGTTTGATGGTCTAGCAAACGCAGGAACAACTCCCTCAATTCTGTCAGTTTCTTCAGTGCATCAGGGTCTCCGCTATGTTTATGTTGGAGTTCTGCCTTTTGAAGGGCTTCAAGTACTCTTTGAAAGTCCGTCTGGCGTGCCTTCTTGAGTTTTGAGCCTAGGGAGATCAGCTCTCCCCTGACCACTGCCTTATGGCTTTTCCACACAATGCCCTCACCATGGCCATCCGTGGTATTTTCCTTAAAGTAGTGAGCTAAGATGTCCGTTACCCTTGCCACTACTGCAGTGTCGTCCAGCAGATTTTCATTCAGCCTCCATGTCCAGCCCCTATGGGTGCTTGATTTGGTGAAGGTAATCGTGACTGGAGCATGATCTGAGATAGTTATATGAGATAGTAATATTGCCAATGGACGCCGACTGCAGGAGCTCAAGGGTAGAGCCGTCTACGTAAATATGCTCTATGCGGGTGTATACGTCATGTACCTTGGAATAGTAGCTAAAATCTTGACCCGAGAGGAGTAATACTCTCTCTGGCTGTCCATCAAAAGGTGTGACTGGAGGGTCTTACGAAAGTGTTTGAGGAACGCATAGGAATGTGAGGAACTTGTATGGGACATGTGAAGCAGGGGGTCTGGGCTAACGTTAAAGTCTCCCCCAAGGACCAGGAGAAGCTCCTTAAGTTCAGCCAGCTGCTCGAAGGCTTTATCAATGAAGGTGAGTTGGTTAGTGTTAGGGGCATAGATCGTGGCGAAAGTATACATTTGTCCAGCAATGTTGCCCTTCAGGAAGATGTATCTTCCCAGAGGATCTATTTTATTCCCCGTGGGCTGAAAGGAGCAGGATTTGTGGATTGCGATAGCTGTCCCCCTAGATTTAGATATAGGGCAGCTTAGGAGTGGACTGGGGTGTAAAATGGGTTTCCTGCAGGAAAATCACCTGTGCTCCAAGCCTTTTTAGCTCCCACCACAACTTACTATGTTTGTTTGGGGAGCAGAGGCCCCGGACATTATAGGAGCTTACTGTCAGAGTAGCCATGGAGGGTCTAGAGGACGGTTGGAGTGCCAAAAACGTTGGTGTGCTCGGTGTGGGCGATGATGTAGAAGGCCGCTCCTGTGCGAAGAAGAGGAGGAAGGAGAAGGAGGGAAGAAGAAAAGGGAGAAGAAAAAGAACAAACATGTAAAATTAGCAGTAAAAACATAACAAACAAAACAGAATGGCAGAAGCCATTGTAACGTTCCAAACATCTGTAAGTCATGTTCGGGGCCTCATCCCATAGGGGGGGAGGTCCCAAGCCCTGACCCAGGATCCCAAAGGGGATCAATATCCAATAAAGGGTGGCCTACGTGGGGAACGTGTGCCAACATGGGGGGAAAGTAAGGAATCTCCATCTCCCTCCACCACATCCAACCATGTGCTATAGGTGAGGGAGAGGGGGGAGTCATTTACCATAATAACTGCCCGCGAGTTGCGGATTAAACTAGGCAATATAAAGGTAGTCAAGATAAAGTTAGTGCATTCGGATCTCAAACCTACGTAACCAAACCGGGGAACAAAAAGGAAATCTATGCTATTCGGCGCAATATGTGTAGTCATTTAAGATAGGCTGACCAGACGTCCCCGTTTTCCGGGGACAGTCCCCGGATTGGGGACGCTCTCCCCGGACTGAATATGTCCCCGGTTTTGTCCCCGGATTGGCGCGGCAGCAGCCATGGCACTATTTTCGGCTGCTTAGTCTCAGGCGCTTCCGCATTTTAGCTCCGGGAGTCAGGCTGTAGCACCTGTTGCCCGTCCCATCAGCAGTATCTGGCTCCTCCCTCACTCCGCCGCCTGTCCAATCAGACAATCCGCCTTGAATTGGTGTCCGCCCAACCCCGCCCACACTCCAGCCTCCTGCATGCACTGTGCTCAGCCTACTTGTGAAAACGAGCCTGAGAGGGGAGGCATAATTGGTGAGTGAGCCATCCGCTCCATGAACAGCTCTCCTCTCTCACCAGACCTCTTTGCTTCTTTCCCTTCTCATTCCGTTCTCCCCCTTGTGACTGGAGGGAGGGGGGGGGGAGATTGTGCTGATTGGGGGGGGATTGTGCAGACTTGGAGGGAGGATTGTGCAGAATGGGGGGGGGGGTTGTGCTGACTGGCAGGGGATTGTGCAGACTGTGGGGGGATTCTGCTGACTGGGCTGGGGGGATTGTGCAGACTGGGGGGGGGAGTGTGCAGACTAGGGGGGGAGGGGAGTGTGCAGACTGGGGGGGGGTGTGCAGACTGGGGGGGGGGAGTGTGCAGACTGGGGGGGGGTGTGCAGACTAGGGGGGGAGTGTGCAGACTAGGGGGGGAGGGGAGTGTGCAGACTGGGGGGGGGGAGTGTGCAGACTGGGGGGGGGAGTGTGCAGACTGGGGGGGGGGAGTGTGCAGACTAGGGGGGGGAGTGTGCAGACTAGGGGGGGGAGTGTGCAGACTGGGGGGGGGTTGTGCTGACTGGCGGGGGATTGTGCAGACTGTGGGGGGATTCTGCTGACTGGGCTGGGGGTAGGGTTGCCACCTCATCCCTTTAAACCCGAACACATATTAATTACACAGATTCTGAGGCTGATTAAGGTGGTAATTGAACTCACTTGGTGCCTTATCTGTATTAAATCAGCCTCAGAACCTGTGTATTTCATATGTGTTCAGGTTTAAAGGGATGAGGTGGCAACTCTAGCTGGGGGGATTGTGCAGACTGGGGGGGGGGGGAGTGTGCAGACTAGGGGGGGAGGGGAGTGTGCAGACTGGGGGGGGGGAGTGTGCAGACTGGGGGGGGGGGGGGAGTGTGCAGACTGGGGGGGGGGAGTGTGCAGACTAGGGGGGGGGGTGAGTGTGCAGACTGGGGGGGGGGGTTGTGCTGACTGGCGGGGGATTGTGCAGACTGTGGGGGGATTCTGCTGACTGGGCTGGGGGGATTGTGCAGACTGGGGGGGAGTGTGCAGACTAGGGGGGGGAGTGTGCAGACTAGGGGGGGGAGTGTGCAGACTAGGGGGGGAGTGTGCAGACTGGGGGGGGTTGTGCAGACTGGGAGGGATTGTGCAGACTGGGGGGGGGATTGTGCAGACTGGGGGGGGGAGTGTGCAGACTGGGGGGGGGGGGGAGTGTGCAGACTGGGGGGGGGGAGTGTGCAGACTGGGGGGGGGGTTGTGCTGACTGGCGGGGGATTGTGCAGACTGTGGGGGGATTCTGCTGACTGGGCTGGGGGGATTGTGCAGACTGGGGGGGAGTGTGCAGACTAGGGGGGGGAGTGTGCAGACTAGGGGGGGGGAGTGTGCAGACTAGGGGGGGGGGAGTGTGCAGACTGGGGGGGGATTGTGCAGACTGGGGGGGGGAGTGTGCAGACTGGGGGGGATTGTGCAGACTGGGGGGGGGATTGTGCAGACTGGGGGGGGGTTTGTGCAGACTGATGGTAGATTGTGCAGACTGGGGTGGTTGTGCTGACCGGCGGGCATTGTGCAGACTGGGGAGGGGGATTGTGCTGACGGGGTGGATTGTGCAGACTGGGGGGGATTCTGCTGACTGGGGGGGGATTTCGCAGACTGGACTGGGGGGATTGTGCAGATGGGGGGGGGATTGTGCAGACGGGGGGGGGGGGTTGTGCAGACGGGGGGGGGGGGATTGTGCAGACGGGGGGGGGGGGAATTGTGCAGACTGGGGGGGGGGATTGTGCAGACGGGGGGGATTCTGCTGACTGGGGGGGATTCTGCTGACTGGGGGGGGATTTTGCAGACTGGGCTGGGGGGATTGTGCAGACTGGGGGGGATTCTGCTGACTGGGGGGGAGTGTGCAGACTGGGGGGGGGGAGTGTGCAGACTGGGGGGGGGGGAGTGTGCAGACTGGGGGGGGGGAGTGTGCAGACTGAGGGGGAGTGTGCAGACTGGGGGGGGGGTTGTGCTGACTGGCGGGGGATTGTGCAGACTGGGGGGGGATTCTGCTGACTGGGCTGGGGGGATTGTGCAGACTGGGGGGGAGTGTGCAGACTAGGGGGGGAGTGTGCAGACTAGGGGGGGGGGAGTGTGCAGACTGGGGGGGGATTGTGCAGACTGGGGGGGGGAGTGTGCAGACTGGGGGGGATTGTGCAGACTGGGGAGGGGGATTGTGCTGACGGGGTGGATTGTGCAGACTGGGGGGGATTCTGCTGACTGGGGGGGATTTCGCAGACTGGACTGGGGGGATTGTGCAGATGGGGGGGGGGATTGTGCAGACGGGGGGGGGGGATTGTGCAGACGGGGGGGGGGATTGTGCAGACTGGGGGGGGATTGTGCAGACGGGGGGGATTCTGCTGACTGGGGGGGATTCTGCTGACTGGGGGGGGATTTTGCAGACTGGGCTGGGGGGATTGTGCAGACTGGGGGGGGATTCTGCTGACTGGGGGGGAGTGTGCAGACCGGGGGGGGGGTTGTGCAGACTGGGGGGGGGGTTGTGCAGACGGGGAGGGGAATTGTGCAGACTGGGGGGAGGATTGTGCAGTCTGGGGGGGGGATTATGAAGACTGGGGGGAGGATTGTGCAGTCTGGGGGGGGGTTGTGCAGACTGGGGGGGAATATTGTGCAGAATGGGGGGGTTTGTGCAGACTGATGGTAGATTGTGCAGACTTGGGTGGTTGTGCTGACCGGCGGGCATTGTGCAGACAGGGTAGGGGGATTGTGCTGACTGGGGGGATTATGCAGACTTGGGGTGGATTGTGCAGACTGGGGGGGGGGGGGATTGTGCAGACTGGTGGGGATTCTGCTGACTGGGGGGGGATTTCGCAGACTGGACTGGGGGGATTGTGCAGACGGGGGGGATTGTGCAGACTGGGAGGGGGATTCTGCAGACTGTGGGGGAGAGATTGTGCAGACTGGCAGACTGGGGGGGTTGTGCTCACTTAGGGGAGGGGTTGTGCAGACTGGGGGGGGGGATTGTGCAGACTTGGGGGGAATTATGCAGACTGGGGGGGAAATTATGCAGACTGGGGGGGAATTATGCAGACTGGGGGGGAATTATGCAGACTGGGGAGGGAATTGTGCAGACTGGGGGGGGGGGAATTGTGCAGACTGGGGGGGGGGGAATTGTGCAGACTGGGGGGGGGGAATTTTGCAGACTGGGGGGGATTTTGCAGACTGGGGGGGGGGATTGTGCAGACTGGGGGGGGGGTTGTGCAGACTGGGGGGGAGAGAGATTGTGCAGACTGGCAGACTGGGGGGGTTGTGCTCACTTAGGGGAGGGGTTGTGCTGACTGGGGGGGGGATTGTGCAGACTGGGGGGGGGATTGTGCAGACTGGGGGGGGGAATTGTGCAGACTGGGGGGGGGGGATTGTGCAGACTGGGGGGTTGTGCTCACTTGGGGGGGTTGTGCAGACTGGGGGGAATTTTGTAGACTGGGCTGGGGGGATTGTGCAGACTGGGGGGATACACAGTGCTCTGGATGGTGGTCTGAGAGGAGGCCTGTAATGTACACAGTGGTAAGAAATATTTCTTTTTTCATCTCATGGAGAAAATGTGAGAAATAATGTATATATCATACAATCATTGCATAAACACATACCACATACACTGCATATATCATTTGAGGAAAATATGCTTATCAAATAGTTTACCATTTGCCAATAAAAAATAAATTGAAAAAATATGTCCCCGGATTTTATTTTGAAAATCTGGTCACCTTAATTTAAGACCCAGCTTGGGTGACCCAGGGGGGTCTAAGGCACAACAGCAGGGACACCTCTTGATAGAGAAGGATCAAGCACAGAGGACAGGAAGACTTGCTCCATCAGTCTCTAGAACAGGGGTCTCAAACTGGCGGCCCTCCAGCTGTTGCAAAACTACAAGTCCCATCATGCCTCTGCCTGTGAGAGTCATGCTTATAACTGTCAGCCTTGCAATGCCTCATGGGACTTGTAGTTTCACAACAGCTGGAGGCCGCCAGTTTGAGATCCCTGCTCTAGAAGGAGCTGGGCCAGGCTAGGAACCAGAAGGGTGACATTTACCGATCCCTTTTAAGACTTTTGCATTTAGCAGGTAGCCACAGTTGAGGTGGTCGGATGGTTGGAAAATCTGTCGATCCCCTCCAATCCGGAAAGTCCACAGGATCCAGTCCAAGAGAGGATAAGAAGTGCGGAAGGTCATCTTTGGTGCGTAGGGTCACAGGTTTGCCTTCTTTGGTCACTTGGAGAAAAAAGGGGAAGCTCAACCGGTATGGCAGGCCTGCGTCTTGGACTGCCGCCAGGAGGGGGCAAAGTGCCCTGCGCTGCATGAGCGTGCTCCTGGAAACATCTTGATAGAAGGATAACTGTGCGCCATTAAAACTAAAGTAAGGCTTGCCATGCATTTTTTGCATAATGTGGTCTTTATGCCTGTATTTATGTAACTTACATATGATATCCCTCGGATTTTCCATATCTTAAGGAAGAGGCCTGAGTGCCCTATGGGCGAGATCAATCTTGATCGTGGCCGTGGCGGGCAGTTCTAATATTTACTTAAATGTGCCCACTAAGGTGGGGATAATATCCTTGACGGCTGTAGCTTCTTGTAGGCCCCTAATTCTAATATTATTCCGCCAACTGAGGTTTTCCACATCATCCAACTGGCAAAGCAAAGCTTCAATCTGCTAGTCCTGTGTGATGCATTTATCCTGCAACATAGAAATGACTGGGGGGGCTTCTTCAAATCTCTGCTCCAGGGACTCCACTCTGCCACCCAGGTGTGAGGTATCAGCTTTTAGCTGTGCAATGTCCTTCTTGAGAGCTTTCTCTACTCTGTCAGCAAAGCGTTCCAGGTCCTCCCTGGTAGAGAGCGACCAAATATGGCTCCTGAAGTCTTCCTCTCCCAGAGGGTCTAGGGCTTCAGAGCCTCTGTCTGGGGATGCCAGGTAGCTTGGGGAGGTAGTGGGGACAGATCCACTCACCGACCCTGGGGAGGGAATTGGGGAAGTTGCAGGCTGCTGGAGCAGGGCGGCGGCATTCTGGGAGGCTTTAGCTGCCTTCTGGGCCTTCGTGGCCAGCGCCATCTTGGCAGCCTCATGGCTCTGCCCGCGGGTGCTGGGAAAGAATTATTTCAGCTGCCCCTGTCTAGTGCGGTCGGTCCTCGGTGGTTGTGAGGACAGCCGGTTCCTCTGGGACATGGCAGGAAGTGTCTGGGGTGAAAATCCCCCTCGTATCGGTGGTTAAGTGCGGCAGTGGTACGGAGTTGCGGAGTCACGTGTCCTCACTCCTCCATTGCCAGGACATGCCCCCCTTATGTGTTATTTTAACACCATGCTACAAAAAATAATACTAAGGCCCTCCCCCTTAAGCTGCAAAAACAGGTGGACAGGGTTGTACACATGCCGTGGTTGCATTGCTTTGCTTTACAGTGTGGCAAAAATTATTACCCCAGTTGTGGTCAGCAGGCAGTACCACTGCTGTACATGACATATTCAAGTGAATGTGCCTCAAATGCGAGCTGAATGCGAGGCTCACGGTTGTGGCACAGTGTTCCCATTCAAAAGCCAAATTGGCTGTAAACCGCCACCCCCCAAAAAAAATGCATCCTGGAGGTGGCAGTATCGGGTCTTGAATGTCTATCCACCATGAATTACTCTTCACAGAGTGACACAAGTGTAAACGAGCCCTAAATAATATAAACCAACCAATCACTTAGAACACCATTACAAACTATTACATGTATACATATATAAGTAAAACTGCAAAAGGAATGAAAACACACTCTATAAAACAAGCCGTAAAGGAAAGATGATTTAAAAAAAATTACAGTATATTTTTAGGAAGTACACATTTTAAAACATCACTGTAGCATTTATCGTAAAGTAAATATAATGTAAACTCAATTACTGAAATCTCATATAACAAGTATTGTTTCATGAAAGTGGTTCTAACGTCAAAATGTTTTTTTTTTTTTTTTTTTATCTTAATGCATTCCCTGCATTGAGGTAAACAAAGCTCTACTACCTGTTCTATCCCCCATTGTCCCTAAACACTTACCTGGCTCCTCTCATGGCTCCAGCACTGTCCTGGATGCTGTACGGTTCCTCTTACACCCTGGTCTCACACTGACAGCAGCAGAAGTGTGTTCCAGTGCAGTCAACAAAAGTAGAACATGTTGCATTTTTTCTGTATGGAATGCATCTGGAACGTGGCAAATCACATCAAAAATGCACCATAACGCACATGTCCTCAACTGACATGAAGAAAAAAAGTGAGGTGAAAAAATGCCCTGGAGTGCATCAAAACACATAAAAATGCATTAACAGGCACCAGAATGCATCTGGAATGCAGAAATTGGGAGGTGAACCAGCCTTAAAAGTTAAGTTTTTTCACCAAAATGAAAGCTTGAAACTAACTAAAAGGTGAACTAACTATAAGTATTCTATGGTACCCTCTCTGGCTCATTTCCATAGGCGTGCGCAAGGGGTGTGCCAGGTGTGCCTGGGCACACCCTAATCCTGGAGTTGGCAACCCATCAATTGTGGGCAGGTGACAGGTAAGCCGCGATCCTTACTTGCCGACCCCCAGAACCTGGACAGGATAGGCAGCTGGAGTGGAAATTAAGGGACCGATCTGTATTTTCTTCTGCAGCAGCTGAAAGTAGGCTTCTCCTCCTCTTCTTCTCGCCGATATTCAGCTGCCATGGGAGGAAAATACAGGGGATTGGTACCATTGTATGCCACCCCTCTTGTCCCAGTTCCTTTTCTTTCTGCTGCCCAGGTCCTCGTGTGCTCACCTGCTCTCCCCCCCCCCATTGTTTTAGGATGACGAGTGGGGAAGAGGCCGGTTAATATGTCACGCAGGCATATGTTTTGGAGCTTTGAGGTGCACACCCTAATACAAGCGCAGCGCACACCTATGCTCATTTTCCATACGGAAAAGGACAAGGCACGGTTGCCCCCTGTCCCCACTCATCTTTGCCCTTACCCTCGAGCCACTGTTAAAAATGATCCGTGTGAATCCTAACATTAAAGGATTTCAATGTGGGAACATAAGTTGTCGGCATACGCGGGTGATGTTCTGTTTTATGTAGCTGATCTGCTGATCTCCCTCCTCAATATATTGGCTGAGCTGCAGAGATTCCATTCACTTTCAAATTTTAAAATAAACTATTCACTAGTCAGAGATTCTGCCTCTTACAAGCCTCCTTTTCCTTCACATGGTGTCATACCTCCCTAAAGTTTTTGGGGATTAATTTGGGGATTCATCTCCCAGCCCAATTATATACTAGTAAGTATGCCCCTTGTCCTAACAATCTGAACAGATTTACTAAGATGAGGCCGTACCACTTTCTCGTGGATATGCCGAATCAGTATACTGAAAATGAATGTGTTAGCACGGATTCTTTTTTATCTACAAATGGTGCCCATATCACTACCTAGATCTTTCTTCTCAACCATCAACAGTTTGTTTTTGAAATGTATGTGGCACAGGCAGAGCTCGCGTGTGGCCCTCAATATCCTAAGTGGTTGGGAAGGCTGGGGATTCCTTCCCTCCGTAAATATTGCAATAGCCTTACAGCAGATATTGGCCTGGCATCATCATGTGAACACTAAACTATGGGTTCCCTTGGAGAAATTTTTGTACGGTCGTAATTTGTCTCATGCCCACTGGCTTTCCCAGAAGTACCGTGGACTTTTGGATCTTGCCTCCCCTATCACCACTCATGTAATGAAATTGTGGGATGCTCTGAATGCTCAAGGGCTGTTGTCTCCCCACGTATCCCCTCTTGTTCTCCTGGGTGGCTTCCCCTGGTCCACTCCTGGAGAACATCTCTCCTTCTTTCATTCATGGGGAGGTGCGATGTGGGAGGTTTCTGCAGGACCAGGGCCTGGTCTCCCTGGACTGGCTCAGAGAACAATATAGTATTTTCTCGTTGGATGATTGGCACTATAGATAGCTTCACCATTTTGCCCACAGCTTGCCTCAAGCCATCAGACCCCCGTCCTCCTTGATGCCATTTGAGAAACTATGAATGTCAGCTGGTCCGCTTCCCTATTCTATCTCAGTTCTCTATGTGATGCTACAGTCAGCAGAGTCTAGGGGTAAGCTGGTCTACATAGGGGAGTGGGAGAGAGACTTACAGCATACATTCACGGAGGCCCAACTGGACCATCTGTACCGCCTTTACTCTTGCCAGTTCTGTGAACACAAAGATGCAGGAAAACAGTTTTAAATTACTGATCCGTTGGTAAATAGTTCCAGCTAAAATAACCAGGATCTATCCGGAACTTTCTGATGCTTGCTGGAGCGGTGGTGGGCTCCGGGGCACTTATCTACATATCTGGTGGGACTACCCAAAGCTTTCACCATATTGGCAAGACATTAGAGCCCAAATCAAGGTGATACTAAATATTGAGATGCCTGACTCCCCCCTAGAGTTCCTACTCCATGTTCCATACATTCCTCTCAGCCACTATTGTAAGTCGTTTTTTGCCTCATCTCTAAAACCTGGCAAGGCTTTGATCTCTGTTCATTGGAAAAGGGCCCATATACCTGGGCGAGCTGACTGGATCCGCCTGGTCAATAACATTATGGTAGCGGGGAAATGGATGGCGAAATGTAAGGGTCGCCATGAAAAGTTTTATGGAATTTGGACCACTTGGATACATTATACTTCCACTGCTTTACAGGACTTCCAGCCCACTGCCTCTGGGTGCTCTACGCCCCCAACGTAATTGATTTAGTTTATTTTGTTGAAGACTAGAGTGGACTTGCTCTGATCCATGAAACATTTCAGTTTGCAATACCTATGCTTTCAGTTAAAGTGCTGTTTGTTTTTCTTTTGTTTTGTTTTGTTGTTGTTTTTGTGCTCAACCCTTTCCCATTTATTTTCTTCCGTCTTGCACACGGGTTTTACGTTTCTGATTGTTACAACAATTTATAGTGCAAATCCCAGTGTTTTATGGGTAAAATGTAGTATTGTCTTATGTCTCACGCTGTGGAGTATACCAATAGGATTTTTGTTGTCACTGCCATGCTCATGTGCTTTATGACCTCTGCCCTTATGGGCTCCCCGTTTTTCTCCATGGTCTTTTCTTATTTCTGTATGCAAAATGTTTGTGAAAACCAAAATAAAGATTACTTTAAAAAACTGTCGGTATTCTGACCAACCCACTGCACCCCACTAGATATATAGTGGCTGTGATTTCCCTCCGATTGCGATACCCCCGGCTGCTGGTGTGAACATCCATCATAATGCCTGCAGTGACAAGCGCTCTTTGGTCAGTGCAGTCACATGAAGAAGAAGCTTCAGATGTGCTTAACGTTGGTCAGCACGGTCATGTGACTACGTTGTCAAAAGTGCGCTTGCCATTATCAGTGCAAAGAGGGGTTGGATCTTCAGGACTTTCAATGAGGTGGGTAGGAGTGGCTAAGATCTTCCATGAGATACTCTGATAGGGGAATTGGCGCTGTTCACAAAAAATTATTTTTTGAATCCTCAACGTGAAAAAATGTGTGCATCAAGGTGCATCAACAAATTAGGTGAAAAAATCCTGTAAAAGCGCTAAAACCTTTTAAAATATATGTGCCATAAAAATATTAAGTATACAAAACACCACAAAAAATGAAAATAAAAACTTGTATATGGTGAAACTAAAACATCAATTGCATCCACTTTAAAAGTCCCAATAATGTATATTCAAAACAATGTGACACCATACATCAAAACGGCAGCTATAAATCCTCTAATGGTGACTGAAAAATCCCAAAAATGATGTAAAAATAAAAAAGTAAATAAAAAACAAGCAAGAAATGTTCAAATTTGATGAATTTTTTCAATCAAGAAGAATCTGTGATAAAGTAATACTGTGTGCATCCGAATACTCCAATAAAAATTGTCCTATGAGTGTGGAAAAAATCCCTGTGAAAAAATAGCGGTGTGTGCATCCAAATAATCCCAAACAGATCTGCTGTGACTGATGCTTTCTGTCTTCTATTGAACCCTCACTTGTGCCCTCACTCACCGGAACGCCTAACCCCTGCAGGGGTAATAGGCATGTGTATGTGAATCCAGTAGCCAAGTTCCTTATCGATCGGTATCCCTCTCTCCGATCCCGTGGTCTGAGTGCTGATTGTATGGATACAAGGGCCCCCCAAAATCCATGCCAGATCCTTTTCCGAGCATGCAGCCCAGCAAGTCAAAAGAAGGGGGGCGACAAGGGAGCGCCCCCCCCTGAACCATACCAGGGCACACCTCCCCCCTCAACTTGGGGGGGGCTCTGCGCCCCCATCCCAAAGCACCTTGTCCCCATGTTGATGAGTTTCCTTTAACAAGCGGGTCCCCATATCCTGCCCCCCCCCCCCCCCCCCCCCCATGTGAATAGGTATCAGATACCCATTCACCAAAAAAGTGTCAAAATGTAATAAGCACAAGAAATAGGTTTTAACAAGTCCTTTATTAAAAATATAAAAAAATAGTGTCCCTCAATGTAAATCCATCGTCAATCACAACGCCCCCCGGACCGGAAAAAAAGAAAAATGTCAGAAGGGGTGGTGCCACCGAGTGACATAGCCGGGTGGCCTCGCTCCCTGCCTATATGAGAACTGTCAAAGCGCAGAGCAGGCAGGAGGCGAGAGTGTTTTTATTCTTTTCTATTTTTCGTGATTACCGATGAATTTACATCGAGGACACTATTTTTTTACTTTTTAATAAAGGACTTGTCAAAAACTGTTACTTGTGGTTATTACTTTTTGACACTTTTTTGGTGAATGTGTAGGGGTACGATGTACCCGATACCCATTCACATAGGGGGGAGGGCCAGGATCTGGGGGCCCCATTGTTGAGGGGGGCTTACAGATTCCAATAAGACCCCTCCCACAGCCTCCGACAACCACAGCCCAGGGTTGTCAGGAAGAGGCCCTTGTCCCCATCAACATGAGGACAAGTGCTTTGGGGGTGGGGGGCTCTGTTGAGGGCATGTGGCCTGGTATGGTTCAGGAGGGGGGCGCTCGCACGGATAAGGGTCTGGCATGGATTTTGGGGGGACCCTACACCATTTTTTTTAAATTTCCCCGTGGTGTTCCCCTTAAAATCCATACCAGACCTAAAGGGGCTGGTATGGACTGGGGGGGGGGGGAACCCTACGCCATTTTTAAAACATTTTTCTTTTGCCGTGCATTCTTTTCTTTACATTCATCTGTCAATGGGAAAGCCAGCTGACAGATGAGCCATCAGTTGTAAAGGATGCTGGTGGCCGGCTTCCTGGCCCGCTGCTTAACAACCAGCTATTTCTTCATACAGAATTGCGATCGGTTGATTATTTATCAACCGATCCGAATTCTGATTGTTCTGAAAAGTTGAAATTCGTTAGAAAACGAATAAACAAAATGAATTTTGACGGATTTCAACTAAATTTGTTACTCTTCATTACTATTTCATTCAGGGATTCGGATGTATCCAAAACCAAAAATTCGTCCTTTCTGAGGTATGCCTGAGCAGCCAGCTCGGAATTGTTAGGGTTATTCTAATGTTAATGTTCATAATAGCCTGTAATGCTGGAAGACCTTAAGTAAAGTTATATCAACTGTTCTGAGCCTGGTCTGAAGTAATTCAAAGGGGTGTATGTTGGTTCTGGCATAGTCAAAGAACACGTAAAGGACACGTAGAGTATAAAGCTTACTTACCACAAAAGGTCTACTAGGCAAGTCAAGCAAGAGGAGTAATGCAGTTGCTATAGGTAGAGATGGGAAGGCCTGGAAAAACTGGAAAATTATTTTTTTTTTTCTGTTTTGTTGCAAAGCTATTTTTTGTTTTTGGAATAAAGTTCAAGTAACACTGTACTTCTCAATGCAGTTCTCAAACAAGGGAAATATGCATTTCTGCAACTATGGAAAGGCTGCACGGGAAAGGCTCCAATTTAGTTTTCTTGTGGGCTCCATCTTGTACCTTCTACAGTTGGGTGATTGTTGGGATATAGTAGATGATAGTTTGTGTCCTTTCAGGCTTTATTTGACAGGTAAGGAGGTAAATTTGTCTGACAAATTAGTTATGATTCATATTAATGTCCTCCACCATCACATTATAATTTTCCCATTAGTCTGGTCAGAATTTTTTTTTTCTTTTCCTCCTCATGGTAAAATGGTGAGAACAACATATAGAGTTTGGAAACATTTCCACAGTGCAATTTCTGCTGAGAGCAAAGCTGCAATTTGCAAATATTATAAGAAGAATTATTCTTTTCCAAATGCTACAAAGATGACAAAGTAAATCCTGGCATGCAAGAGGAGCCCTAAGGACGTTAAAAATACTTTATGGAATAAAATGATGAGGACCAGAATGAAAGTGCAAGTATCGTATATACTCGAGTATAAGCCGACCCGAATATAAGCCAAGTCACCTAATTTTACCAAAAAAACCAGGGAAAACTTATTGACTCCAGTATAAGCCTAGGGTGAGAAATGCGCAGTGGAAAAGAGGGTCAACAATGCCCATTTGCAGCCTCACTGTGCCCATTTGCATGCCTCACTGTACCCATTTGCAGCCATAGGTTCCCCTGAACTTCAAAAGAGGTAGATAAGGGTTCCTAGATGCCCCCTAGCTGCAGCCAAAATTTGGGGTCTCTGGACCCAAAGGGTCCCGAAATGACATTGCTGCAGATGGACACAGTTGACCGACTTTGGAGCCTCGTATCTCTGGGCCACTTGGTGCTAGGAACCCCAAATTTGGTGTGCAAACCCAGAGGAACTAACACTACAACATATCCAAAGCACCAAGTGAGATACAGGGCTCCAAATTCGGTTTGGAAAATGTCAAGGACTTTTCTGCAACCAAACCGAATTTTGGGCCCCGTATCTCGGGGCCACTTGGTGCTAGGAACCCCAGCTTTGGATATGTTGTAGTGATAGTTCCACTGGGTTTCGCACACCAAATTTGGGGTTCCTAGCACCAAGTGGCCCCGAAACACAGGGCCCCAAATTCGGTTCAAAAAATGTCAAGCACTTTTCTGCAGCAGAGAATTACATTTTCCGAACCGACTTTGGGGCCCCGTATCTCCGGGCCACTTGGTGCTAGGAACCCCCGAGATACGGGGCCCCAAAGTCGGTTCAGAAAATATTATTCTCTGCTGCAGAAAAGTGCTTGACTCGAGTATAAGCCGAGGGGGACATTTTCAGCACGAAAAAATGTGCTGAAAAACTGGGCTTATACTTGAGTATATACAGTAACTTTTCCCTCCAGAGTTCTTTTTCCAGAAACACTATTTCTGCTGCTTCTGGATCATCACAAAGTGTTTATTCAACAGCAGCATCTTCATGTAAGGAAGTGTTACAAACCACGGCCTTCCAAAAATACACAATACCTTAATTTATAGATAAAATAACACCTGAAAATCAGGAGATCATTAATCAAGCTCTTCATAGAGCAATATATGCTTCTTGGATCAGCATTGTCAATAACTGAAAATGGATATTGGCAGGAAGCTTTTACATTATTATTAGGGAAAGCGGGTGGTTACCTGTTCTCATGTATAGGTGAAATTCTCTAAACATATACAGTCCTTTGTTATTCCATTTGTAATATAAAATAACATTTTAAAAAGCAAGTTTAGTTTATTTACTAAATAAGCTGTACTCTAATTTCAACAGGTCCTTCAGTAGCGAGGGGGTCGGTGTTTTGGCTCCCGTCCTAGCAGTTGCTTTCCAATAACAACCAGAACCGAACCCACGTTAGAGATCCATGACCTGGTCGCATGTTGCGAGAAGTAAGGAATTAACAAGTGCGTGCATGAGGTCCACGCTATGTGAGTGGTGGGACTCCATTCTGTTACTGGGAGGGAGGTAACCGAGGTACGCTGGACTGGTAGAACGGGCATGGGCTCAGCAGAGTGCCTCCTAAATGCAACATACATCATGCAAGGAGTTTAGTGACATGGGACAGCACTTTCAGAGGAAATCTGTACATGTATTACTGCACACAGTGTAAGGCTAATCTCTGAGTTGCCTTAGGGTTTGATTCTCACATGACCGCGCCCCCTGCCTGGTCCCAGGCATTGATGAGCACGTACATGGCAAAAGGTACCTCCATGTGCTGGGGGCGTGGCCCCGCCCACCAGGGCATCACGGTTGCTATATGCAGCGGGTCTGGACTCTGGAGAAGTAGCCAGAATATTTGGAGTCAGCTCACCTTTTCATTTTTCGAGAGCTTACTCTTTAAGGACTGCTTCATACAAAAACACATGTGTCATAAGCATACACTATTTTACCAAAAGTATTGGGACACCTGCCTTTACACGCACATGAATTTTAATGGCATCCCAGTCTTAGTCCGTAGGGTTCAATATTGAGTTGGCCCACCTTTTGCAGCTTTAACAGCTTCAACTCTTCTGGGAAGGCTGTCCACAAGGTTTAGGAGTGTGTCTATGTGATTGTTTGACCATTTTTCCAGAAGCGCATTTGTGAGGTCAGGCACTGATGTTGGACGTGAAGGCCTGGCTCGCAGTCTCCGCTCAAATTCATCCCAAAGGTGTTCTATCAGGTTAAGTTCAGGACTCTGTGCAGGCCAGTCAAGTTCCTCCACCCAAAACTCGCTCATCCACGTCTTTATGGACCTTGCTTTTTGCACTGGTTCAAATCATTTGGTGGAGAGGGGATTATGGTGTGGGGTTGTTTTTCAGGGGTTGGGCTTGGCCCGTTAGTTCAAATGAAGGGACCTCTTAAGGCGTCAGCATACCAAGACATTTTGGACAATTTCATGCTTCCAACTTTGTAGGAACAGTTTGGGGATGGCCTCTTCCTGTTCCAACATGACTGCACACCAGTGCAGAAAGCGAGGTCCATAAAGACATATATGGGTTGCTATTATTGAGTCTTATGCTGTGTTCGATATATGTTTGCATTTCCACAGTGGACAACCCATCCTCTGAAGAACACCCAGTGAGGGTCGAAACGCGTCAGGATTTATACATACTATTCTTGTTGTCCCATATATTGTATTGTACATTGCTCCTATTCACAGGCCCTGTTCGTTGCAATGTTATAAGGATTTAACATTTGAAGAAACCTTGGTTGTCTCATAACACATTGTAATTTGTATTGCTTCTAACCACGAATATTGTCTGTTGCAATTTTTATGCTGTATTCAGTTCATGTCCTGACTTGAATCGTCAGAATTTATTTATCTATTTTTATACAAATTTTTGTACCAATAAAATCAACCCTTTTTGACTATTCTTACTGAATCTTATTGGCTGCTTTAAAGCCCCGATAGGGGTTTTTCGTAGTTTCTTTATGCACTTTATGGGGTGCGCACCCCATTTGTCTACACTCATGTGAGTGTCCTTCGTTGTCCAAAGACATATATGATCAAGTTTGGGGTGAAGGAACTTGACTGGCCTGCATGGAATCCTGACCTCAACCCGATAGAGCACATTTGGGATGAATTACAGTGGAGACTGGGAGCCAGGCCTTCTTGTCCACATCAGTGCCTGACCTCACAAATGCGCTTCTGGAAGAATGGTCAAACATTCCCATAAACACACTCCTAAACCTTGTGGACAGCCTTCCCAGAAGAGTTAAAGCTGTCATAGCTGCAAAGGGTGGGCCAACTCAATATTGAACACTCCGGACTAAGACTGGGATGCCATTAAAGTTCATGTGCGTGTAAAGGCAGGCGTCCCAATACTTTTGGCAATATAGTGTACATTCAATCCAGTGATTTTCTGCGCATTTTTATCTGCTGTGATTTCCAGTAGAATAACGAAAATGTGCTAAAACGCACATTTAAAGCGGTTGTATACCTTTATTTGTAACTTTTACCTACAGGTAAGCCTATAATAAGGCTTACCTGTAGGTAAAAAAAATATCTCCTAAACCTGTAAGGTTTAGGAGATATTCCCCTCGCAATGAGCCGCTGACTGCAGCGGCGCATGCGCACAGGGGACTCTCGGCTGACAGCCCGGCAAACTCCGGAGCTTGCCGGGCAGAAGTCTCCCGCGCGCATGCGCGGGAGTGACGACATCGCGGCTCCGGCCACTCACAGCGCCGGAGCCGCGATACCCGGAAGACACGCCGAGGGGAGATGTCGGCTCCCTCGGCGTGGACCAGGTGAGATGCCGGCGCCTCGTTCTAAGGTAAGTATCTCATAATGAGCTAGTATGCGGTGCATACTAGCTCATTATGCCTTTTCCCTTGCAGGTGTAAAAAAAAAAAAAAATGACAGCGGGTATACAACCGCTTTAAAAAAAATGGACAAAAGCAGACACAGATAAACATGAACCTGGCCTTAGTACAGACGATTCGCTCTTCATCATCCTTCTGACTGTGTGGAAGGAAGCAAAGCATGTCCAGGACTAGCTGGATTTCCCCCGGTTCCAGAGTGGAATGTTGTGTAAATAAGACAGATCGAGGAGATCTAAGTGTCTGTGGTCAGAGGTCAGTTCTCATGACAGTAGGACACCTCGGGCTGAAATGCTCAGGAGCTTCAGACAAGACCTGAACTTGAGTTTTACTACCGCAAGACCCTGAGAATCAGCACACTAGTTGTGGAATTTGTAAAATTGGCCATAAACGTAATGATCGAACTGCCTGATTTGATTTATGCCTAAGACCAGGTGACATAATATTTAAAGATTAGAAGCAGAATGATTTGCTTGTCTGTCAACCCTGATAAAATTCCAACGTACGTGGACAACAAAGAAGTCACGCTGTAACTACTTTCTCATTGTCAGCAAAAATGTTCTGTCCTGTTCATTTAATCACTTAATGCAGTGGTCTCCAAACTGTGGCCCCGGGGCCTGATGCCACCCTTTGCTTGCTTTCATCTTGGGGCATTATTCCCCTCCACTGATAGCAACAGTGGGGCACTATTCCTTCTACTGACACCAATGATGACACTATTACTCATATTGATACCAACAATGGGGCACTATTCCTTCTATTGACACCAATGATGACACTATTCCTCCCATTGATGCCAACAATGGGGCGCTATTCCTTCTATTGACACCAATGATGACACTATTCCTCATATTGACACCAACAATGGGGCACTATTCCTTCTATTGACATCAATGATGACGCACTATTCCTCCCATTGATACTAACGAAGGGGAACTATTACTCTCCCTAATACCAATCATGGGGCATCACCATGGGAACGTCAGGACAATTTCTACTCCCACTGGCTACAGTGCACCCCCTCCTAAAGATTGAAGGACAGTAAACTGGCCCTTTGTTTAGAACGTTTGGCGACCCCTGACTTAATGGAAAAGTGCCAGACCTCTGCAGAGAGGCCACTGCTTCCAACCCAGAGAGCAAGGGTCCTACTCTGCATATTCTGTCAAGGGATAGGCTTTTCTACTCAGGCTATGGCTGCTTTGTAAGGAAAATAAACTGAGACTTTGCACACCTGGAATGTACTAGCTGATTTAAACTGAAAGGTAACTTGGCTTTAAAGTCCAACTACCAGAATTAGACTAAAGCCTGGTACACACTACAGTTGTTTTTTTGTGCAACCTCACAGGTTGCACAAAAACAAACCTGGCAGCTCCTGTCAAAAGCCCCTGTACTAACCATGTGAGGTTAGTCCAGCGATCTCCCCCGCTGAGCTGTTGTGTTCTGACAGGGGGACAGTCCCCCCCGCCAGAACACTCCGATAAGCGCTCTCTCTCTCTCATTGGCTGAGAGCGCTGACCAGGAGTCGGTCGGCTTTTGTAGGACAGACCGACATACACACGGGCAGAATGTTGGCCGGTATTGTTTGTGCTCTCTTGACATTTTGCCCGTGTTTGCGGGGCTTCAATCTGCCCTACCCTTGGGGCTCCCCTGCACTGCAAAGGTTAGGCCCCTTTCAGATGGGGCAGAGTCCACCCCAAGCGAATCCCCTGCTGATCAGAGAAGAGCAGAGCGGGTGGATGACCCACCCATGTCCACTCAGTTTCTGCAGAGCAGACACAGACAGGGTCCGCTCTGCTCTATGGGTGACCGGGAGTCATAGGAGTCTGCTGTTCATTTACACCTGACTACCCTCCGATCCAATCCACCTAAACAGAAGAGGACAGATCCCCTTTCATCTTTTTCTAGCAGATCCGTTTGGACCCGGAGGTAGGCGGGTGTAAATAGGCACAAGTCCGTTTACACCCACCTGTCCATGGGGGTGTATGTGAATGGACCATCTGATTAGGTCTGCTTCGAAAGCTAACAGGCGGACCTGATCAGACCCTCCCTGGTAAAGGGGTCTTACCTGCTTGCTCAGGCTGAGTGCAAGAATAATGCAAGAATAACACTAATACTTATTTCTTGCTCCAGTAGGGTCCCTCCAGCAGTGTGACTGGTCCTGCAAAGTCTCCCCTCTAAGTCACTCCCAGCTGTGGTCGCTGTCCTGCCTAGTCCATATATAACACAGGGTTAAAGCCCTGTATTGTACATGATGACACAGAGGGAACGCTCACTGCCTGGAGCGCCGGAAGGAGAGTGTTGAAGCCAGCCAGACTGGGGGTAAGGACAGTGTTACAGCCTTTGCCTTTCCCCCTAGACCTAAGGAGCATTTAACTCTTGCAGTGTGGGGGTTGGGGGGCCCACTGCAAGGGTAGATTTTGTCTAATTTCTGCAGTCCGGCTTTAAGCACAACTAAAGCAGCCCATAGATGGTATGATTTTCTTTCCTTCCACCACTGACTGTGTTGATGGGGGGGAGGGGGCGTGGAGCCTTCCCTGCCAGCAGAACACAATGATTACTGCTAGTCAGGGCTGGACTGGGACAAAAATTTGGCCCTGGACTTGATCCAGACCGGCCCACTTTAATTTTGCAAACACACACAAAAACAGTATATAAACTATACGCAGTTACCGTGACCAGTGACATTAAGTTATTCATCAGTTACCGTGACCAGTGCCAATAAATTACTAATCAGTTACCGTGACCAGTGGCATTAAATTATTCATCAGTTACCGTGGCCGGTGGCATTAAATTATTCATCAGTTATCATGACCAGTGGCATTAAATTATTCATCAGTTACCGTGACCAGTGACATTAAATTACTAATCAGTTACCGTGACCAGTGACATTAAATTACTAATCAGTTGCCGTGACCAGTGGCATTAAATTATTCATCAGTTACCGTGGCCAGTGGCATTAAATTATTCATCAGTTACCGTGGCCAGTGGCATTAAATTATTCATCAGTTACCGTGGCCAGTGGCATTAAATTATTCATCAGTTACTGTGGCCAGTGGCATTAAATTACTAATCAGTTACAGTGGCCAGTGGCATTAAATTAATAATTGACCACTGACATTAATTTAATATTAATGCCACTGGTCACGGTAACTGAATAATAATTTAATGCCACTGGTCAATTATTAATTTAATGCCACTGGTCATGGTAACTGATGAATAATTTAATGCCACTGGTCACGGTAAGTGATTAATAATCACTTACCGTGACCAGTGGCATTAAATTATTCATCAGTTACCATGATAAGTGGCAGTACATTTACCCCTACCCCCTCCCCCCGCCATGCTGCATATTACAGATACAGAAATCACAGACACTGACAGTAACAGACTCAGTTTTATTAATCATGCCGTGCAGCCTGCATTCCGTATAGCATCTGATGATTAGCCTATTTAGTGCTTACTTGAATTACACTATCGATTTGGTTGGGTCCCTGTCTGTGCTGCTGTCTGTATTTGCTGCAACTTGGAATTTTCTGGTTCCGGAATCCTCCTCCTCCTCCTCAGTGGCGCTGGCTCAACTCCTCTTGGTTGCAGGCTTGCAGGCTTGCTACACTACGCTCCTCCTATGTCCCCGGGCCGCCCCTGCCCTCCGGCCGTGAGTGACGTCACGGCGCCGGGACAAGGAGGCCGAGGCTGTTATGTTAGGGGGAGTGACAAGTAAGTGGCAGCGTCACGATGATGCTGCTTGTGTGCCGCCGCCCGCCGGGTGCAAGAGCGGAGCTGAGCCGCCCACGCCCGGCGTTATTATAACACAATACAGACTTGGAGAGAGAGAAGTGTAGTGAGTCAGTCACTGTCTGGCCTGGCCCACTGCCAATCGGCCCACCGGGAAACTCCCGGTAGTCCCGATGGCCAGTACAGGCCTGCTGCTAGTGGCCATAGCTGCCGGCACTAATCGAGTTAAAAAAATCAGACAGGCTGGTTGTACCCAAGTCGATTAATGGAGCGACTTGGGTACAACCAGCCTGCTTATACATGGATCGAATCTCAGCCAGTCCCTGCTGAATCGGCCCAGATTTGATCCACCTAATGTCGAATTAAAGCATTTGTTACCCCAACACTTCATGTTCCTGACAAGCGCCTGCTGTACCATGTACTTGTATGAGAAAGTATCCTGTTCTCTTTGTATTGCTTTCTTTGTGTGAAATCCCTGGTGTTCCTGCCAGTCCCTCTGCTTTCCTATTTAAAACTGACCACACTAAGCTGGAGAGCACAGCGTGGTCAGTTCTCTAGCTATCATGGGGACTCAGCCTGCTCTCCTTCAATTATCAGATGTGTCCTGACATGCCCCCCCCCTGCACAGCCATTCACTGGGAAGCTCAGTGTGCTGCTGCTTCTCCTCCAGCTATATGCAGGTGAGAACAGAGAGATTGTGAACACTTATATAAAAGGGCAAAAAAAATTATATATTTTTTATATCTAAACAAAAATGTTTTGCCTTTCATTTGTCGTTTAAACTGCATGGATTGTTTTACAAGGTGATCATTTACAATCACTTCAAGGTGATTGTTTCCTATATTCAAACTCCCCCCCCCCCTTTTACACATTTTTTTGTAGAACGACAAGTGCACTTTATTGCACAGGGACTGTATTGTATGGACCTGGCGTGCCTCTGGCTGTTTCCCTTAGTCTGTTTTTGGGGGGGTCTCCCGCCTCAACCCCGGTTTGGACACCTGTCTGAAGCCACCGTTGATATCCGGTTGGAATTTGGGCTTGGCTTGGGACTTGTAAGTAACTGACAAGTTGTTTTTCGATTTTTTTTTCTCCCAGAGGGCATCATACACTAATAGTTATTTATCTATCCATCTTTTAGTTTAACTTCGCATTATGCTCCTGATGAGTGGTTGTAACGCCATGAAACGCGTCGAGTCTCTCAATCCAAAGGTGCCAAAAAGTCTGGCTTATTATCATGTATCATAATCAATTGTTTATAATCACCAACTGGTGTATGTTTAACGTATGAATTTATTTTATCAACTATGTCTGTTTGATATATGCTACAGCAAAAATAAATACAAACTGTAGCGCGGGACCATTTTTTAGCATATATTATACTGTGAGTGGATTGTGATACACTTTAGGTTCTGCTGCAGACAGCTGTGATTTTATTTACCACATTACACTTTTATGCATTTTACACCTTTTCATCACTTCACCTTGATGTTTAGCAGTTTGTTGTAACACTTTTAATAGCGCGAAGGCTTTTTACTTTTATCCATTTATGTCTGTTTGATGATCTGTATTATCAATTTTGTGCGTTCACTATACTAATCATGTTCCTTGATCAATTGTAATGCCTATTGTATTAGTTATATTCAATATGTGAGTATCTTGATTGTATTGCATCATTGTTCATTGATTTAAAATGTTTTATAACATATGGAATGCCCAATGTGATTGTGCCATTAAATTATAATAATTTTATTTTGTATGTATGCATCATCATTCCTAATGACAAGCTTCATATAAAGTCCCACTATCCCTTTCCTTCTTTTTGTTTCAATACAATAGGGATGGAAGCTTGCCATTATTGGTTGTGTCAGGTCACACCCCTCTTTTTACTGTTACAATCACTTCAAGTCAACTCTCTGGCCCAGCCTGTGATTGGGCAATGAAGGTGCACTAGCAGACTGATGAGGTCATCATTATTCTCTCTCATCCTGTCAATACATGTGCATACTGAACATCTGATTGGCCCAAAATGCTTCCCCTCCCTTTCCTAGTTTGAGTGCTGTTGTATGGGGTATTATAAGAGGCTGAGATCCGGTCAAATCCAGGTACATACACTAGTTACATTTAAAAATAAATGTAATATCTCTACAGTAATATGAAAATAACTGTGTTCATTCGTTTGTTTGTTTTTAGTTGGTTGGATTACAGCATTACTGGGTTTAAACTGGTCCTCTCTGGGGAATCAGACACATCAGTAGTTGGTGCCTTTGCTATCCCATCCTAAGAGTCACACGAAAACTTCTTCTGGTGTTCATGTATATTACTATTATTGGGATGTGGTGCCAAGTAGACATGTGCACAGCCAAAAAATTCGTTCATTTTCGCTCTCGTTTTTATTCGTTTTTTTTTTTTTTTTTTTTTTCGTTTTTTGGGTCATTCGTTATGATCACAATTCGTAAATTCGTACATTCGTAAATTCATACAATCGTAAATTCATTCATTCGCTCATTCGTACATTCGTGAATTCGTACATTCGTAAATTCGTACATGCGCTCATTCGTAAATTCGTACATTTGTTCATTCGTACATTTATACATTCATAAATTCGTACATTTGTACATTCGTACATTTGTAAATTCGAAATGTGAAAATCCAAAAGCCCAAAAATTCGAAAATCTGAAATAGTAACTAACTATTAAATTATAGGTATTGTAATTTCCTTTCAAATTTGGCTGTCAGTGAACGTAACAAATACGAATTTATCCGAAGTTACGCATTATCCGAAATAACGAATGCTGCATCTAAACAAATGGAACGGAACAAATTAATAATAAATAATAATAATAAAAAGTTATTATTATTGTTATTTATTATTATTAATTCATTACGTTCCATTCGTTTGGATACGGCATTCATTATTTCGGATCATTCGTAAACTTCGGATAAATTTGTATGTGTTACGTTCACTGACAGCCAAATTTGAAAGGAAATTACAATACCTATAATTTAATAGTTACTAGTAATAGTTATTATTAGTTAATTATTATTTCAGATTTCCGAATGTACAAATTTACGAATTCACTAATTTACTAATGTACGAATGTATGAATGTACATTCGTAAATTACGAATGTACAAATTTACGAATGTATGAATTTATGAATTTACAAATTTTTCGAATTTACGAATATCCGGAAAAATTCGTTAAACAGGTTTTCGTTAATTCAGATATTTCCGAATTAACGAATTTGTCGAAGTTCGTTAAAAAACAAATTCGGAACGAAACGAATTGCACGTGCCAAGACCCATCAACCAGCTCAACACTTCACAAGTGAATTGATAACCTTTGCTATCCTTGTTACACCACCGATATCACGTATCATCCTATCTATAGTAACTTGTTTATTTGTGTACACTTTGGTAACTGAAACGCAACTTCTTGAAAACGCCCTTCTCTATTTACCGAAAGTTGGTGAAGCCAAAACAAGTGTTGTGCTCCAGTGAAATAACTGGCTCTGCCTGAAGAACTTGTCATGGTTCATTTGGCACAATAAGGTGTCTCTGCTTTTTTATGCTAAATTCTCTTGACGCACCTCTGCTTTCAAATAGCTTTTTGTTTCCTTTGCAATTGTAGGGCTCACCAACTTCAGTTTACTAGTGGTTCATCAACCAAGTGATAGCATACCCCAAAAGCCCACAAGGGCTGCCTTAATATTTTCAGGCCATCACCATTGGGTATTTGTAAAATTTTGAACATTTAGTCTTAAACCCAACTCCAACCAAAATGTGTATTTTATTTTGAATTGAGTGTTGAAAGGTTGAAAGCACTGTCTTGTTTTATTTACTGTTTCCCTTTTGTGTCCCATTTTTTTGTCCCGACCTCCTGTCGGGACAAGAAATGATAGGGGATCTTTTCATACACTATATTACTAAAAATATTGGGGCGCCTGCCTTTACACACACATTAACTTTAATGGCATCCCAGTCTTAGACCGTCGGATTCAATATTTTGTTGGCCCACCCTTTGCAGCTATAACAGCTTCAACTGTCCACAAGGTTTAGGAGTGTGTCTATGGGAAGTGCATTTGTGAGGCCAGGCACTGATGTTGGAGAGAAGGCATGGCTCGCAGTCTCCACTGTAATCCATCCCAAAGGTGTTTTATTGGTTTGAGGCCAGGACTCTGTGCAGGCCAGTCAAGTTCCTCCACCCCAAACTCGCTCATCCATGTCTTTATGGACCTTGCTTTGAGCACTGGTGCGCAGTCATGTTGGAACAGGAAGGGGCCATCCCCAAACTGTTCCCACAATGTTGGGAGCATGAAATTGTCCACAATGTCTTGGTATGCTGACGCCTTAAGAGTTACCTTCACTAGAACTAAGGGGCCAAGCCCAACCCCTGAACAACCACCCCACACCATAATCCCCCCTCCACCAAATGATTTGGACCAGTGCACAAAGCAAGGTTCATAAAGACATGGATAAGTGAGTTTGGGGTGGAGGAACTTGACTGACCGAGTCTTGACCTAAACCCCATAGAACACCTTTGGGATGAAATAGAGCATAGACTGCAAGCCAGACCTTCTCGTCTACATCAGTGCCTGAACTCACAAATGCTCTTCTGGAAGAATGGTCAAACATTCCCATAGACACACTCCTAAACCTTGTGGACAGCCTTCTCAGAAGAGTTGAAGCTGTTACAGCTGCAAAGGGTGGGCCAACTCTATATTTAACCCTACGAACTAAGACTGGGATGCCATTAAAGTTCATGTGCGTGTAAAGGCAGGCGTCCCAATACTTTTGGTAATCTAGTGTATGTGACACAAGTAAAAACAATTTTTTCTTGTAGAATGGTGGAAGTGTGGGAACTTCTAAAAATGTTTTTCCTGGCGGCAACATGCCAGCATTCTTCCACATGTATGCTGTCATTAGGTAAAAGCAAACAGGGTCACTTATCCAGCGCTCAAGATAAGAAGTAAATTAAACTAAGCAGCTGCTATAATCAAATATAACATTAAGGAGAAAGCAAAAAAGTTCCAAAGAAATAGGTTCTTTCCAGCTTAAGCAGCGCTCTTTAGCTGAAAAGAACCTATTTCTTTGGAGCTTTTTTGCTTTCTCCTTAATGTATGCTGTCATGTTGGCGCCAGGAAAGGAAAATTAGGGTAAGTATTTGATACAATTTTCCATGTTCCATGCAGCATACATTTCTGACGATGTTAAAACTTAATGCATGACCAAAAGGGGTTGTCATCCCCAAAGATGTGGGTTCTTTCCCACCAACCCATGTACAGGTTGGCGAGAGAGGGTGGGAACTGAGCACCCATTGCTGCCCCGCACCTTTGGAGGTAAAAATCTCCATCAAAGGAGAAAAAATTGTGGTTGAGTAAATATTCAAGACATTCTAAAATGAACTCTCTCTGAATTGTAGAATATTCACCGTACTGGTCCAGAAAAAAAGAAACTGCTCTCCATCCCAAAGAGTGTGGAATTGACGAATATAAACTACTGCTACTCCTCTCTGCCAAACCCTCCACTGGCTTCCGCTCACCCAATGAAATATATTCAAAATACTAACAACTTACAAAGCCATCCACAACTCTTCCCCCAGCTACATCACTAACCTAATTTTAAATAACAACCTAATCATTCTCATTGTTCCTCCCAAGACCGCCTCCTCTCTAGCTCCCTTGTCACCTCCTCCTTGGCTCGCCTCCAGGACTTTTCCCAAACCTCTCCCAACCTATGGAACTCCCTACCACAATCTGTCCAACTATCTCCTACTCTGTCTACTTTTAGACGATCACTGAAAACCCTCCTATTCAGAGAAGCCTATTCTGCCTCCTAACAACTGTACTTTTATTTCCTCATCTTATCAGCTCACCCCCCCCCCCCCCCCAGCTATTACATTTGTATCTCTCTCTCTCTCTATAGATTGTAAGCTCTAAAGAGCAGTGTCCTCTGATTCCTCCTGTATTAAATTGTATTGTAACTGTACTGTCTGCCCTCATGTTGTAAAGCGCTGCACAAACTGTTGGAGCTATATAAATCCTGTATAATAATAATAATAAACTGGAAACAATCACATGTAACCCAAACATGCAACATCCCATCACAAATTTTGACAAATATTCAGGAGCTGCTTGGTGTCTCCTAAGTAGCTGGGCAGGGCACTAACTTAAGGTTGAAGCTGGTGATCCACCCACAAACTAATACGCTCATTCAAGGAGCCAATACTGGCAACCATGGGTCCATCAAGGAATATAACCCCTTATGGGTCATGGGAATATGGTAAAACAACGGTGTCACTGGTGTTTCTGGAATTACCATATCCCCCTCTTGTTTTGAAAAAATCCCTATGTGCACACCTTTTCTGGACAAGAGTAATCAATGCACTTTTATATTTGGCGGGGTGGGGTTCCCCTTTACACCCATATTTATGGATTCATCTGACAATTGCCTAATAGCTTAATTTTTTTCATGCACTTGCATCCTCTATAGCTACCAACCTACCTGATTCCTCACTAAGGGACCTCAAAGCCTGTCCCCCCCCATCTAAATTATCATTAACAATGTATCTTTTACTGGCTGTGCGGAGAGTCAGTCTTGTGAGATCCTGTTCCACCAGATTCTGAATTAGTCTTGTACTTTGCCCCTCTACGAAAATTATGGGTAGTATTTGATCCATTTTTCCATTTTCCTGGCACCAGCATGGCAGCATACTGTACATGTGGTATTATGTTGCCATGGAATGGTGCCAAGAGAGGAAAATTACAGTAAGTGTTTGATACAATTTTCTGTTTTATTGCTGCTCCTGCCTTCCTGTCCTAGTGACAATTGAACCCCCCATTTCTTATTCAGGTGTCACAGGAACAGGAAATCTTCCCTTCTCCCTACTCTATGCAAAACTAAAAAAAAAGTTGGATGAAGAAACGCTTTATATTTTGTAATTATACAGCCTTATTTATTAAAGATTTATGTTTGCTACCTAATTTTTTTACTTGCTTGTGAGCCCTCTAGGTCACATTCCTCACAAAGAAAGTCTTTTCATACAAAAAATTGATTTCAATATTCATCTTGTGAAGGTCAATGCCAAGTCTTCGGAAAAGACAGGGGGCATGCTTTATACCTGGAGTATATTCTCCTCATTTGGAAAGGCTTCTTTACAGTAAGAACTGTAAAAAATGTGGCTAGTTCTAGCCGTTTCCTGTTTTTTTTTTTTTTAAGCTAAATAATCATGTAAATTAGCATTAAGCCAAATTTCAAGTTATTACCACTGACTAAATCGAATAATTTTGCATTTGTTTAACAGCTTCAATACGGGGCACTTTTACCCCTTTCCTGCCCAGGCCAATTTTCAGCTTTCAGCGCTGTCACACTTTAAATGATAATTGAGCGGTCCTGCAGCGCTGTACCCAAATTTACTTTTTATCGTGTTTTTCACACGAACAGAGCTTTCTTTTAGTGGTATTCAATCACCGCTGGGTTTTTTTCTAAAAAAAAATTGAAAAAGACCGAAAATTTTGAAAAATAAAAGTTTTTCTTAGTTTCTGTCAGAAAATGTTGTAAATAAGTAATTTTTCTCCTTTACTGATGTGCACTGATGAGGCAGCTCTGATGGGCACTGATAGGCGGCACTGATGAGGAGGTACTAATATGTGGCACTGATATGCAGCACTGATAGGCGGCGCTGATATGCAGCACTGATGGGCACCGATAGTCGGCACTGATAGGTGGCACTGATGGACTCTAATAGGCAGAACCTATGGGCAATGATAGGCGGCACATATGGGCGGCACTAATGAGCAGGTACTAATGGGCACTGAAAGGATACTCACTAAGGCTACTCAGTAATGGGCACAGATTTGCATCACTGATGGGCACAAATTAGCATCACTGATGGGCACAGATTGACATCACTGATGAGCAGAGCATCACTTCTGGCCACTGACTGGCATCACTACTGGGCACTGACTGGTATCACTGCTGGGCACTGTTTGGGCTCCAATGATGATCAGTGCCCAGATTAGCTGTACAGGTCTCCCCTGTGAGGAAATGCGGCTGATCGGCTCTCCTCTCCTCACACTCTGTCAGTGTGAGGCAAGGAGAGCCGATAACCGGTATTTCCTTGTTTGCATGTGATCAGCTGTGATTGGACACAGTTGATCACATGGGTGAAGAGCCATGTCATCAGCTCTTTAGCGAAATCGGGGTCACAACGTGCGAGCGATCGCCATGTGCCCTATTAGAATGGGGGGATGTCATATGACATCATCTCAGAACAAGATAGCACCCTGCCCCTCGTCATTTGTCTATATGGCGGGCGGGAGGTGGTTAAGGAATATATAAATGACCTAAACATATTTTTGAAAATATTTCTAACCATTGTTCAGAAAATTGATATGGACTTATTTATTTCTAACCTATACCTAGTGTTCCTCCTAAACATAAAAACTGACCTGGTACAAACAATGAGAAGTAAAGAGAATTTCTGTAAGTCGGAGGGCTCAGTGAACAGACAGCGCCGGGGTCCTGGGATAACATTCACACCGAGCTCCAGGAATTATTTTTGCAGCTAATCCCACCGCCGGGCTGTCTCCTTTATGATTTTCTGCTTGACTGTGCTGGGAGCCCATTGCCCCTATTTAAAGCACTCATTAGCTTGCTCATTATTTGTCACTCCGGTAAATAAACCAATGGTTTCTACCAGCAGTTCATAATTAGGCAACAAGTCTCCCTTTCATCTTCGTCATGTTTTCTCTTTGATAGAGAGCAGCTTGTGGAAAAAATTCAAAACTCTTTATCCATGTAAATCTCCTGCTAAATCCCTCGGCCTGGAGCAGGAATGTCTTTGTGGTTTGTGCTGATCCAGTTGGGACTGAGCTTAACAAATTTTTACTCCTCTTTAAGAAATTCAGTCGTCCTTTATCTGCAACATTAGTGAACAGAGAGGCATAGAATCTTCGGGATATTTTTTATGTAAATCTTTTACAGAGTACAAAAGAAAAGGTTGTTTAAAAGGGAGAGATGAGTGGGGAACAAAGACTAAAAAAACATTACAAGTAAAAAAGCCATGGTGCATGCTGTGCCTGGGGTATCACAGCGCGCATGTGCAGACATAGCATTGCAAGTGTGGCAGTAAGAAATCCTTATATACTATGCCCATACGCACATTGATTTTTTGTTTACTTCGATGGTACGGCATACAGGTTATTGTGACCTGCTGGCCTACTTGGTACAGTCCCATTATATTTCAAAAAAAGCAGTCATTGTGCTTGTTAAATCAATTTCGGGAGGGGGGGATTTTGTTTTGTCGCTAAGTAAAGTTGGACATGTGCAGGTTTTCTGTAAAAAACGAAAAAAAAAAAGGAAAAAAAAAAAAATAATGGGGATAATGAGGGGACATTTTAGTTGAAAGGAGCTTCCATAACTTTTAGGACCTACTTAAAGCCCCTTACACCCTCCAAACCCATCTTAACCACTTTTTCATTGGCTCCAATGCATTTCACCAAAATGGCGAAATTTTTTACAGAAGTATTTTTACAAAAATAACAAAAATCTCTGTATTTTTGCCAAAATAACCAAAATAATAGAAAATCTACAGCATTTATGTTTTCGTGACCGACTGCCCATTACATTATATAGTAAGCAATCATGCGTGTCACATCCATTTTTTTTTGGAGGGGGAGATTTTATTTTATTATTAAGTCAAGTGTTGACATGTACACATTTTCTGTGAATAAATGAATAAATAAAATAATGAAGATAAATAATGAGAGCTGATTTTTTTCATACCAGAACAGATCCAGGATGGTTGAGAAATTCTTCAATAACATGTAGGAACTATTTACATTTAAAAGCCCCTTATGCCCCTAAAACTCACAAAAATCATCTTGACCACTTTCTCGGCTCGAAAGTATTTCATCAAAATGGCGAAATGTTGCTGAAAAGTTCAAATTTTCGCCAGGATTTTAGGAAATTAAAATCTCTTAATTTTTACTCAGTATAATGTTTATTAAAGGGGTTGAAAAGGCAGAAGGTTTTTTATCTTAATGCATTCTATGCATTAAGATAAAAAAGCCTTCTGTGTGCAGCACTCCCCCTAATATTTACCTGAGGTCCCTCTATGTCCAGCGATGTCCACGAGTCCCTTGGCCATCCGGGGTTCTCCCTCCTGATTGGCTGAGATACAGCAGTGGTGCCATTGGCTCCCGCTGCTGTCAATCAAAGTCAGCTAGCCAATCCTGGGAAAGAGGGGGTGGGGCCATGTTGGGGCTCCATGTCTGAATAGACACAGGGAGCTGTGACTCAGCTCGGGTGCCCCCATAGCAAGCTGCTTGCTGTGGGGGCACTGAACAGGAGGGCGGGTTCAGAAGCACAGAAGAGGGACCCGAGAGGAGGAGGATCCGGGCTGCTCTGTGCAAATCCACTGCAACAGAGCAGGTAAGTATAACATTTGGTATTTTTATGGAAAAAAAAAACAAGCCTTTACAATCACTTTATAGTGGTTGTAAAGCTTTTTATTTATTTATTTTTTTACAATAAAATAATAATCAAAAAAATTCGATCGTATTTAAAAAAAACTATCAAATTCGAAAAAATTCTACCACATTCGAAAAAACTCTCAAATTCGAAAAAATTCTACCGCATTCGAAAAAAACTATCAAATTCGAAAAAATTCTACCACATTCCAAAAAAACTATAAAATTCGAAAAAAATTCTACCGCATTCGAAAAAAACATTAACTGAATTTGAAAAAGTAAACTATATATAACCATTTTGCGAAATTTGAAATTCGTATAGAATGAAATCGAATTCCAATAGAAAAGATTAGGATAGAATAGAAAATATAAAAGAATAGCATAGAAAAACAATAGAACAGACTAGAAAAAAATATACTATACTGTATTCTAATCTTTTCTATTCGAATTCATTCTGTACCAAATTCCAATTTTGGAAGATGGTTATATATATATATATATATATATTATATTTTTTTTCTATTCTGTTCCATTGTTTTTCTATACTATTCTTTTCTATTCTAGTCTAAACTTTTCTATTCGAATTTGAATTAATTCTATGCAAAATTCGAATTTCGGAAGATGGCTTCTAAAATGAGAACTTCGTATAGAATGAATTTGAATTTGAATAGAAAAGATTAGAATAGAAAATAATAGAAATAGAATAGACTAGAAAAACAATAGAACAGAAGAGAATAAAATATAATATATATATTATATTTTTTTCTATTCTGTTTCATTGTTTTTCTATGCTATTCTTTTTTATTCTATTCTAAACTTTTCTATTCAAATTTGAATTCATTCTATACGAAATTCGATTTTCGGAAGATGGCTTCTGAAATTCGAATTTCGTATAGAATGAATTTGAATAGAAAATAATAGAAAAGAATAGACTAGAAAAACAATAGAACAGAACAGAATAAAATATAATATACTGTATTTATCGGCGTATAACACGCGCCGGCGTATAACACGCACCCCAAGTTTAGGAGGGAATTATAAGGAAAAAAATGTTTTAAGGAAAAAAAACTTACATTTAAATGCCCATCAATGCAGCCTTGCACAGCGTCCATCTGCATGCTTGTCCAGTGTCATTTGCAGCCTTGCAGTCATTTGCAGCCTTGCAGTCAGCAGCCTTGGTGTCATTTGCAGCCTTGCAGTCATTTGCAGCCTTGCAGTCAGCAGCCTTAGTGTCATTTGCAGCCTTGCAGCTTTGTCAGTGCTGATCTGCAGCTTTCTGTGTCCATTTGCAGCCTTGCAGCTTTGTCAGTGCTGATCTGCAGCTTTCTGTGTCCATTTGCAGCCTTGCAGCTTTGTCAGTGCTGATCTGCAGCTTTCTGTGTCCATTTGCAGCCTTGCTCAGGCTGCAGTTAAACCGCAGTGACTTTTCATTGTCACTGCAGTTTGAAAATGGCTCCCCTGCGATCCCCTGCGATCCTGAGCTTCAAAATCGCCGACCGCAATTTGAAAATGGCGCAGCCGGCGCCGAAATACACAGAGCCGGTCCTCGGCTCTTCTCGGCGGCTCTCGTTCACTTTCGGCTCCACTCGTAGTCCCGCCCGGGATGGGCGTGACTGTGAGCGGAGCTATCCGAACCTAGCCAAGTACACTCGGCTAGGTTCGGGCGGCGCTCGGGTGAAGCCGAAAGTGGCCGAGAAGAGCCGAGAACCGGCTCCGTGTATTTCAGCGCCGGCGGTGCCATTTTCAAATCGCGGTTGGCGATTTTGAAGCTCAGGATCGCAGGGGATCGTCAGTGCGTGTTATACGCCGATAAATATGGTATATATTATATCTTATTCTATTCTGTTCTATTGTTTTTCTAGTCTATTCTTTCTACTCTATTTTAATCTTTTCTATTCAAATTCAAATTCATTTTATACGAAATTCGAACTTTGGAAGATGGTTTTATATATATATATATATATATATATATATATATATACATTTTTATTCTGTTCTATTGTTTTTCTATTATTTTCTATTATATTCTGATCTTTTCTAATTAAATTCAAATTAATTCTATACAAAATTCGAATTTCGGAAAATGGTTATATAGAAATAGAATGAAATCAAATTCTAATAGAAAAGAATAGATTAGAAAAACAATAGAACAGTAGAACAGAATAGAAAGAAATATTATATATATATATATATATATATATATATATATATATATATATATATATATATATATATATATATATAAAACCAAAAAAGATATTTTTTAATATATATATATATATATATATATATATATATATATATATATATATATATATATATATATATATAATTTTTTTCTATTCTGTTCTATTGTTTTTCTGTTCTAGTCTTTTCTATTAGAATTCTATTTCATTCGTATTTATCGGCGTATAACACACACTTTTTTCCCCTTAAAATCAGGGGAAAATCGCAGGTGCGTGTTATACGCCGATCCCATGCGATCTCGAGCTGTCACATCTTCAAAATCGCCGACCGCGATATGAAAATGGCGCCGCCGGCGCCGAAATACACAGAGCCGGTCCTCGGCTCTTCTCGGCGGCTCTCGTTCACTTTCGGCTCCACTCGTAGCCCCGAGCGGAGCTATCCGAACCTACTCGGCTAGGTTCGGATAGCTCCGCTCGGGACTACGAGTGGAGCCGAAAGTGAACGAGAGCTGCCGGGAAGAGCCGAGGACCGGCTCTGTGTATTTCGGCGCCGGCGGGGCCATTTTCAAATCGCGGTCGGCGATTTTGAAGCCCAGGCTGCACTGGGGAAGGCTGCACTGGGGCAAGGCTGCACTGACAAGGCTGCACTGGGGAAGGCTGCACTGACAAGGCTGCACTGGGGAAGGCTACACTGACAAGGCTGCACTGGGGAAGGCTGCACTGACAAGGCTGCACTGGGGAAGGCTGCACTGGGGAAGGCTGCACTGACAAGGCTGCACTGACAAGGCTGCACTGGGGAAGGCTACACTGACAAGGCTGCACTGACAAGGCTGCACTGACAAGGCTGCACTGGGGCAAGGCTGCACTGAGAAGGCTGCAATGATGGGCATTTAAATGTAAGTTTTTTCCGCTTCAACTTCCCTCCTAAAAGTTTTTTTTTCCTTAAAATTCCCTCCTAAATTGGGGTGCGTGTTATACGCCGGTGCGTGTTATACGCCGATAAATATGGTAATTCAAATTTCGCATGGAATGATTTCGCATTCAAATAGAAAAGATTAGAATAAAATAGAAAATAACAGAAAAGAATAGAAAAACAATAGACCAGCATAGAAAAAAATAAAGTAAAAAAAAATAAAATATATATAATATATATATATATATATATAACCATCTTCCGAAATTTGAATTTCTTATAAAATGATTTTGAATTGGAATAGAAAAGATAATTTTGTATAGAATGAATTCAAATTCGAATAGAAAAGTTTAGAATAGAATAGAAAAGAATAGCATAGAAAAACAATGAAACAGAATAGAAAAAAATTATATATATATAAAACATCTTCCAAAATTCGAATTTCATATAGACCGAAATCAAATTTGAATATAATGATTAGTATAGAATAGAAAATAATAGAAAAGAATAGACTAGAAAAACAATAGAACAGAATAGAAGAAAATATAATATATATTATATTTTATTCTATACTGTTCTATTGTTTTTCTAGTCTATTCTTTTCTATTATTTTCTGTTCTAATCTTTTCTATTCAAATTCAAATTCATTCTATACGAAATTCAAACTTCAGAAGCCATGTTCCGAAATTCGAATTTCGTATAGAATGAATTTGAATTTGAATTGAAAAGACTATTATAGAATATAAAATAATAGAAAAGAAAAGCATAAAAAAATGTATATATATTTATATAATATATTTATATATTCTATTGCTTTATTATTATAGAAAAACGATTTCTATTTTTTTCGAATTCGATTCGAATTTTTTTTCGAATTCGTTCGTTTTTTTTCGGATTCGTTTAAATTCTTTACTTTTGTAATTCGGAAATTCGGATGCATCCGAATTTCCGAATAATGAAAAATTCGTCCGAATTTCGATTTGGAACGAAATGCACATGCCTAATTGTCATGCAGTTTTCACCACGTGTCGGTAACAACCCATGCAATCCATACATACAAAGAAACCAAAACAAATAAGTTCAGAAATTAAGTTATGTGTAATAAAATGGAATGACACAGGGAAAAAAATATTGAACACATAAAGAGAGGGCAGTGCAAAAAGTAATGGGAAGCCAAGACACCAGCTGAAATCTACCAGTAATTACAAAGCAATCCTTCCCCTTTTCAGTGCAAATTAATACCAGCTGTTTTACCCGCTGTATATCCCTTTGGTAATTTCTCCAATAAATACATTTTGACTCCTTTGTTTAATTTGGTTATCCAATGAAAAGAGCTCACAGCTGTAAACTAAATCAATTCTGGAGCCATGATAATTAATGATCCTGATTCACAGATATGTCATCACTTTTAAATGTCACATTTCCCTCCATAATTAGGGTTATTGTTATTGAATAGAAAGTGACAATAGCTGCAGAGGCATAAAGGAGACAGGTGCAGCCACGGGTCACCGTCCCCAAGTGTGCACACCTGTGCGATGTGCAAGTTTGGACTCTCAACAAAGAACATTCATGATAAACATAGGTAATGATGCAGGACCAAAATGTTTCACTTTTAACGCTTTGTATTTCATACCAAAATACTCTATAGCACTGTTACTTAAAATAGTATGTTAATCGGACCCTGTCTAAATTGGCCCTAGTATGTATAAATTTGTTAGGGACCTTAGATTGTAAGCTCCTTGAGGGTAGGGACTGATGTGAATGTACAATGTATATGTAAAGCGCTGCGTAAATTGACGGCGCTATATAAGTACCTGCAATAAATAAATATATACAACTTTAAGAAAGGCAAATTTCCCTGGAGTAGGTAAAGTATCTTATGTCAATCACCCCTTGAAGTAGCAACATTTAGTACTGGTACCCCAAATTATAAATATTTTTTATGCATCCTGTTATGTCTTTAAATAAATGAAACTCTTACTAATATCTCCTTTAGGCTGGGCTCACACTTAAAATGGATGCGGCTGACAGCAGGGGTCTGGTGCATCCCTGTTCTCCGTTTCAGGGACAAATCAGGCCCAAATTTTTGCCTAAATTTGGACCTGAATTTGAGCCAAAGACTCACGGGACCCTTGTGCAATTCGCTCCGCAGCCGCCCCGGAGATGTATGAACCAGCTCCATTGAGAGCCAGTCACAATTTCCTGTCATGCGAATTGGATGTGGAGAAAGCCGCATCCAATTTGCGATAGTGTGAACCCAGCCTCACATCTTTACTATTTGCTACAACTGATTTCCTAAAACCCAGACCAGTTATGATACATTTCTTATTGAGTCAGAAGTACCCCCAGAGCCCCCGGGGGAGGGGGGGCATACGCCCCACGAGTCTAGAACAGCCTTTCTCAACCTTTATAACATGGAGGAACCCTGAAAATAACTTTCTAGGTACAGGGAACCTCTGCTAATAAATCTATATCTTCAGCTCACAGTACATTTTAATGTGATGGTTACTGGGATAAATTCTCCTTACATTTGTGATCATTGGGAGGAACGTTCCTGTCACAGATAGCTAAAAAGACCATTGGTGTCAATGGTTTTTCATCTAATAAGCAGAAGCTGCTCATTGCTCAAGAAACCCCTAGCAACCTCTGGAGGAACCCTGGTTGAGAAAGGCTGGTCTAGAATGTTTCACAAGGATCTACAGGAAATTCCTACCATAAATGAATTGACCATGGCATTTCTCTATTCTATATGACATCCAAACCTTTTCAGACTGGGTTATGTAAATTTACTTCCAAACTTCCTTTATTTAAAATTCTGATCATCTTCTACTGAAATTTAGAAGCAGTTATAACGCAGACCTTAGTATAGAGTCAAATTTTTTTTCGCCATCTGTGTGCCATTACAGAGTTTTCCCATCACTTCCTGAAATCAATGGGACAGCACGGCTATACCGCGGTAATACCGTGGCTATAGCCACGCTATACGAGGGGTTTTAACCCTTTTTCGGCCGCCAGCGGGGGGGTTAAAACCGCACCGCTAGTGGCCGAATACTGCTGTTTTACCGCCGACGCCCCCTACCCCCCCAGTGTGAAAGGGGCCTTACTGAAATGATCAGCAGGTGAAAATAAAGGGAAAAAAATAAAAAAAGGAAAAGGGAAAAAGGAAAGGAAAACGAATGCAGCCATCACATGATTGTGTTTTGAGGATTAGTTATACTTCAAACACAAGATTACAAGATGGGATTTGGAGCTCCTAATTTCTCCCAGGACATGTATAAACACACAGCTGTTTGTCTCAAGGACATTACCAGGGACTCTAGTTATTGATATTTATCTATCACACAAAGATGTTCAGGGATTATCATTTTTTTCCTTCTGGACCCTCAGAGCGTCACCCAAGCTTCTGACATTCTTTGCAACTCTTTTAAGTATCTAAGAAATCCAAGCCCTTTTTCCTGACATTTTGTCAAATGTGTTTTTGCATTGAGATCTAGACAGCGGCCATCACCCTTTCTGGGAAAGCGCCTCGTGCCCACAGGGGGAATAGTATTGTTAGTGAGGAACCAAGAATTGCAGCTTTCTTTGTGGCCCTCAATCCCGATTTTCCTGATTATTAAAGGAATCCTTTGTTTTCATTGATGGCCCATTTACCTAATCAATGAGATTTAATTTTGCTTTTTGTTTAAGCTGTTCAATAGAAAACCTCACTTGTTAAAAAAAATGCCTTTATATCCTTGTATAACAGGGCTGATAAGATAGACATTACTGGCAAAACATCTGCTAATTAAGGAAAAGATTAAAATGAGATAGCTTCAAGGCTAAACTGCAACGACATCTCCCAGACTATAGCTGCCCATAGAATTCTTCATGTCTCCTGATTCTGCCTTTATTGGCGATCTAGGGTCCATGAGGATGAGCACAACATCCCCTAATGAGCGTTCTTGGGGAACAAAGCGACCACTTGGATCACAAAACTTTGCCCAATTTCTGTTCGTTTTCCCAGGGCCCCTTCTTTCTCCATTACCCTAAACAAGCTTTTCCCAACATTTTCACCTCAGAGGAACCCCTAAAACAATGTTCAGGTCATAGGAACCCTTACTAAAACCAATTAGTTGGGGTTCAATAGAGAAAATACCCCTTACATTGGTGGTCAGTAGAACGATAAATGCAACCAAACAGTGGTGGCCAAAATGCCACCCTTAAATACAGCTAAAAAGATAATTGTCCACTAAGAATCAATATCATTAAAAACCTTGGACGTTTATTCGGCATTCTTATTGGATTGTATGTATGTAGATTCTCAAGTCTGGGTCCTTTCCCTGTTCCTGAGCCTCGGTTTTGTAGAGTGCTACCAAATCACACCCAGTGAGCCCAATGACCATCTCAATAGCCCTTAGAAAATCTGACTGAAGCTCCCTGTTAGTTTTTTTTATTTAACCACTTACTGACCGGGCAACAGCAATTTTACTGCTGGCGGCAGCTTGAGCAGGCACCGTGATGTACCCGAACGTCGCCCCGCTCATGCGCACCACCTAGTTAACAACAGTCATGAATGGAATCGATTAATGACATCATTGTTTACTACTGTGTTTGATCTGTGATTGGTCACCAGTGATCACATGGTACCTGGGCCAGTCACAGCATCCTGTGCCATGTGATTAGCTGTGGCCAATTACAGCATCACAATAGTAAACAATGAGTCATGAATAAAAGCCTTCATGACAGTTCAAATGATTGCTGTTACAATACAGTCATTATCACTGTAACAAGCACTCACACTGTAAAAAAAGAAATCCCTGATCAATTGTGAAAAGAGAAAAAAAAATGTAAAAATAAAAATAAATTAATAAATAAAACAAAATTACAACTTAAAAAAAATTGCCATGTCTCCTACTAAATACTTCTACAGTCTGAAAACTGTCTACTTTCCAAAAGGGGCTCATTTTGGGGGGGTCTGCACTGTCTTTTATGGCCTCAAGAAATAAAATAGGTAGTCAATACATCAGTTTAAAAATATATACCATAGTTTAGCAGGGCTGGACTGGGACAAACATTTGGCGCTGGACTACATCCAGACCGGCCCACTTTAATTTTGCAAACACGCACAAAAACAGGCGGCCAATAGCCCCGAGTTCCAGACCAACCCGAGGCCTTGGGACTCGGGGCTAATAATGGTCATTGGTAATACGGAGCTTTTTGGGGGCCCACTCGGGGGGGGGGTTATGACCAGGTGGGGGGTATATGACCAGGTGGGGGGGTATATGACAAGGTGGGGGGTATATGACCAGGTGGGGGGTATTTGACAAGGTGGGGTGGTATATAACCAGGTGAGGGGGTATATGACCAGGTAGGGAGGTATATAAACAGGTGAGGCCGTGGGGGGGGAACTCACTTTCTGAGCTTCTTGACCGGAGAACTCTGTAACCAGCTGCCTCCCAATGCCCTGACCCCAAACCCCCCCCATGATGAGCCTGATAGTACCTCTCTCTCAGGTCCCTCAGTCGGGCAGGGAGGAGAAGTCGGCAGCCGATCTCTGCACACAGAAGATGATCTCAGGACCGGAGGGGAAGAAGTATTAGTCTAGCGGAGGCGGAGCTCCTCCAATCCATCTCCCGGCTGAGGGAACAACAGAGTCTTGTTATGACAATGCCAGGGGCCCGATCAGACCATCGGGCTCCTCCGATCTCCTATATTACATTATCGAGTCCTTCCCTCTGAGGCCAAGCATGCCGCGGCGCCGAATCGGAAAAGATTGAGGGGGTGGGTGGAGTTTAGCACTGGGCCTCCTCCGCTATGAATGCCAGGGCCTCACTGTGTGTGCATGATGTCACTGGTTGCTAGACGCCAAGCGGTAGGCGTTCCTAGCAACCAGTTAGTACAATGTAGCTGGTAGGGTGGCTGGCTGTTTTAGTTTCATTCCGGGACACTGTATTGTCCCGGAATGAAGGTGCCCAGGACCTGGGACAGACATGCCAAATGGCACACTAAAACCAGCCCTCTGAGCCATTGGCCCACCGGGAAACTCCCAGAAGTCCCGATGGCCAGTACATGCCTGGTTTGTAGACTCTATAACTTTCACACGGGCTAAATAATATACACTGTTTTGGGTTATTTTCACCAAAGAAATGTAGCAGTATACATTTTGGTCTAAATTTAACAAGAAAGATTATTTGTTTGCAAAATTTTATAACAGAATCTAAGAAAAACTTGTTTTTATTTAAAAAAAATTTCGTATTTGTTTATATAGCAAAAAATAATTAAAGTGATTAAAGGTGATTAAAGTGATTGTAAATGATCACCCAGTAAAACAACCCATTCAGTTTAAAATAGAAATGAAAGGCTAAACATTTGAGTATAGATATATAAAAAAACATTCTAAATACCCTTTTTTTCCTCTTTTTTTTAAGTGATCACTTTCCCTCTGTTCTCAGTTGCATAAAAACTTGCAGGGGGGGTAGTTCCCAGCATAGCTAAAGAACTGTTCACACTGTGCTCTCATGCCTAGTGTGGTCAGTTTTTAATAGGAAAGCAGCAGGACTGGCAGGAACACCAGGGATTTCACACAATGGAAGCAATACAAAGAGAACAGGATACTTTTTCATACAAGTACATGGTACAGCAGGAACATATCAGCAATATGAAAATTACAATTTATGAAACATTATATACAGTTCATTGGGGTATTGTGAATATCAAAAAATGCCCTGGTCATGAAGGGGATACAACTTTTCAGAGATCAAGTGGTTAAAAAGATAATTGTGTTATGCTGATGGTTTAGCCAAGTAGAGTTGGCCCTGGAATTATGCTCCCACCATCACATGGAAGATCAATCAACCACAACTCAAGGAGCCCCTAAGCAACCTCTGGAGGAACCTTAAGGTTCCACAGAAACCTGGTTGAGAATGACTGTCCTAAAAAGTAGTGACTTAAAACCTCAAATTATTGGTAGAAACTTGCTTATGAGGAGGTTAAATCCTGCATGCAGCCTAATGACGACCTATATCTGACGGGCAATATTAGAGAACAGTTGGAATTCAAGCATATTACAACCTTGACACGACTTCCATTGGTTCAGCTGCATCCTCAAACAGGACCTCCTGAGTCCCGTCTTCCTGTTTAGAAAGCGGAGAAGAGATGGGTGTGTGGGCAGCCCTGGCATGGTCTTATCTTGGAGGAAACACTAATAAAGGGTTACCAACTTCTTCACCCCAAAGGGATCAGATCCAGTAAAAAATGGCTGTATTTGCAAACACTGTCATTTTCTATCTATAAGCATCTGCAAACCCTGTTGGCTGAGAGTTCTTGAAAAAAATACAGACCAGTTAGAAAATCTTATCCATATTTTACTGTTTTCCTTTGGGATAAACTGGTGCTGAAGTGTCTGCATGGGCCTGATTCCATATTATAAATCTAAACATGTTTATAATCATGCGTAATGTTTGAACTAAAGATATTTTCATCAAGGTAGAGATTGGCAAATATCCCATTAGGAATAGAGGGTGAGACACATACCTACACTATATTACCAAATGTTTTGGGACGCCTGCCTTTACATGCACATATACTTTAATTGCATCCCAGTCTTAGTCCGTAGGGTTCAATATTGAGTTGGCCCACCCTTTGCAGCTATAACAGCTTCAACTCCTCTGGAAAGGCTGTCCACAAGGTTTAGGAGTGTTTCTTTGGGGATGTTTGACCATTCTTCCAGAAGTGCATTTGTGAGGTCAGGACTCTGTGCAGGCCAATCAAGTTCCTCCACCTCAAACTTGCTCATCCATGTCTTTATGGACCTTGCTTTGTGCACTGGTCCAAATCATTTGGTGGAGGGGGGAGTATGGCGTGCTGTTGTTTTTCAGGGGTTGTACTTTGCCCCTTAGTTCCAGTGAAGAGAACTCCTTAAGGAGTCAGCATACCAAGACATTTTGGACAATTTCATGCTCCCAACTTTGTGGGAACAGTTTGGGGATGGCCCCTTCCTGTTCCAACATGACTGTGCACCAGTGCACAAAACAAGGTCCATAAAGACATGGATGAGCGAGTTTGGGGTGGAGGAACTTGACTGGCTGGCACAGAGTCCTGACCTCAACCTGATAGAACACCTTTGGGATGAATTAGAGCGGAGACTGTGAGCCAGGCCTTCTCATCCAACATCAGTGCCTGACCTCAAAAATGCGCTTCTGGAAGAATGGTCAAACATTCCCATAGACACACTCCTAAACCTTGTGGACAGCCTTCCCAGAAGAACTATAGCTGCAAAGGGTGGGCCAACTTAATATTGAACCCTGCTGACTAAGACTGGGATGCCATTAAAGTTTATGTGTGTGTAAAGGCAGGCGTCCCAATACTTTTGAAAACATCGTGTATCTCTGACCTCACTTGCTGCTTAGCTATACAGGAAGCAGAAGGGGTGCCACACCAATGGTCAAAAGTGATGCTTTATTAAATGACCAATAAAAAGAAAGTCAACACGTTTTGGGGCTCAGACTCTCCTACTTCATCAGGGCTTGTGTATTATTAAATATGGATCAAATGTGGCAGGGCTCAGTTGAACTACAACAGTTATTTACTGTATATCATGAGTATTTGCCATTCACAGTATGTGCAGCGTGGAATGAAACAGGGGGTGATTTATACAAGATAGCAGACATTAATAACTGCAGCATTTAAAACACACTACATTTCCTGACTCATTCATGAAACGCAGGCAGTGGGATGGAGCCTGCAGGGATTCACAGTAGACATGTGCACGACCGAAAAAAATGTTGTTTTTTTTTCGTTTTTGTTACATTCCTTTTTTTTTTTTATTCCCCTTTATCCATTTGTTATAATCAGCATTCTTTACTTCGGATAATTCGCAACATCGGAATGCGTTCGTATTCGTTCTGTTCCATGCAGTATTCTTTACTTTGGATATTTCGTAAATTTGAATGCATTTGTATTCATTCGGTTCCATTTCTTTAGATGCCGTATTCTTTACTTCGGATAATTCGGAAATTCGGATGCATTCGTATTCAATAACAATTAGGAAAATTTAAAAGGAAATTCCAATACCTATAATTTAATAGTTTATTATAGTTTTTTTTTTAATTATTATTTATTAATAATAAATAATAATAATAATAATATTTATAATAAAAAAAAAAACTATAATGATAGTCCATAATTTAAATATAATAGAAAATACTAAAATGAAATTATCCGAATGTAATTGATTCTTTAAACTCACAGGTTGAATCGTTTTTCGCTATTTCAAATTTATCGTTCTTATTTTCAGATTTTCGTTATTTCTGATTTTCAGATTTCGAATTTTCGGATTTTTGTTTTTTTCGGACTTTCGTTCTTTCTGAAAATTCGTTTTCGTATGCATTCGTCAAAAGAGTCTTTTGTTCATTCAGATGCTTCCGAATGAACAAATATGCCGAATTCCGTCTGAAAACAAAAATTCGGAACTAAACTAATTACACATGTCTAATTCCCAGCATATTCACAGTGATTGGAGGGGAGAATGTTTATGTGACCAGGCTCTCCTCTCCTCCCAACTTTTTTTCATTTTTCTTTTTTCTTTTTATATTTTTTTCATTTTTTTTTTGTTATTAGAATGGGGCTCCTCTTGCTTTGGGGACCACAACCGCCAGTAACATTATTAAACCTACCTGTCTCTGGCATATTTTTAGTGACTTACTGTATATGTGAATGTGTAGTGCAAACCAGTATTTTGCTTTTTTGAGCTGACAGGTGGAGCTTTAGCCCGGGGCCCCATGGGCAGTTCAATCATTTTGCGACTGAGAGATTTAACTGTTTATTACAGTAGTCTCATTTGCAGGGCTTTGAACTCAGTGAGACGCTAATATGATGATGATGATGGGCAACAAGCAATTCAAATCTCTTATTAGACAGGAGATTTAATCTCCGATATAGTGCTAGACTAAAGCCTGCTACATACTGACATTTTTTTTCGTGCAACCCAGCAGGTTGCACAAAAAAACCCGACAGCTCCAGTCGGAGCCGCTGTACTAACCATGACAGGTTAGTCCAGAGATCTCCCCCGCTCAGCTGTTGTGTTCTGACAGGGGGACACACCCACCCTTGGAGGGGGGATTATGGTGCAGGGTTGTTTTTCAGGGGTTGGGCTTGGCCCCTTAGTTCCAGTGAAGGGAACTCTTAAGGCGTCAGTATACCAAGACATTTTGGACAATTTCATGCTCCCAACTTTGTGGGAACAGTTTGGGGATGGCCCCTTCCTGTACCAACATGACTGTACAACAGTGCTCAAAGCAAGGTCCATAAAAACATGGATGAATGAGTTTGGGGTGGAGGAACTTGACTAGCCTGCACAGAGTCCTGACCTTAACCCAATAGAACACCTTTGGGCAGGAGCATATCATGAAATGAGTGGGTCTGTGTGCAAGCTAAAAAGTGGGTGCGTGTAGTGTGGTGCGGCGGAAAATAGGTGTGCGCTAAAATGTTGGCCGTGGCTAAATGGGGTGTAGTTTATTAGAGTCTGAGATGACTTACATAGTGAAGAATGCAGTAATGTTAAATAGGAAATGTACAGTGTGGAGTGTATGGCGGTGGGTAGTATGTGCAGGAGAGGAGTGCGGGGGGTATGGAGGTGGGTAGTATGTGCAGGAGAGGAGTGCAGGGGTATGGAGGTGGGTATTATGTTCAGGAGAGAAGTGCGGGGGTATGGAGGTGGGTATTATGTGCAGGGAGAGGGGTATGGAGTGTATGGAGGTGGGTAGAATGTGCAGGTGAGAAGTGCGGAGTGTACAGTAGTGGGTGTTATGTTCAGGATTGTGTCAGTAGAGCAGTGGACGTTGTCAGTAGTTCTTTATTTTTATATTTTTATTATTTTTTTACAATTTAATTTTTTAGTATTTTTTTTTTCTTTTTTTTTTTAAATGCTTTTTTGGCGGCCAGTGGACGGTGTCAGTAGAGCAATGGACAGTGAGAGCCAGCGGGAGAGGAGGGATCCGGCTGCGGGGGGACGAGGGGGGCGGAAGAAGAGGACACAGTGGGCCGAGGAGAACAGGGGAGTGGAGAAGGAGGAGAGCGGGGGAGTGAAGGAGGAGAACGGGGAAGTGGAGAAGGAGGAGGAGAGCAGGGGGAGCGGAGAAGGAAGAGAACGGAGGAGTGGAGAAGGAGGAGAACAGGGGAGCGTAGAAGGAGGACACAGTGGCCTGGGAGAGAACTCAAGGAGCGGAGGAGGAGAACGGGGGATAGGAGAAGGAGGACACAGTGGCCTGGGAGAGAACACAGGGAGCGGAGGAGGAGAACAGGGGATAGGAGAAGGAGGACACAGTGGCCTGGGAGAGAACATGGGGAGTGGAGGAGGAGAATGGAGGATAGGAGAAGGAGGACACAGTGGCCTGGGAGAGAACACAGGGAGCGGAGGAGGAGAATGGAGGATAGGAGAAGGAGGACACAGTGGCCTGGGAGAGAACTCAGGAAGCGGAGGAGGAGCACAGGGGATAGGAGAAGGAGGACACAGTGGCCTGGGAGAGAACACGGGGAGCAGAGGAGGAGAACGAAGGATAGGAGAAGGAGGACACAGTGGCCTGGGGGAGAACACAGGGAGTGGAGGAGGAGAACGGAGGATAGGAGAAGGAGGACACAGTGGCCTGGGAGAGAACTCAGGGAGCGGAGGAGGAGAACAGGGGATAGGAGAAGGAGGACACAGTGGCCTGGGAGAGAACTCAGGGAGCGGAGGAGGAGAACAGGGGATAGGAGAAGGAGGACACAGTGGCCTGGGAGAGAACACAGGGAGCGGAGGAGGAGAACAGGGGATAGGAGAAGGAGGACACAGTGGCCTGGGAGAGAACATGGGGAGTGGAGGAGGAGAATGGAGGATAGGAGAAGGAGGACACAGTGGCCTGGGAGAGAACACAGGGAGCGGAGGAGGAGAATGGAGGATAGGAGAAGGAGGACACAGTGGCCTGGGAGAGAACTCAGGAAGCGGAGGAGGAGCACAGGGGATAGGAGAAGGAGGACACAGTGGCCTGGGAGAGAACACGGGGAGCAGAGGAGGAGAACGAAGGATAGGAGAAGGAGGACACAGTGGCCTGGGGGAGAACACAGGGAGTGGAGGAGGAGAACGGAGGATAGGAGAAGGAGGACACAGTGGCCTGGGAGAGAACTCAGGGAGCGGAGGAGGAGAACAGGGGATAGGAGAAGGAGGACACAGTGGCCTGGGAGAGAACTCAGGGAGCGGAGGAGGAGAACAGGGGATAGGAGAAGGAGGACACAGTGGCCTGGGAGAGAACACAGGGAGCGGAGGAGGAGAACGGGGGATAGGAGAAGGAGGACACAGTGGCCTGGGAGAGAACATGGGGAGCGGAGGAGGAGAACAGGGGATAGGAGAAGGAGGACACAGTGGCCTGGGAGAGAACTCAGGGAGCGGAGGAGGAGAACAGGGGATAGGAGAAGGAGGACACAGTGGCATGGGAGAGAACATGGGGAGCGGAGGAGGAGAACAGGGGATAGGAGAAGGAGAACACAGTGGCCTGGGAGAGAACTCAAGGAGCGGAGGAGGAGAACGGGGGATAGGAGAAGGAGGACACAGTGGCCTGGGAGAGAACTCAGGGAGCGGAGGAGGAGAACTGGGGATAGGAGAAGGAGGACACAGTGGCCTGGGAGAGAGCATGGGGAGCGGAGGAGGAGAACGGAAGATAGGAGAAGGAGGACACAGTGGCCTGGGAGAGAACTCAGGGAGCGGAGGAGGAGAACAGGGGATAGGAGAAGGAGGACACAGTGGCCTGGGAGAGAACATGGGGAGCGGAGGAGGAGAACGGAGGATAGGAGAAGGAGGACACAGTGGCCTGGGAGAGAACATGGGGAGCGGAGGAGGAGAACAGGGGATAGGAGAAGGAGGACACAGTGGCCTGGGAGAGAACATGGGGAGCGGAGGAGGAGAACAGGGGATAGGAGAAGGAGGACACAGTGGCCTGGGAGAGAACATGGGGAGCAGAGGAGGAGAACGGAGGATATGAGAAGGAGGACACAGTGGCCTGGGAGAGAACATGGGGAGTGGAGAAGGAGAACAGAGTATAGGAGAAGGAGGACACAGTTGCCTGGGAGAGAACACGGGGAGCGGAGGAGGAGAACGGAGGATAGGAGAAGGAGGACACAGTGGCCTGGGAGAGAACACGGGGAGTGGAGGAGGAGAACGGGGGAAGGAGGACATGGAGAACAGCCTGGGAGGATTGGTGCAGCGGGAGTGACAGCTGTAAACACTTGTAGCACCCTTATGTTTAGTCAGGGTTGCTCCTAAATTTACGTGCCAGGTGTAGTTACCTTGGCTCATAGTTAGGGATCAATTGAGTTCACTCTGGCACTGCTGTACTTCTCTCTTCTGCAACTAGGTGGCCGGGCAAAGGGCAAAGCAAGGACAGATTAGGAGTATATGGGGATCTCAGCCAATGGGCAGGGGTTTTCTTAAATCGCTTGGCCTGCTGGGAGAACCTATATATTTAGTGGAGTCAGGTGATTGGGGTTCTGTGCCTCCTGGACGGCTGTGTGTTGTATTGCCTGAGCTGCTAGGTCGAAGTTCGGGCCTATCCCGGGCACATCGGGCTTCTAGGCTGTGTGAGGGCCTATCCAGAAGCAAGAGAGCGGGGGGGGGGGGGGTGGCTTGGCAGCGGATGTAGCCAGACACGCATCTCGTGAGCTCCACCGGTAATCCGCTGTTTAATCCTTCAAACTAACACCGATCGCTCGATTTCGGGACTCACTTGTCCTCCTGTATTCCCTAACACCTCCGTTTGTATTCGGATCGGAGGATGTCCCGGCGTGGTTCCACGGCCCGTGCTGCTCCAGACAACGAGGCCCAAAATGGCGGCGCGGCCCTCAAGACAGCCAAGCAGAAATATAGGGAAGCCGCACAAAAGCTGTTCTCCCCGAATGGAGTGACCCTGTCAGAGCTTCCTGGCGATGGAGTGGAGAACCGTAGCGGCTCCCAATCAGATGCGGATGACACTGTGCCCCTGGAGGATCCGATGGAGCCGGCGCAGAACGCAGTGAGTACCACCCCTGTATCACAGACCCCGCGAACGGCCATATCCATGGCCTCAGCTGGATCGGAGCCATCGCTAACAGAAGCAAGAGAGCAGCGCAGGGTTGGGATTGCGGCTTGCAGTCCAACCAGAAGTGACAGTTCTGCGGCCGGAGAACCTGTCATGATTGGAGGTAGAAGGGAAGCTGTCGCCACAAAGGGACCAACCACCTTATTACCAGGGACCAAAGTGAGTAACTGAAGCAAGTACCGGAGCAGAATTCTCACCAACCAGGACGGTGAAGAAACGGGAAACTTCAGCAGGTGTCAAGCCAGGGACCCAGCCAGCGGAGGTGACACTTGCAGAGCAGCCTTGTGTGTCAAACCAGGGACCGAGGAGGCCAGTGGGGTAAAGCTTGAGAAGTATTGGGAGTGCCAAGCTAAGGACCCAGTAGAGAAAAGGGGGTGACGGTTGAGGAAGATACTACAGTGAGAAGATTGGAGGAGCTCAAGGGATTCAGTGGCAGCGAATCAGCAAGTCTAGTGAGAGAGACTAGGAGCTCAGTGAGTTGAGAACCTACAAGAAGTGACTGTAGAGAAAGTAAAGGAGTTTATTACAATTTGTGTTAGGAACTGTTCTAAGACTGTTGCTATAGGAGACAGCATTCCTACACAGACAGATGTGGTGTCTTGCTGGATGCCTTTCCCTGCATGGCTGTCTACCTGTAGAAGTCTCGGAGTCTGCTAATTAACATTGCAACTACCTAAGGGTGTCCTGGCCCTAACCCTCTCTCCCAAAGTTCTGTTCAAGAGAAATAAAATCTCTTTGCATTCAAGAAGTGTCTGGCGCCCACGAGTGCACTACACCCACTATGCCTAACAACCCACTCTATACGGGAGGATGTCAGCAGCTCTTGGCTCTGGAGGTTCTAATTAGACTAAAGGAGGCCTGGGATCTTTCTACACACTGATAGCCACGGGAGGGAGAGGAGGAGAAGCGGCTGGGATGCAGGGAAATCGGTGCTTACAGCTGTCCCTCCTGCCGCACCGATCATCTCCAGCTGTGAACCAAAAGACAATCATCCATGTGTGCAGGGTGGGTCATAATGCCCCCCCCCCATCCCCCCTCGGAGGATGATCCAGCCAGAAAGTTTGTTGTTTTTTTCAATAGAACAAGCTCTCTTCCATATTTAGCTTACAGGGATGAGATCATTTACCACTGACAGGGGTGTTTACAATTAAACATTTCTTTTATTTATTTATTTATTTATTTATTTATTTTTTACAATCTTTATTTATCAAAACATTTTTACCACAGGTTAAAAAAGACAAAAAAGAAACTTGTACACATCCAAAACATACAATACTTCTATACTTCTTTATCAAAGCGATATTTCAAATTTCATTAACCTTTTAGTTATTTACTTAATTGATGCAAGAATGTGTAACCCCTATTCCACCAACCACCCCCCCCCCCCTCTATCCCATACCCTCTCTTTCTACTCTATCCTCCATTCGTACTGCCCAACAACAACAACCACCACAGACAAAAAAAAAAAAAAAAAAAAAGGGAATTTCCCTCTTGTAGTTTTCTAATAAAATCTATATAACAGTCTTCAAAAGCCCAGAAGAGACTCTGAATTCTTCCCATTTAGCCCATGTATTAAGTAATTGTACCTTTACCCCCTCCTCTATCACCATTCTTTCTTCCAGGGCATGCATGTCCGCCATCTCACACTCCCACTCCACTATAGAAGGCGCACATGTGCTTTTCCATTTTCTTGCTATGATGGTTCGTGCTGCTGTCAAAAAATATTTCAATATTCCTTTTCTTATTTTCTTAACCGATCCTGGGATCATAGATAATACCGCTATTTGTATTTCTGGATACATATCAATCCCGGTCATGGCTCTATATATTTCAAATATTTTCTGCCAGAATGGTTGGATTTCTGAGCAATAGTACCAGATATGTGACATTGTGCCCTGTGCTTTATGGCATCTCCAACAGATATCCTCGTTGTCAGGGTTCATTTTATGTAGGTCCACAGGGCACCTATACCATCTAGCTAATATTTTATAATTTCTTTCCTGATGTTTGGCCGATATCGAGAGTTTATGGGTTACTATGATTGCTTTTTCCCATGATTCCCTGGGGATTTCAGTTCCTATCTCTAGTTCCCATTTCTTAATATAGGGTAGCTCCTGTCCTTTATTTTCAGAATTCAGGTATTTATAGATTTTAGAGAGGACGTGGGTGGGTCTATGTTCTTGTAAAAAGATTTTTTCTAAGGTTGTCAAGGGCCTATCTATTACCGATTCCTTTATTAGAGATGTGATATACCGTTGTAGCATCCCATACTGCATCCATTTTATTTTATGCTCTACACCCAACCTTTCCATTGGGAGGAGCCTGTTGCCTTCCATCGTTTCCACTAACCTTGTGTCTTCACGTCTCTTCCATTTAAGAAATGTTTCAGACTCTAGTGCCAGTGGAAATTCTGGGTTACTAAATAGTGGAGTCATAGGTCCCCTGTTAGTCGAACCAATCCCTCTCTTAATCATAATGTCCCATACTTTTAATGTTGATACCACTAAGGAGGGCAATTCACTATCTGGCGGTCTTAGCTCTCTTTTTATCCAGGGTAGTGATTTTAATTTTAAGGCTGTGATCTCCTCTTCAAGCTTCACCCACTGTTTGATATCTCTATTGTGGAACCAATCCACTATTCTTGTTGTCATTATTGCTCTCAAGTACATATCTATATCTGGAAGGGCCAGGCCCCCGTTTTTCTTAGTTTTATTCAAAACCGATCTATTGATTCTGGGGGTCTTGCCTCCCCAGATGAAATTTCCTATTGACTTATGTAGTTTTTTCAGAGTGTTTGTTAAGGGAAAAATGGGTATTGCTTGTAGGGTATATAATATTTTAGGTAGTATATCCATCTTTACAATACTTATTCTACCCATCCAGGAAAACATACCTTTTTCATATTGTTGTAACGATCTCATAGTTTTCTGTATCAACGGGGCATAGTTATATTCTTGTAGTTTATTGAGGTCTGTGGGGATGTATATACCTAAATATTTAATTGCCTTCGCCTGCCATTTAAAAGAGAAATCCTTTTTAAGGAGTTCCACCATAGCGCTTGGCAAGTTAACGTTTAGGGCTTCAGATTTATTGTAATTTACCTTGAAATTACTTAGTGCATCGAATCGTTTAAATTCAGATATCAGGTTTGGTATTGAAATCAGGGGGTTTGTAATGTAAAGCAAGATATCATCTGCATATACTGACATCTTGTATTCTATACCTCCCACCTTAATACCCTGTATATCCTTATTTTCTCGAACTGCTATTAACAGGTGCTCCATCACTAATATATATAACAATGGGGATAGCGGGCATCCTTGTCGGGTTCCGTTTGTTATAGGTACTACCTCCGATAAATCTCCATTCGCCCGGATCCTGGCCGTTGGATTCTGATATAGGGCCATTATTCTATCTATAAGTACAGGGCCCAACCCCCACTGCACCAAGGTCTCTCTAAGGAAGTTCCATCCCACCCTGTCGAAAGCTTTCTCCGCATCAATTGTCAGTAGACAGGATGGGATGGAACCTCTCTGTGCATATTCTACCAGTGTAAGTGTTTTCAAGGTGTTGTCTCTAGCCTCTCTACCTTTTATAAAACCCACCTGGTCTAGGTGTATATGTGCCGGTATTACAGAGGCGAGTCTATTAGCGATAATTTTAGAGTACAATCTAAGGTCAATATTTGTAAGGGAAATTGGTCTATAGTTTCCGCATAGAGTATGATCCTTCTCTGGTTTAGGTACAAGTGAAATATACGCTTGTAGGCTCTGTGGGACAAAAGGCACTGATGTAGAAACAGCATTAAAGGTCCGTTTTAAGATGGGGGTGAGTTCTTCTTTAAATATTCTATAGAATCTTGGGGAGAAGCCATCTGGGCCTGGGCTTTTCCCAGGTACCAATGCGTCGATTACCTCTTGTATCTCCATCTCAGAGAAGTCCTGCTCTAATTGTACAGTTTCTGTCGGTGCTAGAGCAGGGAGTGCAGTTTCTCTTATATATTGATGTATATTTTGTTGAAGTCCCTCCGTGTCATTTTTTGTGCCATCTTTAGATATGTTATATAATTTCGTGTAGAATGTCTGAAACTCTTTTAGTATCTCATTTGGCTCATATTTCATGTCTCCTTTTTCTGACTTGATTTTAACAATAGGTGATATATTGCCCCTGTGTCTCAACGCTCTTGCAAGAAGTTTACCTGGTTTATTACCTAGTTGATAATATAAGGAGCGGTTACTATCTCTTATGCGTAACGTTTGCTCATTTATTAAAGTTTTTAATTCTGTTTTCTTTTCTGTTAATTCCATTAATATTTCGCGTGTAGGGTTTTGTTTGTGTTGGGTTTCTATTTTGGGTATTTCTTTTAATAGTTGAGTCATTCTATTGCTTTTCAGTTTTTTCAGTCTGGCCCCATGTTTTATAAAATACCCGCGAATTACGCATTTTAGTGCTTCCCACTAAATCGGAAGAGATGTGGTGTCGTTACTATGGTCGTGTAAAAAGTCTGCTATTACCTTCCTAATTTCTGATACACAATTCTCATCATGTAACAGATTATCGTTAAGCTTCCAATTGCCCCTGCTGCTTTTGCTCTTAAGTGGGTCAAGTACCAAAAATATAGGTGCATGATCTGACCATAACGCACTGCCTATATCAGTCGATGTAGTTATCTCCATCCCCATCTGGTTTATCAAAAAGAAATCCAATCTATGATAAGTCCCATGAACTTTCGAATGGAACGTAAAATCTTTTTCCGTTGGATGAAAAACTCTCCAAATATCAATTAATTGATATTTTGCCATTGTTTCTAGAAATAGTTTTTTCTCTCTACCTGACTGTACCACTGAAGGAGCTGTAGTATCTTTCTCTCTATCTAATACAAAATTAAAGTCTCCCCCAATTATTGTTACACCCTCCGCCTTCTCCATAAGCTTTTTCAGCAATTGTGTTCCTATTTTATGTTGGTTTTGATTAGGTAGGTATATATTTATAAAAGTGTATTTTTTACCGAATATAATAAGTTTGAGTAGTATTGCTCTTCTGTCCCTATTGCGCCATTCTTCCAGCACTTGGTGTGGTATTGTCTTATGAATTGCAATAGAGACCCCTTTTGATTTTGAGTACCCAAAGGAGTCATGATACCAAGTAGTGTAAAATTTATTTTGTAGGTTAGGGACATGGTCCGTACGGAAATGCGTTTCCTGGAAGAATATCACCCCCACTTTCTGTTTATGGAGAGAGTACAGAACCTGGGACCTTTTTGTTGCTGAATTAAGACCTCTTACATTATATGAACAGATTTTCATAATTCAGAACCGATGAGGGAGGAACAAAAAAAAAAAAAAAAAAAACAACACACACCACCCACACTCACACTTAACCCCACACTACCCCAAAGCTATTTGACTTATAACAAGTCTATCTTACTAACTAAAGTAAGTACCCTATGAAGGGATAAAAAGACGCTGACTTCCAAGATCCACCACTCGATCGGTGGCGCACGCTGCAATTTTAGATTCTAATGTCTTTTCCTTTTATTGCATACTATCACTCCCCTCTCCCTATTTCTTACAACCTCATCCTAATCTAGCAGGGAGAAAAGAAGGAGGCAAAAAGTGAAGGGGGGCACGAGGATGATCTCCCCATGTATAAAGCTCTTAGAGCTTATATATATCATAATTTTTCCTAAAGCTCTCCCCTCCATCCAACCTCAGCGGGGGGGGGACACAGAAGCATAACCCGAAGGGGGGAGAGAGAGGAGGCGGGGAAGAACAGGGATACTCTTGCTTACTTCCCATTTTCCTCTTCCACCCCTCACTGATTCATATTTCCCCCGTCCTACTTAGTATCATATCTTATAATTAGTGCTATTATAAATTACTATAATGTGTTATACAGTGTTAGCCATCTCAAATCATACATGCACCCAGTGAATACCTAATCAGTGCAAAGAAAGAGAGATAAAAAAAAAAAAAAAAAAAAAGATTATCAAGGTGAAACCTCATTTTACAACATTATACCATCAGCCTGGTCCATACCCTCATGTAAATCACATTGACCAGGTACATTAATGTGTTATCCACATATCCCTGTGACAAAATAAAAAAAAAAAAAAGGAATAAAAAATAAAAAATATATATCAAAGTGAAACATCATTTACAATATTGACCAAAAAGGAAAATTAGGCCTTTTCCACCAACTACCCATCCCTCCTATGTAATACGTGATTTCCCCAGTCTCCTAGGTGTCATAAAGAAAAAAAAAAAAAAAAAAAGAAAAAAAAAATATAAAGTGAAACATCCTTTACATCATTGGCCAAAAAGAAAAATTAGGCCCTTTCCACCAAATACCCATCCCTCCTATGTGATACGTTATTTCCCCAGTCTTCTAGGTGTCATAAAAAAAAAAAAAAAAAAAAAATTAAATATAAAGTGAAACATCCTTTACATCATTGGCCAAAAAGAAAAATTAGGCCCTTTCCACCATATACCCATCCCTCCTATGTGATACGTTATTTCCCCAGTCTTCTAGGTGTCATGAAAAAAAAAAAAAAAAAAAGACTTATTTCTTTTCCTTCTTATTTCTTCCCCTAGTAAAATAACACCCCTTTCTACCACATACCCCTCCCTCCTTTAATTCATGTTTTCCCCCCATTATAACTACCGTGTTGTGTTGTACAGTGCTAATAGTCCTCACATTATCCTACCAACCGTCTGTGGATACCCTAATGCACACCCCAACCCTCCCCCCCCATCCTCCCCCCCCCCATCTTTAATTATATCTGCCTCTTAATCGCTGAGCTATTAATTGTTCCCCATACTTTTCCTCCCCTCCCCCCCCCCCACCCCAAACTGCTCTTCAAGACTTTCTGGGTAATTTCATATAAGAAATAGGCCAGTCCGGCAGTTCTATATCTGACAATTTAAGGGTTGTAAGAAACTGTGGTAGATCTTCCGAATCGCTGAATGTTGCCGTCGATTCCTCTCTTTGAGCCTGTAGCTGAAATGGAAATTTCCATCTATATTGCAGATTATTCTTTCTGAGTTGCTCCACTAGAGGTTTTAGAGCTCTCCTCCGGTCTAATGTGTATTTCGATAGGTCCTGGAAGAGTAGTAATGGATCTCCCTCATACTGGATGTTTTTATTTTGACGAGCTGCTAGCATGATTCGATCTTTTATATGTGCATAGTGCATCTTACAGATGACGTCTCGCGGTTTGCTAGGATCTAATCTCCTTCTTCCTGTTGCTCTATGTGCCCGATCGATTATCAGATCTTTTATGTCCATATCCTGTGCTATTTCCTGAAAGATTTTCTGCAATGTTATTATAAGATCTTGGGGATTTACTTCTTCCCTTAAACCTCTGATTCTTATGTTGGATCTTCTGCTTCTATTTTCTTGTTCGTCTAGGCTATTTATTAGTTGGTTTATTTGATTTCCTTGTTTCTGTACCCTTTCTTTTACCTTCATTAGTTCTTGTTCTGTTTTGAATACTCTGTTGTCTAATTTGACCGTTTTTTCCTGTGTATCTTTTGTGGATATCTTGAGTTCTTGGATCTCTGTTTTATATGTTTCCTCCAATCTGTGTACATATTGGTCCATATCTGCTCTGGTTGGGAGAGATTGAATGTATGTTCTCATATCCCATTTTCCTGTATTCTCTTCCCTTTGCTCATTCGATGCCCCTGTTGTATCTATTGGTGAGCTGTTTCTGGGATGGACCATTAGTTCTTCCCCAGACGATCTGGATGTTGCCGATATCTCCGCAAGATTTAAGATTTCCTGTGATGTATGTGAGACTTGAGCCGTCCGGGGTGATTGCAATTGTAATTGTTGAAAAATCTCTTTTATGTCCGCTGTCTGAGTAGATTGAGCCCCTGTAGGGTTTTTATTTTTACTTTCAGTTTTATCTTTCTTATTTTTTTGGGGCTGAGGTGTTTTATTTCCTTTCTTGGGTGCCATCTTTTTATTAGAGCTTCTGTCTCCTCTTTTTCTTTATCTCCTCTCGTTCTGCCTCTTCCCCTTTCTCCTCTCCTCTTCTTACCACTTTAGATCTTTCCCTTCTTTTTTAAGGATGAATGGATGGAAGAGTATGCAGGGATGGATGGGTGGCAGATCATGCGGGACTGGGTGGCGGAGTGTGCAGGGATGGCAGAGTATATAGGGATAAATGGGTGACAGAGAATGCCGGGATGGGTGGCCAAGTGGCGGGGATGGCGGAGTATATAGGGATGGATGAGCGACAGAAAATGCAGGGATGGATGGTAGAGTCTATCGTTATGACAAGAGGTGTAAGGATGGCAGGAAACACACTATTTGTCCAGATGATTTACTTTAAACTTTGTTATATACCTTACCCTCCAACCGTTAATTAGCGTTGGGGAGGTAGTGCATATTATTTATACATTATTTCTTCCACAAAGTACTTTTCAAATATACTCTATTGTCCCATAAATGTTTTATGTTTACACAGAGTCCTTTTAGCTTCTCAATAAGATACTTCCAGAGAAAAAAACCATATGATGATATTTGTCTTTGTTTTTTACCGTCTTACATAGTCTATGAAGGATATATTATATCTTTACATGTCTTCCATAGACATACCTGGTGCAGAGGTTATTAATTTCCTTCGTTACCTGGTGTGTCGTCTGTGTTGCTGAGCTTTCCACTGTGTAGACTGTGGAGCCTAAGCGCCGGGAAATCAGCTGATGTATCTCCTCTCTGCTGCTTGTAATCCGAGAACCTCCACCGGAGTATGCGTCCTCCCAGCGAGCCGCCTCTGCTGCCTGTATATTCAAACAGGCAGAGACTCCCGCACGGCTTTGCTCTGTCTCCCGGTTCCGTCCTAGGTTACCGTTCCCAGCGCCCACCAGGTACCGATCCTTCCTTGGTCTCCCGGGTCTTTTGTGTCTCACCTTCCCGGTAAGTTGTGGCGCGCTGATGGCTGAATCTCTCACCCTAGGTATCTTCTATCATGCAGCCAGGACATGTAAGCATGTGTGTCAGTCAGCCGGAGCCTCCCTCTTCAGCAGCGTCTATAGCGTCTGCAGCGTGTCTCTTCTTTTATTTATTTTAATAAAACCTTTATCTCAAAAGGAAAAAAAAACAGTTTGCTGTAACTAATTATAAAGCTGAAGTTTGGCTTCAATTTGTTAATACATTTAACACTCTGGAATGACAGTGCTGCTGTCCAAAGTGTCCCCTGTGCTCCTTCATCCAGAGTGGGGTCACTCTAATACAGGAAATGTGTTAAGCTGCGTACACACGAGCGGAATGTCCAACAGAAAAAGTCAGACGGGAGCTTTTCATCGTATATACCTATCGTGTGTAGGCCTCATCTGACTTTTTTTTCGAAAATTCTGACGGACCTAGAAAGAGAACATGTTCTAAATATTTCCAACGGAATCAATTCCTATCGGGAAACCCGCTCGTCTGTATGCTGTTCCGACAGACCAAAAACGACGCATGCTCTGAAGCAAGTACGAGACGGAAGCTATTGGCTACTGGCTATTGAACTTCCTTTTTCTAGTTCCGTCGTGCATCTTGTACATCACTGAGTTCTGGACGGTCAGACTTTGGATTGACCGTGTGTAGGCAAGGCCGCTTGAATGTAATTCCGTCTAAGAAACCTTCGAAGTTTATTCCAATGGCAAAACCGGTCGTGTGTACAGGGCATTACTGGCCAGATCACCAGGTGTAAACAGAGGCAAAAAAAGCCCAAAAAAGAAAACTAATGCAGCCACCACATCTAATGTTTGGTAAGCTGCAATATATTACATTTTTGATTTTGGGTTTAACCGCTTTAAACTAGCCATATACGTTCATATTCATAGATTCCATTCATCCATAGATTCCCCTATGCATGCTAAACAGCTTGGATAGAAGAATCTTCCAAATATGGCCAAAAGAAAAGGGGATTTTTGATGACCACTAGAGAGGGGTAGGAAACTTTTATACAAAAAACATGATAAAATCAACTATAATATTTACTGCAAGCATTTGAAATTCCATGGTTTATAGTAAAAACATTAGAAGCACAACATTTGAGCCATTTATGTCATAATCTAAGTGTTAGTAGGATACATTAGGACATGATTGCTTCAAATGTTCTACTTCTAGTGTTTTTACGATTAAAAATGGAATTTTAAATGTTTTCAGGACCCCTGACCCTCTGTCTGGACAGTGCTGATTGGCTCACATGCGCCCCTCCCAAGAAAAGAAAAATCCTCTTCTAGCAATACACACTAAAACTGAGCATGTGCAGAGTGCCTCCAAGGCTCTGTACTATCAGCAGATGGATTGGGGACAGTGGAAGAAGGGAAGGATCAGAAAAGACAGGATCAAATAGCCTTTTTACACAATGCAGAGGATTAAACCCCTTAGGTTCCACAGTGAGTATAAAAAGCATGCTTTACTGCATATACAGTGCATTGAAAAAGTATTCATACCCCTTAAATTTCCCACATTTTGTCATGTTACAACCAAAAACATAACTGTATTTTATTGGGTATTTATTTAATAGACTAACAAAGTGGCACATAATTGTGTAGTGGAAGGAAAATGATAAATGGTTCTCAAAATATTTTACAAATAAATATGTGAAAAGTGTGGCGTGTATTTTTGTATTCAGCCCCCTTTACTCTGATACCCCTAACTAAAATCTAGTGGAACCAATTGCCTTCAGAAGTCACCTAATTAGTAAATAAGTCCACTTGTGTGTAATTCAATCTCAGTATAAATACGGCTGTTCTGTGAAGCCCTCAGAGGTTTGTTAGAGAACCTTAGTCAACAAACAGCATCACGAATGCCAAGGAACACACCAGACAGGTCAGGGATAAACAAATGTTAGATAATAAGTATTAAATTAATACCAATCAGTGATTTAAATAAATAAATAAAAATAAATGTGAATCGATAAATAAATAAGTACTCCAGGTAAGAATATACCAAAATACAATATTATACTGTAAAGTGCAAAGTGCTAGAAAATATGTGATCTGAGTATATCAGTTAAATACAATTCATAAAAATAAAGGAATAGCTGACGGTGATATTAAACACCAAATAACATGTAAAAAAGTCTTTCAATTAAATCCACATTAAACCACTGTGAAAAAATAGCAATAAAACAAAAATTGTGATATGGAAAGTACTGGGTGTAAAAAGTAATAATAAAAATTAATAATAAAAATTCTGTGTCCTGAGAAAAGATGAATAAGGTCTGTAAAAAACTATAGTGTATGAATCCAAAAAGAAAGTTCTTGATATAGTGGTGTAACAAGTGCTCCCTGTCTTCAACTACAACCCCAATTGTGCCCTCACTCACCAGAGCGCCTAACCCCTGCAGTAGTAATAGGCGTGTAGGATAGGATCCAGCAGTGATGTTTCTTGATGATAGATGATCCTCAGCACGGGTGCCGTTTTCTTCCCCCTTTTCCTATGTACCACGGATGTCCTCTTAATGATCCCCAACGGTAGACATATCTATGATGATCGGCATGCAGAACTGAAATGGTTAATGACACCTCTACACAGATCTCATGGTTTTCTTGCTTAGAGCGGAGAGCGGGAGGCATTTCTGGACCGAGTGTGGGAGGCTTAGTACAGCTGTACTTACCTCAACAGTAGATCCCTTTCAGCTACAACTGACCCCCACCCCAGCAACATAAGGCACTCCAGCAATGATAGATCCCCCAGCAGCCAGCAACAATGGACCCTTCCCTCAACAGTAGATCCCTTTCAGCAACAACTAACACCCCCCAGCAACATAAAGCACCCCAGCAGCAATAGATCCCCCACCAGCAACAATAGAGCCTTCCTTCAACAGTAGATCCCTTTCAGCAACATCTGCCCCCCCCCCCCAGGATCCCCTCCAGGAACAATAGTTCCTCCAGCAGGGAGAATCAATTGCCCCCTTCAGCACACCCCAGTACCCCCTTACCATTACATAATTCAGTGCTAGAAGTGCCAGAACTGCGTCCCCCCCGCATTCCCCCTGATTTCAGGTGTCACTGCCTGCAAAGGTGTGGACATGGCCCTGACCACGTATAAAACATGCAGTAATAATCTAGCTATGAATGACCTGATAATCAAAGTGGTGACATGGCAGGAGTATATATAATTAAAGGACAAGTCCTCTTGTCTCGGGAGCCGGGTTATGACATCGCTGTCACAATTACCTGGCTGTGTCTACGTCAGAGCTGTCTATTTAGTAGATGAGCTCAGACACATCTGCGTAGTAACTGCGGCCTGTAGTAGCAACGCTCCGCTCATCACCCCTCACCGACACAATGGTTTTTAGCTGACAGCTCTTCTGTTGCACTTGGCAGAAGCTCGCTCTGCCCGGGGGCCATGATTCCACATCTAAACTTCTTCTATGACTCCTACAAGTACGAACGTTCCAAACAACAGAGGACCCGAGGCTGAAGAACATCTCCTCGCTGTATTAACCCCATTCTAGTGTTTTCTGTGTTTAAAGAAAAAGTATGGGGGGGGGGGGGGGGGCGACTGCTACCCTCCTTCTGAAAATGCCATTTGCCTGGCTGTTCTCCTCATCCCCTGGCTTCATTACTCAGTGAGACACTGACCTAGTACTAATATGCAGGAACAGTAGAGAAAAGTCAGATGTCCGTATCTGCTTACTTGTGGTAGGTTAGAGACTATGGGGGTTGATTTTCTTTGCAAAGTGCACAATCTATTTGCCTTCAGTAAACAACCCCTTGGTGTCTTCAATCCAAAGGATCAGCAAGACAGGCAGGCAACCAGCATTTGCAGAATGAGATGGCAGCATTCCTGTCTTCCTCGGAAGGTTCCATTAACGGCCCATGCGCATTTTTGCAATGCATTAACACACATGCATTCGTGCGCATTATGTCATGCATTAAAGTGAATTGCAATAAGGCAGCCCATTGAAATGACTGAGCTGCCAATGCAGCCTGACGTGCAGAAAATCTGATGTGACCTTTTTTGCTTGTAATGCAATGCACCACCATACATGGCCTTAACTTAAAGCATGTGTAAAGGTTCAGCTTTCTTTTTTCTTTCAAATAACAAACATGTCATGCTTACCTGATCTATGTAATGGTTTTGCACAGAGCAGTCCCCCATCCTCCTCTTCTTGGGTCCCCTGCTGGCGTCCCTGGCCCCTCCCCCCAGTGCCCCTATAGCGAGCTGCTTGCTCTGGGGGCACTCGTGCGTGCTCGTTCCTGAGCCACCTCTGCATGTCCGTGAGACACACAGGCCCCACCCCTGCTCCCACCACCCTGGCTGTTATTCACAGGAGCGGGAGCAGAGACCCAGAAGAGCTTCTCTTCTCATACACATTTTTGGATCAGGCTCAGGCTCAGGTAAGTATGGGGGGCAGGGGGGGTAGAGGGAGAATCTGCACACTGAAGGTGAAAAACCTTCACCCTTTAGAACCACTTTAATTCATTGGAGTGCCATTGAATATGAATGGGCAACCATAGGCGTGCACACAGGGCCTGGGCACACCATAATCACCCTGTTTGCATTAGCATCATTGCCATGTGTGCTGGTGGGGAGATGGGAAAGATCTCCCATTGAGCAACTCTGCTTATAAAAGAAGTGTGGAAGAATTTCTCTCTCATTCTAAATCTGCATGCAGGGAGATCATGTGTCTATGGGGCAGAGTGCCACAGGTGCCTCAAGGAAGACGATATGTGTGTGTGTGTGTGTATATATATATATATATATATATACAGTATATACACATACACACACACACATATATATATGTATATATATATATATATATATATATATATATATATATATATATATATATATACACATATACAGATGCATGGATGTGTGTTTGAGCTTTGGTGTGCCCACCCTAATGCAGTAGGCCACACACACACCTATGTCGGCACCATAAGGCAGCAGTGCATGTGGCACGTGTTGCAGTAACCCATGCATTACTGCAACTGAGAAGTGTAAATGGGTTCTTAAAGTAGAAGTCCAGCCACAAAAACTTACATTTGAATATATTCCTCATTAGCCACAAAAGATAGAAATGCATTTTGTGAGCAGCAAATGCCTTTGCAAACATTGATATTACCTTGTAAAAAATAGCAGTGACATCATCACTGTGCAATGTGCAGCCTGTGCAAAGAGAAGGGCTGTGGGAGGGACCCATCAGGCTCCACCCACTACAGGCTGCTTGTAGAAAATTACAGGAGGGGGTGGAGACAAGACCAGTCCCCCTGCACAAGGAGAGAGAGCAGCAGTGACCGGTCTTTATTACAGGAAGCTTCTGCACAGAGGTAACGTTTTGCACGGGATTACTGCACAGATCTGGAAGAAATACACAAATCACACCAAGATTCAAGGAAGAATGTACATGATGAATGTATTTAGTTAATATTTGCTAAAAATTCAGCTTAAATTGAAAACTAATGGAGATCTCCACATAGGATAACACCTCCAAGAAAACGTAATTATCTGCACTGACATTTTAATTTGTATTTTGGCTTGTATCAAAGCACACCTGTCATCAGTTGGCTGAACTGGCATTATAGATAAGAAATAAAGTATATCTTATGCCAAACGTTTTTTGTTTTTTTTTAAGTTTAAAAACAGTACACAGAGATGGGACTGTCAGTTTTTTTCCCACCGTGAAGATTTTACCCCCCCCCCCCCCTTCATAACCAGGCCATTTTTTAATATTGGACGCTGCACTACTTTAACTGGCAATTGCACGATCATGCAACTCAAATTACTGTACTGTACTCAAATTCAATTTATATAATCATTTTCACACAAATAGAGCCTTCTTTTGGTAGTATTTGATCAGCACTGTTTTTTTTATTTTTCGTGATATAAACAAAAAAATTGTGATTAAAAATAAATTTACTTTCTTCTATAAAGCATATCCAATTAAAAAATGTCTTCATGAATTTTGGCCAAAATGTATTTTTGTATAACAAAAAAAATCCCAATAAGTGTATATTGATTGGTTTGCAATGCATGAAAGTTATAGGGGAATGATTTACTAAAGAGAAGACAGTATACCAAATAATTCTGCGCTGCCCAAAAAAACGAATAAGCAGCTAACACGGCCAATAGGATATAAGCATATAACAGTAAGACAAAAATAGGTGTAGCGCTAAAAAACCTAAAAGTCCAACATAAGGACAATGTAGTCCAACTAATGGTGAAAATATCTAAGGGAAACTTAGAAGAAAGTCCTCCATGTTTATAAGACTCATGAAAGCTAATGGTCCATATAAAATAAGTGACTTCATGTGAGGAACAAATCAATAGATGCGTGACATCTGGAGTGAAGACAAAAGAAGCACACCACCACCGACAATGAGAAGGCTTACCGGATCTACTGTACCCGAGAGGACATACGCCCAATTGGGTCAAAGCAGGCTTGGGTGGTGGGTGATGGTAGATGTTCCGGAAGGGTGGTGAAGATGGAAATCCGAGGATGAACCATGGACTAGTATGTCTCTCAGGAGGATGTTGAGAAGAAGATAGCAATGGTGTAAGGCAGGAAGGAAAAAGGCCACATAGTGTAATTCCATAAAACAAGTACCAAATTTATTTAAAATAAGAGATACACTCACATGTAAATCTTTAAAATCAGCGCTGTAAAAGTATGGCGGCAGTGGGATCCTATCCGACGCGTTTCGTCCTCTTAGACATCGTCTACATTGTCCTTATGTTGGACTTTTAAGTTTTTTAGTGCTACACCTATTTTTGTCTTACTGATTTACTAAAGGTAAATAGATTGTGCACTTTGCAAAGTGCAGTTGTTCCAGAGCTTAGTAAAGGCTTCACTTTGCAAAGAATACCCAATCACGTGCAAGGAAAATAAAAAAAAAAACAGCATTTTTGCTTGCACATGATTGGATGATGGAAGTCAGCAGAGCTTCTGCTCATATACTAAGCTCTGGAGCAACTGCTGTTGCTGAGAGCAACTGCACTTTCCAAAGTGCATAGTCTCTTTTCCTTTAGTAAATCAACCCCAGTGTCTACAAACTATGGGATATATACTGGAATTTAATTTTTTTTTATACTACTAAGGGTGGCGATTAATATAGCGACTTATAACGGGACTGCGATATTGCAGCAGACAATCTTAAACTAACTGATGCTGGGGGGAAAAGACTAATTGCAACTGCCATCACCAGTGACATTAATACAGTGATAATGCTATACACTGTCACTGTACTAATGACACTGGTTGGGAAGAGGTTAATGACACTGACTGGGAAGGGGTTATGTCTAGGGCGATCAAGGGGTTGACTGTGTGCCTAATTATGTTGTAATGCGTCTAAATTGTTCTGCTTTTACTAACTGATCTCTCAGTTTCTCCTCTTTGCTTTGGAGGGATGAGAAACTGACAGATCATCCCCCCTTCATACAGAGCTCTGTGTTGTTAACCAACACAGGGCTCTGGGTTGTGATTGCACACAGCCGATCAGCAGGTCCCAGCCATGAATCATTGGCCGGATCTTGCTGACAGTGTACAATCACAGTGGGAGCCGGGCAGGGAGTGTGAATGCAAAGCACTCTCTGAATGGTGGCCTCCTGTGTTCAACCTAAGACATGAGGTGTATTACTGGCCACATCACCGGGTGAAACAAAAGATAAAGAAAAAACTGAAAAAAGAAAACGAATGCAGCCACCAAATTTAAGGACTGGTAAGCTGCATTAAATAAAAACGTCTTCTATTTGATTTCAGCTCCTGCGCGGTGCTCTTTAGTCTCCCATTCCATGTGTAGCATCCTCCTAGGTAGGTGCTAGAAAAGAGTATAGTTTTTGGGTCTTTCTGCTTACCAGGAAGGCTGTCAGGTAAATTTAGGTGCTCTCTGCCTACCAGGGAGCAGGGATCCATTGATAGATGCTGCTCATGCCAAATGTTTCACACTGGTCCAATAGGGTGTCATATTAGACAATGGGAGGAAACCTGACAAATGAGAGCACAGGCATAGTTACAGCCCTGGTGATTGGCCGAGGAAATTGGCTCAGTGCATGCTCGGTGACTGTATATATGCCAAGGGCACGTGTGCTCTGGGTCTTCGCCTAGGGTCCCGGGGGGAGGGGGGGGGGGGGGGGGGCGGCTGCCCCTCCTCTTTAGAAGCTGCCATGCGGCCTCAAGGTGGTTGACCCGAGGGCCTCAATACGAGTAAAGCTGCAACCCAGATGTCCTGCAAAACTGACCAGAAGGGAGACACACAACGGGAAGGATCTGCTTCGGCCTACTATGAGTACAGATCTGTGTCATGGGGCCTGTCCTATGAGGGCCATCCCTTCAGCTAGAAGAGTCACCTGATGCCAAATGCTAGTGAGTGTCCTGAAGATAGATAGTTTCACCAAGTCTTCTTCCAGAGCAAGTAAAGGACTTATTCTTCCCATACAAGTGTCGTGTGGTATAGAAGAGAGTCTGCAACCACATCTAACCTGTGAGGCCGAGTGAGAGTTGTCCTCATCTGTAATTAGTTCCAGTTGTGGTATCCCACTATTCTCTTCTCCCATCCAAGTTCCAACAATAAATACAAAAAAAACAACTCCTGGACTGATTATTGGATAACGAGTGGATGAGAGTACGGGCGATTGTGTGAAAACTCTTAGCAACTGGTTATAAGATAAGAAGAGGAACAGCCCAGGGAAGTCTACACACAGCAATCCCTATGGGGAGTAGTGCTACACATGTTTTGTTACATATGGGTTGGTTTACTAATGGAGAAGACAATGTGGACATAGTCAAAGTATATTTTCCACATGAAGTTCAGTGTTCTTCTCCTTCAGTGAATGGCCCTCATTGTGTCACTCCCCTTGTGTATATGTCACAGACAGGGGCGGACTGACCATTGAGCCACTCGGGCACTGCCCGAGGGCCCTGGGCTACTAGGGGGCCCCATCAGGGTTGCCAGTCTCAGTAAAACCAGGGACAGTATGTATAAATCTGTGTTTTTTTTACATCTGTCTGTGTATACTGTGTGTACATGTATGTGTATACTGTGTGATTGTATACTGTGTACACTCGGAAGCAGCAAAAAATGCTCTTGAACCTTTTTAAAAGGAACCGGCGCCCCTGAAAATATTTTTCCTTTTTTTTTGCCTGCAGCTCATTCATGTGCGATATATATCACCTATGTGTGAATGGAGCCTAATTGGGTAATGAAGAACGCGTGTCTGTAGTCACTGCATAGGAACAAGTAAACCTTCCTGATCTCAGCATTGAACAAAGTGGAAACTTCAAGAGCCCGCCCGAGCGACATAGAAAAGAAAAACGCAATTTTGTTTCCTTATATGATCAAAAATATATGAAATTATATAAAGGATATACAGGATATATAATTATATAAAGGATATACAGAATGTTGTACAGGCAACCTATAAATAATCCTCCTTTCTCACCCAGCATCCCCCCCCCCTACGGGCCCCTTTGCAGAATTGCAGTGCGTTATCGCATGCGCATCAACACGTGTTGCATTACAGTTACATATGCATGTATGCATGTAAAATGGGACCTGACCCTCCTTTCCCAACACAGCTTTCCACAATGCACAGTAGTGTCTTAGTGCCAGTTCACACAGGGGCGACCTGTCAGGCGACTTAGCCGCCTGACAAGTCGCACTCCATGCATTGCAATGGAACCATTCTAATAGGAGCGACTCAAGTCGCTCCGACTTAGAAAAGATTCCTGTACTACTTCAAGGCGACTTCGGAGCGGCTTGCATTGACTTCTATACAGAAGTTGTTTTGCAAGCCGCGCTGAAGTTGGGCTGTACGGGACGGCTTCAGAGTCGGACGACTTTGAAGCTGTCCCTGTGTGAACCGGCACTAAGGGTTCATTGACACGTGTAGCTAGGGGGCGGTAAAAGCAGGTGGCTGAGCCTCGGTTTTACCAACGCCCCCACCACCCACCTGAACACACAGACATGCAGCCGCTCAGCGCTGTAAACATGCTGTGGGTGTGATTTTGAGCTTTGCGGCCACGGCAAAATTTAAGCAGCTTGCCGCATTTGTGAGCATTACTGCTGCTGCAAACACAACCCATGCAAGTCTATGGGGCCGCGCTGCAATAGCGTGCAATGCATGTGAATGCAGCATTGTGGTGCGACATTTACAGGGTTATCTTAGGCAGTGAGGAGTAGGGGTGCAACGGATCAAAAAACTCACGGTTCGGATCGTTCCTCGGATCAGGAGTCACGGTTCGGATCATTTTCGGATCAACAAAAAAAAAATCTCCCCCCCCTGTAATATCCACAATCTCCCTATTGGCAGGGTGTGGCAGAGTATTGGCGGGTATATTGGCAGAGTATTGGCAGGGTATTGGCAGGGTATGGCAGAGTATTGGCAGGGTATGGAAGAGTATTGTCAGGGCATTGCAGAGTATTGTCAGGGCATTGCAGCAGAGCATTGCAGAGTATTGGCAGGGCATTGCAGAGTATTGGCACTGCTGCCATCCGATCTCTCCCCTCCACTGTACAGATCAGTACAGAGAGGGGAGAGAGGAACCGGCGTCATGACATGACGCCGGTTTGTTACAAGTGATCGCTCCGTCATTTGACAGAGTGATCACGTGCTAAACGGCCGCCGGGTGTACCAAGATGGCCGCCGCTCCGGAGCTAGGCCGAAGCCGCGGCCTTTCCTATGGCCGAGGCCACAGAGCGCTCCGCGGATCGCGGGTGTCCCGTACGGATCAACCTCCGCGGATCGGATCACGGATCGATGACGATCCGTTGCACCCCTAGTGAGGAGGTGAGAAATCGCTCCTTTATAGCCTCCTCATCGCAAATTGTTTTCCAGAGGAGCAGAGAGGGATGTGGCACCGGTGAACAAACACAAATGCCGCGTACACACGAGCGGACTTTTCATCCGGACTGGTCCGACGGACCGAATCCGGCAGACAATCCGACCGTGTGTGGGCTCCATCGGACCTGCAGCGGAATTTTTCGGCCAAAAATCTGACGGACTTTAGATTTGGAACATGTTTCAAATCTTTCCGACGGTCTCGAGTCCGGGTTGAAAAATCTGCTCGTCTGTATGCTAGTCCAATGGTCGAAAACCAACACTAGGGCAACTATTGGCTACTGGCTATCAACTTCCTTATTGTAGTCCGGTGTACGTCATCACGTACGAATCCGTCGGACTTTGGTGTGATCGTGTGTAGGCAAGTCCATTCGTTCGAAAGTCCGTCGGAAGTCCGTCAAAAGTCCATTGAAAGTCCGGCGGACTTTTGTTGCTGAAAAGTCCGCCCGTGTGTACAGGGCATTAGGCTTGGTTTACACTAATGCAACTTGTCATGCGACTTCTGACACATAATGTTGCTTGACAAGTTGAAACCCATTTATTTCAATGGCACATTCCAATCAATGCAACTAAAGTTGCAGCCTCTTTAAAAAGGTTCACGCACTACTTTGATGCGACTTTCTTGCGATTTGAGTGTCATAGAGTCACATGAAAGTCACACTGGCTATCAAGCGACTTAGGAGTCGCACTATTGTGAACGGGGCCTTACGCTCCATTTTAGTGCATCTCCTTCAGTGCATTCGAATGGCATACAGAGTGAATGGCACCGCAACCCACTAATGGATGCACGCTGCGATACTGTGCGTTATAGTATGGAGTGCATTACCACAATGCAAAGGTGTGAAGCCAGCCGGAATCCTACTTTCATCATAGATCTCCACTGTACGGCTCATAGGGAGACTTTCTATGAACAGACTGTACAGCTCCTAGCCAGCCGCTCAGAGATAATCTACAAGGATGGGGGACAGGTAAGGGTGGGATTTGGGGAGATGTTGGAGATCTTATATACAGGATACTAGAAATTGTTATCTATGATGAGTTGCTGTTCACTAACTGAAGGTTGAAATCAGGCTTACAATTGACTCATATGCTGTTTAGAATAATGGACAGGAGGGGGGAACTGCATTGTAAATGAGGACCAGCCACAAACTGGTCAAACTAAAAAACAGTTTTTATCCCTTGCAGTGTGGGGAGAGCCCCATTGCAGGGGTATGCCCCCCCCCCCCCCCCCCCGGAATTCAGTTTTAAAGTAAAACCTGATTATCCTGCCATGAAATTCCTTATTCAGGCACTTCCCCTGGCATAGGGTGACAACTCCCTGTCCCCGTCTCCCATCTGTGCTCCTGCATTGTTCTGATGGAGACCACAAGTGACCATTTCAACTCACATTCTGCAGGCGTGGTCCAGTGTTCAGTGTTGTCATCATTAGGTACCCACCCTGAGAAACGCCATACAGTCATCCAGGGTGGATTTGATTTAAATCATCATTTTTAAAGAGCAACTGTCATCTCTGTCCCACAGCAGCTCCTCCTCTGATCCGCTGTTCACTCACCGACAGTCCCATTCACTTTAATGGGACAGTTGAAGATGGGGCGGTGACACAACAAGGTGAGGGACGTGGAGGAGCAGGTGAGTGGATGCCCGCTAACGGGCGCTGCCATGATGGATCTGAAATGACAGGTGCTCTTTAACCACCTCAATACCATACACTTTCGCCCCTATCGCACTTTGAATGACAATTGCGCGGTCATGCAACACTGTACCCAAACAAAATTTTTATCATTTTGTTCCCGCAAACAGAGCTTTCTTTTGGTGGTGTTTGATCACCTCTGCAGTTTTTAGGCGGCACTGATGGGCACTGATGAGGTGGCACTGATGGGCACTGATGAGTTGGCACTGATAAGGTGGAACTGATGGGCACTGATGAGGATGCACTGATATGTAGTATTGATGGGCACTGATAGGCGGCACTGATGGGCACTGACTGGCAGCACTGATGGGCACTGACTGGCAGCACTGGTGGGCACTGACTGGCAGCACTGATGGGCACTGGTGGCGGCTGTGATGGGCACTGTCTGGCGGCTGTGATGGGCACTGACTGGCGGCTGTGATGGGCACTGACAGGCGGCTGTGATGGGTACTGACAGGCAGCACTGATTGGCAGATAGGCGGTAGTGATTGGCACTGATGTTGAGGTACTGACAGGTTTTACTGCTGGGCACTGAGATGGGCACTGACTGGCACTGTGGTGGGCACTGATTAGCACTGATATGGGCACTGATTGGCACTTTGATGGGCACTGTGAGCTGTGTTTTAATGCCGTTTACCGGCACTTCCTGGTTCTCGTGATGATCAGCTGTGATTGGCCACGATCGGAGATGCAGGGTGTCAGACTGACAAGCCACACTCGCGATCGCCGTGCTGTGCGCCCCCGCGGGCGCGCGCCGGCATGTTATCCTGCTGGACGTCATATGACGCCCAGTCAGGAAAACACAACCACTTCCCGGACGTCATTCTGCATATGGCGGGCGGTAAGTGGTTAAATGTAAGGACTTATTCTTGCTGGTAGTTAGAATCTTTAATATTTGCAAACAAAATGAAGGTTTTCTATTTAGAATAATAACATGTCAGGTTAGTAAAATAGCGATATCAGAACGGATTCAATCATACAGTTTGTAGTGTACATAGATGTGCAAAACAATGGGATAAAGGAATATTCCTGGACTTTGTTTTATCTCATGGTTACTGTGACATTGTGCGAATTCATCAAAGCAGTGCATGTTATCTCAGCTTGGATTCATTGAAAAAATGTAAATATTGCAGAATATACAGCCTCATGCTACATAACTAAGCTCCGTTTCATGCTGAATAAACTAAATGAATAATGTACCTTAAATAGAAAACTATCTTTAGATAGATTTTTACTCCAAAAGCATTTTATTAAATTAATTTAAAAAAATCAAGAAAATCCAATTTAAAACAAAAAAAAATCAGATTTAAATAAAAAAATACTATTTTTTTTTATTTATTTTTTTTAAATATCATTGATTTTTATCCACCCTGCAGTCATCGCTGAAGTGCGTGTAGACAAGAAGTGGCTGCAAAGTGGCTGCAGGAGATTAACAGCACTGAGATGCAACAAAGGATAAAAATACGGGAAAACACATATTCTTTTTAAAAATAGCAATTGTTTATGATACACAGCGCTTTTGCCAACTAAATTTTATTTAGTAAGGGTTTACATATACAGTAAAACCTTGGATTGCGAGCATAATTTGTTGAAGAAATTGTAATTCAAAGCACTTGTAAATCAAAGCAAATTTCCCCATAAGAAATAATGGAAACTCTAATGATTTGTTCCACAACCATTTATTCATAGGTCCTTCCGTTTATAGTCCATATAAAAAGATTATTGCAATGTGATGGGTTGTGTAACCATAAAATGTCCATCCACAAATGGAAGCCTCCACAAGGGGATTAGAAGCAAAATCCAGCAGGAGCTCCAGAGTATAAAAGAGAAGAGAGGCGCCTCTAAGTGTAGCAATATGTTGCTAAATGTTGTACCTTCATTAAATGTAACCATATTGCTACACTTAGAGGCGCCTCTCTTCTCTTTTATACTCAGTTGTGACTAGGGATGAGCTTCGTGTTCGAGTCGAACCCATGTTCGACTCGAACATCGGCTGTTCGGTCGTTCGCCGAATTGCGAACGATATGGGCCGTTCGCGCCAAATTCGTGTGGCGCGTCACGGCCCATAATTCACTGCGGCATCGCAGTGCATTGCTGGCTGATGATTGGCCAAGCATGCACTATGACCCGCATGCTTGGCCAATCACAGCGCCGTCAGTAGAGAGAGCTGTAATTGGCCAAAGCCATGGTGGCTTTGGCCAATTATGGCTCAGGGGATTTAGTACACGCCCCACACTATATAAGGCCGCCTGCACGGCGGCCCTGTGTAGTGTGTGTTGATAGAGAGAGAGACAGACAGTGTCATTTGATTTGAGTTAGATAGATTAGGCAGAACAGTCAGTCAGTTAGCTGCACTTACAGTGTATTGTGTATATATATACATCCCAGGTGTTGCATATATATATATACACTGTATTCAGTTTAGCTAGATCCGTTCCTGTTATCTTCTAGACTATTTACATTTAGTGCAGTGCGTCCTGCTCACAGTGTTCAGCTAGATCCGTTCCTGTTATCTTCCTACTGACAGGCAGGCTTGTCTGGTTACAGTATATAAAGCTACCTGAAGAAAATTACAGGTGTTCTATTTGATCCTATTAGTACCACGGTCAGGCAGCTAGACTATTTACATTTAGTACAGTGCGTCCTGCTCACAGTGTTCAGCTAGATCCGTTCCTGTTATCTTCCTACTGACAGGCAGGCTTGTCTGGTTACAGTATATAAAGCTACCTGAAGAAAATTACAGGTGTTCTATTTGATCCTATTAGTACCACGGTCAGGCAGCTAGACTATTTACATTTAGTACAGTGCGTCCTGCTCACAGTGTTCAGCTAGATTCGTTCCTGTTATCTTCCTACTGACAGGCAGGCTTGTCTGGTTACAGTATATAAAGCTACCTGAAGAAAATTACAGGTGTTCTATCCCAGCTTAGTGCAGCTACAGGCCATTAGTATGTCTGGAAGGCCAAGAAGGAGAGGCAGACAGTCACAAGCCAATAAGAGAGGGCAAGCAGGCTCTGTGTCTAGTGCTGGTCGTGGAGACGGTGCATCCTCATCAGCACGTGGCCATGGGACACGCTTGGCCTTTTTTTCGGCAGCTGGCCGTGTTGAGCCGCAACATGCGGAAGGCTTGGTCGAGTGGATGACCAAGCCGTCCTCATCCTCCTCATCCTCTCTCACCCATGCCCAGGGTGCTTTGTCTGGCAAAGCAGCGGCCTCTTCCCTCAGCTCAATGTCATCAGTGACTCCTTCCCTAGCTCCACCATGTCCTCCTGAGGATTCCCTCGAACTGTTTGACCACAGTGTTGGGTACATGCTCCAGGAGGATGCCCAGCGTTTGGAAGGCTCTGATGATGATACTGAGCTCGATGAAGGCAGTAACATGAGCACGGACAGAGGGGGTGCCCAAGAAGGACAGCAATCTGGCAGTCATGCTCCCCCTGCTGCAGCATACTGCCAGGTTTGCTCCAGTGATGAGGAGGGAGGGGATGATGAGGTCACTGACTCAACGTGGGTGCCTGATAGGAGAGAGGAGGAGGAGGAGGAGGAGGAGGCGGCACATCACCAACGAGGCAGGATGCCCTCCAGGGGCCAGCCTAAGGGCAGCACATTGACTGCATCACACCCCAAAGCTCCACATGTGCAGGGCACTGCAGTCTCTGCGCGTTATTCAAAAAGTTCTTTGGTGTGGGCCTTTTTTGAGACGAGTGCATCAGATCGCACCGCTGCTATTTGCAACATATGTCTCAAGCGTATCTCGCGTGGCCAAAACATCTCCCGCTTGGGTACCACATGCTTGACCAGACATATGTTGACCTGCCATGCAGTTCGTTGGCAAGCGTATCTAAAAGACCCACACCAAAGAACAAAGAGGATCTCTCCTTGCTCCTCATCAGCTGAGATTTCCAACCCCACTAGACCTCCAGTCCTCTCTGAGACCTGCAGTGAGAGGAATGAAGGTGTAGAATTAGGTGTGTCACAGCCAAGTACTTGTGGGCAATCTGCTTTTGGTACACCGACGTCAGATTGTACCAGGCAAATTTCCCTGCCCCAGCTGCTGCATCGCCGAAAGAAGTTTGCTCCCAGCCATCCACATGCCCAGCGGTTGAATGCTAGCTTGGCAAAATTGCTAGCACTTCAACTGCTGCCTTTTCAGTTGGTAGACTCTGCCCCCTTCCGTGAGTTTGTGGAATGTGCGGTTCCTCAGTGGCAGGTACCCAAACGCCACTTTTTCTCATGGAAGGCGATTCCGGCTCTCTACCGGCATGTGGAAGGCAATGTCCATGCCTCGCTGGACAGGGCGGTCAGCGGTAAGGTGCATATTACCGCTGACTCATGGTCCAGCAGGCATGGACAGGGACGTTACCTAAGTTTCACGGCGCATTGGGTGACTCTGCTGGCAGCTGGGAAGGATGCAGGACAAGGTGCAGTAGTGTTGGAGGTTGTTCCGCCACCACGCCTCCAAAATGCTGATTGTGACACACCTCTCTCCTCCACCCCCTCCTCTTCTTCTTCCTCCATGGCCTCTTCCTCGGAACCAGCGGTGCTCCGTAGGCGTTCAAGGGGCTACGCAAGTACGCAGGCCAAAAGATGCCATGCGGTGCTTGAGCTGGTGTGCTTGGGGGACAGGAGCCACACTGGGGCAGAGGTTCTGTCAGCTCTGCAGGGGCAGGTTCAGAGGTGGTTGACGCCACGCCAACTTAAGGCAGGAATGGTGGTTTGCGACAATGGCACCAACCTCCTCTCTGCCCTCCGACAGGGACAAATGACCCATGTGCCCTGTTTGGCTCACGTCCTTAACTTGGTGGTGCAGCGGTTCTTGGGCAGGTACCCGGGCTTACAGGATGTCCTGAGGCAGGCCAGGAAAGTCTGTGTGCATTTCCGCCGGTCATATAATGCCAGTGCTCAGCTGACGGACCTCCAAAAGGAGTTTAACCTGCCCAAGAACCGCCTAATCTGTGACATGCCCACCAGGTGGAACTCAACGTTGGCCATGCTGCAGCGGCTGCACACGCAGCAGAGGGCCATCAATGAGTACCTGTGCGACTATGGCACCAGGACAGGGTCAGGGGAGCTTGGTTTTTTTTCCCCACGCCAGTGGGCCATGATCAGGGATGCATGCACTGTCCTGTCACCATTCGAGGAGGCCACGAGGATGGTGAGCACTGACAGTGCATGCATCAGTGACACTGTCCCCCTTGTCCACCTGTTGGAGCACACGCTGCGTGGAATAATGGACAGGGCACTTGAGGCAGAACAGAGGCAGGAAGAGGAGGACTTCCTTAGCTCTCAAGGCCCCCTTTATCCAGACAGTGTTCCTGCGTGCCCGCCGATCACACAGGAAGAGGACGAGGCGGAGGAGGAAGATTGTGTCAGTATGGAGGTGGAGCCTGGCACTCAGCATCAGCAGCAGTCTTTAAGGGATCAGTCCCAAGGAACACATGGACTTGTACGTGGCTGGGAGGAGGTGGCTGCGGACGTTGTCGTCCTTAGTGACCCAGAGGACTCCGGACCGAATGCCTCAGCAAACCTACGCTGCATGGCCTCCCTGATCCTGCAAAGCCTGCGTAAGGATCCTCGTATTCGTGGTATCAAGGAGAAGGACCAATACTGGCTGGCAACCCTTCTTGATCCACGTTACAAGGGTAAGGTTGCGGACCTTATCTTGCCATCGCAGAGGGAGCAGAGGATGAAACATCTTCGGGAGGCCTTGCAGAAAGGTCTGTGCAACGCGTTCCCAGAGACTGGGAGGTTACAAACTCCTGTTTCTGGACAACGTGTTGCTGAGGCTTCGGTCAGTCAAAGAAGGAGCGGTGGAGAAGGTGGCCGTCTGACCGATGCGTTCAGACAATTTTTTGGTCCGCAGCCCCAAGGTATGATCGGTTCCAGCAACCATCGCCAGCGTCTGTTTTACATGGTGCAGGAATACCTAGGGGCAAGATCAGACTTGGACACCTTTCCCACCGAAAATCCTCTGGGTTACTGGGTCTTGAGGATGGATCACTGGCCAGAGCTCACACAGTATGCAATTGAGCTACTGGCCTGTCCAGCATCCAGCGTTCTTTCGGAAAGCACATTCAGTGCTGCTGGAGGCGTGGTAACCGATCACAGGGTGCGTCTGTCCACCGACTCGGTCGATCGGCTGACCTTCATAAAAATGAATCAGTCTTGGATCACCACCAGCTACCAAGCACCTGATGCTGATGTAACCGAATAATTTTTTTTGAAATCTCAGATCCCTTCAAAGACTGCCTATGCTGATGCTGAGTGACTATCCCTGAGTAATTATCCTCTTCCTCCTCAATCATCACGCTGATAGCTTGTAAGAACATTTTTGGTTCTGGGCACCACCACCAGTGCCTAAGGCACAATTTTTCAGCCCCTGTTTAACAGGGGCATGTAATTACAATTTTTGATGTAATACTTTGCAGCAGGGCTCGTTCCTGCATTCCAACTAGAGTGTCTGTGAGGGGTTGCAGTGTTGTGGCACCAGCACCAGTGCCTAAGGCCCAATTTTTCTGCCCCTGTCTAACAGGGGCGTGTAATTACAATTTTTGATGCAATACTTTGCAGCAGGGCTCGTTCCTGCGTTCCAACTAGAGTGTCTGTGAGGGGTTGCAGTGTTGTGGCACCAGCACCAGTGCCTAAGGCCCAATTTTTCTGCCCCTGTCTAACAGGGGCGTGTAATTACAATTTTTGATGCAATACTTTGCAGCAGGGCTCGTTCCTGCGTTCCAACTAGAGTTTCTGTGAGGGGTTGCAGTGTTGTGGCACCAGCACCAGTGCCTAAGGCCCAATTTTTCTGCCCCTGTCTAACAGGGGCGTGTAATTACAATTTTTGATGCAATACTTTGCAGCAGGGCTCGTTCCTGCGTTCCAACTAGAGTGTCTGTGAGGGGTTGCAGTGTTGTGGCACCAGCACCAGTGCCTAAGGCCCAATTTTTCTGCCCCTGTCTAACAGGGGCGTGTAATTACAATTTTTGATGCAATACTTTGCAGCAGGGCTCGTTCCTGCGTTCCAACTAGAGTGTCTGTGAGGGGTTGCAGTGTTGTGGCACCAGCACCAGTGCCTAAGGCCCAATTTTTCTGCCCCTGTCTAACAGGGGCGTGTAATTACAATTTTTGATGCAATACTTTGCAGCAGGGCTCATTCCTGCGTTCCAACTAGAGTGTCTGTGAGGGGTTGCAGTGTTGTGGCACCAGCACCAGTGCCTAAGGCCCAATTTTTCTGCCCCTGTCTAACAGGGGCGTGTAATTACAATTTTTGATGGAATACTTTGCAGCAGGGCTCGTTCCTGCGTTCCAACTAGAGTGTCTGTGAGGGGTTGCAGTGTTGTGGCACCAGCACCAGTGCCTAAGGCCCAATTTTTCTGCCCCTGTCTAACAGGGGCGTGTAATTACAATTTTTGATGCAATACTTTGCAGCAGGGCTCGTTCCTGCGTTCCAACTAGAGTGTCTGTGAGGGGTTGCAGTGTTGTGGCACCAGCACCAGTGCCTAAGGCCCAATTTTTCTGCCCCTGTCTAACAGGGGCGTGTAATTACAATTTTTGATGCAATACTTTGCAGCAGGGCTCGTTCCTGCGTTCCAACTAGAGTGTCTGTGAGGGGTTGCAGTGTTGTGGCACCAGCACCAGTGCCTAAGGCCTAATTTTTCAGCTCCTGTTCAACAGGGGCATGTAATTACAATTCTTGATCTAATATTTCACAGCAGGGCCCTGTGAGGGCTTACAGTGTTGTGGCCACAGCAACACCTAAGGCCCAAATTTCTGCTGAGTATATAGGGCAGGACCCTACTTTCAAACATCTAACTTACAAACGACTCCTACTTGCAAACGGAAGGAGACAACAGGAAGTGAGATGAAATCTACCCCTAGGAAGGGAAATTCTCTCCTGTAAGAGTTAATATGGGAAAACAATTTCTCCTTTCCACTGATGCTTTCCAATCCTTGTTCCACAAAAAAACCCAAATTTTCAAAAAACATTTTTCATTGGGACAAAAAAGTGAGGTGAAATCTTCTGAAGAGGAGGAAAGACAGCAAAACAAATGTCACAGGGGTGATAACCCTTCCCTATGTTTTCCAAAAAGCTTAAAAAAGATTTTTTGGCTGGAGCTAAACACATTAAAAATGTTCAAAATTACAAACAGATTCTACTTAACAACAAACCTACAGTCCCTGTCTTGTTTGCACCGCCTGTATACTGCTGTTCAGAGTATATAGGGCCTGGTGGCCCCACACCTTTCCTTATTTTAATTTGTGTGCGGGGTTCCCCTTAATATCCATACAAGACCCAAAGGGCCTGGTAATGGACTGGGGGGTACCCATGCCGTTTGTCTCACTGATTTTCATCCATATTGCCATGACCCGACATGACATTAGACCCGCAAGCAGTTTTAAATGAGATTTTTTCCTTTAAAAATGACATTTGGTGCAGGGACTGTTCTAAACACGGGAAACACGCGTCACTTTACAGGCATACTATAGACACCCCCCAGGTACGATATTTAAAGGAATATTTCACTTTTTCTTTTATACTTTAAGCATCATTAAAATCACTGCTCCCGAAAAAACGGCCGTTTTTAAAAGGTTTTTTTGCATTGATACATGTCCCCTGGGGTAGGACCCGGGTCCCCAAACCCTTTTTAGGACAATACCATGCAAATTAGCCTTTAAAATGAGCACTTTTGATTTCGAACGTTCGAGTCCCATAGACGTCAATGGGGTTCTAACGTTCGTGCGAACTTTCGGTCCGTTCGCGGGTTCTGGTGCGAACCGAACCGGGGGGTGTTCGGCTCATCCCTAGTTGTGACATGACGCTACTTGTATATCAAGACATCGCTTGTATAGTAAGTCAAAATGTATTAAAAAATGTTGCTTTTCTTGCAGAATACTTTCAAACCAAGGTTTTACTGTACTTTAAATGAGACGTATAGCAAAGTTTTTTTTTTGGCCATAATTGTGGGCTACATGAGTACATTTACTTTTGTACTCTTGTGACCCTGAGTCAACTCACAGTGTGCCATTGCCGGCTATTAGCTGACAGGGCAGAGCTGCGCCAGGCTCAGGAAGTATCCTGACAATATTGTTGGGATCCACCCAGCTGCCTCAGAGAGAGCTGGCTCTGTCTTTCAATGCAAGGCTTAGAGCTGGCTGGAACCAGCTGCCTCCTTCCCAGCCTGACACTCCAGTGAACTGTGGAGGAGCAGAGCAAAGAGTGGCAGTTACTGCTCTTGACTCGGAGGAGACAGAGAGCTGAGCAATCAGCAGTCATGTGATCGCTCAGTTTTCTTCTCTTCAGCTAACCATAAATCTTGTTCAGCTAACAGCCAGATCCCCCCTGCCGAGACATTGTATTCTGACAGCGGGATTTGCAGCTATCAGAATACACTGATCAGTGGCTACAGTTGCTGATCGAGAAAAGTTTTCCAACATGTCCCTTCAACAGAAGTCACTCAAACAATTGACTTCTGTTGAGCGGGGATGACTGATTGAAAGTCAGCTGCTCCCTACAGTACTGGACTCCACACTGCGGCCCGGAAGCCGGATACTGCCCTTTGCTTGCCTTTATCTGTCACTTGGGGCACTATTCCTCCCACTGACACTAATGATGGGGTACTATTCCTCCCACTGACACTAATGATGGGGCACTATTCCTCCCACTGACACTAATGATGGGGTACTATTCCTCCCACTGACACTAATGATGGGGCACTATTCCTCCCACTGACACCAGCAATGGACAGACATCAACAACAAGGCACTATTTTTTACATTGACACCAACGATGGGGCACTATTCCTCCAACTAATACTAATGAGGGGGCACTATTCCTCCAACTAATACCAATAAGGGGGCAATATTCCTCCCACTGACACCAATGATGGGGCACCATGTCTCCCACTAATATCAATGATGAGGCACTATGTCTCCCACTAATACCAATGATCGGGTACTATTTCTCTCACTGACACCAATGATGGGGCACTATTCCTCTCACTGACACCAATGATGGGGCACTATTCCTCTCACTGACATCAATGATGGGGCACAATTTCTCCCACTAATACTAATGATGGGGCACTATTCCTCTCACTGACATCAATGATGGGGCACTATTCCTCCCACTATACTAATGATGGGGCACTATTCCTCTCACTGACACCAATGATGGGGCACTATTCCTCCCACTGACACCAATAATGAGGCACTATTTCTCCCACTAATACCAATGATGGGGTACTGTTCCTCTCACAGACACTGATGATGGGGCACTATTCCTCCCACTGATACCAATGATGGGGCACTATTCCTCCCACTGACACCAATAACAAGGCACTATTTCTCCCACTGACACCAATGATGGGGCACTATTCCTCCCACTGACACCAGTGATGGGGCACTATTCCTCCCACTGACACCAATGATGGGGCACTATTCCTCCCACTGACACCAATAATGAGGCACTATTCCTCCCAATAATACCAATGATGAGGCACTATTCCTCCCACTGACATCAATGATGGGTCACTATTCCTCCCACTAATACCAATGATGGGGCACTATTCCTCCCACTGACACCAATAATGAGGTACTATTCCTCCCACTGACACCAATAATGAGGCACTATTCCTCCCACTGATAACAATGATGGGGTACTATTCCTCTCGCAGACACTGATGATGGGGAACAATTCCTCCCACTAATACTAATGATGGGGCACTATTTCTCCCACTGACACCAATGATGGGGCACTATTTCTTCCACTGACACCAATGATGGGGCACTATTCCTCCCACTGACACCAATGATGGGGCACTATTTCTCCCACTGACACCAATGATGGGGCACTATTTCTTCCACTGACACCAATGATGGGGCACTATTCCTCCCACTGACACCAATGATGGGGCACTATTCCTCCCACTGACACCAATGATGGGGCACTATTTCTCCCACTGACACCAATGATGGGGCACTATTTCTTCCACTGACATCAATGATGGGGCACTATTCCTCCCACTGACACCAATGATGGGGCACTATTCCTCCCACTGACACCAATGATGGGGCACTATTTCTCCCACTGACACCAATGATGGGGCACTATTCCTCCCACTGACACCATATTCCTCCTCCTAATGCCAAAGATGCACTGTTTACTTCCACTGTTCTGTTGCCAAGACATTTTTTTTACTGCCACTGGCCACAGTCTGCCCCCCCCCCCCCAAGTCTGAAGGAGAGTAACTGGCCCTTTGTTTAGACAGTATGAAGACCCCTGGTGTATAGCTTAGCTTTAGAACCAACATGGGACAGCTGCAGCACGGAGCTACGTATATATGCTTGTTTTTTTTTTTTTTAAGACCATACTTCTCCTTTAAGGAACATCCCCGCTATACAGCACACTGAATAGCAGATGCTCTGTTGGAATTTTTCATAGTACTGAGTAATAATAGAAATCTGTTAGTAGTAGCTCATACTTCGATGGTGTCATTACTTCTAAGCAGACAGATCGGCTGTATATCAGTCCAGCACACACAATGGTGGCCCTCCCGGTCATAATCGACAGGCACACTTTAAAGGAGTTCTATGGCCACAGCATACACTTTCATTTTATAACATCCGTATTGTAATAACAATACAAGCAAAAGTTATATTTGACAACCCAATATTAGCTTACTATAAAAATCTCCTTTCATGTTGTGAGTTCTGTCTGTCTGCTGTCCGTCTCTTTGCACAACTTCCTGCATTCCCAGCATGCTTTGCAGCTTCTCAATTTCTAAGGACTACATATCCCATGGTACCTTGCTGCCTGCAAGCAGTTATTCCTGTACTGACTCCGTCTCCTGAAACTCCTCCTCTGAGCACCTCTGTAGGTCAGAAGACGGGCTCTGTGAAATGTGTGACACAGCAGCACCTCCTACAGGGCTTAGTGATTATGTGTCACAGAATTCAAGGATGTAAATGTGTGGAATCTTTACAAAGTAAGTTATAAACTTCTAGATCATTCAGATTAACAGAAGTAGGCTAGAAATAATAGAATTCATATATGATTTTACATTTTGATCATAGATATACTTTAAGTCCATGTAGTAAATGTCAGCCATACATGAAGTCATCCTATAAATCAGACGTGTGCAGCTACAGCTAATAATATTGCAGAGCTTTGTAGAGGGACGGGTGTGTCAATGACCTGATTATAATGGAGAAATGTATAAAGGACTCAATCAGTGATCCATGAACACAGCTGCTGCCATCTGTCTAATGAGAGGCGCTTAGGACGGCGTCACTATGAGAATCTGAATACAAAATTCATCAGCATGGGTCACATGACACATCTTATATGTGATTATTTTAATGGTCAATCTAAACCTGGAAAATAGAATACAGCATACTGCAGCTCAATGGCCCATCGATGAGATGGCTGCATTAGTTTTCTTTTTCTTTTCAGGCTAAGTACATTTTCTGCAAGTATAGAAACATACCTGCTACTCCCGCCAGAAATCCAGAGTGTCCTTGTAATTTCCTGTGTGCTGAAGTGACATATAAAAAGACGCTTTTAGTTTTCACAGCTACCTTTTATGAATTACAAAAACTCACCTCCCTATGTAATGGAGATGAGGAGAGAGGGAGGTGTTTATAGTCCTGCAGCCTAGGGTGAGAACACTGCTCTTCCATAGAAACAGAGCAGTGAGTGAGTGTTGTCACCCTAGAACAGGAAGTGTTAGTGGCAAGATCACCAGGTGAATGGAAAGGAGAAAAACTGAAAAAAAAGTAATGCAGCCACCACATCTAAGGACTCGTAAACTGCAATATGTTATAATTTTGTCCTTGGGTTTATAACAGTAACATGTGACTTCTCATACAATGTTAGTATTAGTAATAGTAATAGTACAAGGGGGTCATGGTGTGCTTAATCTCATTTACTGGGTCAGAAAAGAAAGAAAGAAAGAAAGAAGAAGAAAAGAAAGAAAGAAGAAAGAAAGGAGAAAGAAAGAAAAGAAAGAAAGAAAGAAAGAAAGAAGAAGAAAGAAAGAAAGAAAGGGGAGGGAAGGAAGAAGGAAGGAAGGAGGGGAGGAAGGAAGGGAGGGAGGGAGGGAGGAAGGAAGGGAGGAAGGAAAGGAAGGAAGGAAGGAAGGAAGGAAGGAAGGAAGGAAGGAAGGAAGGAAGGAAGGAAGGGAGGGAGGGAGGGAGGAAAGAAGGAAGGAAGGAAGGAAGGAAGGAAGGAAGGAAGGAAGCAAGGAAAGAAGGAAGGAAGGGAGGGAGGGAGGGAGGAAGGAATGAACTAAGGAAGGAAGGAAGGAAGGAAGGGAGGGAGGGAGGAAAGAAGGAAGAAGGAAGGAAGGAAGGAAGGGAGGGAAGGGAAGGGAGGAAGGAAGGAAGGAAGGAAGGAAGGAAGGAAGGAAGGAAGGAAGGAAGGAAGGAAGGAAGGAAGGAAGGAAGGAAGGAAGGAAGGAAGGAAGGAAGGAAGGAAGGAAGGAAGGAAGGAAAGAAGGAAGGAAGGACGGAAGGAGAAAAGAAGGAGGGAAGAAAAAATAGAAAAGAAGGAGGGAAGAAAGAAAAGAAAAATAATGTATAGATAGATAGACAAGAAGGAAAGATAATCAGAGGAAAAGAAAGAAGAAAAATCTAGTTACATAGATGTAAAAAAGAAAGAAGGAAAGAAAGAAGGAAGGAAGGAAAAAAAAAAGAGAAATCAAGGAGGGAAGATAGCAAAAAAAGAAGAAAAGAAGGAGGGGAGAAAGAAAGAAAGAAGGGAAGAAAGAAGGAAGGGAAGGAAGGACGGAAAGGAAGAAAAATAGAGAAAAGAAGGAGGGAAGAGAGTAAAAAAGAGAAAATAAGGGAGGAAAGGCTAATATAGGCAGGATTCCCATATGTCCATAGTTGTTGAAGAAAGGAACAAAGAAAGAAAGAAAGCAGGTAATAAAGAAAGAAAAAATAATGGATCGATAGATAGACAAGAAGGAAAGATAATGAGAGGAAAAGAAAGAAGAAAAAATTGTAGTTATGTAGATATAAAATAGAGAGAAGGGACGAAAGAAGGAATGAAAGGGAAGGGAAGGCAAGAAAAAAAAAGAGAAAAGAAGGGGGGAAGAAAGAAGGGAAGCAAGGAAAAGAAAAAAAGGAGGGAAGAAAGTAAAAAAAAAGAGAAAAGAACGAGGGGAGAGAGTAAAAAAAGAGAAAAGAAAGAGGGGAGAGAGTAAAAAAAGAGAAAAGAACGAGGGGAGAGAGTAAAAAAAGAGAAAAGGAAGAAAGGAAGAAAGAAAAAATAAAGGATAGATAGACAAGAAGGTAAGATAATCAGAGGAAAAGAAAGAAGAAAAAAAATGTAGTTACGTAGATATAAAAAAGAAAGAAGGGAAGAAAGAAGAAAGGAAATGGAAGGAAGGAAGGAAGGAAGGAAGGAAGGAAGGAGGGAGGGAAGGAAGGAAGGAAGGAAGGAAGGAAGGAAGGAGGGAGGGAGGGAAGGAAGGAAGGAAGGAAGGAAGGAAGGAAGGAAGGAAGGAAGGAAGGAAGGAAGGAAGGAAGGAAGGAAGGAAGGAAGGAAGGAAGAAGGGAAGAGAGTAAAAAAAAGAGAAAAGAAGGAAGCAAAAAAGAAAGAAAGAGAAAAGGAAGGAAGAAAGAAAAAAAATAATGGATAGATAGACAAGAAGGAAAGATAATCAGAGGAAAAGAAAGAAGAAAATGTAGTTACGTAGATGTAAAAAAACATGGAGAAAGAAAGAAAAAGAAAGAAAGATGTAGACATATCGATGTAATTGAGAAGAATATACAGTATACCATATAGAACAATCCTCTGCTTATTTCCAGTGTGCAGACCCTCACCTTACATCTTTGTTGGGAAATCTAAAGGAGATTGTAATGTGTGTTCATTTTTGGATGGATCAAGCAGATGGATATAAATGGAGGAAGTGATCATTGGATGGATGTCGGTCTGTCCTGTGTACAGTTGTATGTCGGTCTGTCCTGTGTACAGTTGGATGTCAGTCTGTCCTGTGTACAGTTGGATGTCGGTGTGTCCTGTGTACAGTTGGATGTCAGTCTGTCCTATGTACAGTTGGATGTCGGTGTGTCTGTCTTGTGTACAGTTGGATGTCGGTGTGTCTGTCTTGTGTACAGTTGGATGTCGGTGTGTCCTGTGTACAGTTGGATGTCGGTGTGTCTGTCCTGTGTACAGTTGTATGTCGGTCTGTCTGTCCTGTGTACAGTTGGATGTCGGTGTGTCTGTCCTGTGTACAGTTGGATGTCAGTCTGTCCTGTGTACAGTTGGATGTCGGTGTGTCTGTCCTGTGTACAGTTGGATGTCAGTCTGTCCTGTGTACAGTTGGATGTCGGTGTGTCCTGTGTACAGTTGGATGTCGGTGTGTCTGTCCTGTGTACAGTTGTATGTCGGTCTGTCTGTCCTGTGTACAGTTGGATGTCGGTGTGTCTGTCCTGTGTACAGTTGGATGTCGGTGTGTCTGTCCTGTGTACAGTTGGATGTCAGTCTGTCCTGTGTACAGTTGGATGTCGGTGTGTCTGTCCTGTGTACAGTTGGATGTCGGTGTGTCAGTCCTGTGTACAGTTGGATGTCGGTGTGTCCTGTGTACAGTTGGATGTCGGTCTGTCCTGTGTACAGTTGGATGTCGGTGTGTCAGTCCTATGTACAGTTGGATGTCGGTCTGTCCTGTGTACAGTTGGATGTCGGTCTGTCCTGTGTACAGTTGGATGTCGGTGTGTCCTGTGTACAGTTGGATGTCGGTCTGTCTGTCCTGTGTACAGTTGGATGTCGGTCTGTCTGTCCTGTGTACAGTTGGATGTCGGTCTGTCTGTCTTGTGTACAGTTGGATGTCGGTCTGTCTGTCCTGTGTACAGTTGGATGTCGGTGTGTCTGTCCTGTGTACAGTTGGATGTCGGTCTGTCCTGTGTACAGTTGGATGTCAGTCTGTCCTGTGTACAGTTGGATGTCGGTGTGTCTGTCCTGTGTACAGTTGGATGTCGCTCTGTCCTGTGTACAGTTGGATGTCGGTCTGTCCTGTGTACAGTTGGATGTCGGTCTGTCTGTCCTGTGTACAGTTGGATGTCGGTGTGTCTGTCCTGTGTACAGTTGGATGTCGGTCTGTCTGTCCTGTGTACAGTTGGATGTCGGTCTGTCTGTCCTGTGTACAGTTGGATGTCGGTCTGTCTGTCCTGTGTACAGTTGGATGTCGGTGTGTCTGTCCTGTGTACAGTTGGATGTCGGTCTGTCTGTCCTGTGTACAGTTGGATGTCGGTCTGTCTGTCCTGTGTACAGTTGGATGTCGGTGTGTCTGTCCTGTGTACAGTTGGATGTCGGTGTGTCTGTCCTGTGTACAGTTGGATGTCGGTCTGTCTGTCCTGTGTACAGTTGGATGTCGGTGTGTCTGTCCTGTGTACAGTTGTATGTCGGTCTGTCTGTCTTGTGTACAGTTGGATGTCGGTCTGTCTGTCTTGTGTACAGTTGGATGTCGGTCTGTCTGTCTTGTGTACAGTTGGATGTCGGTGTGTCTGTCTTGTGTACAGTTGGATGTCGGTGTGTCTGTCTTGTGTACAGTTGGATGTCGGTGTGTCTGTCTTGTGTACAGTTGGATGTCGGTGTGTCTGTCTTGTGTACAGTTGGATGTCGGTGTGTCTGTCTTGTGTACAGTTGGATGTCGGTGTGTCCTGTGTACAGTTGGATGTCGGTCTGTCTTGTGTACAGTAAACTTTCCAGGACTTGATGTCCTGCAGTTGAACATGAAATTGATCACCCCTCCCCTCCCCCAGATCACACAGGGTAGGGCACACTGCCATTGTCTATCACCCAATCCCAGTCCACATTTTCCTCTCTAACCACACCCAGTGGGAGGTGATTGGCTGCTCAGAGCTGAAAGATCAGACTCTCTTGTTGTCTCCTTAATGTATTCAGTGTGTCCATCTCCCAGGCAGGCTGCAGAGCTCCCCCCATACACAATACACCAGCTGCTGGATCCTGGAGCCCGGAGATCCATGGACTAACATGGACTAACATGGACTAACAGGGTGAGTGACTCCAACTCCACTCATTAGAGCCGCATTAGTGCCCTTGTAATAACACAGACCAGTATGTCAGAGATACTTCTTATATTCTCACTAATAGGAACAACTTGTCCTGAAAATGTGACTGTTTGTGCAAATAAGATGTGATCACAGACAGTCCTCTACAGGGTGATAGGGACTAATGTACTAAACTTCTCTTGTTATACACTGGACTGTCTCTTGTTGTACACTAGACTTCTCTTGTTGTACACTAGACTGTCTCTTGTTATACACTAGACTTCTCTTGTTATACACTGGACTGTTTCTTGTTGTACACTAGACATCTCTTGTTGTACACTAGACATCTCTTGTTATACACTAGACATCTCTTGTTGTACACTAGACATCTCTTGTTATACACTAGACTGTCTCTTGTTATACACTAAACTTCTCTTGTGGTACACTAGACTGTCTCTGTAGGAACATAACAATCTCCCAATGTAAACTCTCATCCTAAAATAGATCCTCTCTCCAATGTACACTTGTGCAGTGTGGGGGGGAGGGGGGCTGTACGGAGCAAAGTTTCTCCCTGCCGGAAAAAGTCTGGATAAAGTTTGAAGTGGGGGGCAGCAGGTGAAGTTCTGGGGGGTCAGGGGTCACCGCTCATTGTAGTTGGGGAGGGTGTGACCCCTGTACTGATCATTGATGAAGAGGACTGATCTGTGGGTGACAAAGGAGGATACTCTGATTCTGTATTTTATGATGTAAATAAGACTACAATGTAACACTTGCTGTCCTACATGAGCATCCAGTAAAAGCCATCACTGTGGAAAGGAACCTTTTGTGGGCAAAGGGGGGAGACAAGGTGGTCATGTACTGATCTGTAGCGATTGGAAAGAAGTGATTCTTTATCAGTTAAAATATCATTGCTGTAAAGCTGGCCATACACTATTCAATCAAAACATACAATCTCTGTACTATCTCATTCAGAGTTACCAAAAATAGGAGGAGAGGCCTGAACATTCAAACCAGGCAGGTCCTTTCTCTATATAGTTGATGGTAGATCTATAAGAGATTGTACAGTGTATTGTCAACTTTATCAATTGAAAATATGATTTATCAGAAACAATCATTTGCTTGATCTGTATCATAATCAGTTGTCTGACACACATACAAGTGTTCATCCGAGTGATGAGAACGATCGATACCATTCTGCCTCAGCTGATTGACTTTCCAATGTCGAAATTGGTTGAAATATTACTAAATCAATTAAATGTGATTGAAGATTTTTAATCAATCATCATATTAATACGTGTGTGGCCACTTTTAGTCTTGTTTCATAGTAAGTCCTATGTACTCTGGACTGCTTTCATTTTAGATCAACTGTATTGATTAAATGTAAGGAATTTGGTATCTTTATTGATCATCTGTTCTGAATTTTATATCTTTATTGATCATCTTTTCTTAATTTTATTTCTTCATCTTATTTGATTGTCTATTCTGGATTTTTTTTATCTTTATTGATCATCTGTACCAAATTTGGTATCTTTATCCTTTCTGATCATCTGTCCTGAATTTGATATCTTCATTAATTATCTGTTCTGAATTTTATATCTTTATTGATCATCTCTTCTGAATTTTATTTCTTCATCTTATTTGATTGTTTATTCAGAATTTTATATCTTTATCTGATTATCTATTCTGAATTGTATATACCGTATTTATCTTTATTGATCATCTGTTCTGAATTTTAAATCTTTGTCTTTATTGATCATTTGTGTCAAAATTGCCATCTTTATCTTTATTAATCGTCTGTTCTGAATTTTATACCTTTAATTATATTGATGATCTGTCCTGAATTCTGTATTTTGTTCTTTATTGATTATGTGTTCTGAATGTTATATTTTTAGCTTTGTCTGTTCAGAATTTATATCAATTTGATTTTCCGTTCAGAATTTTGTATCCTTTTTTTTTTTGTTCACTTTATGTTTTTGTTTGACACTTGGTCCATTTTAAAACCTCTTTTGCACACTTTTTCTTTTTAAAACGACAGACTAATGATTGCCTGCAGCTATGTCCTCAGACAGGAGAATGTACTTCTGATTTTAAACAGTGAAAGCAAAATATTGAAAATATTTGTAATCAGAATTTTGTTTTCCATGCACTCATTCATTTGTTCACGTTTGCAGATTATAACAATAATAATCACTCAATATATATACAAAACACAACATGCGTATAATAGTCAGCTGGTCTGCAGAGATGTAATGGGACCTAGAAAGTTGTGGCGTGTTTGTTTTCAGTGTGTGTGTTTATCGGCATTGTTTGTTTGCGCGGTTTGAAGACATGTTTTGAATATTTGATATAATGTGTTTTACAGTTGGTTTTGGCACCAGTAAATATTTTCTATGTTTCTTGTATTAGAGAACATTGGAAAAGATTGTGAACGACAGTTGATTGGAAGTATGCAATCAAAGTATTAAGGCTCATTTACACCGTTGTGTTTTTGCGCACACGTTACAACGCAATAATACGTATGTGTTCAGGTTCCCTATGCATTTTAAAAAATACAACATATCCATTTATTTCTGCGTTTTAGTGCTTTGGGAGCCCAATAGAAGTCATTGATGCTCTCTAGATTGTAAGCTCTAACAAGCAGGGCCCTCTGATCCCTCCTGTATTAAATTATATTGTAACTGTACTGTCTGCCCTCATGTTGTAAAGCGCTGTGCAAACTGTTGGCGCTAAATAAATCCTGTATAATAAAAATTGATGTTTCAGTAATAGGTATCAACAAGCCTTGCTTTAATGGCTGTTAACTCCGTCCATGCCAAATCCTAACTTCAAAAATGATTACGCTGGCCATAGATGGAGAGGTTTTCTTTCCTGCAACCACGTGCTGCAGGAAAGAAAATCGCTCGATCTCCCCCCATCAACACAGTCAGTTTTCTGCCGGGAGAACAAGGCCATTACTGCTAGTGGCTATAACAGCTGCTAGTAATAATCGCATTTAAATTCCGACAGGCCGGTTGTACCCAAGTCGATCGATCGTTCATTCAGCCTACCCATACATGGTTCGGATCTTGGCCAGTCCCTGCTGAACCGAGCTGAGATTTGAACAGTTTACGGCTGGCGTAAGGAAATATGCATCGATAGCACTTGACAGTGTACAAAGGAAACACATATTGATGCATGACAATGCACCTGCTTAACACACAAAAACGCACCTTTACGCACATGCATAGACCTAAATGGGCCCTTTGTTTTTAGTTGCAGCAACCTTGAGCAACCAAATTCACACTGCTACTATCAGATTGGCCAATGTTGGATTCTGATTGGTTGCATTGGGTTCATGCTCATAAAGGTTCAAAACCGATATTTCAGTTTTTGGCAGATATTGAAGAGTTAAATCATTCGACATAAGAGCTTGTTCACACTAGCACTCTTAAGTAGGCTTTTGATAGGTGGTAGGGAGCCCTTATGTCACCCCCTAATAGGCAGCACCACCACCATGCTGCATTTGTGCAGTTGAATAGGTATACTGCCTGCCAAACTTGACAGGGGGGTTTATTCTTGCTGCGGTCTGTGTACATCCCTGTTTGCTGACTTTGCAGGTTAAAGGCGAGTGGTAAAAATGCACCTCAACCGGGTGTTTTTTCTTTTACCCCCCACAACCGCAAGTGTAAAGAAGTCCTATGTCTCTCAAGGATCCTAATGGTAATATCTTTGCACTTGATGCACACCTTGTGTGGCCATTATAAGGGGGTTCCCACTCTCCCTGTTGTATTTTATAATTGTATTGTGGAAATATAACATGTTGTTCTAGAACACAAAGGTGGATGGGAATTTTATCTGGGAGATCTCACTTTTGGAACATTAAAGACATATTAGAACCCTGGTGCTGACTCAGCACATTAGGTTACACCTATAACTTCAAGGCCACATTTGGGTGGACTGATGTTACTTATTTGCTGACATACTTTTGGCTTTACATAACGAGGTAAAAACCTTTGAAGAATGCGCTCTAATTACTGTAAATTAAATTTAGGGTGACTATGAACAGTTTAATGTGAGCGTTACCTGAGATGACTAAATGGGATCTGGGCCATTGTAGGGCTGACCTGGGAGGCAATAAGCACTACCGATCATCAGAGAATTTCCTGCTTTTGCGCTGACCCTTTTCTGAAGAGAAAAGGGAAATGTTAACCGTGCGAACGCTGTTATCAAGTATTGGTTGTGTGTCATGGGAAATCCCAGAGGGTCTAATGACAGGTAGATGCTTTGCTGGCCGTCCTTCACAATGACCCCTCTACAGATCATACTGTATGTCTGGTCTTTGGATAGGTCAGCTACACTATTAGTGCACTTTGCAATTTAATCCATTTGCATAATTTAAGTAAGATTCTTATTATTAAAAATATAAATATTAACTCTTTTTTTTTTTCACACGTTTTATTTTATAGTCTATGTTAAGTATTTTATGCCGGCATAGTTTTGGACTTATGAATCGGCAATACCGTCTATGTAAGTCACCATACTGACACACATCATCACTGCTACTCATACCGACTGTCATGTATAGGCCAGACGGGATTACAAAGGCTGATTTCTGCAGGTGAATGTTGAATTATTGAGTAAAGCTGACCATTTACACTGGTGATTTATTTTTATTTTTTTTAATTTTTTTATTTTTTTCCAGTTTCTTTTAAATTTATTTTTCATTTTGATTCATTATGATTATTTTAACTGATCAAAACGTTTGCTGTTCAAATATTATAAACAAGCAACAATGTATAAGACATGAGCCATACAGTGCCTGCTTTTTTTTTTTTTTTTTTACTGTGCCTTGTCAAAGCTTCTGGTAATAATCACAACCTAACAAAATCCCAACCCTCCCTGCATAATTGATGCCGCTGTGACAGGTCCTGTTTAACCCTTTGATTTTTCCGATTCTGTTAATGATGCCCAACTTCAAAAAAATTTTTTTTGCATTATAATATTTATTTATTATTTTATAATAATAATACAATTTAATAATTTATAATAAATAAATAATATAATTTAATAATTATACTTATATAATTATTATTATTATTTTTGTATTAAAAGTACTCTGTCTGGTGTCTTTCTGCCTTTCTATCTGCATTTAATAACTCATTGTAGGGTATCTGCTGACACAGTGAATGTGATCTTTGAGATTCATAAATACGGTTAGTCATTGTAATGCGACTAGAATGCTGGAATTGTGCTGACTGATGCATCCCTGTAATAGTTGCCATATTTTTCTACGGATGCATAAAAGAAGAATTCTTCTCTGTAAGACATGACCTCAGTTTGCTGGCATGTATTAGGATAGAATAGATCGGGGGTAGGTGACTGCGGCTTTTCAGCTGTTGTGGGACTACAAGTCTAAGGGAGCCCTGGAAGACCCTGACAGCCACAGACATGACTCCCAGAGGCTTGATGGGATTTGTCCTTCCATGAAGATAAAGTCGGCAACCAGGTGAAGATGAATAAAATTTCTCTTTATTTTGTCCAAGGAGTACACATGTTCCAAACAGAGCCAACACTAACGGGTTTCAGCCTATGCAGGCCTTACTCATCGTTCATAGGTATAAATAAGGCCTTGATAGGCTGAAACACGTTGGTGTTTGCTCTGTTTGGAACATGTGTACTCCTTGGACAAAATAAAGAGAAATTGTGTTCATCCTCACTTGGCTGCCGACTTTATCTACATGGAAGGACTCTTGTTTTGTGGGATTGAGACCACAAGTCAGGCACGGTGAGTGGACACAGAGAGCTCTTGCCGGCCCTGACTGCATGATTGGGTTGCAGTGCCATTATCTTGCATTTGTATTGATGGGATTTGTTAGTTTCGGCAAAGCTGGCTTGCCGTGGTTGCCACCCCCTAGAAGAGATGTGACGTTGCTTCCAGTTTCAGGATAAGGTCCTTTAGCACCTAATTGAGATGCATTGCCAGTCCATTCATTTTGGATGGGCTACCTAATGAAGTGCCAATGAATGTAAGGGACAGGCCAGGGACAGTCAGGCTGGGGAGCAAGGGCTAAATGATGCTGGACATCCTCCCCCAGGAAATGACTTGCTGCAGCTTCTAATACACACTGTTAGAAGCTCACAGTGTGCAAGTAAATCAAGTGATTGTAAGCAATTTCAGTAGAGGAGGAACCTGGACAACTGTGCAAAACAGAAGGGCAGGGTGGAGTTCGGTCTAATTTCAATCGTTTTCATATCTTACCCATTGGGAGACATCCCAGAGACGCATGTATAATGCCCAGATCTGGACTAAAAACCAAAGAAGAAAAAATTCCAGCTGATGGCTTTGCCCCTTTTATGTGGTTTCTGGGGACACCTTGATCTTTATAAAGGTTCTCAGCGGCGGCTTGCGTCACATTCTGACATTTTGGCTAAAGGGCAGACGGCGGAGGGGGGCGAGTTCCGGGACACCTGGGACATCTGCGCTCCTCTGTGGTGGGGCGGCTTTGCTTTTTCAAACTCTTTATCTGAGATGATACTTATTGGATTTCTATTTGTGGGAATCTTTAATTAAAAATATGGCGTGAAGGCTTAATCCACGTAATCCGTTATTTCAAACATCTGACATGAAAGATTTATTCCAGCAGGACTGTGCAAAGTGCAGAGCGACCAATAGGAGCTCATCTCTATTGGTCTGACTGTTCTGATTGGTTCCTGTGGATTAGTGCCCTTTGCACTGGAATTCAGCCACCTCGACCCTTTAATAGAGAATGCAGATCTTGTCATTGCTGACCTCTGACCCTGGGAGTGGCCAGGCTGGTGTATTATCCATATAACTCACCTGGAACTAGAATACAAATGAGGAGTCCTAACAGGAGTTGCTGCATGCTTGTTCCGGAAACTCAGAAAGTATTGAAATCAGTGATGGCCGGGGCAACTAGCATTTTAAGAAGGAAATGGGTATAAGTATTAGCTATGACCAGGGGCATTACTAGGTCTACAAAAGATCTGGGGCTAGAGCCCATAGCAGCATAGTAAAGAAAGTCATAAGTTTGGGTGTGCATACACATGTATATACAGTAATATACGTGCGTGTGTGTATATATCCCCAGAGAGCCCCCCACTTACACCAGGGTCCCCAGAGAGCCTCCCCTCCCCTTGGGGACCCCTGCAGAGACTCGGGGCTATGGGCCCCAGATTCGGGGCTATAGCCCCAAAAGCCACCTCCTAGCGGCGCCACTGGCTATGACTAAGGCTCTCACCAAAACGCGTCAGCGTCCTGTTTGTTTTTTTTTACCACTCTTATGTAACCATTAAAATTTGCTATACGGAATAAAGCAGCCTTCATATTTCTATCGATATGGCTTTACTGAGCTGAACTCCAGTCCCACCTTCAAGTCTTCCACGGTTGTACAAAATCCTGTCCTGTACGGATATGGCTTACTTTGATTAGGCTGCACACTGTGAGCTTCCCACAATGTGCATTAGAAGCTGCATATAGACCCCACCTCAGTTCCTGGCATGAGAACATCCAGCATCATCTAGGACAGCCTTTCTCAATCTTTTTAGCTCAGGGGAACCCTTAAAATTATTTTCAGGTCTCGGGGAACCCCTGATAAAACCCATTTATTGGTGGTCAGTGGGAACAATGCCCCTCACTTTGGTGGTCAATGTAAGAGAGCTATAAAGATCATTGGTGTCATACCACTGGCTCCTCCAAGTGGCATTGGCTCAGAAGTATGTAGGCCCCATCAAACAGGAGGTAAATCAGCCACAGCTCAAGGAACCCCTAACCACCTCTGGAGGAACCCTGGGTGAGAATGGCTGATCTAGGACCTTCCACCCTAACCTGACTGTCCCTGGCCTCCTGCCCCTTCCATTCATTGGACTTTATGTGGTTATAAAGCTTCGGGTTTTTTTTGTTTTTTTTTTAAATAAAAATAACAAGCATGCCTATATTTTGCCTGCTCTGTGCAATGGTTTTGCACAGAGCTGCCCACAATCCTCTTCTTCTGGGGTCCCCCGTCGGCGCTCCAGGCCCCTCCTCTTCATCGATCCCGAGTCCCGCTGCTGCGTCCATTGTCACAGACAATGGGACTCGGCCCTGCCCCCCGCTCCCATGTCACCGGATTTGATTGATAGCAGCAGGAGCTAATCGTTACCGATGCTACCAATCTGTCCAATGAGGAGAGACACAGTGAGGGGAGCCACTGCGCTCATGCACAACACTGGATCGGATGGGCTCAGGTAAGGAGAAGAGGGGGGGGGGGGAGCTGCAGCACAGAAGGTTTTTCACCTTAACCACTAGCCGACCAGCCACCGTCATTATACTGCAGCAGGTTGGCTCGTTCCCGCAAATCGCCGTAGCTGTACGTCGGCCCTTTAAACAGCTATTGCAGGCGTACGTGTGTGCCCACTGCACGGTTGGGGACACGATGTATGTGGCCAATGGGCGCGATGTCTACCGGATACGCACGATCGCGGGCACGAGAGGCAGAATGGGGATGTGTGTGTGTGTAAACACACACATCCCTGTTCTGACAGGAGAGGAGAGTAAGATCGTCTGTTCCTAGCAATCAGGAACAGCGATCTGTCTCCTCTTCTAGTCAGTCCCATCCCCCCACAGTTAGAAGCACACATGAGGGAACACATTTAACCCCTTGATCGCCCCCTAGTGTTAAACCCTTCCCTGCCATTTACACAGTAATGAGTGCATTTTTATAGCACTGATCGTCAATGGTCCCAAAAATGTGTCAAAAGTGTCCGATTTGTCTGCCCCAATGTCGCAGTCCCGCTAAAAATCGCAGATCACCACCATTACTAGTAAAAAAAAAAATAATAATAAAAATGCCATAAAACTATCACCTATTTTGTAGACACTATAACCTTTGCGCAAAGCAATCAATATACGCTTATTGCAATTTTTTTTTACCAAAAATATGTAGAAGAATATATATCGGCCTAAACTGATGAAGAAATTTTTTTTTTTGGATAATTATTTTAGCAAAAACTATAAAATATTGTTTTTTTTTTTTTCAAAATTTTCGGTCTTTTTTTGTTTATAGCGCAAAAAATAAAAACCGCAGAGGTGATCAAATACCACTAAAAGAAAGCTCTATTTGTGGGAAAAAAAGGACGTCAATTTTGTTTGGGTACAACGACCTCGCAATTTTCAGTTAAAGTGGCACAGTGCCGTATCGCAAAAATTGGCCTGGTCATTAATTGGGCAAATCCTTCTGGGGCTGAAGTGGTTAATGCATAGCATGCATTAAGGTGAAATCCCTTAAGGCTTTAGATCCACTTTCAGTTATTTCAATCATTGAAGCTGAGGGGTGGATTTACTAAAGGCAAATAGACTGTGCACTTTGCAAAGTGGCAGTTGCTCCAGAGCTTAGTAAATTAGCAGAAGCTCTGCTGACTTCAATTATCCAATCACGTGCAAGCAAAAATGCTGTTTTTTTTTTTTCAATTTTTCTTGCATGTGATTGGGTAATCTTTGCAAAGTGAAGCTTTACCTCATTTACTAAGCTCTGGAGCAACTGCACTTTGCAAAGTGCACAATCTATTTGCCTTTAGTAAATCAACCCCTCAGCATCACATATCTGCACACAACTCAAGCCTTCCCAGGAATGCCCACTCCTCCAGTCCGCCTTCCACCTATCAAGACATTTCAGGGTTGATTTACTAAAGGCAAACAGACTGTGCACTCTGCAAGTGTTATTGCGCCAGAGCTTAGTACGCAAGGTGAGCCTTCACTTTACAAAAATACTCAATCACATGCAAGAAAAAAAAAAAAAAAAAAAAACAGCATTTTTGCTTGCACATGATTGGATGATGGAAGTCAGCAGAGCTTTCCCTTATTTACTAAGCTCTGGAGCAATAGCACTTGCAAAAATGCACAGTCTATTTGCCTTTAGTAAATCAACCCCTTTGATATTTTTTCATAACTCCTCACAAAAGCCAGCTTACTGATGTGTGCATTAGGAATAAGGCACCTCCCTGCTAACCACTCCCACTAGCCACAGTTTGCCTGCATTGTATAGAAGAGCACAGAGAACCAGTGATGATATCACTGGGTCTAAAATAAGGTATGTAAAAGTGGAAAGGTTTAATTTTAGGATTGATTTACTAAAGGCAAATAGACTGTGCACTTTACAAAGTGCAGCTGCTCAGAGCTTAGTAAATGAGCAGAAGCTTTGTTGACTTCCATCATCCAATCATGTGCGAATAAAAATGCATTTTTTTTTTAAATTTTCCTTGCATGTGATTGGGTATTCTTTACAAAGTGAAGCTTTACCTCATTTACTAAGCTCTGGAGCAACTGCACTTTGCAAAGTAAACTTCAGAAACTCAACCCCTTAGTCTCTATTGGAGAACACGTGACAGGGTGACAACGCAGGAGCATAACTGAGAGACAGGAATAGAGTGTTGTCACCTTATAGCAGGAAGTCCCCAAACAAGGGCCCTCCAAGAAGGATGAACATGTATTACGGTACTTTAAAGAGGAGTTCCACCCAGGGGGTCCATTAAAAAAATAAATTAAAAGTCAGCAGCTACAAATACTGCAGCTGCTGACTTTTAATTGGACACTTACCTGTCCCTGGGTCCAGCGATGCGGGGGGATCGAAGCCCTGCTCTTCCCCCCCTCCGCTTGTCGGCGCCAGCATTTCAACTGTGGGCGCCGGGCTGTGGCTTCACAGCCTGGCACCCACTGCGCATGCACGAGCGGCGCCGCGCACCGTGATTGGCCGCTCATTAACCTGGGACCTGTAATGGGTCCCAGATGATTGACAGGAGGGAGCAGAGCGGAGCCCTTCCTGTGCCGAGGGGGAAGTGATGTCACCAGCCCAGGCAAAGGAAGAGGCAGACTACGAGGGACCACCTAGCAACAGGCATTTAGAGATAAGTGAAAAAAAAAAAAAATATCCAAATGTTTTTTTGTTTTTTTTTTTTGAATTTTTCAGGTATTTTTGTTTTTTGGGTGAAACCCCACTTTAATGAAAGCTGCAGATGTAAAATACTGAATATAATTCTTATATCAAAGGGTAAAGCTTCCTACTGCCTTTTTTTTTTATTCACTGTTTTCTGTAGATGTTATTTACACTTTCTCTTATCAATGCTCCTTAATCTGCCTTACAGCCTTAAGCAAGATAAAAACGAATGAATAGATAATTTTGTGACAATAGCGTGTCTGAAAAAAAATGCAGATTTCCCTTGAAGGGATTCAAACAATAAAGTGTGTGATAATATGAAGAGGCCGAGACGTTCTGAGATACCTGGAAGAGCTCCCGTGAGAAGAAACACGGTGATCTACAATTTCTGAACATGAAATCGGATGTTTTCTGCCATAGAACTATTTCTTCTATTCAATGTGATTTGTAGGTTTTATTCCGCCTGAAAATGCTGAATGGAAGAACAGAAATTCTTTTGGTCAAAGGCAGCTAAACACCCCCCTGGGCACAGCAATGCACAGGGGTTGGTTTACTAAAGGCAAATACACAGTGCAGTTTGCAAAGCGCAGTTACCCTCTGCCATAACCTGATTGGGTATTTGCAAAGTAAAGCTTTACCTCCTTTACTAAGCTCTGGAGCAACTGCACTTGCAGAGTGCCACTGCCCTTTGCAAAGTGCATAGTCTATTTGCCTTTAGTAAATCAACCCCAGTGACTGCATCCTATCAGATTACATACTATTATTGACTATCATCCTATCATAGTAGCCAGCAGTACAGATTCCCCCATCCACACTATTAGCCCGCAGACTGAATGGAGAAAAATTGAGTCAAAGTGCAGTTGCTCCAGAGCTTATATAACAAGGTAAGGCTTCACTTTGCAAAAAATACCCAATCACATGTAAGGAAAATTAAAAAAAACAGCATTTTTGCTTGCACGTGATTGGATGATGGAAGTCAGCAGAGTTTCTGCTCATTTACTAAGCTCTGGATCAACTGCACTTTGCAACTTGCTCAGTCTTTTTCCCTTTAGTAAATCAACCCCTCTGTGCTATGGCTGCATACGACCTGGACCATTAGCTGCAGCCTAATTGTGTGCAGCCAGAACTCAACAGAAATGCAGACCCTGGATGCAGGTTGACTGTCGGTCAGAAGCTCTATTTGCATGTAACCGCTCCAGAGAGATTGTGGTTAGAGACCAGAACATACTACATAAGATGCTCAGCAACTGTAGTTATGTAGCATGTTTATAGTCTCTGACCATCTTATGTAGCATGTTTACAGTCTGTGACCATCTTATGTAGTAGATTTTCAGTCTGACCATCTTATATAGCATGTTTTTAGTCTCTATGCATTTTGTGTAGTATAGTTTTTAGTCTCTAACCATCTTATGTAGTATGTTTATGGTCTCTGACTATCTTATGTAGTATGTTTATGGTCTCTGACTATCTTATGTAGTATGTTTACAGTCTATGACCATCTTATATAGTATGTTTTTTTAGTCTTTAACCATCTTAAGTAGTATGTTTATGGGTTTTGACCATCTAATGTAGTATGTTTACAGTCTCTGACCATCTTATGTAATATGTTTACAGTCTCCAACCATCTTATGTAGTACCGTATGTTTTTAGTCTCTGAGCATCTTGTGTAGTATGGTTTTTAGTCTGTAACCATCTTATGTAGTATATTTACGGTCTCTGACCATCTTATGTAGTATATTTTCGGTCTCTAACCATCTTATGTAGTATGTTTACAGTCTCTGTCCATCTTATGTAGCATGTTTATAGTACCTAACAATCATATTTAACACCCTCCCTTACATCAGAGTGCACTCCCACCCTTACCTTGTGTTGCTGATAGAGCTGCATAAATAATCGTTAAAGAATCGAGATCGCAATTCTACCCCCCTCCCGATCTTAAAAAAGCATTTCCTTGATTCAGTGCAGAGTTCTCCGCTCAAGCCGTCCGCTTTTAAAAAACAAACAAAAAACAGACAGCCTGCCAAGTTTCTCACAACATTGCTTAGGTGGAGGTAAAGAAAAACATTGTAACATTTTCTTCTTTTAGATAAAAGGGATGATCTTTGGTCTGTAAATGAGGTCAGTTTAACCACTTAGCCCCCCTGGCGGTTTTCCCGAGTGTGGCTCGGGCTTAAAATTCAGTCCCATTAGCGGTAACCCCGAGCCACACTCGGGATCGCATTGCAGGATGCAGGATGTCCCCCACTGTGTCTGCGGGCTGTGTCCTCTGCCCGAAGCCTTTCCTTGCCAGGCTCCGTTCCCTGCGAGCGTCGCGACGCACGGGGGCGGAGCCTGGCGGCAAATTCAAAAAACTGTAAAAATCATAACACATACAGTACTGTAATCTTACAGATTACAGTACTGTATGAAATTATTTCACATCCCTTTTGTCCCCAGTGCTTTGGCCCATGCCCTGCATGCAGTTTTATATTATATATACTGTTCTTTCTGGCTGGAAACTTGAGATTGTCCATAGCAACCAAAAAGTGTCCCTTTACGTCAAAAGTGGCTTTAGACCAGCTAGAAAACAGCGATAGTAAATTAGAACACTTGCAGAATTGAGCGATAGTGAATCGTGGGGAAATTTATTTTATTATTATTTTATTTTTATTTTTTTAATTATTTATTTTTATTTATTATATTATAATTTATGTTTTTGTGTTTCAAACTTTATCATACCCGGGATATCTACTAGACTCTTGTTTGGACAGATTTAAGTGTGTTATTGTTAAGAATTACAGACCTACAATATAAAATGCCAAATTTCCATGCAAAATAATTGTACCGCTTTCAGCACCTAAAATCCGAAATAATCATACCGTCAGGGAGGTTAAAGACTAAACTTTTTTTCTGACACTTGTTGCTTACAAGTTAAAATCAGTATTTTTTGCTAGAAAATTACTTAGAACCCCCAAACATTTTATATATATATATATATATATATATATATATATATATATATATATGTGTGTGTGTATTTTTAGTAGAGACCCTAGAGAATAAAATGATGGTTGTTGCAATATTTTATGTCACACTGTATTTGCGCAGCAGTCTTTCAAACGCAATTAAAAAAAAATACACTTTAATGAATTAAAAAAAAAACTAAACAGTAAGGTTAGCCAGAGTTTTTTGTATAATGTGAAAGATGATGTTAGGCCGCGAGAATCGTGATCTTTATTCTAAGCAAATAAATTGTGACTCTCATTTTAGCCAGAGTCATGCAGCTCTAGTTGCTGACCATCTTATGTAGCATGTTTACAGTCTCTGACCATCTTATGTAGCATGTTTACAGTCTCTGACCATCTTATGTAGCATGTTTACAGTCTCTGACCATCTTATGTAGTATGTTTACAGTCTTTGACTATCTTATGTAGCATGAATAGTATTAAAGTGCTTTCGCGCTACTATGGAATAGTGGGTAAAATAGGTGTGTAGTATAAATAATTATGTAGCATGTTTACAGTCTTTTACCATCTTATGTAGCATGTTTACAGTCTCTGACCATCTTATGTAGCATGTTTACAGTCTTTGACCATCTTATGTAGCATGTTTACAATCTTTGAGCATCTTATGTAGCATGTTTACAATCTTTGAGCATCTTATGTAGCATGTTTACAGTCTTTGACCATCTTATGTAGCATGTGTACAATCTTTGACCATCTTATGTAGCATGTTTACAATCTTTGAGCATCTTATGTAGCATGTTTACAGTCTTTGACCATCTTATGTAGCCTATTTACAGTCTCTGATCATCTTATGTAGAATGTTGTCAGACTCTGACCATCTTGTGTAGTATGTTTTCGGTCACTGGCCATCTTATATAGCAAGAGTGTCAAACTCAATTTTATCGTGGGCCGCTTCAGCTTTATGGTTGCCCTCAAAGGACTGGTTGTATCTGTAAGACTAGATGTCCAGAACACCCCACCCTACATCAGATGTCAAGAGCACGCCCCCCCCCCCCCACCATCAGAAGTCAAGAGTCCCTCATCCTCCCTTACATGACAGTGCATCCCCCCCATTCTTAGCAGAAAGTGCAGGGTCTGGAGGAGGACCAGAGGAGGGCTGGAGTCAGCTGAATGCTGAGATTAGAGGAAGCGGAGACAAGGGGGTGCTGCAGCTGCACAGAGAGGATCTGTAGGAGGAGTTCTGTTCTCCTCCCTGCTGCTGGTTGCTGGGACAGGGGGGGCAGGGACGAGGCTCTCCGTGGCTGCACATAGAAGTGCAGGATCTGGCAGAGGAGTTCTGTCCTCTCTGCTGCCGACTGCTGAGACAAGGTGGGGGCATAGACAACGGGGTGCCCAAGCTGCAGGAGAGGTGTGAGGGCCACATGAAATGGCCTGGTGGGCCACATTAGGCCCGCAGGCCTTGTGTTTAACACATGTGTTATTTTACATTACAGTCACTGACCATCTTATGTAGTATGTTTACAAACTCTGACAGTTTCCTCCATCGATAAATATACTGAATACTATCTGACAAATTCACTGGCATAAACTGTACAGGCACAGGCCCTTGCGATACAAGACATCTTGCAAATCATTGAAACGTTTATGCAGAAACTTTGTTTTGGGTCCAATTAGATAACTTTCATTCCATTGTCTAAGCCCTGATGATGGAGGATCGCTGGCCCCCAAAATGTGTTGGATGATTTTTGATTCCCTATTATTAGTCATGTTGTAAAAGATGGACTCTTGAGATGACAGTTTGGCAATCTTTTGAATTGTTTACATGTTGATTCCAAAAAAGCTGCCTTAAGGAAACACACATTAGCACAATACATAACAAGTGTTATCACACCGCAAGAATGTAAATTGGCCCCAAGGACCACTTGTATTAAAGGTATGATTGTCCTTTAAAGACCTCCATAGACATCTGTGGTGGTATCACCAGAGAAGGCATGTTCATGTAGATAAGGAGAAGTATAAGACTGGAAAAATCCATGCTGACTAATCAAGTTTGTATTGACTGAGGGTGTTGCAGGGCACACATATTACTGATTATATTGTGTTTGTAGGGACCTTTTAAATGAATTGACAGGAAAGAATTGGTGTTGTGCTATGTGTGTCTACTGCTCTGGTCTCCTGTTATCTCTGCCAGTGTACAACCCGAGATAACCACACAGGTGTATGTGGGTCTTATCAACACTATGCTTTGGTCTCTCATTACACAATAAAATAATGGAGTTTCTGCTTACTCTATGGGCAGGATCTACGGTTCTCACAATCAGTAAATTCACATTCGTTACAATGAAACAAAAATTTCCTTCTAGGAGTAGGTAGGAGCGAGGAGTTTTCCTTCTAGGAGTAGGTAGGAGCGAGGAGTTTTCCTTCTAGGAGTAGGTAGGAGCGAGGAGTTTTCCTTCTAGGAGTAGGTAGGAGCGAGGAGTTTTCCTTCTAGGAGTGAGTATTCAACACTGCCCATCTCAACCTTTTTACCCCAATGGAATCTTCTCAGTACTTTTTTAGGTCTCAGGGAACCCCTGTTAAGATTAGTCCATTGGTGGTCATTGGATAAATTGGTGGTGGTCCAAAAGAAGAATTCTCCCCTTACAGTGGTGGTCAGAAGATCACCTATACAGTCATGCCTGTGGCTCTGCCAAGTGGAGTTGGATCTGGAATTATGAAGGCACCATCACACCGGAGGTCAGTTAGCCACAGCTCAGGAAACCCCTGGCCACCTCTGGAGGAACCCTGGGGTTCTCAATGGAAGCCTGGTTAAGAATGGTTGATCCTGGAGATGTAATAAGAAAGTAGGCTCCCATTTTCATATCTTTTGGGAATGCTCTTTGGTTACGCAACTTTGGGAGCAGATCCAAAAGTTATTAGAGAAACTGGTGGGAATCCTCGTCCCCCTGGATCCCATATATTATCTACTTGGTCTTCCCTATCAAGGTCTTCACAAAACAAAACAGAAACTGATGGCATACGTATTACTAGCAGCTAAAAAAACTATCCCCAAACTTTGGTTATCCACCTCCCCTCCCACCCTACAACATACTCTAACCATCTTAATGGATATACGTAGAATGGAACATCTAACTGCCATTGTGGAAGGTTCCATACAGAAATTTTCTATCATCTGGCAACCTTGGGACGACTATGATGACAATAGTACGACAAATGAAACAAGATGAAATGATAGACGTCTATGGCAATAAACATTTTATATCTCTTGGGCTAACACACACCTTACCCCTCTGTTTGTGCAAATTCTCCTCAACAAGATTTCCTTTTCCTATAGGACAAGTAATGTAATCACAGTAGATTCGCCTAATTAATAACCAAAGGTTCTTATCACTTGTTACTCCTAACCTTACAGTTATAGTGTAAGATATCCTATGGTTCCTGATAAGGTCATGCATTCTCGATAGACAGTATTGAAGCCTCATGTTTTCCTTTTTTCTTTCTGAATGTGACAACGATGTTATTATAAATGTCATGAAAAATGTTAAATAAACAATTTAAAAAAAAAAAAAAAAAAAAAAAGAATGGTTGATCCAACATTTCTAATTTTGGAAAGAAATCTAAGAACTAGGACTAAGGCCTAGTGGCATGGGACCACATCAAACCGAGGGGAGTACATGGGATGGCACAGGGGCCCCTTTAATTGTTTGTGTTCTTACCGATCTGCATAGCAACTTCTCATTGGTTATAAATGGCTCAACCTATAATCTGTGAGCTGATATCACCCTCAAGTCTCCGCGTACTTACCTGTAATTCATGTATTTCGAGCTACTGACTGTTATTTTACCCCAGAGGAGCAACAGGCAAGAAAAGACTTGACAGATAAATTAAGGTCTTTTTGTGGTTGGATTTTGGTGTTTTTTTGGCCCCGTTCACACAGGCGTATTTAAGTGTACGCGTGTGTGTATGGGCTGCACAGGTGTGCAATTCATATCGTTTGGGATGTACACACAGCCGCTGCTCCCAATTTGACAGCCATGTGGGTGCTGGTGCTTGTCCCTGAATGCAGACAGTGTTAGCTTGGGGACACACACCCGCAGCCACACAGCTGTCAAATTGAGACCAGCGGCTGTGTCCATATAGTGGTGTCCCAGTTGACATGGGGGTACACTTAAAGTGGCGTTCCACCCACTTTTACAACTCTTCAGCATCCCTCACTAAACTGTGCTCTGTAAACAAATTGGATATTTTTTTTTCTCAGCACCTACTGTATATCTGCTGTATTCATTTTTCACTTCCTCCTCCCTGGCCGCGGCCCATCGCATCATTTCCTGTTTGCAATGCCTTCTGGGAAGGGGCGGCAACTTCCTCTGACACTGCCGTTGCTATGGAAACCTGACCTGAAACCTATTGCACTGCTTGTGCTGCACTGAGCATGTGCGAGATCTGCAAGGATGAGATCCAGGAAGAAATACAGTCTGGCTTCAGATGCCCACACTTAAGATGGCCACGGCCTGCTGTAAGTTTATAAAATAAGAAACTACTGCTATAAACCAACAAAACAGACCTTAGTTTACAGACTAACTTTACTAGAATACATTAAGTTGGTGTATTATAGGGGTATTTTTATTTAAAAAGTATAATTTCGGCCGGAACACCACTTTAAGTACGCCCCATGTGAACTAGGGCTTATTGATCTGCGCTTACTAGCCAGGTCCTTGCTTATGTAGTTTATTTATTTTTTAAATTCATATTTATGGGTGATAATTTATTTGGGTCACCCCTTATTGAAGCACTGTAGGCTTTCGCCCACTTTATCTTTGCAAATCCTGTGTATCATCCCATGCACACTGGGCGTTTAGCACCTGTGCATTAAATCCGAGCAGTTTCATGTGCCCAGGAGGCAAAGGTGCAACATCCATCCCCGTTGACTGCAGAGGTATTGATGTTTAGGGCTGTTTGCATTCTGGGACATATGCCCTGGTGCAAGCATGTTACATTTTATCTCTATTGTGTCTGAACAGTGTTTCTAAACACAGCAAGAAAGGGTGTTTTTTTTTTTTTCATAGCAGTAGCTTCTGGAACTGCTGTACTTAGGCCTTATTCATATTGACATACTGATCTGTACACCCGCATAAAGGGCAGTCTTCTCCTGTGCAGGGGTATAAGTCTGTGTGAACGAGACCTTAAAGAGGAGCTCCAGTCTCCCCTCAAAAAAAATTAAGTCAACAGCTACAAATACTGTAGCGGCTGACTTTTAATATACAGACAGGGATCCAGCGCTGTCCTCATCTGAGTCGTTTTATCAATTGGCCTCAGATCCAGGCACCGGCATCTTATCTAAGGAAAACCAGCAGTGAAACTTTACAGTTGGCTCCCCAGTGCGCATGTGCAAGCCTTGCTGCGTTTTGTGAATGGTCCCTCAGTCTTCTGGGACCTGAGATGTGCCCCCAAAAGGCTGTGGGGAAAGGGGGGGCAATCTTCTCCTCGGATCGCTGTGGCGATCCAACCAGAAGTGGGAGCGAGTACCTGTCAAAACCAAGTAGCGGCAACATCGAAAAAGTGCCAAATGTTAAAGAGGATGAGGGTGGAGGATGCAAAACAAGCAGAACTTCACCTTTTGGGTAAGGTTCTGCTTTAAATAGCAACTCGGTTATTACAAGAACTATCAGCAAGGATAAAAGGGAGCAGCAACAAGGCATAGGGACAAGGCGTACCACATACGCCCTATGTACTTCAATATTAGTGACATGTGTAGTACACCCACTGTTCACAACTGGCTAAATCTAAACTCCAGCCAAAGCCTTTTATTTGTGGGAAATGGCTGGGTCTGTCAGTTTTTTAATGCTGTGTTCCAAAAAGCAATACATATTTATAAAAGTGAGGATAAGTTAGAACCTCTGACAATATTTATAATGCTCTCTGTATGTTCATGTCCTAATGACAGCTGCTTCCCTTTTTCTTGTATAGGCGTCACAGTGACAGGAAGTAGGTACAAATCTCCCCAATGGGGTTACAGAGAGAAATAAAACCTTACAGGTATCCTAAGTCTTACCAATTCTACCAAACACTAAGCCCCGGTTCATACATATGCAATGCGGGAAAATGCAGCGATCCCTATGCTTTTCCTGGACCACACTGAAATCACACTGTGCTTGCGATCCGCTGCGGGTGTAAATACAAAGTTAACCACACCCTAAAAGGTTTGCAAACGCAGTGCTGTTTGCTTGCATCGGATTGCATGGTACAAAACGACCATGCGATGTGGTTGCGGTGCTGCTCCTAAAAAGGTGCCTGCACTTTTTTGGTGTGATGCAGTGAGATTTGGACCCATTCAAAATTAATAGGCTCAAATCGTTCCAAATTGAATCGCATATATTGCACATTGAGATTCACATGTGAATTAAAGTGTGAATCAGGGCTAAGAAAAAGAGGTTAGTTGAAGCTGTTCCTCTTACTTCCTGTTGTGCCAAGGAATTTATTACTGTCTTATATTACTGTGGGCCTTTATTGTCTACAAATTTAAACTCTAAGGCTCAGATCATGTACTGTATATGCGAATTGGATGCATGTTGATCTGTATCGGATTCGCATGACATGCAAATCAAACCGGCTTTCTGTGGAGCCAGTTCACATATGACTGGTGCACGCTGGGTTGATGTGACGTCACAAGTGGACCATGCCACCAGGTCGCCAGGTGGCCCCGCCCCTAAGCTATTTAAGAACTGTCACACGGTGGAGCAAGCAGACGTTGGGAGCGTTCGGTGCAGGAGGAGATTTTTTTTTTTTTCTTTTTTTGGGTTGGCGGTGGAGGCAGGCATCATGATTGACGATAGATCTACACCAGGGGACATTTGTCTTTTCTTTTTTCTTTTTAATAAACGAATTGTCAAAAACTGGCTGTGTTTTTATTTCTTTTTGACACAATACCCCATACTCATTCACATTGGGGGGTGGCTTGTTAAAGGATAGCTTTAAGATTCTGATAAGCCCTATGCCTGCAGACCCCCACAACCACTGCCCAGGGTTGTGGGGAAGAGGCCCTTGTCCCCATCAACATAGGGAAAAGGTGCTTTTGGGGCACCCATGTCGCCTGGTACGGTTCAAAAGGGGGGTGGGCGCTCGCTCATCCCCCCCCTTTCCTGGCCTGCCAGGCTGCCTGCTCGGATAAGGCTCTGGTATCAATTTTTAAGGGTAATGTTTATTTTTTTACATTCAGCTGTCACCTGATGAGCTATCTGTTGTTAGAGACATGGCGGACAGCTTCCCAGCCCGCTCCTTAACAACCACCTAATGTTAAAGTCACTGGTTGCCAAAAATTCATATCTGAACTCCATCTAAAATCGCAGCTGAACTGCTGAACAGCTGCTTAAGAAATTCTCAGTGAAAACAGAGGGATAATTTGCAACAGACATGTGTGAACCTAGCCTAAATGTTATCCTGTGCTAGGGGAGCCACAACTGGGGTATACAGCTGGCCACCCAGGAACTCGTGTAAACATTTGATGCTTCTCTGCAATGGTGTTTTACCTGCACACATGTATATGACGTATTTTACCAACCATGGAAGTGTCATGTTTCAGAAATTTGGTTGTACAGTCACATGTATTTTCAGTCTATGTGGACCAGAAACGTGCTTTAAAGAAGCTCCTGTACCTTTTTCAGTCATGGATGACATGATACAAGCAACACACCGTAATGAACGGGGTCTATTGACATGAATATGATTCTACCCGTTGAGCGTTTGGCATCAGCGTGACAAGACGCTCAGGTGTGAACAGGGCCTAAAGTAGCGGAGTATGCTCTACATGGCTGATTGAGGGCCTTCAGCTGTATTTATCATTGTGTGAAAATTCTTGCATTTCCAGGTTGACCGGTAGAGGAAAATGGATGATGAAAAGTTTGAACTTCACATGTGATGGGGGCATGTAGATGTTGATAGGGGTTGCAGAGTGCTGTAATAGCTTCTGGTATGGAGCTCTGGGACCTGTAGGTCCTCCTGGATGCCAGTCATCTGTTGTGTGAAGGGTTGTGCTGGCAGTTGAATCTGCTGGTTTTCCCACTTTGAATGTGTCCAGGTAGGACAGCTTGTGTGGTCCTCACACCTTGTCTCTGAAGCCATCTCTGTCCATGATACGCACGGGGTGTGTACTCTCCAGAACAGGCCTCTGCTTCCATTCTTCTTCGGTGACCTACATGCTGACCCATATGCCCCAAAACATCTCAGTAAATGCAATTCAGTGACATGTGTGGATGTTATGGTGGAGGATCGGGAACAGTCATTAATCAGTGTCACCGCTCTGAGGCGTTCTGTGATGGCTGCTGACGTTTACACATAATACTTCATTGTGAAGGAAATGTTTCTTGTTATGCTTTTTCGATCCCGATAATAAATGGAAGACTACTGAAAAAAGATCTAGCGCTAAGAGAAAAATGGTTCTGTTGCCTGTGGCAACCAGAGAGCAATAATTTTTTCCATATCTAACTTCACCATTGAAATATTAGGCCTTGTTTATGAAAGCTTTAGATGAAAGTATGTTCTTGTTGCCTGGGGCAACCAACCACAGTCTCCTTTTTTTTGCCTGATATATCCACTGTCACACAGCATGAGACTCACTTAGGTCTTTGACTGTACTTTCATACTGAAAAAAGTAAGGCCTCATGCGCATGGATGGCGAGAGGCTGAAATATGTTAGGTGTAAAGTTCCAGGCGTTTTCCTGTGGGGAAAAAAAGTTTGGACTATGCAAACACTTTACCCTTTTACTGCCCCCAACATAAGGCTTATGCGGTGGCAGTGGGGGGTTTTACATGTACTCTCTGCCTGCCACTGAAGCGTCCTCCCCAGTTCTCCACATAATGCCCCTGCCATGCTTCCCAGACTCCACTGTCCCACCTGCAGGAATCATAGGTATAGGTGTTTTCAAGCTGTGAATAAATCCCAGGGTCAGTGCGTTCTGAAGACCAGCGTTACAGCTGTAAAAACGTCTGATGCTGCTAAACACTGGATACAGCGTTAAGCTGCGTCAAGCATTTTTTTCTTTTTTTTTTTGACAAGTCAAAATCTATGGTTCCCTATAACAGCCGTCTTAACTGATCCAACTTTCAGCCCATTGATTTGAATGGAAGTCGCATCCAAGTAAGATCATCATGATCCGACTTGTGGTGCTACTTGTGCTCTGAGGATCTTAAAGGGAAACCCCACACCAAAAAATTTTTATGTGCCCCCCCCCCCCAAGATCCATACCATACCTTTTGAGTCTGGTATAGATCTTTAAAGGTAACCCCACGCCAAAATGAAAAAAGAAAAAACGGCGTGAGGTCCCCCCCCCAGGACCATACCGGACCCTTCAGTCTGGTATTCATTTTGAGAGGAAACCCCACTCCAAAAAAAAATAAAAACAGTGTGGGGTCCCCCCAAAAATCCATACCAAACCCTTATTTGAGCATGCAGGTCAGGAAAGAAGACAACAGCAGTGGAGAAGACTGGAGGAAGATTTTTTATAAAACAAAACTGGCTCTTGTTTTTAGTTACACCACACTGCCTTTTTTTGGGGAGAATGGGTAGGGGTACAATGTACCCCATACTCATTCACATAGGGGCACTGGGATCTGGGGGCCCCCTTGTTAAAGAGGGCTTCCAGAAACCCATAAGCCCCCTGCCTGCAGACCCCCACAACCACCGCCCAGGGTCGTTGGGAAGAGGCCCTGGTCCCCATCAACATGGGGACAAGGTGCTTTGTGGTGGAGGGTACAGAGCTCCCCCTGCCCCATGTTGAGCACATGTGGCCTGGTATGGTCCAGGAGGGGGGGCATCGCTCGACCCCCCCATTCCTGATCTTCCGGGCTGCATGCTCAGATAATGGTCTGGTATGGGGGGGGGCCCCCACACCGTTTTTATTTTATTTTTTTTGGTGTGGTGTTCCCTTTTAAGATCCATACAAGACTCAAAGGGCCTGGTATAGATCCTGGGGTGGACCCCACGCAGTTTTTCCTTTTTAATTTTGGTGTGGGGTTTCCCTTCAAGATCCTTAGAGCTAAAGTCTCATCATGATGATCTGACTTTGATGTGACTTCTATTCAAATCAATGGGCTGAAAGTCGGATCAGTCAAAGTAAAGTCCGTCATATTTTTTTTCAAGGCCCCCCAGGTGCATTATGCCATAATGTAATAGTATGCACAGCATATTAGTACATTAGGGCAGACTTACCTGTCATATTGTGTCCTCCCAGCACAGCGCTGGGACCACGGCGCTTCCATCTTAGCCCGGTCTTTCTGCTGGTTCCTGAGCTTTTGGCCACTTCATAGGCCAGGCCGTGATGACGTTACTCCTGTGCATGCGCATGGGAGTCACATCACCGCTGCACGGATCCGGGCCGTAACTGTTCGCTGAGCTGCGCTTGGGCGGCCCAGTGAACATGACAGCTGACAGGCAGAAGGATGCGTTTATGGCAGAAGAGACCAATAGGGTCTCTTCTGTCATAAAATAACCTGCCTGTTAGCCATCTGAATAAAAAACAAGTTTACTTCCACTTTAAGACAGCTCTCATAGGGAACCATTGATTTTGAATAGAGGCAGAGAAACTCTGCTAACACGGCTAAACGCACATTATTGCCAATGCAAAAAGCTACTTAAAGAGTGTTTTTAACGCCCTGTGTGCATGAGGACTATGTGTATTGTTTACCGAAAATTGGTGCTTGATAAACCATTGTACAAATATTATTTGACACTCCAGGGTGTCTGCTTTCTGAAAATATATCATGTTTGGGATCCACAAATGACCAGCAGCTTTAAAATCTTTGTCAGGATCTGATTGCCATCTGTGTCGTCCTAATGAGGTTGGAGAGAACAGGAAGAGAGGAGAACTCTTCTCTATGGCTATACAAAAAGGTCAACCAGAAAAATGGCCCTCAATTTAAAGGAGAATTCCAGGCATCGGCTTAATATACATGGTTACGTTGGTCCGGCTTGGACCAATGTGACTATGTACAGTATATATACCATACCTGGCCGATCCCCCTGAAAGCTGGAAATCGATAGTAGACTGTAGGCATTGACATTACTACTCCAGTGATCTCCAATGGCTCAGCACAGGCACCATTCAGAGAATGCTGTGAGAAGAGTCATTGCCAGACACAGCTGAGGTCCCAGGTTCAAGTCCAGGTCCTGACACAGCATCACGAGGACCAAGGAACACACCAGACGGGTCAGGGACAGAGTTGTGGAGAAGTTTAAAGCAAGGTTAGGTTATAAAATAAAAAAAATCCCAAACTTTGAACATCTCACAGATCACTGTTCAATCCATCATCCAAAAATGGAAAGAGTATTGCCGCGGACTTTACGGCAGACTTTGCCCGACGTACTTTACGACGAACTTTCTGAATGAACGGACTTGCCTACACACAATCCACCAAAGTCTGTCGTATTTGTACGTGATGACGTACGACCGGACTAAAATAAGGAAGTTCATAGCCAGTAGCCAATAGCTGCCCTAGCGTGGCTTTTTGTCTGTCGAACTAGCATACAGACGGCGGACTTTTCGACCGGACTCGATTTCGACGGATTAATTTAAAACATGTTTCAAATCTAAGTCCGTCCAACTTTTGAGAAAACAAAGTCCGCTGGAGCCCACACACGATCGAATTGTCCGACCAAATCCCGTCCGCCGGGCAAAGTCTGCCGTAAAGTCTGCTCGTGTGTACGCGGCATATGGCACAACTCTTTCTCCAAGACATGGCTGTCCACCTAAACTGACAGGTCGGGCAAGGAGAGCATTAATCTGAGAAGCAGCCAAGAGGCCCATGGTAACTCTGGAGGAGCTGCAGAGATCCACAGCTCAGGTGGGAGGATCTGACCATTCAGAGAATGCTTCGCACTTTCCAAAGCGTTTTCTGACTGGACAAATCAGAGAACAAAAAAAAAAACACTTTGCATTCATTCAGAAAATGCAAAGCATTTTCTGAATCTTTAAAATTTCGAAAATGGAAGGCGTTGGGCTTGACAGCAGACACATTTTTAGACATTTTTCCTAATATATGGCCAGCTATAAATTCTGCATTGGCACACCTATGTTGCCGTACCACCACTTCTGTTGTCCCCTATAATATTATATGTATTATCCACGTCAAACGCTTATATTTATCCAGTATGGTCCTTATTGTGGAGTTCACAGGGCAGCACATCTGCGGCAGTCATTACCATGGATCCTCCAAAGGCAAAGTACAAAGTCACAATGAATAGAGGAGTGGAAGGTTTGCTAACTTGTCATAGTTAATTAAGCTTCTAGATAACTAGTCTTTCTCATGATAATGAAAAATAATGAGTGGGCTTTGTCACATCTACACTTCAGTAGAAGATTACATCCTTTGTTTAGAGTGAGATGGTTGAGATGTTGAACAATAGACACTCAGGTGATGATTACCTGACTTCATCTAATGACACGTTTAGCCCTATCTAGAAAACCATTTAAATATGTGTAGGGTCAATAGCTGTGTCCGTTCATCAAGCCAAATGGTTTTCATTGTCAGGTTACGAGAAGGGCAGAAGATAACATTCATGTGTTGCTGGTCATTCAAACAAGGATTCAGGAATGTCGGAGACATGACCAGGTCTGAACATCTAAAGTACAGAACTCAAGTAGAATTTAAGCTGGTCATACATGGACATACCTCCCAACTTTTTGAGATGGGAATAAGGGACATCTATCAGCAAAAGTATGCAGGCAAAGGACACACCCCCTGCCACGCCCCCTTAAAGGAGAATTGTACAAAAAAACCCAAAATTGGTTAAACCCACAAGTGCATTTTTTACCACTACAATTCCTTTATATTGGCTTTTGGAATTTACAAATGCAGCAATTTAGAAATCAGATGAAATGTTTAGCGCTGTAAAACACTTTTTGATAGATAAAAAGTGCATTTTTATATACATCTATATAGATCAGACCAAAATGAGGGAGAAATGAGGAGGAAAGAGGAAGTCCCTCAAAATCAGTGACAGTTGCATGGAGACAATTTTGGCTAGTTCCTGATGAACCAACTGAAATGCCAGTCCTGGGTGGCCCTGTTGGCACCCTCTTGTCTGATATTTTTTGATCTGAAACTCTGAGGAACCGGGCAGGAAACTGTTGGCTGAACAGTGTCTGCTTCCAATCAGATGTAGCCACTGTTTGGGTATTCTGACAACCACAGGTGACAACTGATACAATAGCCAGTTGGGGAGATTCCTCCATCCATGCTGTTCAGTGTGGACGGGGGAATCAAATTACGGTACTTCCCAGGTTGAATGAGAGAAATCTTAACCTGCCCAGACGTGTTTCAGTGTTTTTCATTCAGCCAACTGAAAAAAAAATCAGCCGAATCCCCCGTCCACACATTTGAGGTGTATGCTGGAATCCTCCTCGATGTGTCATTGTATTCTGATTGCGGGATTCCCCGCATCGTCCACATACACTTATCAGCAATGCAGCTGATTCGCTGCATGCAAAGATTGAGCGAAAATTTACCAACAAGCCGGTTCATGAGAAGTTGATCGATATATCGACTTTTAAATAGATGGCCATACATGGATCGAAATTCAGCTGGTTCCTGCTGAACCCCAGCTTAAAGACCTGTACACGCGGGTTGATATGTTGGGCAGCAGTGTACTGCAGCCTCCTTCTGTTGAAGGGGTATGATCGAAAAGGGTCTGCTGACCAGAGTATTCTGGCGGGCGGGGGCGTCCCTCTGTCAGAACACAATAGAACAGGAGGGAAGATCACCGTACTAACATTGGGTTGTTGGTACAGCAGCTCAGACCTGAGCTGACAGTTTTTTTTTGTTCAGCTCGCTGGGTTGAATGATAAAACTTGCAGCGTGTACTAAGCTTTAGGCTTTGGAGGCAAGAATATAACTCTTGCACATGTAGCCTGCAGTTGCTGATTGTGTACAGGCAGTGCGATACAGGCAGTGTAGACAAAAAAAATCATGATAAACTGCCATGTTTTTGAGCTTTGGAATGGCCACTTATAGTCCCTAGTGGAAGTGCTTGTGAGAAGGTGACAACACAAAAGAGCAACTGGGAGACTGTGCAGAGGGTTGTCTCCCCATAACAGGAAGTCCTTGAACAAAGATCTTTTGTGGCAATTTAATTAAAGCTTCAGATTTGGAAATATTGATTATGAGATTTGAAATGATATTAACAATGAAAAGATTGGCTCATGGCTGGATGTACCCGGGTGTGTCCCGGCAGATCTGGTTATGGACAGGTTACAAGGCATGAATCCCGGTTGACAATCATTTCAGCGATAATGGAATGGGAAGCATCGGTAATGGGGAATACTATGGATTTGGGACGGGGTGACTCAGTTATGGGGGATGATCACCTTTTGACACATATTGGGGATATGGCAATCTTCATTTTGATGTGTGTTTCTGGATACTATGCTGTTTAATTGGCTAAATGCAATGCCTTTGGGCTGTATGTATATGTTTGCATTAATACACTTTTTTCTTTGGATATAAAAAAAAAAAAAAACAATGAAAAGATTATATATGTTTTCAGTGATTTGGGTTTTACGTGTACTTTAACCACTTCCATATCGGGCCTATTCTGACACTTCTTTCCTACATGTAAAAATCATCATTTTTTTGCTAGACAATTACTCACAACCCCCAAACATTATATATATTTTTTTAGCAGACACCCTAAGGAATAAAATGGCGGTCGTTGCAACTTTTTATCTAACACGGTATTTGTGCAACATTTTTTCAAATGCGTTTTTTTTTGTTTCATGATTTCAAAAATAACAAAACAGTAAAGTTAGCCCAATTTTTTTGTATGATGTGAAAGATGATGTTACGGCGAGTAAATAGATACCCAACATGTCACGCTTTAAAATTTTGCTCACTCATGGAATGACGCCAAACTTCGGTACTTAAAAATCTCCATAGGCGACGCTTTAATTTTTTTTACAGGTTACATGTTTAGAGTTACAGAGGAAGTCTAGTGCTAGAATAGTTGCTGACGCTCGAACGCACGCGGCGATACCTCACATGTGTGGTTAGAACAGCGTTTACATATGCGGGCGGGACTTACGTCTGCGCTCGGTTCTGAGCGCGAGCTACCGGGGACAGGGGCGTTTAAAATTTTTTTTTATTATTTTATTTTATTTTATTTTAATTAATTTTTTTTATTTTTACACTTTCTTTTAAATTTTTTTTTAGTTTGATCACTTTTCTTCCTATTACAAGGAATGTAAACATCCCGTAATAGGATTTGTTTGAGACAGGTCCTCTTTATGGAGAGATGCGGGATCAAAAAGACCCCACATCTCTCCTCCAGGCTGGAAGGCATGAGATTGGAAAAAAAAATCCACAATCTCATGCTTACCAGCCGTGATCGCGGCTTTGTTTACATCCGCTGCCCGGACGTGACGTCATAACGTCGTGCTTGGGCCTCCAGCGGTCATAGAGATGACTGGTGACTATCTGCTCACCGTAAATCTCTATGGTCGTCATCCGGTGGCGGCCGATTCTTTCTCCAGGTCCCCGATGGCACAGGAGAGCCCGGAGAAGCACCGGATGGCGGCGGTGGGGGAGGGGGGGATGTCAAGTGGCGGAACCGCCGCTATGATTATTCTTATGGTGCACAGAATCGCTGAAAACAATGATATCTGAATGATGCCTGTATCTGCAGGCATCATTCAGATATTCCCACTGAAAGTCAAAGACGTCATATGACATCTTTGGGTGGGAAGTGGTTAACTAGAATGGTAGAATTTTCATTGTTTACCGATGTTATACAGTAGTTATCAATGCAACATTTACTGAAGATCATTTTGCGTCAAATTTGACTTATTTTCTTAGATTCTCCCTCTGTATGATGAACAAATGCAGACAGCACAACTGCTGAGATACAACCAATTATAGGACAAGCCACTTGCAGGCTGTGTTGTTTTTTAGTCAGCATTAGGAGAGGAACTTTAGCATTTTGTTAAAGTCCAGCTCCATTTTTTCTGCTAAAATATTTCTGGCAGAATCACCAGTTATGTTTTGCACTTATGGAACAGATATAAAAAAATACTTTCAGTGGTAAACCGAACAGACCAAAAGGAAGCAAATAAGAGAAGTTCATTTTTTCCCGGTTGTACAGGAATGTCTTGAGGCTCCTGTCTGAACTGTTCTATAACGAGATATTACCACCCCTTAATTACTTTAGTATATCTCCTCCCAGCTATGCTCTGGCTGACAGCAGCCAACTCCTGATGGTTAATAATAGCTTTGATATTCTGATAAGGTTGGACCAACACCCGCCATTGTTCAGCACAATGTGCCTCTCCTCCCAGGAATTGGCATGATTAGCATCAGAAAGACCTGAACTCACCTGTCACGATTGAAGGGAAGGGACCGGTAGATTTTTTTTTTTTGTACAATATTCATAAGTCCCTGACATGGGAACAGGAGACACCTTCTAGGTAGGTAGGCACACACCTGCCAGGCCCCCTCCTATACTCAGACCGTAAAGAATTCTTAGATAAAAAATTGTTGGCTATTTTTTTTTTTTTTAACGATTATCTTTTTCTTTGTACTGAATTATGTAAAATCAAGAATACAATAATTTAGAGGTTGAATGAAAGATTTAGCGTTTGAAACAATTGTTGATAGTTTTATAACATTTCTAACATATTTTTTTTATATGTATTCGGGTGGACAAATAACTATAGAATTCAAGTGGTTCTAAAACCTTAATACGTTACTTGGATTAAAGTGGTATCAAACAGTTATTATATTGCACTGGCTCCAGCCTTCATATACCATATATACAGCGAGTAAAATAAGTATTGAACACATCAACATTTTTCTAGGTAAATATATTTCTAAAGGTGCTATTGACATGAAATGTTCACCACTTGTTGGTAACAACCCATGCAATCCATACAAAGAAACCAAAACAAATACCGTATATACTCGAGTATAAGTTGTTCCGAGTATAAGTCGAGGCCCTAATTTACCACATAAAAATGGGAAAAACTTATTGACCCGAGTATAAGACGAGGTTGAGAAATGCACAGCTACTGTAAGTGGAAAAGAGGGTCAACAATGCCCATTTGCAACCTCACCGTGCCCATTTGCATGCCTCACTGTGCCAATTTGCAGCCATAGGTCCCCCGAACTTCAAACTTGGTAGTTAAGGGTTCCTAGATGCCCCCTAGCTGCAGACAAAATTTGGGGTCCAAAGGGTCCCGAAATGACATTGCTGCAGATGGACACAGTTGACCGACTTTGGGGCCCCATATCTCGGGGTCACTTAGTGCTAGGAACCCCAAATTTGGTGTGCAAACCCAGTGGAACTAGCACCATAAAATATCCAAAGCGGGGGTTTCTAGCAACAAGTGGCCCCGAGATACAGGGCCCAAAAAATCGGTTCAGAAAATGTCAAGCACTTTTCTGCAGCACAGAATATTTTTCGAACCTACTTTGGGGCCCCGTATCTTGGGGCTACTTGGTGCTAGGAACCCCAGCTTTGGATATGTTATGGTACCAGTTCCACTGGGTTTGCACACCAAATTTGGGGTTCCTAGCCCCAAGTGGCCCTGAGATACTGGGCCCCAAAATTGGTTCAGAAAATGTCAAGCACTTCTGCAGCAGAGAATGACATTTTCCGAAACTAATTTGGGGCCCTGTATCTCTGGGCTACTTGGTGCTAGGAACTCCAGCTTTGGATATGTTGTGGACCCTGTTCCACTGGGTTAGCACACCAAATTTGGGGTTCCTAGCTCTAAGTGGCCCTGAGATACGGGGCCCCAAAGTCGGTTCGGAAAATGAAATTTTTTGCTGCAGAAAAGTGCTTTACTCGAGTATAAGTCGAGGGGGGTACTTTCAGCACAAAAAAATGTGCTGAAAAATTCGACTTATACTCGAGTATATACGGTAAGTTAAAAAATTAAGTTATGTGTAATAAAATGGAATGACATAAGGAACACGTATTGAACACATGAAGAAAGGGAGGTGCAAAAAAGCATGGAAAGCCAAGACACCAGCTGAAATCTATCAGTAATAAAAAAGAAATCCTGCCCCTTGCCAGTGCAAATTCTGGTTCAGTCTCAACTGATGGCCTATAAAAAGGTGTCTCATTACCAAGGTGTCACACAAGAAACATCTCATGATGAGTAAAAGCAAAAAGCTCTCAAGACATTGGTTACAGAAGGATCTCTAAGCTTCTGAATGTTCCAGTGAGCACAGTTGTGGGGACATAATCCAGAAGTGGATTAAGAACATAATTTCACCATAAACCGGCCATGACCAGGTGCTCCTCACAAGATTTCTGACAGAGGAGTGAAAAGAATTATCAGAAGAGTTGTCCAAGAGCCAAGGACCACTTGTGGAGACCTTCAGAAGGACCAGGAATTAGCAGGTACAATTGTTTCAAAGAAAACAATACGTAATGCACTGAACCGCCATGGCCTGTGTGCACGCTCACCACGCAAGACTCCATTGCTGAAGAAAAAACATGCTGAAGCCCTTTTAAAGTTTGCAGCACAACATTTAAACAAGCCTGTGAAATACTGGGAGAATATAGTCTGGTCAGGTGAACTCTTTGGATGCCATAATACACACCATATTTGGAGGTCAAATGGCACATCACCCCAAAAACACCCCCACACCAACAGCAAACTTTGGTGGTGGGAACATCATGGTGTGGGGCTGTTTTTCAGCATACGGTACTGGCAAACTTCATATCATGGAAGGAAGGATGAATGGAAAAATGTACCAAGACATTCTTGATAAAAATCTGCTCCCATCTTCCAGGATGATGAAGATGAAACGAGGGTGGATATTTCAGCAAGACAAAGATCCCAAATACAAACCAAGGAAACGCTCAATTGGTTTCAAAGAAAGAAAATAAAGCTGCTAGAATGGCGCAGCCAATCCCCTGACTTGAATCCAATAGAAAATCTATAGAAAGAACTAAAGATCAGAGTTCATAGAAGAGGACAGAACCTTCAAAGATTTGAAGACAGTTTGTGTGAAAGAATGGGCCAAAATCACACCTGAGCAATGCATGCGACTAGTTTCTCCATACAGGCGGCGTCTTCTTGAAGCTGTCATTACCATCAAATGATTTTGTAGTATTAAATACATCTCAGTTAGCGTGTTCGATACTTTTTTTTTCCCTGTGTCATGTCATTCCATTTTATTACACATAACTTCTTTTCTTAACTTATTTGTTTTGGTTTCCTTGTATGTATGGATTGCATGGGTTTTTACCGACATGTGGTGAAAATTTCATGTCATTAGCACCTTTAGAAATACATTTACCTAGAAAAATGGTGACGTGTTCAATACTTATTTTACCTGCTGTATATTCATCATGCCAAAAAAAAGGGGACAACCGAAGAGGAAAGAGGGATTTGTTTCCAAACCAGGGACAGACCCTGGAACAGGGCGCTATGAATATGTAAGAGTAGCCATAGACAGTTTGATCCCAGCCCTTTTTCAGGCTGGGAAGCCTAATGTGAGGATTGAGCTTTTTAGAGCTTCCTAAGGGGGGGAATGAGAAGTGCTTTCCATCACCAACTACGTCAGGGAAATAGATGGTCGTTCAAGGACAGACAGATAGACATCTCACCCCCATCTGCCCCTGAAGGTGTTTACAGTCTAAAGCTGCCTATACATCGGTAGAATTTTCGTTCAAATGTTTGTACAAAAATGTTCAAATTTATAGAATATTACCTTCTGTCCCATGTTGAAATTCTATACTTTCTTTCTAGATCAAAACCCATTACAGCTTATAGCAGCCTTTCTCAACATTTTCAACATAGAGGAACCCTTGAAATAGTTCTCCTGTCTCAGGGAACCCCTGCTAAAAATGAGAAATCTACAATTCATGATACATTAGTGTGATGGTCAGTGGGAAGAATGGTCCTTACACTTGTGGTCATTGGGAAAAATTACCTCCTTACAGATAGCTAAAAAGATCAATGGGATCTTGGGAACATTGGGAACTTATCTGAGAGGCAGAATTTGCCCAATGCTGAAGAAACCCCTAGCAACCTCTGGAGGAACTCTAGGTGAGAATCACTGGCTTATAGTATATAATATATGCCGTATATACTCGAGTATAAGTCGTTCCGAGTATAAGTCGAGGCCCTAATTTACCACAAAAAAATGGGAAAAAATTATTGACCCGAGTATAAGACGAGGGTGAGAAATGCACAGCTACTGTAAGTGGAAAAGAGGGTCAACAATGCCCATTTGCAGCCTCACTGTGCCCATTTGCAGCCATAGGTCCCCCGAACTTCAAACTCGGTAGTTAAGGGTTCTTAGATGCCCCCTAGCTGCAGCCAAAATTTGGGGTCTCTGAAACCAAAGTGTACCGAAATGACATTGCTGCAGATGGACACAGTTGACCGACTTTGGGGCCCCGTATCTCGGGGCCACTTAGTGGTAGGAACCCAAAATTTGGTGTGCAAACCCAGTGTAACTAGCATCATAAAATATTCAAAGCTGGGATTTCTAGCACCAAGTGGCCCTGAGATACAGGGCCCCAAAATCGGTTCAGAAAATGTCAAGCACTTTTCTGCAGCAGAGAATGACATTTTCCAAACCTATTTTGGGGCCCCGTGTCTCGGGGCCACTTGGTGCTAGGAACTCCAGCTTTGGATATGTTGTGGTACCAGTTCCATTGGGTTCGCACACCTAATTTGGGGTTCCTAGCACCAAGTGGCCCTGAGATACGGGGCCCCAAAGTTGTTTCGGAAAATGAATTTTTTTGCTGCAGAAAAGTGCTTGACTCGAGTATAAGACGAGGGGGGCACTTTTAGCACAAAAAAATGTGCTGAAAAACTCAACTTATACTCGAGTATATACGGTAATACAGTATAATTTAATATACTGTACATTTATAATATAATATAATATATACATTCTATATACTTCACACACACAAATATCACCTTCCGTTACAAATTTTACATGAGGTTAGAACACATTAATGTGTAACTTTTTTCCATTGGCTTTTGGCTTAGCTTGTGATCTGGGTCATAAAACAGCCAATAAAATTGTTTAACTAGCAGCGATCGGCTTTGATATTATATGATGGGCCGTTCCCCAGGTTTACAGCGTCTGCATTCTGCACCATCTTACCCATCGCCATCCCGAAGTTATAGAAAATTGTCTCATCCGGCAGCAGACAAGCATGCACAGGCAGACTACAATGATCCATCATTAAGAAACCACAAAGTCTTTGAGCTTTGATGATCCCTTGTTTAACCTGCTTACATAAGACGTTTGTCTTTTTCACCTGTTCGGTAATGGCTGACTGTGACACACCGTCATTTTTATCATCTACTGTCAGTTTAACTCTTGAGAGCCCCAGCTGCATTGATGACCTCTGAATCTTTCTCTTTAGGAAGGTGCGCAAAGCATTGAATAGGACTGCGGCATCAAATGCGAATGGACCTGCGAGTGAACCTGTCCTCTACTAATAAATCAGGCTCTTGTTTTGTGGCCTTATTGCCAACATCGTAAGATGAATGTTGCAGGGCCACCAATGCTGTCTTGGAAGAACAGAAAGTGCTATATAACAAATTACAACATGCTTAGACAATACAGTAAATGTTCGGGATTTGAAATACTAATTATTGTCGATATTAAATTTAACCTGAACTCTGGGAATTAGACAAAATCTATACTTGCAGTGGGGCTCCCCCTTTACTTGTTTAGTCTGGAGGTGCAGGGATAAGGTGTATTACTAAAGCTGGCCATGGATGGATCGGGCTAAAAAAATTGAACGGGTTCCTCCATCCACACAATCATGGTGGATGGAGTAATCCTCTTCGCTTTTACATTGTGTACTGATGTCGGGATTCCTTGCTGTCAGTGTACATCGATCAGTGGCTGCATAAAAATATTCACATTCTCATTCAACAGAAATCATTTGGCCACACATGGATGAAAAATCATCTGGTTCTTCCTGTACAAGCTGAATTTCGATCCACCTATGGCAGCTAGACATGTGCAATTAGTTTTGGTCCGAATATAAATTCAGATGAATTTTTGGTTATTCAGAGATTCAGATGTTACTATGAAATAGTAACGAATTCAGTAGAATTTGTTTTCTAATTGTCTTTATTTACTTTTTACACTTTTTTGGTGAATGGGTAGGGGTACTATGTATCCCATACTCATTCACATAGGGTGGGGGACCCTTGTTAAAGGGGGCTTTCAGATTCCAAAAAGCCCCCCCCCCACCAGCAGACCCCCACAACCACCGCCTATGGTTCTGGGGAAGAGGCCCTTGTCCCCATTAACATGGGAACAAGACGCTTTGGGGCGGGGTGGGCAGAGCCTGACCTATCCTGACTTTCTGGATTGCATGCTCAGATTAGGGTCTGGTATGGATTTGGGGGGGGGGGGGGGTTTTATGCGTGGGGTTCCCCTTAAAATCCATTCCAGATCCGAAGAGCATGGTATGGATTGGGCAGTGGGGGGACCCCACTCTGTTTTTCTTCTGAATTTTTCATTGCTGGCATTCTTTTGTTTACATTTTAGCTCTCAGCTTATAGCTGATGAGTCCCGGCCTGCTCCTTAACAACCATCTAGTCTACACACACAGAATTTGAAAAATGATAGACCAATCTGAATTCAAATCATTCCGAAAATTTGGATTTCATTAGAAAATGTATAAACGAATCAAAATGAAAGGAAACTGAACCCATTCCAAAATGAATCAACTAAACAAAATTAGTAATATAATGAATCTATATGAAACGAAGCAAAACAAATTTTTCCATTCTGCACATGTCTAATGGCAGCCTTTCTCAGCCAGGGTTCCGTGAAACCCTAGGGTTCCTCCAGAGATTGCTAGGGGTTCCTTGAGCAATTTCTGCCTCCCAAGTAGTTAAAGAGGAGGGCCCATCAAACAAACAAAAAAAAAAATTAAAAGTCAGCAGCTACAAATACTGCAGCTGCTGACTTTTAATTGGACACTTACCTGTCCCTGGGTCTAGTGATGCGGGGGATCAAAGCCCCGCTCGTCTCCCCCTCCGTTCAGCGGCGCCGGCATTGCAACTGTGGGCGCCGGGCTGTGGCGTCACAGCCTGGCACCCACTGCGCATGCGCGAACGGCGCGGCGCGCCGTGATCGGCCGCTCAGTCATCTGGGGCCTGTAATGGGTCCCAGATGATTGACAGGAGGGAGGGAGCAAAGCCGAGTCCTTCCTGTACCGAGGGGGAAGTGATGTCACCAGCCCAGGCACTGGAAGAGGCAGACTACGGGGGACCCCCTAGCAACAGGCATTTAGAGGTAAGTAAAAAATAAATAAATTTCCAAATGTTTTATTTTTTATTTTTTAGGCACAGTCATGAATTTTTTGTTTTAGGGTGAAACACCACTTTAACTACGGGCAACAATGATCTTTTTAGCTATCTATAAAGGAGAGAATCATCCCAGTGACCACAAATATAAGGAGCATTCTTCCCAGTGACTGTCACACTAATGTACCATGAGCTATAGATATAGTAAGTATTAGCAGGGGTTCCCTGAGACCAGAAAATTATTTCAAGAGTTAGTTCCATATTAAAAAAGGTTAAGAAAGGCTGATCCATTGACAGCTATACCCCATCCCTCGGTGTTTCAGGCCCCAACAATGTTCTCTTCTACCTGAAGGCCAGGGCTGCGGGCAGTCCCTTAACGTCATCACGTAAAATGCAAGGCTACTGAGGAGGCGAACATACAACCATGGCTGAGAGCTCTTTAGAGAGGGGGCAGCACTGGACCAGTCATATCGATTGAGAGGCCTGACAGAAATAAGACAAGTATTGCCCCTTATCCCTGCACCCCTAGACTACATGAGCACTGTAAGGGTAGATTTTTTAAAAATTGGATACAATATATGTGTTTTTGATTTATATAGTCTGTTGTTATTGTTTTTAGTAGAGATTATTTTCCAAGTTTGTTTTTGCATCCTGTAACCCCATTAATAGGCATCATGTAATTATTGACAATTTTTGTCAGGAGTCACTTGCTATTCAACAATGCTGGAACAAGGTTGATAGGACATGTGGGTGCAAATTTCTCATTGAAGGGATGCGGGGAAAATGTCTACTTTCTTCAAATGACCACCTGACTCCACCCCATTCCCCAATAGTTCTGGATTCTGGGGGTATAGCGCACTGTACCTTACACAAGTCTCATGCTTGAGAGGAAGGGCCACTCTGGTCCCACAGCAGAGGTTAGCAGCAGCGGGACCTTTCCTCTCAATCTCAGCCCAGGCATTGACTGGTCCCAATGCACCGATAACATCAACAGGAAGAAGGGGGTCATTGCAGTGGGCCCCCTAACCTGGTGAACCCCAGTAACCGTTTTTTCCATTTTTATTATGGCAGCTATGATGGTTGTATGTACAGTATGAAGAGGCTTACAGGAGGCAGGCACTCCATTATATTCTAGGCCCGAGGGCCATCACATGTGCCGTATTCCAGAAATACTAGTTAGTGAGATAGAGAAACACAATGAGATAGAGAAGCTATAAGTGGTCAATCAGTTAGCTGGGGGGTTTCAAGTTTTACCACTACTTTGTAACAGACAGCAAGATGGAAAGTTAAGCCCTGAGAATTAACCTAAACTTACCTGAACTTTCAGTTTAAATCATTTAGATACATTCCAGGTGCATCAAAACAGAAGCTTTGCAAAGTCTTAGGCCTCTTTCACACGGACGATCCGTATGTCCGTTTTTCATCCTTCCGTTTTCGGATGAAAAACTGACATACATTTATCCCTATGGAGCGTCGGATGTCAGCGGTGACATGTCCGCTGACATCCGACCCGCTCCGATCCGAAAAGTGTAACGGAGGAAAAACCTACTTTTCCATCCGTTTTCGGATCGGATCGGGTGACGACGGACACTACGGTCCGTCATCATCCGATCCCCCCATAGGGGAGAGCGGCGCTCTGACAGGTCCGTCGCCGCACATTGTGCAGCGATGCACCTGTCATCTTCCTGCTCAGCGGGGATCGGTGGAGCGATCCCCGCTGAGCAAGCGGATATTCACGGGGCGGATCATCACTGATCCGCCCCGTGAGAAAGAGCCCTTATGCCGCGTACACACGATCGGACTTTACAACATACTTGGTCCGGCGTACCGGAGTCTGTCGGACAATTCGATCGTGTGTGGGCTCCAGCGGACTTTGTTTTCTCAAACGTTTGATGGACTTAGATTTGAAACATGTTTCAAATCTGTCCGACGGACTCGAGTGCGGTCGAAAAGTCCGCTCGTCTGTATGCTAGTCCGACGGACAAAAACCGACGCTAGGGCAGCTATTGGCTACTGGCTATGAACTTCCTTGTTTTAGTCCGATCGTACGTCATCACGTACAAATCCGTCAGACTTTGGTGGATTGTGTGTAGGCAAGTCCGTTCATTCGGAAAGTCCGTCGTAAAGTCCGTTGAAAAGTACGCCGGACAAAGTCTGCCGTAAAGTCCGCTCATGTGTACGCGGCATTACAGTTCATTTTCTTTAGAGAGCCACCACATCCTGAGTAGAATAGCCTGTACTCTGCCCGCATGCTGCAAAGAAGGACCCTTTATTTGTGTGTGAAGGCAGTGGTCTTTCTACTGAGATTCTACACACCTGCTAAGTTCATCATGGGCTAGAGGGGAGAGTACACACTATGCGTATGTGGTCCATGAGAACAGGAAGGTGTTACCTCCCATAGCACTAGGGAGCTCTGGCTGGTAGGTGGGTTTAGCACACTATGCCCCCAATTTAAACAAATGGGACAGCATAGTGTGCCTTTGGTAAGACTTTAGCATGAATAAATAGTTTTGCCACCCCCAGCAGTGCATCATTAGTAACTTTTCAATGGACAGGCTGCAAAAGAGTTTTGCAAGGTTGGGAAGGGAAAAAAAAAGAGGAAGATTAAGCGACTGATGCTAACACCTGATAGAGTAGGCACATGACTCTGGCATACCTCTAGCAACCTTTATGATGGTCGCTAGGTAGGTGAATGTGTTTTGCTTTTAAGGGAATCTGTCACTGTTCTCCACACTAAAGCCTCGTACACACGATGGGATTGTTGGCCAACAGAGCATCAGACTTTTGTCCGAAGGGCATGTGCCGGGAACTTGTCTTGCATGCAAACGGTACAAAATTGTCGGCCAACAAACACGAACGTAGTGACGTACCACGTGGAATTTCAGCTCTTGTGCGCCACCCTTTGGGCACCTTCTGCTAATGTCGTGTTTGGTGAGCATTGATTCCCAGCATGCGTGTTTGTACTTTGGACTTTTGTGTGACGGCCTTGTGTACACATGATACGAAAATCTGACAACAGACCGTTGTCCGCCGAAAATTTACTAGCCTACTAACCAACATTTGTTGGCCGAAAGTTGGACAAAAATTGTCTGATGGAGCATACTAATGGTCGGATTATAGGCAGGCAAACAGTCTGTCATCACACAATTCCCTGCCAAAAATCCGATCGTGTGTACGAGGCTTTAAGCTCTACCACCACCACTGATACCACCACCACCACCACTGATAATACCACCACTGATACTCTCCTGCTGCTCCGTTGATCTCTCGTATTTTTGGAAAATACCTGAAAAATGGAATAAGGGAAGAAGATCTTAAAGTGGAACTTCAGTAATTTTTTTCATCTTTCCATCTATTAAATCTTCTGCCCTTGTTGTTTTAACTTTGGATAGTAAAACATTTTTTTTCTGCCAGTAAATAACTTATACAGCCCACTTCCTGTTTCTTGTCTGATATGAAATCCTAGGCTTATGACATCATGCACAGCTCTCTCGCGAGAGTTTGCCAGGAAGGGAGGGGGGGGGGATACGTCATAAGAGGGCCAATGAAAGTTGCAGGGCTGCAGAGCTGGAGGTGTGTCTCTGTAAATCCAGGAAGTGAACAGACAGCAGCTTCAGCTGCCCACAGTTAAAATGGTTGCAGCCAGACTCAGTGGAGCAGGATTTCTGCAGCATATTTGGCAAGTAGAGAATCACAGTATATATAAAATAATATGCAAAGTGGTTGGAGGGAAGCTTCAGAATGGCAAAGATGTTATTAATATAAATTATGTGAGCAGACTGCAGTTCCTCTTTAAGCATTGTGTAACCTCCAACACAGACTAATGCCATGTACACACGGTCGGATTTTCCGACAGAAAATGTTCGATGGGAGCCTCTTGTCGGAAATTCCAACCGTGTGTGGCCTCCATTGGACATTTTCCATCGGAATTTCTGTTGCACAAAATTTGAGAGCTGGTTTTCGAATTTTCCGACAACAAAATCCGTTGTTGTAAATTCCGATCGTGTGTACACAATTCCGACGCACAAAGTTCCACGCATGCTCGGAATCAAGCAGAAGAGCCGCACTGGCTATTGAACTTCATTTTTCTCGGCTCGTCGTACGTGTTGTACGTCACCGCGTTCTTGACGTTCGCAATTCCCGACCAACTTTGTGTGACCGTGTGTATGCAAGACAAGTTTGAGCCAACATCCGTCGGAAAAAATCCATGGATTTTGCTGTTGGACATCCGATCAATGTCCGATCGTGTGTATGGGGCATAACAGGGTATAAACTCAGGGCTCCAACAGATGAATAGAATGTCAGGGAAGCGTGGCAGAGGTAAGTATCAGTGAAGTAGTTTGTGGAGAGTGTAATTTTTGAAAAGAACCCGTTATTTGTCTCTGAACGGGCAAATTGACTGATTTATTTTAAATTTGCCATCCTAATGGGTTACAGAGGGCCATGTGCTAGGTCCTCTTTAACTGCTGATAATTTAGTCCCTTTGTCTTGGTCAGGACAGAACATTCCGCCTCCACAGCTTGTTGTCTGGGTCCTGCCCGTGACTCTCCATGATTCGATTGTGGTTGTCTTTGTAGGTTTATTTAACAAATGTCATGTTTTGAAAGTGCTATCACCCAGCCACCTACACCGTGCCAGACAACCCGACTTCACATATTTCCTATAAAGAAAAAACAACGATATCTTTAGTAGAACAAAGCGGACAAGCGGACCTACATACATTTCTGTGAGGTTCAGTACTTCAGCACTAAAACAGCCTTTGGAGATGGCTTCCCTTTGAAAAAAATTACGAGTATATGTTAATGTGAAGTATTAGGTTTAGGGTAAAGTGACACTAAACTTTGGTAAAGATTAAATCTATTTAAGTATATGCACAATAAGGATACTTATATCATTAAAAGTCTTATTTTTATTTCAAAAATATTGTACTAAAAACGGGGAAAGACAAAAATTGGATAAAAACTGAATATGATATACAACGTTTACAGAATATGCACTCCATACACAGTAAGTAGAAAGACAACGGAACTACAGGATCAGTAAGAGACAAAAACAACTTATTGATCTATATAGTTACAGTACATATCGTTGAGTCAAACGCTATGTGATGGTGGTAGTCAAATTCTGTATAGGCTCATAAGCTCGACATGTTACGCGCCTTAGCGCTTCTTCAGGAGCATGCAATACAACAACTGTAATGAATAATACACTATTATCAGAATTTCCAAAATATTTTTGTTTGTGTATAATATAAACATTTCCATGTAAGTCAAAAGATAATATATGGAGGCTGTTTAGGGGAACACCAGGGGAACATCAGTACTGCAAAAACATCCACCTGATGTTGTCGTATTGCATGCTCCTGAAGAAGCGCTAAGGCGCGTAACATGTCGAGCTTATGAGCTTATACAGAATTTGACTACCACCATCACATAGCGTTTGACTCAACGATATGTACTGTAACTATATAGATCAATAAGTTGTTTTTGTCTCTTACTGATCCTGTAGTTCCGTTGTCTTTCTACTTACTGTGTATGGAGTGCATATTCTGTAAACGTTGTATATCATATTCAGTTTTTATCCAATTTTTGTCTTTCCCCGTTTTTAGTACAATATTTTTGAAATAAAAATAAGACTTTTAATGATATAAGTATCCTTATTGTGCCTATAAAGTCTTGGTGCCTGCCCACACTTTCATGTTCTTCCAAACTACTTTATATTAGACGTGGCACACATAATCTATCCTGTATCCGCATGACCACTGTGCGATGATACATCTCTAATTCATTCTATTTAAGTATATATTCTTAACGCAGAAAAGTCCCTTGTGTATATGAAAGTGTATGGGAACAGAAGAGGTTTGGGAGATCATGGAGGACACTTCAAGGAGATAGAAAACCACATTCACAAACGATTTAATGAAAAACGGATTAATGGGCTATTGATTTGTGTGTTTTGGAATGAGCAGTACATGTAATGCCGCGTACACACGAGCCGACTTTCCGGCAGACTTGGTCCGGCAGAAATATTTACACATTTCACATTGAAAAAGCGCAAAATAAAAAAATGTATTTAACCGCTTGCCGACCGGCTCACGCCGATGTACGTCGGCAGAAGGGCACGTACAGGCATATTAACATACCTGTACGCTGCCCTCTAAGAAGCGGCTTGCGGGCGTGGCCCGCCGCGAGCTCCGTGAGTGTGATCGCAGGTCCCGCGGACTCGATGTCCATGGGGATACCTGCGATCGTCTCACGGACAGGAAGAACGGGGAAATGCTGATGTAAACAAGCATTTCCCTGTTCTGCCTAGTGACGGGACACTGATCACAGCTGCCTGTGATCGGGAGCGGTGATCAGTGTCGTGTCACACATAGCCCATTCCCCCCCCACAGTTAGAATCACTCCCTAGGACACACTTAACCCCTACAGCGCCCCCTAGTGGTTAACCCCTTCACTGCCATTCACATTTACACAGTAATCAATGCATTTTTAATCACAATGATCGCTGTATAAATGTGAATGGTCCCAAAATAAAAAGTATCCAATCTGTCCGCTATAATGTCGCAGTCACGATAAAAATTGCTGATCGGTGCCATTACTAGTAAGAAAAATAAAAATGTCATAAAACTATCCCTTATTTTGTAGACGCTATAACTTTTGCGCAAACCAATCAATAAACGCGTACTGCGATTTTTTTTTTTTAACCAAAAATATGTAGAAGAATACATATCGGCCTAAACTGAGGAAAAAAATTTGTTTTTTTTAATATATTTTTTGGGAATATTTATTTATTTAAAAAGTAAAAAATAATGCGTTTTTTTTTTTCAAAATTGTCGCTAATGTTTTGTTTATAGCGCAAAAAATACATCCGCAGAGGCGATCAAATACCACCAAAAGAAAGCTCTATTTGTGGGAAAAAAAGGACGTCAACTTTGTTTGGGAGCTACGTCGCACGACCGCGCAATTGTCAGTTAAAGCGTCGCAGTGCCGAATCGCAAAAAAGTGCTCTGGTCTTTTGTCAGCCAAATGGTCTGGGGCTGAAGTGGTTAATTTGTAAAAACTTTTCAATGCTTTGTACCATTGCTGACAGCTGAAGTGAAAACAAAACAGTTGCGGTAGGTATCGGTATTTGGTATCAGCGAGTACTAAAAAAAAAAAAGTATCGGCACTCCGTACTATTTGTAAAAAAAAATGGTATTGGTGCCTCCCTAGTGTGGATCGTTGTGTGCAGGCATTTGTACTGTGCCTTTAATGTAGCCCAGGCTATGGACCTTCATATATGAAAAGCTCTCCCACATTTGCCATTCTTCCTGCACTCCTTGCAGATGACAGGTCCCTTTAAACTGGTCTCTTGAACTTTACTCATCTTCAATGAAATTTCCAATTCATTCTAGTAAAAGCCAAAAATGTACTTTGGCCTTTCACCTCCCCTGGGGTGCCGCGTGGGCTCATTATCTCCCTGTAATTTTAGGCCCCCCTCTTCAAGCAGCTGCTCTTCTTAAATTATTTAAATTTTTCTTTTTCATGAGATTTGAAATCGGAGAAGTTTCGGAGTGAGCGGCCTCACGTGGATATAGAGCGTCACCCCTGACAGTCAGTGACGCTGCCACATTTTGGGTTGGGCGGATAAGTTTACAGCGAGCTCGTCAGATCGTCTTAGTTCGGCCGCTTCGAGTGCGACGAGCCAGAGAGGAGCTTTTACGGCATCAGACATTTGCCGGGGGGAAGGGATTAGCTGCGGTAATCCAATTCTTATGATCGGATTCCACCAACGCTGATGGGCAGGACTAATTTGTTTTCTGTTCAAAGTTGTATTGGTATCTCTATTGTTAAAAGAAAATTAAAAAAAAGAAGAATAAAAAGAAAATTTGGGCTAGTTTTGTCCCGTAAAAGCCAATTGGGTCATTTTACATTCCAGGGTTCCAGTTTCAGATCCGTAACACAGAATCCAAAAATCTGTGCTTGCGCATATAAATGCATGTCTATGCGTTTGTAAGTGTGTAAATTAAGGGGAAAAATAAATGTTAACAAAAACAAGTTACAGTATCTCACAAAACTGAGTACACCCCTCACATTTTTGTAAATATTTTATTATATCTTTTCATGTGACAACACTGAAGAAATGTCAGCTTCACAGGTTGTCACCGGAGTCCTCTTCCACTCCTCCATGACAACATCACGGAGCTGGTGGATGTTAGAGACCTTGCGCTCCTCCACCTTCCGTTTGAATATGCCCCACAGATGCTCAATAGGGTTTAGGTCTGGAGACATGCTTGGCCAGTCCATCACCTTTACCCTCAGATTCTTTAGCAAGGCAGTGGTTGTCTTGGAGGTGTGTTTGGGGTTGTTATCATGTTGGAATACTGCCCTGCGGCCCAGTCTCCGAAGGGAGGGGATCATGCTCTGCTTCAGTATGTCACAGTACATGTTGGCATTCATGGTTCCCTCAATGAATTATAGCTCCCCAGTGCCGGCAGCACTCATGCAGCCCCAGACCATGACACTCCCACCACCATGCTTGACCATAGGCAAGACACACTTGTCTTTGTACTCCTCACCTGGTTGCCGCCACACACGCTTGACATCATCTGAATTAAAAAAAGTTTATCTTGGTCTCATCAGACCACAGGAAATGGTTCCAGTAATCCATGTCCTTTGTCTGTTTATCTTCAGCAAACTGTTTACGGGCTTTCTTGTGCATCATCTTTAGTAGATTCTTCCTTCTGGGACGACAGCCATGCAGACCAATTTGATGCAGTGTGCGGCGTATGGTCTGAGCACTGACAGGCTGACCCACCACCCCTTCAACCTCTGCAGCAATGCTGGCAGCACTCACATGTCTATTTCCCAAAGACAACCTCTGGATATGACGCTGAGCACATGCACTCAACTTCTTTGGTCGACCATGGTGAGGCCTGTTCTGAGTGGAACCTGTCCTGTTACACCGCTGTATGGTCTTGGCCACCGTGCTGCAGCTCAGTTTCAGGGTCTTGGCAATCTTCTTCTAACCTAGGCCATCTTTATGTAGAGCAACAATTTTATTTTTAGATCCTCAGAGAGTTCTTTGCCGTGAGGTGCCATGTTAAACTTCCAGTGACCAGTGTGAGAGAGTGAGAGCGATAACACCAAATTTAACACACCTGCTCCCTATTCACACCTGAGACCTTGTAACACTAATGAGTCACATGATGCTGGGGAGGGAAAATGGCTAATTGGGCCCAATTTGGACATTTTCACTTAGGGGTGTACTCACTTTTGTTGCCAGTGGTTTAGACATTAATGGCTGTGTGTTGAGTTATTTTGAGGGGACAGCAAATTTACACTGTTATACAAGCTGTACACTCACTACTTTACATTGTAGCAAAGTGTCATTTCTTCAGTGTTGTCACATTAAAAGATAGAATAAAATATTTATAAAACTGTGAGGGGTGTACTCACTTCTGTGAGATACTGTATGTACGCATATGTGTCTTTACGCATTTAAATGCATCTATACACGAGTATTTTACTGATCATCATGCAGGAACTTTTCTCCTAGAAAACACGTGTAATAGCATCAGTAAAATGTTTGCAGCGGTGTGAATGAGACCTAAAAACGGAAATTGTGTGTTACTGAAGGTGATGGTATTATAAGAACGGCTTTCTATGTTTTTATGTATCGCGCTGTAATCTCTTTCGGGGTGAACTCGGGTTAGACAGGTAAATACATCATTGCAATGTGAAGAGAATGGGCTCATTCACACCATGCTTGTTAATCAAACCATCATCAACGCAGGCTCAACGCACGGGCACATAGAAAACAATTGTTCTCTATGATTCCCGTTCACTCCATCCATTTTTGCTTAACCATGTATTGCCAGTTGGATTGTATTTGGTCAAAATTAGATGAAATTATGTATGAAATGCAATAATGTGGATTCATTACAAATCAGCTTGTTACCATTTTATCTAGAGGTGCACCAAATGGAAATTTTGGTGCCAAAACTAAAATTGAAAATGACAGGTTTTAAAAAATATACATATATTTTTATATACAATTGTATTTAACTTTTTAAGTAATATCATGAATTTAAATGAATATGAATTTATTGTCAGCCATTATCGGCACATTTAGCTCAAGAAAAATGCATCCCTTTAAATTCTATGTATTTATCACACTGCTCTGTTAAACTTTTATTGTGATGTTAAAAATCTTGCTGCATTTTTGGTCAGTTAAAAAAAAACGCACCTCCCTGTCGAAATGCATTGAAAACGCAGCAAGAATTCATCAATTCCACACCTGTGTTACCTTTTCGATGTGGTTTTTGAGTCACATGACCTACGTAAAACACACCATAAGCACAGTGAAATCGCGGCAAAATCGTGTGCGTTTTCAGCGCCATTATCGGCACCTTTATCAGCAAAATGCCGAAAACACCATTTGCAACCGAAATATTGGTGCATCTCTAATTTTATTCTCTTTTTGTATGCAATAATCATTCTTTATTAAAGAACAATGTTGGAAACTGGTTACTTATTGCTCGTTTGCGCTGTGCCTCATTTAACCACTTCAGCCCCGGAAAGGATTTGCCCCCTTCCTAACCAGTCCATTTTTTGCGATATGACACTGCGTCGCTTTAACTGACAATTGCGCAAATAACCACTCGTTACAACCAAGGTATGCAGAATACCATCTCTGAACGCACAACACATCAAACCCTGAAGTAGATGGGCTACAGCAGCATAAGACCACACCGGGTGCCACTCCTGTCAGCGAAGAATAGGAAACTGAGGCTACAATTGGCACAGGCTCACCAAAATTAGACAATAGAAGATTGGAAAAACATTGTCTGGTCTGACGAATCTCGATTTCAGCTGCGACATTCAGATGGTCGGGTCAGAATTTGGCATAAACAATATGAAAGCGCATGGATCCATCCTGCCTTGTATCAGTGGTTCAGACTGGTGGTGGTGTAATGGTGTGGGCATAGGCGTGCACACAGGGTGTGCCAGGTGTGCCCAGGCACACCCTAATCACTCTGTGCAGCACAGATTCCCCCTATTTTCCTCCCCCCCGTTTTCCCAACAGCACTACCGGCTTTCCTCCTCTCCTCTCCCACTGGCTTCTGCTGCGGGCACACACAGGGGGATGTTTTAGGATGAGTGGGGAAAGGGGCTGGTAAATATGTCATTTGCCGACCCCTTCCTTTTCTAAATGATCACAGTGAGTGATCAGTAGCGTGTGTTTGAGCTTTGGGTTGCACACCCTAATGCAATAGGCTGCGCACACCTATGGGTGTGGGGGATATTTTCTTGGCACACTTTGGGCCCCTTAGTAAAATCGAGCATCGTTTAAATGTCACGACCTACCTGAGTATTGTTGCTGACCATGTCCATCCCTTTATGACTACAGTGTACACATCTTCTGATGGCAGCAGGATAATGCTCCATGTCACAAAGCTCCAATCATCTCACCACTGGTTTCTTGAACATGACAATGAGATCACTGTACTCCAATGGCCTCCACAGTCACCAGATCTCATCCAATAGGGCACCTTTGGGATGTGGTGGAAGGGGAGATTCGCATCATGGATGTGCAGCCGACAAATCTGCTGCAACTGCGTGATGTCATCATGTCACTATGGACCGAAATCTCTGAGGAATGTTTTCAACACCTTGTTGATTCTATGCCACAAAGAATTAAGGAAGTTCTGAAGGCAAAAGAGGGTCCAACCCGGTATTAGCAAGGTGTACCTAATAAAGTGGCCAGTGAGTGTAAATGGAAATGTAACTTTCAGAAGCCGACACTTTCTTGAGTAGCCAGTTACCAATGCAATATGATGCGATTGTTTGCTGATAATATTAATTCAGAATGATTATAACAGAAGATTTCTTTTATATTCATTGTAATATTTGTTCCTCTACAGGAATAGAATAAGATCTTTGTATCCTCGCGGTATTTCAGTTGTGTATTTAGCTGTTTGCTTGGAATTTTGTTTTAATTCTTCGAACTGGGAACTTCATGTATCATTCTGGTTCCTCTGGGGAATTCCTGCTAATTCCTTCCTGACTATAAATCCACCAATCACAAAGTAAACAGAAGCAGCTGATTTCAGGTTCTTCTATGTGACAGACTGTCAAATATGTTAAATTGTAGACTAAGCAAATAAAACGAGCGGTAATTGTACCGTGAGATCGATGTGTCATTAAAGCCGGTTGTCACATTTCCACAGTCAGGAGATTAATTTGTACGCTGATGGCGCTCGTCTCTTAATTATGCGCCTCTAATTGAGGCAGGGTTGTTACGCTTCAAGATCTGATCACCTCAGGTCCAAAGGACAGAGAGGAGCGAGGAGAAGACAAGATGGAGCAGCTGCGTCCCTGTCCACCGTTTCAGGTCCGATTTTAGCCCGAATTTTGGGCTAAATTCGGACCTGAAATGGACCAAAAGACGCACAAAAGATGGTGCAAATTTGCACCGGAGCCGAATCGGAGATACCGCATATACTCGAGTATAAGTCGAATTTTTCAGCACAGTTTTTTGTGCTGAAAGTGCCCCCCTCGACTTATACTCGAGTCAAGCACTTTTCTGCAGCAAAAAAATTAATTTTCCGAACCGAATTTGGGGCCCCGTATCTCAGGGCCACCTGGTGCTAGGAACCCCAAATTTGGTGTGCAAACCCAGTGGAACTGGTACCATAACATATCCAAAGCTGAAGTTCCTAGCACTAAGTGGCCCCGAGATACGGGGCCCCAAAATCGGTTCAGAAAATGTCATTCTCTGCTGCAGAAAAGTGCTTGACATTTTCTGAACTGATTTTTGGGGCCCTGTATCTCGGGGTCACTTGGAGCTAGAAACCCCAGCTTTGGAACTTTTATGGTGCTAGTTCCACTGGGTTTGCACACCAAATTTGGGGTTTTTAGCACTAAGTGGCCCCGAGATACGGGGCCCCAAATTCGGTCAACTGTGTCCATCTGCAGCAATGTCATTTCGGGACACTTTGGGTTCAGAGACCCCAAATTTTGGCTGCAGCTAGGGGGCATCTAGGAACCCTTAACTACCGAGTTTGAAGTTCGGGGGACCTATGGCTGCAAATAGGCACAGTGAGGTATGCAAATGGGCACAGTGATGCTGCAAATGGGCATTGTTGACCCTCTTTTCCACTTACAGTAGCTGTGCATTTCTCACCCTCGTCTTATACTCGGGTCACTAAGTTTTTCCCATTTTTTTTGTGGTAAATTAGTGCCTCGACTTATACTCGGAACGACTTATACTCGAGTATATATGGTATGTGAACCGGCTCCATAGAGAGCCGGTCACAATCTCCTGCTATCGCGAATTGGATGCAAAGATCCCACAACGAATTCGCAATAGTGTGAACCCGGACTCATACTCTCTCAGGACCTGGAAGGCTGTGTTTGTGGTTAGGCCATTGACATTACCCCATTTGTCAACCCAAACTCAAGCTGAAATGTCAGGCTCAGGCAAAGTTAATCCAATTAGAGAGGGGAAATATATGTATGTAATTATAATTATATGTCAAAATGAGAAGGGGGAGCACTCATTATGCCACATCCGTAAATTCAGGGAAACAGGAGAGGGTACTAATATAGTAACCAAAAAAAACTGACTTTTTAGGCATGGAAACAATGGAGAAGTAACAAAAATAATATTCTTAATATTTATTGAAAAAAGTTCATTATATATCACAATGTTCAAAGAAGATAAAAAAACATGAAAAACGATACTTATATAATTATATGTCATTTATGTATTCCTGCACACTTCCTATAATTTGAGGTCGTCTATGTAGATTGCATTATAAGTCATCATGGCTGGTTCCCTTTCACATAAACTTTAGATAAGTTCACAGTACATGTCTTTATATTCATAGATCTATACAGCGTATCTAAAAAATAGATAATTCTTGAGAAAAAAAGGAACAAAGGCATTTGGATCCAAAATCGAAATAGTCCCTCCAAGCTGTGAACTTTGGCCTAGTCATACAGAAGACATCTACGGGACGGTCGCAGGTTATGGAAGCGCTCACAGTCTATTGATTGCCTTGAGACAAACTCATCAGCATTTTTCTGGAGGAGAGATACATTCCCGCTGACTGCGCTCTTGGCAACAGCGACTGACGTCTGACCAGAGGACTTTGTGCTACACATTGTCATTATGGAGCTTTTCTCGGGGTAGTTAATCCCATAACTAACAAAGTGATGTTTGTTTTACAACCAAACCCGCAGAGTCAGCTTGTAGTTTGATATTAGGAACACAATACGTTTTAATTAACTTGACTTTGATGTTGTAGAACAGCCATTAGTATTAAGACAACTGACCTGTCATCCACCTGAGGGGCTTCCGCTCAATGATTCTGTAGGTAAGGTGGCTCCTGGATCAAAGTGGTAGTCATTACCCTCTTTTGGAATCCAAGGAAAATTGTGGCCCGTATGAGTACTGACCTCTGGAGCAACTGTATCCTCGCTAGTTAGGAGCTGCAGCAGCCCATTTGTAGCTGGCAGAGATTTTTGCCAAGGGTTTATGAACACAGGTGTATGATTTTACATAGGATCTTGCTGGCCTCTTGCTCACGCTTTCATGAGTACAGCGTATAATGCAGATTGGCCCTATTGGTTGCTAGGACGCCACTAGGTGTCCTTTGTTGTTAGGACACAGGCAGCTCTGGAAGAGCCACCTAGAACCTTTTGTTGCTAGGAAGCAGGCAACTTCTCAAGAAAGCTGTTGCTAGGACGCAGGTGACTCTTGTACTCCAATAGAATACATTTTGCGCTACATGGTTAACTTCTAACATCGCTGAATTGTATATCTTTGTTAATATACTTTTTGATTATATGGTTTGATAGCAAGCTGCACTCAAAACTTGGTAACGACATTTTTGTCTATATTTGGTGCAGCATGTCCCAGAATCCTGAGGTTTCCCGGACTGTGATATCAATCTTGTTAATGTTATCTATAATCATTCTGGGAATCTCCAGGGCTTGAGCATATCTACTTTGCTTCATTTCGTTTTCTCTTTTTGTATTATTATGTGTTTATTTACAATGTGACCATCAATGTGACCAGCTGATATGTCGGATTGAATATTAATAAAACCCTTTGTAAAAGACAATATTTGGGCTGTAGACTGTATGATATTGTTAGCACAAATGTTTCCATGCATATGTGAATTATCCCAATACACTTCTCCGCTGAATGCAGGTTTTGGGCATTTTTTTATTATTGTCCTGAATGCCACTCTAGACTATGCATCTAAATGCCACAATGTGCATGGACAGATTTGCAGCAATAGAGCTGCATTGAGAAGAATTAGAAGATGTGTCTGTACCTGGTTATCATGCAGGCTTAGTGCACTGTATATTTGTGTGTAAGAAGCCTTAAAGTGTTACTAAACCCACAACAATAAGACCCCTTTCACACTGAAGGCACTTTTCAGCCATTTTAGAGCTAAAAATAGCATCTGTAAAGCACCTGAAAAGCGCCTCTCAAGCCTCCCCAGTGTTAAAGCCTGAGTGCTTTCCCACTGGGGCGGTGCACTTGGAGGACCTTCTTTGGGCTGGTGCGTGAGCGGTGTATACATCGCTCCTAAACCGTCCCTGCCTTTGAAATCAATGGGCAGCGCTGCTGAAGCGCCGGTAAGGGGCTTTGGCAGCGGCGCTTTGGGGTTAAAAGCGTCCCGCTGCCACCCACACAGCGCCAGTAAATCGCTTTACCGTTAACGCGGGCCGCGCCCCCTAGTGTAAAAGTGCTCTCAAAGTGGTGTTCCACCCAAAAAGAAAAAAAAAAAAGCATGAATGTGCCTAAAAAAAAAAAAAAAATTGGAATTTTTTTTTTTAACTCACCTCTAAATGCCTGTTGCTAGGGGGTCCCTCGTAGTCTGCCTCCTTCAGTGCCTGGGCTGGTGACATCACTTCCCCTCGGCACAGGAAGGGCTCAGCTCTGCTCCCTCCCTCTTGTCAATCATCTGGGACACATTACAGGTCCCAGATGACTGAGCGGCCAATCACGGCGCACGGCGCCACTCACGCATGCGCAGTGGGTGCCCGGATGTGAAGCCACAGCCGGGCGCCCACAGTTGCAATGCTGGCGCCGCCGAAAGGAGGGGGAGACGAGCGAGGCTTCTATCCCCCGCATCGCTGGACCCTGGGACAGGTAAGTGTCCGATTATTAAAAGTCAGCAAGTGCAGAATTTGTAGCTGCTGACTTTTACATTTTTTTTTTTAATGGGATCAAAAGGCCGTTTGATCCTCTCTTCTCTGATCCTCCCCTTCTTCCACAGTCCCCAATCCATCTCCTGATAGTATAGAGCCTTGGGGGCAAGCTGTACATGCTCACTATGTGTGTATTTCTAGAGAGTTTTTTTTTTCTTGGAAGGGTGCATGTGATCAGCACAGGGCCAATCAGAGCTGTCCAAACAGAGGGTCAGGTGTCCTGCAGCCTCATAGGACAATCAGGGGAGAATAAAAACTCCTCCTACAAGCTTTAACCAGACACTGATAGAAGTCACAAGACTGCTATATACTGCTGATGAGAAAAGGTGTTTAGCAGTTTATATTTACTAAAACTATTGCATTTCCGTGTTCTGTGGGAGACCAGATATAGTGAATGCAGGGTCCTGGCTTTAGTAGCACTTTAATGTAATTCTAAAAGGCCTTTTCAATCTATTTAAATATTCCATTACAATAATACTTGGTAATTTTGCCATGAAGGTCCTTGTTCAGAAAATGCCATACAGCATCTGGAGTGCACATAAAAAGGAAGTGGCTGCAAATAGGCTGCAAGTGACCAGCAGCACTGAGATGCAACAAAGAATAAAAACAAATGTGAAAACACTATTTTATAAATGAAATTGTTTATGGTATACTGTCTTTTAGCTAACCAAATCTCATTCAGTTAGGATCTACATTTACATTTAAGCTACTTCATCGATGGGTAAAAAGATGAAAAAGTTAAAAGACCTGTTTGTATTTCAGGCTATGGATGGACATGCAGCTCTGGGGTATAACATTGATGGTTTCCTACCTAACGGATTAAGACCCAAATACTTCTCTCCATATGGTGGGGGAATATTCCGTTCACTAACTGTAAGTAATTCTCAGTTCTGTTCTTGTACTGTGTTATCTGTAATTCAGTTTTTATCGATCCCTTCCTAATCCCAGGACTTTTATTCGATATGTAAGCAATACGTGGCAGTCTCTGCAGCATCAAAAACTTTCCCGTACTTCTAGATGTGTCTCGGCATCCTTCATCCTCTACATATACAAAGGGTCAAATTGCCTAGAAGCCTAAAGAGAAACCATAAGTCTCCGTACACACCTAGGTGATTTGAATCGCCGCGATTCTGCCTGCGATTCCAGAATCGCAGCAAACCGCGGAACACGTGTGCGATCCCATTATTTTCTTAATGGCACCCCAAACTCGGTGCAATTTTGCCACGCTTGCCAGGCGACAAAAGTCGCTATAATCTCGGAAAAAATCACAACGCCAAACGCTCCTGTCTCTGTGCCAAGATTTGGTACGTGAGCTTCTTTGGAGAGAAGGGAGGTCCGTTCAAATGAATGGCGCCGCTCTAAAAAGGCTCCACAAAAAAAACTTTAACTGCTTGACCAGCCGACGCAGTTGTACTGCAGCAGTTTGGCTCCCCTGGGCGAATCGCCTTCATTGTACATCGGCCGCTTTAAATGGAATAGGAGGCCCGCAGCGCGACGCCGGAGCCGATGCACGTGGCCTGTGGCTGCGCTGTCCGCCGGCCACCCGCGATCGCTCCACAGAGAGACAGAATGGGGAGCTGTCAGTGTAAACAGGCAGAGCTCCACTCTCTCAGTGAGGAAGAGAGAGATCTGTTGTTCCTAGTGATTAGAAACAGCAGTCTCTCTGTACTACCAGGCAGCCCATCCCCCCCATACAGTTAGAAACACCTCCCTAGGGAACACACTTAACCCCTTGATCTCCACCTAGTTTTAACTCCTTCCCTGCCAGTGACACTTATAAAGTAATCAGCAGCTATTTTTAGCTCTATATGTACAGTCAGGTCCAAAAATATTGGGACATCGACACAATTCTAATCTTTTTGGCTCTATACACCACTACAATGGGTTTGAAATGAAATGAACAAGATGTGCTTTAACTGCAGACTTTCAGCTTTAATTTGAGGGTATTTACATCCAAATCGGGTGAACGGTGTAGGAATTACAACAGTTTGTATATGTGTCTCCCACTTTTTAAGAGACCAAAAGTAATGGGACAGATTAACAATCATCCATCAAACTTTCACTTTTTAATACTTGGTTGAAAATCCTTTGCAGTCAATTACAGCCTGAAGTCTGGAACGCATAGACATCACCAGACGCTGGGTCTCATCCCTGGTGATGCTCTGCCAGGCCTCTATTGCAACTGTCTTCAGTTTCTGCTTGTTCTTGGGGCATTTTCCCTTCAGTTTTGTCTTCAGCAAGTAAAATGCATGCTCAATCGGATTCAGGTCAGGTGATTGACTTGGCCATTGCATAACATTCCACTTCTTTCCCTTAAACTCTTTGGTTGCTTTCGCAGTATGCTTCGGGTCATTGTCCATCTGCACTGTGAAGCGCCGTCCAATGAGTTCTGAAGCATTTTGCTGAATATGAGCAGATAATATTGCCAGAAACACTTCAGAATTCATCCTGCTGCATTTGTCAGCAGTCACATCATCAATAAAAACAAGAGAACAAGTTCCATTGGCAGCCATACATGCCCACGCCATGAAACTACCACCACCATGCTTCACTGATGAGGTGGTATGCTTTGGATCATGAGCAGTTCCTTTCCTTCTCCATACTCTTCTCTTCCCATCACTCTGGTACAAGTTGATTTTGGTCTCATCTGTCCATAGGATGTTGTTCCAGAAATGTGAAGGCTTTTTTAGATGTTGTTTGGTAAAATCTAATCTGGCCTTCCTGTTTTTGAGGCTCACCAATGGTTTACATCTTGTGGTGAACCCTCTGTATTCACTCTGGTGAAGTCTTCTCTTGATTGTTGACTTTGACACACATACACCTACCTCCTGGAGAGTGTTCTTGATCTGGCCAACTGTTGTGAAGGGTGTTTTCTTCACCAGGGAAAGAATTCTTTGGTCATCCACCACAGTTGTTTTCTGTGGTCTTCCAGGTCTTTTGGTGTTGCTGAGCTCACCGGTGCGTTGATTTGGCCACACCTAATGTTTTTGCTATCTCTCTGATGGGTTCGGTTTGTTTTTTCAGCCTAATGATGGCTTGCTTCACTGATAGTGACAGCTCTTTGGATCTCATATTGAGAGTTGACAGCAACAGATTCCAAATGCAAATAGCACACTTGAAATGAACTCTGGACCTTTTATCTGCTCCTTGTAAATGGGATAATGAGGGAATAATGCCGCGTACACACGGTCGGACTTTCTGGCCTACTTGGTCAGGCACACTTTCTGACGGACTTTGTCCGCCAGGTGCCCTGGACTTTAAAACGGACTGACTTGCCCACACAAGACCGGACTTTCCGGCGGGCTAAGTCCGCCCGTCTTTCCGACAGACTTTCGCCGGAGTTACGGCGGACTTTCAGAATGAACGGACTTGCCCACACATGGACAAGTCCGTTCATTTTGAATGTGACTCAGGTGCGACGGGACTAGAAAAGGAAGTCAATCTTGCCGCTTTTATCGGCGAGATTGACACCTTGCGAGCCCCGTCGCGGTGCATACCAGGCCCTTAGGTCTGGTATGGATTATAAAGGAAAGCCCCTACGCCGAAAAAACTGTGTGGGGTCCCCCCTAAAATCCATACCAGACCCCGATCCGAGCACGCAGCCCGGCCGGTCAGGAAAGGGGGTGGGGACGAGCGAGCGCCCCCCCCTCCTGAACCGTACCAGGCCGCATGCCCTCAACATGGGGTGTGGGTGCTTTGAGGGAGGGGGGCGCCCTGCAGGCCCCCCCACCCCAAAGCACCTTGTCCCCATGTTGATGAGGACAAGGGCCTCTTCCCGACAACCCTGGCCGTTGGTTGTCGGGGTCTGCGGGCGGGGGGCTTATCGGAATCCGGGAGCCCCCTATAATAAGAGGGCCCCCAGATCCCGGCCCCCCACCCTATGTGAATGAGTATGGGGTACATGGTACCCCTACCCATTCACCTAGGGAAAAAGTGTCAATAATAAAACACACTACACAGGTTTTTAAAATAATTTATTAAACAGCTCCGGGGGGTCTTCTTCCGGCTTCGGGGGTCCCTCCGGTTCATCTTCTCCCGGCGTCCGGTTGGTTCTTCTCCGCTCTCTTCTCCTGGTGTTCCAGTTCTTCGGCCGGCTCCTCCGCTGTCTTCAGGTAGCTCTCTTGCCAGCAGAGGTCCGGACTTCTTGGCTTCTTCTCTTCTCTTCTCCAGATGTTGACACGACGCTCTCTCCGGCTGGACTGCTCTCTGAGGGCTCCGTTGTGACTTATATAGGCGGAGACCCTGCCCCCTTTTGATGTCACAGTCCCTGGGCATGCTGGGACTGTGACGTTTTAGGGGGCGTGGTCAACATCACCCAGTGACCACGCCCCCTAAAACGTCACAGTCCCAGCATGCCCAGGGACTGTGACATCAAAAGGGGGCGGGGTCTCCGCCTATATAAGTCACAACGGAGCCCTAAGAGAGCAGTCCAGCCGGAGAGAGCGTTGTGTCAACATCTGGAGAAGAGAAGAAAAGAGAAGACAAGAAGCCCAGAAGTCCGGATCTCTGCTGGCAAGAGAGCTACCTGAAGACAGCGGAGGAGCCGGCCAAAGAACTGGAACACCGGGAGAAGAGAGCGTAGAAGAACCAACCGGACGCCAGGAGAAGATGAACCGGAGGGACCCCCGAAGCCGGAAGAAGACCCCCCGGAGCTGTTTAATAAATTATTTTAAAAACCTGTGTAGTGTGTTTTATTATTGACACTTTTTCCCTAGGTGAATGGGTAGGGGTACCATGTGCCCCATACTCATTCACATAGGGTGGGGGGCCAGGATCTGGGGGCCCTCTTATTCTAGGGGGCTCCCGGATTCCGATAAGCCCCCCACCCGCAGACCCCGACAACCAAAGGCCAGGGTTGTCGGGAAGAGGCCCTTGTCCTCGTCAACATGGGGACAAGGTGCTTTGGGGTGGGGGGCCCGCAGGGCGCCCCCCCTCCCCCAAAGCACCCACCCCCCATGTTGAGGGCATGCGGCCTGGTACGGTTCAGGGGGGGGGGGGCGCTCGCTCGTCCCCACCTCCTTTCCTGACCGGCCGGGCTGCATGCTCGGATCGGGGTCTGGTATGGATTTTAGGGGGGACCCCACACCGTTTTTTCGGCGTAGGGGTTTCCCTTTCTAATCCATACCAGACCTAAGGGCCTGGTATGCCCCGTGCTCGCCGCAATAGGAAAATTAGTTTTTCCTATTGCAGTGAGCGCGAAATGCAATACCCTGCCCTCGCGTCGTATCTGGTCCGTTGGACCAGCATACACACGAGCGGGCTTTCCGTCGGACCAGCACACAGACGAGCGGACTTTCCGCCAGAAACTGAGCCCGACGGGAAGATTGAAAACTTGTTTCAAATCTAGGACCGGCGGGCTTTTGGGAAAAAGTCCGCCGGAAAAGTCCGCCGGAGCCTACACACGGGCGGATTGTCCGTCATACTCTGTACGCAGTGTGTACGCGGCATAACACACACCTGGCCATGGAACAGCTGAGCAGCCAACTGTCCCATTACTTTTGGTCCCTTAAAAAGTGGGAGGCACATATACAAACTTTTGTAATTCCTACACCGTTCACCTGATTTGGATGTAAATACCCTCAAATTAAAGCTGAAAATCTGCAGTTAAAGCACATCTTGTTTGTTTCATTTCAAATCCATTGTGGTGGTGTATAGAGCCACAAAGATTAGAATTGTGTCGATGTCCCAATATTTATGGACCTGACTGTATCTGTATAATCTGTATAAATGTCAATGGTCCCAATAAAGTTTTAAAAGTGTCCGATCTGTCCGCTGCAATGTCGCAGTCCTGCTAAAAATCGCTGATCGCCACCATTAAGTAAAAATTTATAACAAAAATGCCATAAAAATATCCCCTATTTTGTAGACGTCATAACTTTTGCGCAAACCAATCAATATACACTTATTGCGATTTTTTTTTTTTACCAAAAATATGTAGAATACATATTGGCCTAAACTGATGAAAAAATGTGTTTTTTTAGATTTTATTTTGGATAAGTGCAAAAAGTAAAAAAAAAATATATATATAATTTTTTCAAAATTGTCGCTCTTTTTTTGTTTATAGCGCAAACAATAACAACCGCAGAGGTGATCAAATCCTACCAAAAGAAAGCTTTATTTGTGGGAAAAAAAGGACTTCAATTTTGTTTGGGTACAACGTCGCACGACCGCGCAATTGTCAGTTAAAGCAACGCAGTGCTGTATCACAAAAAAATGGTCTAGTCATTTAGGGGGCAAATCCTTCCGGTCCTTAAGTGGTTAAAAAATGCTGTGCAGCAGCTGTCGTTGCGCTGCGCTCCGCTCAGGAGTGAATGGAGCCTAAGGAATCCGTAAGAATCTGAATTTCCATTCCTAGGCTGTTACAATAATAGGTCTTGCCTTGTTGGGATTGGTGTTTGTGCTGTTATTTCGTTGTATTCTCTCCATGTCATAGCAGAAATGTTAGTTGAGTGGTAGGCTGTGGACGTTGACTTATCTCCTACCTGAGTTCCAAACAGCTGGACAAGAATAAAACTGTCATTTAACCACATCTGTTGTTTTTTTTCATGTATTCCTGTCTGACATCACTCCTGTTATATAAAGATTTGTAAAGTGTTGCCAGCACTGACTTCAGACAGGAGATAGGACAGCCCTGTAGTTTGACACTTCTGCTCTGACAGGGAGAGAACACAAGTAAATAATAAATAATTACCAACAGACTGCATTATTATAGCAGTTCAGTAGTGGAGATTCAGATCATTACAAATGGCCGTTGTCAATGATTCTTTTCAATTACTGAATGCTCCTTATGGTATACTCTCTCTTCAATGTAAAAAGCATACGATACAACAGTTTGGCAACTTGGTACCTTGGCAGAATCCACAGGCAGTGTCAACTCACCAAGAAAATGCAGAAATTAAATCAAATGTAATTTTTCCAACAGGGATATATTTTTGGGGTATTACGTATAGGTGAAAAAACATTTTGCTCAAAAGCCTTTTTTTAGCAGGGGTAAAACCAAAGCTAATAGGAGAACATGGGGTAATTGGGGTAAAAATGTTTTTTTTTTTTAAATAGTCAAAAATGAAAAATGCCTGTAAACGAACCGCGGCTAAATGTGAGTTACCGTGTTTACAAGCTGTTACAGGCATTTGGCATTTGAAAATGCCTCTAAACATCCGTCCCGTACGCATTTTTCTGCGTTCCAAAAAATGCTTCTAAACTCCACAGCCTAGAAACGACTATAAACGACTCTGTGTACATAGATGAGTGATTCCGCGCCACAAAATATAAATAATAAATGGTAAATATTGCAGCTACACCCTAAACAAAAATGAATGGAATCATTGATGCATACATGTGAAAAAAAGGAAAAGGGTAGGGGAGCGCAAGAAAATATTATATAAATCAAAAAGAAACTAATTATTGTTCAATATATCCAAAAAAAATACATTCAAGTAATGGATACCAGCCTGCTTGAGTGAAAAAGTTTTGAATAGACAAAAACATTCCCTGAAAACAAATTATATATATATGTGTTCAGTAGTGATCTTAGCACATAATCAAAAAGACATATTCAATAAATCAAATAAAGTAAAGTGAAAAGTCCAACAAAATTCAAAAGTTGATTGTGATGAAATCCTGATGTGAATCTTGATATCAGAAAGAGTGAGCAGCAAAATCCCTTCACCATCACTGAGAATAACACACCAATGTGCTCATGGGAATAGGTGTACGCTTACCAGATGGAGTTGACCAATTTAATTAAAAAAAGGTCAAATAGGCTTTAGCAAGATAATGCTTGCTGCAATGGAAGGAATAAACCAGACTCTTGTCCTCACATCACAGGGTCTCACGCATGGGATATAAAATAGATGGAGAGGAACCGAACATAGTGTAACACCATTTATTTAAAAATACAAATAAAAACAAAGCATAGCCAAATGGCTACTCACATAGAAGGTGCCATCGCCCGGCACTGAGGCTAGGAAGCGTATCTTTTGGAGTGAGAAAATCAGCTCCGTGTGGAGGGATTCCCAAATGGTCGCGGCAACGGCGTGCGTTCCACCTTCGACGGACAAGCGAACCACGGAAAGGCTTTCCGTGGTTCGCTTGTCCGTCGAAGGTGGAACGCACGCCGTTGCCGCGACCATTTGGGAATCCCTCCACACGGAGCTGATTTTCTCACTCCAAAAGATACGCTTCCTAGCCTCAGTGCCGGGCGATGGCACCTTCTATGTGAGTAGCCATTTGGCTATGCTTTGTTTTTATTTGTATTTTTAAATAAATGGTGTTACACTATGTTCGGTTCCTCTCCATCTATTTTATATCCCATGCGTGAGACCCTGTGATGTGAGGACAAGAGTCTGGTTTATTCCTTCCATTGCAGCAAGCATTATCTTGCTAAAGCCTATTTGACCTTTTTTTAATTAAATTGGTCAACTCCATCTGGTAAGCGTACACCTATTCCCATGAGCACATTGGTGTGTTATTCTCAGTGATGGTGAAGGGATTTTGCTGCTCACTCTTTCTGATATCAAGATTCACATCAGGATTTCATCACAATCAACTTTTGAATTTTGTTGGACTTTTCACTTTACTTTATTTGATTTATTGAATATGTCTTTTTGATTATGTGCTAAGATCACTACTGAACACATATATATATAATTTGTTTTCAGGGAATGTTTTTGTCTATTCAAAACTTTTTCACTCAAGCAGGCTGGTATCCATTACTTGAATGTATTTTTTTTGGATATATTGAACAATAATTAGTTTCTTTTTGATTTATATAATATTTTCTTGCGCTCCCCTACCCTTTTCCTTTTTTTTGACTCTGTGTACATGATAACATAGAGGAGAGTTCAGGGGCAGCTAAAAAATAACGCCCCAACTCTTATTTACTAAAGCTGCAGAGTGCAAAATCTGGTGCAGCTCTGCATAGCATCCAATCAGCTTTCAGGTTGTATTGCCAAGGCTTAATTGAACAAGCTGAAGTTAGAAGCTGATTGGTTACAATGCACAGCTGCACCAGATTCTGAGGTCACCAGTTTTAGTAAATCTCCCCCTAAATGTCCGTTTACCAGCAGCAGTGTACTGGATGAATGATCAAGCGCATATTTAAAAAATGTATAAATCAGTTTTCCATGTAGCAATAAAAAACAAATTATAATATAATTTTATTTATTAACCACTTCAACACCAGGCACTTAGACACCTTCCTGCCCAGGACAATTTTCACCTTTCAGCGCTGTCGCAATTTGAATGACAATTGCGCGGTCATGCTACACTGTACTCAAACTAATTTTTTATCATTTTTTTCCCACAAATAGAGCTTTCTTTTAGTGGTATTTGATCACCTCTGGGATTTTTATTTTTTGCGCAACAAATAAAAAAAGACCGAAAATTTTGAAAAAAAAAACAAGTTTTTCTTTGTTTCTGTTCAAATTTTTTGTAAATAAGTAAGTTTTCTCCTTCAATGATGGGCACTGATATGGCTGCACTGACAGGCACTGATAAGGCGGCACTGCTGGGCACGATGAGGTGGCACTGATGAGGTGGCACTGATGGGCCCTGATGACGGGCACTGATAGGCGGCACTGCTGGGCACTGATGGGTGGCACTGATGGGCACTTATAGGTGGCACTGATGGGCACGTATGGGTGGCACTGATGGGTACTTATGGGTGGCACTGATAGGTGGCATGGATGGGCACTGATAGGTGGCACTGATGGGTTGCACTGATGTCACTGATGGGTGGTACTGATGATACTGATGGGTGGCATTTCTGGGCATCACTGATGTGTTAGTACATACTGGTGCCAATCAGTGCCCATTTGTGGGCATTGATTGGCACAGATTGGGCATTCATTTGAACATGTGGATGGCCATGGGGTACATAAATGGCCATCCAAATGTTGCCTTCCCTGGTGGTCCTAGTGGCGTCCCTGGTGGTCCAGTGTGGTCATCTGAGGGGGGGGGGCTGCGCTGATAAACATTCAGCGCAGCCCCCCCATGTCAGGAGAGCCACCGATCGGCTCTACTCGCGTCTGTCAGACGTGATTGGACACGACTGATCACGTTGTAAAGAGCCTCCGCCGGAGGCTCTTTACCGAGATCGGGGGAGCGGTGTGTCAGACACCGCTCCACCGATCGCTGCGATGCGCATCCCCACGGGCGCACGGCGGCTGTTATCCTGAAGTTCGTCATATGACGCCCAGTCAGGATAACTGAACCACCGCCCGGCTGTCATTTTGCTATAGGCCAGGCGGAAAGTGGTTAAAGGTGTTTATTTTTGATTTTATAACCTAGAAAAGAGAATACAGAGAAGACAACAAAAAAGGGACTGTAAGTACAATCGCGAAAGGTGTGTTCTGTGAAGTACCTACATAGTACAGGCATTGTAAGAAGATTACAAGTCCCTAAAACAGAAATACCCCAGGAACACACATTCATACCTACATACATCCAATTATAATATCATTTAGAAGAAATGAATTAAAAAGGGAAAGGAAAGTGGCAGCCAATCAAGTTCTTCCAATCCTTCCTTTTTTTTTCTTTTCTTTACAGTGTAACTCAAAATTAGAATTAGAATTTTTGCTTTCCTGTAGAAAATGGAATTACCTTTTTAAACACGACTTCTCCATGGTCACAAGTGTGTATTTGTTTTACCTTGAAAGAATAAATCGCTACATCCTGTGTTTTGTTCATCAGTAATTTCCCCGTGCATTGTCTCCAATGGGATTAATAACTTCGGTGTCATTGGTCATGACACCGAAGGATTATTGTTATTAAGGCAGTTCCTTTTTAAATAAATAAACAAAGCCAGTTTATGGGATTTTCTGTTTTTTCAGGACTTTTTAGGTGGATTTCATTTGGAACAACATCCTGTAAATCGGTGCCAAGTATAACACGCGTGGCGGCTGTTGCTCAGAGATTAAATGTTGTTTCATTCAGTGTTGTACATCAATAATGTGCTTGTTCTGTCAATGGTCCTTTTTAAGCGTTTTGTGTAAATCATTAAACCGTAAAAAATAAATCTATTCTGGTAAGCCCCACCAGATTTTACAACATGGGTTTATTTAACCCTATTGTGACCAGAGGTCATCAAGGCCCAAACCAGATTTAGCAGAATCAGTTAACTTGATAATAATTGTATGACCAATGCTATTATCAAAATCATTTTTACATTTTTAATAAGGACATATAAAGCTTTTTTTATTCTTTATTTATAGGTTTTTTTTTTATACAGATAGGAATGTGTTAGCAAAGGTCAATGGTATAGACCAGTCTTTCTCAACCAGGGTTCCATGGAACTCTATGGTTCCTCCAGAGGTTGTGAGGTTTTCCTTGAGAAATTAGCAATTTCTGCTTCTCGGAACTTCCCACTGACACCAATGGTCCTTTTAGGTTCTTCCTAATGACCACAAATGTAAAGAGCTTTCTTTCCACTGACCATTACACTAATGCACCATGAGATGTAGATAAAAGAATTATTAGTACTGGTTGCCTGAGACCCGAAAGCTATTTCAAGGGTTCTTCCATGTTAAAAAGGTTGAGAACGGCTGGTATAGACGTAGGACATTCAATAGATAGTCCAACAAAATACACACTATATTACCAAAAGTATTGGGACACCTGCCTTTACACGCACATGGACTTTAATGGCATCCCAGTCTTAGTCCGTAGGGTTCAATATTGAGTTGGCCCACCCTTTGCAGCTATAACAGCTTCAACTCTTCTGGGAAGGCTGTCCACAAGGTTTAGGAGTGTGTCTATGGGAATGTTTGACCATTCTTGCAGAAGCGCATTTGCAAGGTCAGACACTGATGTTGGACGAGAAGGCCTGGCTCGCAGTCTATGCTCTAATTCACCCCAAAGGTGTTCTATTGGGTTGAGGTCAGGGCTCTGTGCAAGCGAGTCAAGTTCCTCCACCCCAAACTTGCTCATCCATGTCTTTATGGACCTTGCTTTGTGCACTGGTCCAAATCATTTGGTGGAGGGGGGATTATTGTGAGGGGTTGTTTTTCAGGGGTTGGGTTTGGCCCCTTAGTTCCAGTGAAGGGAACTCTTAAGGCGTCAGCATACCAAGACATTTTGGACAATTTCATACTCCCAACTTTGTGGGAACAGTTTGAGGATGGCCCCTTCCTGTTCCAACATGACTGCGCACCAGTGCACAAAGCAAGGTCTATAAAGACATGGATGAGTTTGGGGTGGAGGAACTTGACTGGCCTGCACAGAGTCCTGACCTCAACCCGATAGAACACCTTTGGGATGAATTAGAATGGAGACTGCAACTCGTCCAACATCAGTGCCTGACCTCACAAATGCGCCTCTGGAAGAATGGTCAAACATTCCCATAGACACACTCCTAAACTTTGTGGACAGCCTTCCCAGAAGAGTTGAAGCTGTTATAGCTGCAAAGGGTGGGCCAACTCAATATTGAACCCTACGGACTAAGACTGGGATGCCATTAAAAGTCATGTGCATGTAAAGGCAGGCGTCCCAATACTTTTGGTAATATAGTGTATATCACAGGATCCGCAAACATGTTAATAATGAAGTTTCAACTATCTGGAATGGTACATATTTTCAAAAGAAGAACCGTGCATCCCATCTGAAGTTTTCATTAACCACATTACAAAACACAAAAGTAGCCCAAAGTAGGGGGCCGCCACATAAGTAATAAGAAAAAGAAAAGGCAGGAAAGAAGAAAAGGGTAGATGAAAAAAAGGGGGGGGGGGTGGATGGTTAACAGACTCACTCCTCCACTGTCATGACTGAGCTATATTCCCATGAACAAGTGAAAAGGAACCATATACAGTTTTTTATATAAAAACCTGCTTAAATATTTACTTTGGGTTGCTTTTTTTTTGTTTTGTTTTTTATACAGGTTGACAAATGAACAAAATTGTTATGAGAAAGTTTACATTTTATTATTATTATATACAGTGCCTTGCAAAAGTATTCACCCCCTTGGCATTTTTCATGTTTTGTTGCTTCACAACCTGGAATTACCATGGATTGTTTGAGGATTTGCATCATTTAATTTACAGAACATGCCCACAACTTTGATTGTTTTTGTTTTTTTTTTATTGTGAAGCAAACAACAAATAGGACAAAATAACAGTCAATGTGCATAACTATTCACCCCCCTAAAGTCAATACTTTGTAGAGCCACCTTTTGCGGCTATCACAGCTCCAAGTCCCTTTGGATTAGTCTCTATGAGCTTGCCACATCTTACCACTGGGATTTTTGCCCATTCCTCCTTGCAAAACTGCTCCAGCTCCTTCAAGTTGGATGGTTTGCGCTTGTGAACAGCAATATTTAAGTCTAACCACAGATTTTCTATTGGGTTGAGGTCTGGGCTTTGACTAGGCCATTCCAACACATTTACATGTTTCCCCTTAAACCACTCAAGTGTTGCTTTAGCAGTGTGTTTGGGGTCATTGTCCTCTGGAGGTGAACCTCCGTCCTAGCCCCAAATAACACACAGAGTGGTACAGGTTTTGCTCAAGAATATCCCTGTATTTAGCACCATCCATCTTTCCCTCAACTCTGACCAGTTTCCCAGTCCCGACTGCTGAAAAACATCCCCACAGCATGATGGTGCCACCACCATATTTCGATGTGGGGATGGTGTTCTTTGGGTGATGTAATGTGTTGGGTTTGCACCAGACATAGCGTTTTCATTGATGGCCAAAAAGTTCAATTTTAATCTCATCAGATCAGAGCACCTTCCTCCATACATTTTGGGAGTCTCCCACATGCCTTTTCACAAACTCAAAATGTGCCATTTTGTTTTTTGCTGAAAGTAATGGCTTTCTTCTGGCCACTCTGCCATAAAGCCCAACTCTATGGAGCGTACAGCATATTGTCATCCTATGTACAGATACTCCAGTCTCTGTTGTGGATTTCTGCAGCTCCTCCAGGGTTACCTTAGGTCTCTGTGCTGCCTCTATGATTAATGCCCTCCTTGCCCGGTCCGTGAGTTTTGGTGTGCGGCCGTCTCTTGGCAGGTTTGCTGTTGTGCCATGTTCTTTCGATTTGGTTATGATAGATTTGATGGTGCTCCTAGGGATCATCAAAGATTTGGATATTTTTTATAGCCTAACCCTGACTTGTACTTCTCAACAACATTGTCCCTTACTTGTTTGTAGAGTTCGTTGGTCTTCATGGCAGTGTTTGGTTAGTGGTGCCTCTTGCTTAGGTGTTGCAGCCTCTGGGGCCTTTCAAAAAGGTGTGTATATGTAATGACAGATCATGTGACACTTAGATTGCACACAGGTGGACATCATTTCACTAATTGTGTGACTTCTGAAGGTAATTGGTTGCACCAGATCTTTTTATGGGCTTCATAACAAAGGGGGTGAATACATACACACATGCCAATTATCAGTTTTTTATTTCTGAAAAATTGTTTTATGTATATATTTTTCTAATTTTACACCAACTTAGACTATTGTGTTCTGATCCATCACATATAATTCAGATTAAAAAAAAACAAAACATTGAACTAAAGGCTGTAATGTAAAAAGCCAAGTGAATACTTTTGCAAGGCACTGTATAGTTTATTTTATATTGTAATTGTATCGGATGATTACTGTATGAAACAGATACGTAAACAGATATACACTGCCATCTTCAGGCTGGCCTGCACATTGCAAGCAACAGCTTGCATGTGATCACTATGTTAAAGCTGTCTTATGCCCCGTACACACGGTCGGATTTTCCGACGGAAAATGTGTGATAGGACCTTGTTGTCGGAAATTCCGACCGTGTGTGGGCTCCATCACACATTTTCCATCGGATTTTCCGACACACAAAGTTTGAGAGCAGGCTATAAAATTTTCCGACAACAAAATCCGTTGTCGGAATTTCCGATCGTGTGTGCACAAATCTGACGCACAAAGTGCCACGCATGCTCAGAATAAATAAAGAGATGAAAGCTATTGGCTACTGCCCCGTTTATAGTCCCGACGTACGTGTTTTACGTCACCGCGTTCAGAATGATCGGATTTTCCGACAACTTTGTGTGACCGTGTGTATGCAAGACAAGTTTGAGCCAACATCCGTCGGAAAAAATCCTAGGATTTTGTTGTCGGAATGTCCAATCAATGTCCGACCGTGTGTACGGGGCAATAGTGATCACATGATTGTGAAATATGCTGATTGTTGGTAGAGACTGGATCTGGCAGATAAAATTGGGTCTGACTGCTAGCAATGGCGTGCTAGCTGTCAAATGTGGACCATATATAACATTGGGCATTGTGCTGTGGAACATTGATCTAAAAACTGCAGTCAGAAAGCAATAAAAGTAAATGAAACGTACTTAGAAAAATACCTGAGCTGTCATCTCAGACCTCCATTTGAAATGCTCGTTGCCTGGCTGTCTGGGGCTTCAGTACTTTTTTAGTCACTCCTTTGATGAGTAGTGTGAGGGTGAAGCCAGAACTTCTGATCTGCATACTTGTTGTGGGTCAAGTACTGAAGCCATTATATCAGCCTGACAAGGGGATAGTACTTACCAAGAGTTAGTATTTTCCAAAGAAGATGCTTTAGTTGTGGCGCCATAGTGTATGCTAATTCTAATAATATGTGCTTTATTTCCACCCCTCCAGGTATTAGGATGGGCTCACTGATGGCCGTATGAATTGGACCCTGTTCTGCGATGGAAAGGTGGCCAGTTCTGGCCTGGTTCCTGTTATTTACCCACATAGCTGATTGGCTAAGTACAGTTCAATCCCGGGAGTTCACAGTGCAGGATATTATCTATCTCTACCCATCAAGTAAGACATTCAATTATAATCAAGAGCACTGCTAGTCTTGGAGAGGAAGACGCTTTGTAAAAGCTTTATTTTTTATAATGAAGGTTTTAGGATATTTTGAATGGCACATTCTCAGTGTAATATGACAATTAGAGATGTGAACGTTGGAAAAATGTGTTTAATTAAGTTAATGGTTCTGTTTCTTCATATTCGTTATGTTAGAATGATTCTTTTTCGGAATTAGTTTCATATATTCGTTGTTCTGAATCGATTTGTATTTCGGAAGGCTGGCTATATTTATTTTAACGTGTTCCAGGGGCGGACTGACCATCCGGGCACTGCCCGAGGGCCCCATGCCACTAAGGGGCCCCATCAGCCCCTATGTAAAAATCTGTGTTTTTTTTTAAATCCCAAGATTATAGCTGCCCCGCCTCTCCAGTACCTTTTTAGTGTCTGTATGTGTATTCTGTGTGTGTATACTGTGTGTGTATATTGTGTGTCTGTGTGTGTATACTGTATGGGTGTGTGTGTATACTGTGTGGCCCCATAATCTATTGCCTGGGGGCCCCGTAATCTCCTATTGCCTGGGGGCCCCATAATCTCCTATTGCCGGGGGACCCATAATCTTCTCCTATTGCCCGGGTGCCCCATAATCTCCTATTGCCCGGGGGCCCCATGAGTTGTCAGTCCGCCCCTGAAGTGTTCATTTGTTATTTTGGGAGATTACTTATGCACTCTGTTTGGGTTGGATGGAGGTGGATCCAGGAGAATCTCAGAATATAACATAACATAATGAATGAAACTAAATCAATTTCGGATTAATTTATGTTGACAAGCAGAGATTCTGATGGCTCCACCTCCATCCAACCCAAACACAATAAAGCGGAGTTCCACCCAAAAGTGGAACTTCCCACTTATTTGCTCCCCCCTCTGGTGTCTCATTTGGCACCTTTTCAGGGGGGAGGGGGGAAAGGGGACATGTTTTTGACAGGTCCCTGTCCCCACTTCCGGGAGACGATGCTGCGGCGGAAGTCTCCTCAGAAGTTTGGCCCCCCTCCTCCTTCCTTCACCGCTGGGCCAATTAGAAAGCACAGTGCGCATCGCGCATGCACAGTAGAGAACCGTTTTCCCTTAGTATAGATGGAGATGGTGGCAGCAGAACCAGACAAGACGTGTTGGTAGGTTAATTGGATCCTGTCTAAATTGGCCCTAGTATGTATGAATGTGAGTTAGGGATCTTAGATTGTAAGCTCCTTGAGGGTAGGGACTGATGTAAATGTATAATATATATGTAAAGCGCTGCGTAAATTGACAGCACTATATAAGTACCTGAAATAATAATAATAAATAATAATATAGTAAAAGTCAGCAGCTACAGTATTTGTAGCTGCTGACTTTTATTTCCCCCCCCCCCCCCCCCAGGCTGGAGCTCCTCTTTAAGGAGGAATCATCATCTTATTTCACTTTTACACCTTACTGCATTTATTGCGATATGTTTCCATTTGATACGTAGGGCATTTTTAAAAATAAGATAATAAAAAATGTTAATGCTACATAAAAACTAAATTAATCCAAATCAGTTTGTATCATTCAATATGTAACATGTTTTGAATCTGAATGAAACAAATTCATTTTTTGTTTTGGTATCATTTATTTCAAATTCATTGGAATTCATTACTATTGTGATATCTCCAAATAATGAACATTGTGTCAGAATTTCTTTATGTAATGAAATGAATCACACATGTCTAATGACTATTGGAAGCATCACTCATTAAATATATCTGTATCTTTTTATAGGGTGTTTTTGTGTTGCTTTCAATCAAGTTCCCTGACAGATAAATGCGATTGTTCCCGTTTGTGATTGATTTGTACACGTTTCCACATGTCACGCATAAGGCAGTTCATTCACTTCAGTGGGCTGCCCTTTGCACGTCTGTCTCCCAAGAAGAAGCTCCTGCTCCTTTTTGTGCGCCGAGCTTAGTGCGATGTTTAAACACGAGTTTTGTCGCACGATTCTGACATACAACAATCGCAGCAGAATCACTCTGCGTTTATGGTGCCATTAAGAAAAATGGCACCCAAATGGCACCCAAATGCACATCGCATGTTTTGCTGCATTTTGGAACTGTGGGTAGATTCACACAATTCCAAATCGCCTAATGTGAATGGGATTTAAGGGTTTACAAACACATTCAACTCTATAGCTCTTCCTCATTTTTTATATGTTTGCTTTCAGGTTTTGGATAAGTTTGTTGTCACCGTGATGTTCCAGGTCCACCATTGTCTCCACCAAGCTATTCACCTGTAATATAGGTTTTAATGCCCATTTATACCTTTGTGTTGCAGGAACATGGGCGTGTTTTCTTGTTGCAGTGCCATTCATTTTGAATAGCACCCCAACACACTAAGGCAGTGGTCTCCAAATTGCGGCCCGGGGGCCGGGTGTGGACCTTTGCTTGCCTTTATTAGGCCCTTGGGACACTATTCCTCCCGCTCTTACAACTACACCAACAATGGGGCATAATTCCTGTCACTGACCCCAACAATGGGGTACTATTCCTCCCACTGACACCAATGATGGGGCACCATTCCACCCACTGACAGCAATAGTGGGGCACTATTCCTTCCACTGACACCAATGATGGGGCACTGTTGCTCCCACAGACACCAACACTAGAGCATAATTCCTCTCACTGACACCAATGATGGGGAACTATTTCTCCCACTAATACCAATGATGGGGTACTATTCCTCTCACAGACACCGATAATGGGACACTATTCCTCCCACTGATACCAATGATGGGGCACTATTTCTCCCACTGACACCACAATGGGGCACTATTCTTCCTACTGATACCAATGATGGGGCACAATTCCTCCCACTGATACCAATATTGGGTCATTATTCCTCCCACTGACACCAATTATGTGGCACTATTCTTCCTACTGATACCAATGATGGGGCACAACTCCTCCCACTGATACCAATATTGGGTCATTATTCCTCCCACTGACACCAATTATGGGGTACTATTCTTCTTACTGATATCAATTATGGGGCACTATTCCTCCCAGTGAAACCAATGATGGGGCACAATTCCACTGATACCAATGATGGGACACAATTCCTCCCACCGATACCAATAATGGGTCACTATTCCTCCCACTGACACCAATGATGGGGCAATATTCCTCCACCGATACCAATAATGGGTCACTATTCCTCCCACTGATACCAATAATGGGGCACTATTCCTCCCACTGACACCAATGATGGGGCAATATTCCTCCCACCGATACCAATAATGGGTCACTATTCCTCCCACTGATACTAATAATGGGGCACTATTCCTCCCACTGACACAAATGATGGGGCATTATTCCTTCCATTGACACAAATCAGGGGGCATTCTTTACTACCATTGATGTCAGGGCATTTTCTACTCCCACTGGCCACAGTCTGGCCCCCTCAAAGTCTGAAGGACAGTAAACTGGCCCTTTGTTCAGAAAGTTTGGAGACCCGCAACGCACATGTGTTGCAACACAACATGGCCCACACTTGTTGCATTGGACATGCCACAAATTTGTGTGTTGGATTACAGATTTTGTAGAACATCTGATTTTTTTTTTTTAATTTTTGGTGTGTTGGAAGCCCATTGATTTTAAATGGTCGCTCTAACGCGCTTGTGTTAACGTATTGCAAGAATATAAATGGCCTTTATAAGTAGACCTGAAGCCCGTTCGGTAGACTCCCCTCTTCTGATTCATTTGGCAACCATTGACTTTGGAATAGAAAGTGATGGTAAATACTAAATGTAACAGTTGGCTCAATAACAGACTCTTGAGCCAGCCATAGACGGATCGAAATTTTGCTGGATCAATAGGAGCCGGACGAATGTGATCCATATATGGCCAGGCTGGTTGTACTGAAGTCGATCCATTGAGTGACTTCAGTACAACCAGCCTGTTGGATTTTTCTTAATGTGATCACTGCCAGCAGCTATAGCCGCAAGCAGTGATCATTGTATTCTGACAGCAAGTAAACCTCCCCCTGTCAATATTCAATAGCTCCGTGGGAGGGATTCCCCCATGAACACTGATTGTGTTGATGTGGGAATCAAGCAATTTTATTTCCTTCAACCCGTGGAAAGAGGAAAGAAAATTGGTTAATGTATGGCCTACCTTGTTCAGGTGACAACATGCTAAGAGGGGATTTTCCTCCACTGTGGAGAAATTTCCTTTCACTTCCTGTTGCGTCTCTAGGACAGGTTGTAGAGGGAAATCTCCCCAATGGGACACAGCCAGCAAAGAAAACCAGACAGGGTGTTTCATCTTTCATTGCTCTATCCAAAAGAAGAAAAAGGTTTTCAAACTTTCTCTTTTTTTAACAGCATATTTAGCTTTGCATAGCGGCAATCATTTTTGAGATTTTCTAACAAAGTAGTTTTTTTTGGCATTTTGTCTGTGTGCATAAAGAAAAAAAAAAAGAAGTCACTTTAGTGACACATCCGGGTTTTCTAACTGTTGTGGTGTTGTTTTTGTAGCAACGCCGTACCCCGGGGGATTTAAATGCTTCACCTGCGAAAAGGCAAAGGACAATTATGAGTGCAATCGCTGGGCCCCAGATGTCTACTGCCCAAGAGGTAAGTGCTCTCATGCATGAAATCCTCTTCTCTAATCCTTTAATGACTGACACACAATGAATATTTTTGCCCTAGTGATAAAAGCCCATTTGTTACACCCATGAAGTGGAGGATTTTAGAACACTGACTGTTTGTAACTTTGAATTTGTCACGCCCAGCCCCTCCGCCCCTGACTTTCTAATCACTTTAGAAAATTAAAGCTAACCTTTTCCCAACTTATTATTGAGTAGACTTGTCATGGTAGGCGGACAGCTCGGTCACTGTGATGACTACAGAAGTCTGAGAGCATGCTGGGAATTTCTGCAATGTGAACACAGCATTTGTAATGGCACCTCCTCCTACTATAGCATCACATACTACACCCTCTTTAACTTGGATGGAACTTATTCCATCATGTCGTCATATCCATTAATAAATACACAAGACAAAAGCAGATCCAGTAAAATTATAATTGTCTAATTTATGTATCATTTTATATACCATATATGTAAAGCACTGCCCCTTTAAGTGCAAAAAAAAATAAATATTTAATACCGCCTATTTATTTATCAATCACATGATGTGGCATTTCTATTATAATTCTTTAAAGGCGAAATCTAGGCAGATATAAAAGACACAAAGTAATGCAGCTTTGTATTCATTAATAGATCATTTTGAATGCAGGCAGTGTAAGTAGTTGAATATGGCTTGGTATCAGCCTTTGTTCACCGTACAGCTGAGCACAAACTGGGAGAGGGATAAGCAGCACTAGGAGCTAATCATGTGTGCTATGCAAGGAGCACCCTGATGGAAGGAGAGAGCGGACTGACAAAGAAATGGGTATATTCATTCTGCTCCTTCTCCTTTCACTCAGCAGTCTATTTTTTACTGCCCCCAAACTGCAAGGCCTCGAGGACTTTTTGAATATTTTTTTTTTTTTTTACTGTTGTTACTGGAAGGTTGGCTGTTGATGAGTAGGCATTTAGGGAGTTAGTGGAAGGTTGGTTGTTGATAAGTAGGCATTTAGAGAGTTATGCCGCGTACACACGGTCGGACTTTCCGGCATACTTGGTCCGGCGGACCAGAGTGTGCCGGACAATCCGCCCGTGTGTGGGCGGCGGCGGACTTTTCCGGCGGACTTCTTCCCAAAAGCCCGCCGGACCTAGATTTGAAAAAAGTTTCAAATCTTTCCGTCGGACTCAGTTTCGGGCGGAAAGTCCGCTCGTGTGTGTGCTGGTCCGACGGAAAGCCCGCTCGTGTGTAGGCTGGTCCGACAGACCAAATACGACAAGAGGGCAGGGTATTGCATCTCGCGCTCGCTGCAATAGGAAAAACAAATCTTCCTATTGCGGCGAGCGCGGGGCATACCAGGCCCTTAGGTCTGGTATGGATTATAAAGGGAACCCCGCTACGCAGAAAAAACGGCGTGGGGTCCCCCTAAAATCCATACCAGACCCCGATCCGAGCACGCAGCCTGGCCGGTCAGGAAAGGGGGTGGGGACGAGCGAGCGCCCCCCCCCCTCCTGAACCGTACCAGGCCGCATGCCCTCAACATGGGGGGGTGCTTTGGGGGAGGGGGCGCCTTACGGTGCCCCCCCACCACAAAGCACCTTGTCCCCATGTTGATGAGGACAAGGGCCTCTTCCCGACAACCCTGGCCGTTGGTTGTCGGGGTCTGCGGGCGGGGGGCTTATCGGAATCCGGGAGCCCCCTATAATAAGAGGGCCCCCAGATCCCGGCCCCCCCACCCTATGTGAATGAGTATGGGGTACATGGTACCCCTACCCATTCACCTAGGTAAAAAGTGTCAATAATAAAACACAACACAGGTTTTTAAAATAATTTATTAAACAGCTCCGGGGGGGCTCTTCTTCCTTCTTCGGGGGTCCCTCCGGTTCATCTTCTCCCGGCGTCCGGTTGGTTCTTCTCCGCTCTCCGGCCTCTTCTCCCGGTGTCCCAGGTCTTCGGCCGGCCCCTCCGCTGTCTTCATGTAGCTCTATTGCCAGCGGAGGTCCGGACTTCTGGGCTTCTTGTCTTCTCTTCTCTTCTCTTCCCCCAGATGTTGACACGACGCTCTCTCCGGCTGGACTGGTCTCTGAGGGCTGCGTTGTGACTTATATAGGCGGAGACCCCGCCCCCATATGATGTCACAGTCCCTGGGCATGCTGGGACTGTGACGTTTTAGGGGGCGTGGTTGACCACGCCCCCTAAAACGTCACAGTCCCAGCATGCCCAGGGACTGTGACATCATATGGGGGCGGGGTCTCCGCCTATATAAGTCACAACGCAGCCCTCAGAGACCAGTCCAGCCGGAGAGAGCGTCGTGCCAACATCTGGGGGAAGACAAGAAGACAAGAAGCCCAGAAGTCCGGACCTCCGCTGGCAATAGAGCTACATGAAGACAGCGGAGGGGCCGGCCGAAGACCTGGGACACCGGGAGAAGAGGCCGGAGAGCGGAGAAGAACCAACCGGACGCCGGGAGAAGATGAACCGGAGGGACCCCCGAAGACGGAAGAAGACCCCCGAAGCCGGAGGAAGATCCCCCCCCCCCGGAGCTGTTTAATAAAATATTTTAAAAACCTGTGTAGTGTGTTTTATTACTTACACTTTTTTCCTAGGTGAATGGGTAGGGGTACCATGTACCCCATACTCATTTACATAGGGTGGGGGGCCGGGATCTGGGGGCCCCCTTATTAAAGGGGGCTCCCAGATTCCGATAAGCCCCCGCCCGCAGACCCCGACAACCAACGGCCAGGGTTGTCGGGAAGAGGCCCTTGTCCTCATCAACATGGGGACAAGGTGCTTTGGGGGGGGCGCAGGGCGCCCCCCTCCCCCAAAGCACCCACCCCCCATGTTGAGGGCATGCGGCCTGGTACGGTTCAGGAGGGGGGGGGGCGCTCGCTCGTCCCCACCCCCTTTCCTGACCGGCCAGGCTGCGTGTTTGGATCGGGGTCTGGTATGGATTTTAGGGGGGGCCCCACGCCGTTTTTTCGGCGTAGGGGTTCCCCTTTATAATCCATACCAGACCTAAGGGCCTGGTATGCCCCGCGACGGGGCTCGCAAGGTGTCAATCTCGCCGATAAAAGCGGCAAGATTGACATCCTTTTCTAGTCCCGTCGCACCTGAGTCACGTTCAAAATGAACGGACTTGGCCGTGTGTGGGCAAGTCCGTTCATTCTGAAAGTCCGCCGGAACTCCGGCGAAAGTCCGTCGGAAAGACGGGCGGACTTAGCCCGCCGGAAAGTCCCGGCGTGTGTGGGCAAGTCCGTCCGTTTTAAAGTCCGGCGCACCTGGCGGACAAAGTCCGTCGGAAAGTGTGCCGGACCAAGTAGGATAGAAAGTCCGACCGTGTGTACGCGGCATTACTCGAAGGTTGGTTGTTGATGAGTAGGCAATTAGGGAGTTATTGGAAGGTTGGTTGTTGATGAGTAGACATTTAGGGAGTTACTGGAAGGTTGGTTGTTGATGAGTAGGCATTTAGGGAGTTATTGGAAGGTTGGTTGTTGATGAGTAGACATTTAGGGAGTTATTGGAAGGTTGGCTGTTGATGAGTAGGCATTTAGGGAGTTACTGGAAGGTTGGTTGTTGATGAGTAGGCATTTAGAGAGTTACTGGAAGGTTGGTTGTTGATGAGTAGACATTTAGGGAGTTACTGGAAGGTTGGTTGTTGATGAGTAGACATTTAGGGAGTTACTGGAAGGTTTGGTTGTTGATGAGTAGGCATTTAGAGAGTTACTGGAAGGTTGGTGTCATGGTTATGCGGTAATCTTTCTCTGTCAGCTTACCTCTCCTCCATGTGTTCACCTTTAGAGGCCAGTCACCCTCACCTGACTGCTTATATAATCTTCCCTCAGCATAGCTCCACCTCAGCCTCTAATTAGGAACACTATATTAACCTGTGCATTGCAAGCCTACCTTGCTGATCAACCATTGTGTGTTTAGCTTTTGTGTGCTACTTGTTGTGTCTCCTACGTCTGATTCCAGTTACCGGTCTTGGCCTGTTCTCGACTATCCCTGTCTGCTTGTGACCCTAACCTTTGGCGTGTTCTATGTTTATCCTTTTCTGCTAGTCGCCCCGACCTTGGCTTATCCCTTTACTATCCTTGTTGTTCCAGACTGCTGCTTCCTTCCTCCTTCTCCTGTAGTCTACCGTGAGCGTGAGCTGTGAGACCCTGGGGGCCGCGACCTGGAGCCAGACTGCAGCGCAGTCCATCCTCACCACTAGAGGCTCTGGTGAACACCTTCTGGCTCTTAGACTCTGCGCCCTGGGGAATCTTATGCTCTAGCTCCCAGTGGGATCTGTGTTAGTGATCCAGTAGACCTGCTTCCTGAACCTCCCAGAGTTCAATTCGCAGCAGTCAGTCCTAGGGTCCACTACCTTAGCGGTGCACTCCTGACTCCTACGGAGTGCATCTGTCACCTGGACTCAGGTGACCTGACAGTTGGTTGTTGATGAGTAGGCATTTAGGGAGTTACTGGAAGGTTGGCTGTTAATGAGTAGGCATTTAGGGAGTTACTGGAAGGTTGGCTGTTGATGAGTAGGCATTTAGGGAGTTGACAAGGTAGCCAAAATTGTAGTCATGCTTGTGGTAGTAGTGTGATAAGGGGTACATCCTTAGGAGGGTTTACAGGAGACAGAGCGGTCAGAATTTGTGGCATTAATGTGGTGATGATCACTGTTAGAACAGGAAGGAGGCACATACTTTGATCAGCCATAACGTTATGACCATTGACCTGTAAAGTGATTATCTCATTGCAATGGCATCTGAAAGTGGGTGGGATAGATTAAGCAGCAAGTAAACATGTTGTCCCTGAAGTTGATGTGCTGAAAGCAGAAAAAATGGGTATCACAGTTAGTTGTGTATGAGGCTGCATAGCTGCAGACCGGTCAGGGTGATCATGCTAACTCGTGTCCACAGCCAAAAGCACCCACAATGGGCACATGAGCATCAAAACTGGAACACTGAGCAATGGAAGAAGGTAGCCTGGTCTGAAGAATCACATTTTCTTTCACATGATGAGGATAGCCAGGTGCAAGTGTGTCACTTACCTGGGGAAGGGAGGGCACCAGGATGTAGTTTGGGAAGAAGGCAAGCCAGTGGTGGCAGTGGGATGCTTTGGGCAATGTTCTGCTGGAAAGCCTTGGGTCCTGCCATTCATGTGAATGTTACTTGACACGTACCACCTACCTAAACATTGTTGGTGACCAAGTACACCCGTTCATGGAAACAGTATTCCCTGATGACATTGGCCTCTTATCAGGATAATGCACCCTGCCACACTGCAACAATGGTTCAAGAATAGTTTGAGGAACACAACAACAAGTGTGAGGTGTTGACTTGGCCACCAAAATTGTCCAGATCTCAATATAATCGTGCATCTGTGGCATATGCTGGAAAAACAAGTCTGATCCATGGGGGGCCCCACCTCACAACTTACAGGACTTTAAGGATCTGCTACTGACGGCTTGGTGCCAGATACCATAGTACACCTTCAGATGTCCAGTGGAGTCCATGCTGAGACGGGTCACGGCTGTTTTGGTGGCAAAAAGGGGACCTACTCAATATTAGATATGTGGACATAAAGATATGGTTGATCGTGTAGTCTACAGCTTTGCAGGATCTGAAAGATGTTCTTATGTAACTTAGGCTGCCAAGCACATCAGGGATGAGCGATCACAAGCGAGCAAGCCCATTATTTTCCCTTTTTGTCAGGTAAACAGATCCCAAGTATGTCCTTCCACCGTGTGTTGAATATGTTTGGCTGGAGTTGCCCTTTAATTAAAGCCAGTTCACTCCAGTGACTGCACAGGAGACAAAACTGTCTGCAGATCTGTACTAGTGATAGAAGATGTGAAGGAGGTTGGCAGAATCTAATCAGCCATTAATCTGCGCAACATAATATTCTAATATCCACTTAGCGTCTCCGATCAGATAAAACCTGATTCCATTACTCGAGATTTTCTCCAGGGGCCCAGCAGATGAACTGTAATAGGGCCAGATACTGTTTTACAGTATCAGTTCCCTAAATATCCTCTGTTTACACATTTCCATCCCACGCTAGTCCGATCGTTTGAGTGGCACACAGACGTCGTCTAAGTGATTTTATTTGTCATGGAAAAAAAGTATTAAAAAAATCAATATTAGTTAACGCTGAAATCCATGTTGGATTCTTGCCTTTTGCTTATGTATGTCCAAGTCTTCTAAAGGGTCATTTCAAATATTTCATTATTGACAGACGCTGGGGAATTAAAGGAGTTGTAAACCCTCGAGGTTTTTACCTTAATGCATTCTATGCATTAAGGTGGAAAACCTTCTGTAGTGCAGCAGCCCCCCAGAGCCCCCCTTTTACTTACCTGAACCTGATCTTTCCAGTTACACGAACGAGCCCAGCAGCTCCAGCCGATGTCTCGAGTCCTCATTGGATAGTCTGATAGCAGCAGCAGCCATTGGCTCCCGCTGCTGTCAATAAAATCCAGTGACATGGGGGCGGGGCCGAGTCCTGCTGTCTGTGCAGCAGCAGGACTCGGGAGCGCGCCCGCAATGGGTGCCCCCATGGAAAGCGGCTCTCCGTGGGGGCACAACTGGGGGACCCCAGAAGAGGAAGATCGGAGCCACTCTGTGCAAAACCCTTGCACAGAGGAGGTAAGTATGACATGTTTGTTATTTAAAAAAAAACCTTTACAACCCCTTTAAATCATATTATAGTTTCTTAAATCTCTCATGGACTGCAGAGGTAAAATCTGTTTTTGAGTCGGCATTTCAGTATGAGGAAAGGAGTGCCGATAACTGGAATCTGTTTACCACGTGATCAGCTGATCACGTGGTAAAGAGCCGCTGATTGGCTCTTTATCTCAATCTATGATAAGCAGTGTCTGGAGGACACAATGATCACAGAGGGTGCTGCGCGCCCCCAGCAGTGGGCGCAATCACAGGAAGCCATCATATGACGGCGTCCCAGAACAAGACGACTGTCATTCGGCTGTAGCGCGGTCGGCAAGTGGTTAAAAATTGAATTTCCTGAAGAGATAAAACTATAATTCTACCACTTTACAGAACTCTGGTCTGGCCACATCTTCAGTATGCCCTCCAGTTCTGGTCACCAGTCCTCAGGAGGGATGTGCTGGAACTGGAGAGAGAAGCTTATAAGTGGGCTGGAGGACCTCCCTTATGAGGAGCGACTACAGAATACATGAAACGTATTCTCCCTGGAGAAAAGACACTTAAGAGGGGATATGATTGCAATATACAAACCGTTAAATGGTGACTGTGGCATTCAGAGGAAACTATTTAAGCTAAGGTCTGTAAAGAAGACATATGGCAACACAATGAAGTTGGACAAGAAGCGGTTCAGTGTTAAACTGCATAAAGGGTTCTTTACTGTTGAAGCAGTAAGGGTGTTGAACTCCCATCCACAGTTGGTGGTGTCAGCGGGCAGTGTAGATATAATAATAAAAAAAACTTTTTAGATGTGTTTCTTAATGAACTCAATGTACAGGGATATGGAAAATGGTAGCGAGATACACATTCAAGTTGGACTGGATAGACTGGTGTCTTTGTTCAACCTTACCAATCATGTAACTATGGTATGGTTGTTGAATGTTGCTTCTGGAGGAGATCAATGTGACACTGTATTGTAGGAGTCTTTGCTTGCACATGTTTACAGCTATGTGATAGATAAGAGGATATATGTTTAAAGGCTCAGACAGATTTTAGTAATGGCTGAGGAATATTTCTCTCCGTTCCCTGCGGGTTTGTGAACTTCCACGGCCTAATATCCAACTTTCACTGTAAATCTTCTATAAGTGATGTTGGGAAAGTACATGGAGCGTAAACTATGCGTCCTGTCAGAGCGTGGAAAAAAATAGCTTTTTGTTTTGGTTTAGTCTGTTTTATGCTAAGACTAAAATATGGCCTGCAGGTAATAATGGGGATTTAAATAGTTCTGCGTTGTTCCAATCCCCAATGATCTTATCACAACTTTGGTGATTTACGCTCTTCTCTGGTAGCCAGGAATCCTCTGACCCGACCTTCACTTAATGAACTTGTCTACAATGATGGGACAATAATTCATATCTCGCTGCTGCCTTCTCCTCCCTAATTGGGAGAGATTTAGGTAAACTGCTCTGTATGTGTTCTTCAGCTTAAAACTTCAATTTTGTGATTGATTTATAGAATTTGCTACGCAAGGCGGTTTGTAAATTAGAGAGATGGATTAGAACACCTGTCAGGTCTTTGGAAATGGAAGCTCATAAGAGGTCCTGATATGACTTTTTTTACAATAAAATTTAAAGAAAACAATCCAAAGAGGAGCCGACGCATTTCGGGAGTCCAAAAACACCCCCTAAATGTAAATTGACTAGAATTGAACGTAACCTTTAATGGTATTTCTTCCATATGGTCTTGGCAGCAGCTGGTTTGGCAGCAACCAAGGTTTTTTGTTTTGCCGTTTGTGCCCCGTTTGTGCCCTGGTTAGGAGGATTCACCCTCTATGAAAGTGAAAGAAAATCCAAAAGTTTGAGTTTTCACCAAACAGGAATAGAAGAGAAATCTTCCTCTAGTTCCTTTAACAGAAGCCAATGCAAGTTGTGCCAAAGTTGCACCAAAAGTAGTGCAGGAACCTTTTTCTGAGTCTGAGAGACTCAAGTCGCTCCCATTAGAATGGTTCCATTGCACTTAATGGGGCGCGACTTGTCATGTGACTTATACATGGAGCACTAGTGTGAACCGGGTCTTCTGGTGACAATAAGACCCCTTTACAATGAGGCAGTTTACAGGCATTTTAGCACTAGAAATAGCCCCTGTAAAGTGCCTGAAAACTGGCTCTCATTCATTGCAATGGGTGCTTTCACACCTGGGCTGTGCGCTTGCGGAACGTTTCAAAAAGTCCTGCAAGCAGCATCTTTAGGGCGCTTTGGGAGCGCTGTATACGCCCCTACCCATTGCAATAAATGGGCGGAAAAACGCTTCAGAAGCGCGGGCAACACTGGAGTTTTTAACCCCTTCTTTGGGGTTAAAAGCTCCCCGCTGGTGGCCGAAAAGCATTACAAAAGCACCACTTAAGCAGCAGTAAAGCGCCGCTAAACCGAGCAGTGCTTTACCGCTAACGGCCGGCGCTTTCAGTGTGAAAGCAGCCCAAGAGATTTATTATTTATTTATTTGTTACCAGTACTATACCGCCGTCAATTTACTCAGCGCTTTACATATATATTGTACATTCACATTAGTCCCTGCCCTCAAGGAGCTTTCAATCTAAGATTCCCTCACTTTGGAAGAATTTCCTCACAGGAAATGAAGGAAAACCTCTCCAATGGGACACAGGTGTACCCTATCCAAAATGGGGAAAAAAAGTGTTGGCTTTAGTTCTACTTTAAAGTATAAGTTCACCTGTTTGTAAAAAATGAAAAAGTGAACTAACAAAATAAAAATCCTGCAAGATTCCCAACCCACTCCCCCACTCCCCCAGTTAACATCCCCTATTCTTTCTGCAAGACCTCCAGGATGGATCAGAGTGATTCTGATTGGTCAGCACCGGCAAACAGCATCACTTTTATCTGTCCCCAGAAGCCCTGCAGAAAGAAGGCGAGAAGAGTAGGGGTTTCTAATCCCCGGACACCACATCACCCATGGAGGTAAGTACTGTGGGGACCAGGGAGGTGGAGTGGCTGGTGAAAGGTGAACAAACCCTTTTAAGCTGTGTAAATAAATAAAACTTTATTAAAGCTGAAATCCGGGCACAAATGTTTAGTTAAATATTATTCCTCATCAGCCATAAAGGTTATAAGTCAATTTTGCATGAACCAAATGCCTTTACACCTTTAATAATGCATTTAAAAACCCAAATATTACCTAAAATGTTGAATTTTTCCATTGCTTTCTGTCTGAGTGAAAACGTTAAGAATAGAGGGGTAAATCTTCCCAGCGGGGACACTGACAGCAATAAAATCCTACAGGAGATACTTGGATACAAACTTAGGGCATCGCCAAAAAATACATTCCTAATTAAAAGTACAAAAATCTTTATTTGAAGAGCTATTATTGTAGACAGAAGACGAACTCAATATAAAAACTAGTGGTTATAAAATCTAATAATTTTTACCTTAATACATTCTTTGCATTAAGGTAAAAAAGGTCACACTACCTTCCTTTCCCCCTCTCTAAATACTTACCTGAGCCCTCTTTTGATCCAGGGTTGTGCATGTCTGCAGTTGCCCTGGACTCTGTTCCTCTTCCCACTGGACAGATTTAGAGCTGCCATTGGCTCCTGCTGCTGTCAATCAAATTCTATGAGGAAGGGGTGGGGCCAAGTCACGCTTTGTGTGTCTATGGATGGACACAGCCTGGCTCACAAGAGGCTTGCTATGGTAGCGCAGTCAGAAGAGGCAGAAGGAAGAGTGCCAACGGGAGACTCCAGAAGAGTAGGTAAGTATAAACCTCTTTTTTATTTTAGGAAGAAAAAAAAATCAAGTCTTTACAATAACCTTAACCAGTCATGCTTCCAATAACTCCTTGTGTCAATAGAAGCAATTTATCTTAATCCATCTCCATAGATCACACCTGAAGATGCCTCTAAAGTTCATGTAACCAGGTAAATATATTGTCAAAGTTGGTTGATGTATGCCTTAAAGGAATTGCAGTTCCTTTAAGGCATACATAAACTAAAGTTGACAATATATTTACCTATTTACGTAAACTTTGGAGACATCTTTATGTGTGACCCATGGAAATTCCTTTTGGCATTTTCTATATATGGACTAAGATAAATTGCTTCTATTGACACAAGGAGTTAATATATTATACAGTATAGTATTGTAATTTTTTTTTTGTATTTTTATTATTGTAAAGTTTTTATTTTATATCATGGTGGTTATTTGGCTGCAATTATAGCACTTTAAATAAAGATTATTTGTACTTTCAGTTTTTACTTTATCTTTTGGAGATGCCTGAAGCTTGTATCTAAATATCCCCGTTAGATTTATACTGAAAAGTCCAAGTATTTCCTGTTGTGGTTTGATATGTTTTTCTTCATAGAGTCGCATGTAGGGGGTAGAAACCTTTACCTTCCATTTTGACGGCGATAAAATCTTGGGGTTTTAAGCCTTCTTTACTTTATCTGAAACAAAAAGTGTTGATTTTATATATACTGCAATGTTATTTAACATTAAAGGGGTTGTAAAGCTAATTTTTTTGCAATCAATATCCTATCTATATGCTGCATACATCAGTAATCTAGCTGTTATTTCTCCTGAAATTTTTGATTTACCTGTTATATACCTTCTTCTTTTTCCGCACTTCCTCCTTGACTCTCTGTATGATATCCTCGGCGTCCGTTTTTTGGAGCGCGCTCCCTGCCGCAACGTCGTGTCTTCATGGGAACCAGAATTCCCTTGATTTCTTAGCGGCATCGCGCATGGGCAGTGTCGCTTTTTCGCTGTGTGAAAGAATGAGAACGAGCCTTGTTTTATAATGTGGGATTGACTTACTAAAGGCAAATAGACTGAGCACTGCAAGAGCAGTTGCTCCAGAGCTTAGTAAATGAGCAGAAGCTCCGCTGACTTCCATCATCCAGTCTTGTGCAAGCAAAAATGCATTTTTTTTTTAAATTTTCCTTGCACGTGATTGGGTATTCTTTGCAAAGTAAAGCTTTACCTTTTTTTCGAAGCTCTGGACCAACCACACTTGCAGAGTGCAACTGCACTTTGCAAAGTGCACAGTCTATTTGCCTTTAGTAAATCAACCCCAATGTCTCTTGACAGTGCAAATTTCTTTCCTATAACCACGTCTATGGCCGGTCTTAGTTTAGTTGTATTAATGAGGTCCACTTATTACCATTGCTACATCCTGGAGAGCAGTTAGGCTGCAGAAGCAGATACCTTACTCTTGATAATTGGAATTTAAAGACTTTCCCTTCAGTGAAATGCCGTTAGAGGTAATCTCCTCTCCTCCCGGATGGCTGACATCGCCTGTGATTTATGCATTACCTGCTGCATATCAGTCGTCACCTCACCTGGCGTCTGCAGCTAGCGAGAAAGAGACGTTTCAGCGTTCCCTCGCCGTTTTCTATACTCCCAGGTGGAAAGAGGCCCTTTCTATTGTCAGAATGTATTTACCAAACATCATTGTCCACTGCCCATGATATAGTATGTCTGGAAACCACACTTTGCAATTAATCAGCGCACAATAGCTGTCCCTTCACAGGGATTAGTTGTAGCTTATGATGTTGCTCAGATGTTTTCATGTAGATAAGTTTGACAGGACATTAGAAAACCAGGAAGAAGCGAGTAGGAAAAGTAGGACAGGGAGGATGAAACCATTCAAGGAGTAATCCAGTTGTACAGACTGAAAACTTTGCATATCCATTTATTCTGAGGACACAGTATACCTGCTGATTGGTTGTGTTTTTTATCATAGTGTCCATCATGGTTTTCTACATGACTTGTTGTTTTTAAGACTTATGCCGCGTACACACGGTCAGACTTTAAAGTCAGACGGACGCCGACGGACAAAATGCGGCTGACAATCCGATCGTGTGTGGGCTTCCCCGGACTTTCAGCGGACTTTTCCAGCCGCAAATCTAACGAACTTTAGATTTGAAACATGCTTCAAATCTTTACGTCGTAACTACGCCGGACCCAGAAATCCGCTCGTCTGTGTGCTAGTCCGACGGACAAAAACCGACGCTAGGGCAGCTATTGGCTACTAGCTATGAACTTCCTTATTTTAGTCCGGTGTACGTCATCACGTACGAATCCGTCTGACTTTTGTGTGATCGTGTGTAGGCAAGTCCGTTCGTTAGAAAGTCTGCCGCAAGTCCGCCAAAAGTCCTTCGAAAGTCTGTTGGACAGGCTGTCGGACTTTTGTAGACGAAAAGTCCGACCGTGTGTACGCAGTATTATGCCCCGTACACACGATCGGACTTTCCGACAACAAAACCGTGGATTTTTGTTCGAAGGATGTTGGCTTCAACTTGCCTTGCATACACACAGTCACACAAATGTTGGCCAACAATTACGAACGTAGTGACATACAAGACGTACGTGATCTCTCCAGCTCGTACTTGATTCCGAGCATTCATGGACTTTTGTCTGACGGACTTGTGTACACACGATCGGAAAGTCCGACAATAAACATTTGTTGGCGGAAAATTTGAGAACCTGCTAGCCAACATTTGTTGACGGAAAGTCCGACAACAAATGTTCGATGGAGCATGCACACGGTCGGACTTTCCGCCAACAAGCTCACATGCAACATTTGTTGTCGGAAAATCCGATCGTGTGTACGGGGCATAAGAGATTTACCTTTGGTCTGGAATTGCTCCTAAAAAATAACAGGGTACTTCCCGGGACGGAAGTGTGCCTAGGCACTCCTGCGCCTATAGTCCCATAGCTGTATATCTTCAGTATTACATTTTAGGCACTGCTGGCTCTGACTGCTAGTCTCAGGGATTTAGTGATACAACTTCTCTGCTGCTCACTGTTCTGGTTTCCTCCACACCAAACTCACCAAACCATGTCTGTATGGAGCTGGCTTTGTACACAGTCCTGCTGGAACAGAAAAGAGACTTCCCCAAACTGTTGCCACAAGGTTGGAAGAGTACAATTGTCTGAAATGTCTTTGCTGTGATATTAAGAGTACCCTTCAATGTACAGGACACCATCTGTCCTGGCCAAACTTTTTCTGAAACAGAGTGCATTATGTTGGCTTTATGATACACACGTTGGTACTCTTTTTCCATACACTTTGGGAATTCCCAGCCTTACAGCCTTTCTGGCACTTGGTTCTAGAGAAGATACAGCACACCACAAGCTTTGACGTAGCTGCCAACCCAGCGGCAGTCCTCCTCCATCTGACCCAAATGTCTTGTAAGAGGTATAAGAAATCCATGTTGCTCCAGTTGATGAATGCCTCAAAGTTGTGTTGCCTGGAAAAGCGCCTCCCCACCAACTTTGAGACAGTTTGCCAGGGTGAATGATATACAGGAAATGAAAGTACTAACTGCAGCCCTCGGGGATAAGGTCTCTGATCAACATAAAAAATTGTATTACTGGAACAAATTTAAATATTCATCTAGATACAATCAACTACTTTGAACTCTCAGGCCTATATCCTGTAACCACGAGCCTTCTTGGAGTCTGGAATCTGTTCGAGCTTGGCCTGCCCAGGGAAGTTGGATATAACATCGGACATTTTGCCTATTCATTAAAAAGGCCTCCTTCCTTTCCCTGACTTTTTCCCCTTTGTACACCTCCCTTTCCAACATTACCTCCCCCCATCCCCTCCCTTTTTTTTCTCCCCCAGGTTGAATGCTTTACTCAAACCACCTCCAAAAACGATATCAGATTTAAAATTCGTTTTGGATCTGGAATGTTTTCCTGCATATTGTTTAATTCTTCTTTTTCTTTCTGAAATAATGAAAATTGTTTGGAATTGTAGTTATGTCTTTATGAGTATATACTGTATAGTCTTTCAGAAACTTAAAATGTTTGTCTGTGTTGTTTGATTTCCTTGCAATAATTACTAGTTGCATGTAGAAAATTGTCCATGTTTGTTTGTGCTAAACACTCCCTGCATGGGAGTTTTTGTGCAATTGATGGTTGGGATGTGACAATTCTCTAATAAAGAATGTAAACAAACAAAAAAAAGGTACCCTTCACTGGAAATACCTGAATTCACATTCGTTTGGCCATATAGTGGTGAGTGTGCCAAACATTTTGCTATGTGGTGTCATCTGTATGTTGCAGCACAAGGAGGTTGAGGAAGAAATTCACAATAAGCCATCGTCAACTCACTTCTTCATTGACTTCTCTGCTCCTCCTCCTGTTGCGGACAATCATTTTTGGGTTTGATGCCCACCACTGCCATTTACTGGTAGATAATCATTACCTTAGCTGCGGTCCACTGGCTCATTGCGCTGAAAGTTCCTGAGCAAAGGTTCAGATTCCCTCTTCTCAGTGCTTTGGGAATTTTTCCTGCAGTTATTCAGATCTGCTGGTCTAAATAGGTCTCAGCTTGACCTTCTTTTTCTGCAGTTTGGTATGACTTGTCTTTCATCGAATATTTGTTTCTCTTTGATTGCTACTGGTCCCAACTCCTTTTGTATTCTGGTTAGTGTACCCCATCTGCCATATGTCTTAATCTTCTTTATGTTTCTTGGACCATGCTTCTATGTCTCATACTGAATGTCTGACTATTAGTCTGCTTTCCGATTCAGCACCTAAGGGCCATGCAGTCAAGCTTTGGGCTTTTGTAAGGGTGAAGGCCATGTACTCCTTAAACTGTGCATCATAGTGACAGCCTATGTTGGCCACCGGTGACATACAGTAGAGTATCCACCCTTATCTGTGATCAAATTGTTCATCAGTATTTGGAACTTGTGCTTGGCTCAGTTTTTACTCTTCAGCATTTGAATACATATTACTCAATGAAGGTTACATGGTCCCGAAGGTGGGTCCAACAACTAGCTGTGCATTCATATTCCCATCGCACACGTTCCTGGTAAAGGCTCTAAGATACTGGGTGCTGCAGCAACCACGAGCTGGGGACTGGATCTTACATGACACAGTGTAGATATTTGCCAGCACACAACGAATCTTCAAGTTGAGTCCAAACGGCTTTTTATTGAAGCACGATCACATCACAAGCAAGAGAGTGCAATGTTTTATGCCCCGTACACACGGTCGGCTTTTCCGACGGAAAATGTGTGATAGGACCTTGTTGTCGGAAATTCCGACCGTGTGTAGGCTCCATCACACATTTTCCATCGGATTTTCCGACACACAAAGTTTGAGAGCAGGATATAAAATTTTCCGACAACAAAATCCGTTGTCGGAAATTCCGATCGTGTGTACACAAATCCGACACACAAAGTGCCACGCATGCTCAGAATAAATAAAGAGATGAAAGCTATTGGCCACTGCCCCCTTTATAGTCCAGACATACGTGTTTTACGTCACCGCGTTCAGAACGATTGGATTTTCCGACAACTTTGTGCGACCGTGTGTATGCAAGACAAGTTTGAGCCAACATCTGTCGGAAAAAATCCTAGGATTTTGTTGTCGGAATGTCCGAACAAAGTCCGACCGTGTGGACGGGGCATAAGAGTCACGCATGTGATGATTATCACACTCCTGACGAAAGGAGTCCTGCATGACTCCAAAACGTTGTACTCTCTTGTTTGTGATGTGATCATACTTCAATAAAGCTTTTTTCGACTCAACTTGAAGATCTGTGGTGTGCTGGCAAAAATCTACATTGCAACAACCAGCTGTGTCCCTTAGTGAGGTCATTCACTGTAAACGCACTTTGTTCAGTGAGTTACATCATACGTTTTCGGAGAAAATATTCATCTTTTGTCTTGCTAATCACTTATCGAGTTTGTGGACTGCCAGAATTCTGACAATCTTGTTCTTCTTTCCTTACTCAATAACTGTTTCTGTATGAGCGCTGCCTTTGTGTAGATGGACCGGAGATGAGAGATGGGTCAGACAGCTTGTAATAACTGAACCTGTGCCGGCGGTATGTTAGTTTGTAGAAAGCTCCTGTTGTTTTGATTCAGGGTGTGTTGAGATCACTGAACGATATTGAAATGGAGATTTGTTTGTGGGGTTAGGCCTTAACTCCCCTGACAGGTTTCCTGGCTATGATGATAACCTTCGCAGGAATACATTTACTCATACCTTACTTTACTATATAAAAATGGTATGTGATGTGAAAGAAAAACTCCAGACTGAAAAAAATTACAAAAAAAAAAAAACATAGAACTGAATTACGAAGGGGTGTATGCATAACTCTTTTCACACAGAATTTCTTTTTTATCAATTGGACCCAAAAAAGTCCAGCAAGCACCAGGACCATCTCCTACAGTTGATTCAGCTGCGGGATCGGGGCGCAACCAGTGCAGAGCTTGCTCAGGAATGAGAGCAGGCAGGTGTGAGGACATCTGCATGCACAGTGAGGCGAAGACTTTTGGAGGATGGCCTGGTGTCAAGACAGGCAGCAAAGAAGCCACTTCTCTCCAGGAAAAACATCAGTGACAGACTGATATTCTGTAAAAGGTACATGGATTGTACAAAAACATCGTCCGAGAGCAACTTCTCACAACCATCGAAGAACAGTTTGGTGACGAACAATGCCTTTTCCAGCATGATGGAGCACCTTGCCATAAGGCAAAAGGGATAACTATGTGGCTTGGAGAACAAAACACCAAAATTTTGGGTCCATCGCCAGGAATCTCCCCAGACCTTAATCCCATTGAGAACTTGTGGTCAATCCTCAAGAGACGGGTGAACAAAAAACCCCCCACAAATTCTGACAAACTCCAAGCATTGATTATGCCAGAATTGGCTGCCATCAGCCAGGATGTGGCCCAGAAGTCTGTTGACAGCATGCCAGGGTGAATTGCAGAGGTCTTGAAAAAGAAGAGGTCAATACTGCAAATATTGACTCTTTGAAATGCTTGTAATTATACTTCAGTATACCCAGTGGCGACTCTAGGAACAATATATAGGGGGGGGGGGCACATATGATACCACAGTCAAAATTGGGGGCACTAATAATTTTCACCACTAAAGCATGGCACTGAAAAAACGAAATAAGTATATATAAATAAGATTACAAAATACAATGCAGTATGCAATGATACCTTTCTATTGTACTAACCTAACACTTAAAAGACAAGCTTTGGTGTCAGCGGAAGCACTATTAACCCCCAGCACTGATGTCAGCGGACACACTTTTAACCCCCAGTATTGTTGTCAGCGGACGCACTATTAACCCCCAGTATTGGTGTCAACGGACAGTCTAATAATGCCCAGCTCCGGTGTCAGCGGACGCACTATTAACCCCCAGCATTGGTGTCAGCGGACGCACTATTAACCCCCAGCATTGGTGTCAGCGGACGCACTATTAGCCCCCAGCATTGGTGTCAGTGGACAATCTAAAAATCTCCAGCTTTGGTGTCAGCGGACGCACTATTAACCCCCAGCATTGTGTCAGCGGACGCAATATTACCCCCAGCATTGGTGTCAGGGGACGCACTATTAACCCCCAGCATTGGTGTCAGTGGACACACTATTAACCCCCAGCATTGGTGTCAGCAGATGCACTATTAAACACCAGTATTGGTGTCAGCAGACGCACTATTAACCCCCAGCGTTGGTGTCAGTGGACGCACTATTAACACCCAGCATTGGTGTCAGTGGACGCACTATTAACACCCAGCAATGGTGTCAGTGGACGCACTATTAACCCCCAGCATTGGTGTCAGTGGACGCACTATTAACACCCAGCAATGGTGTCAGTGGACGCACTATTAACACCCAGCAATGGTGTCAGTGGACGCACTATTAACCCCCAGCATTGGTGTCAGTGGACCCACACTCCACAAATTTCAACCCCAGTCACCCCACTAAGGACTTTGCTCGGCCTCAGTGTGATGGCTCACTCACCTCTCCTCCTGGTAGTCAGCTGGTGGCCTGTCTGAACCTTCTGCCTCTCGAGTCCTCTCCTCCTGGCTGTCCAGTCCTTCAACACAGGCCTAGGGCATCCTGAGAACACAACGATCTCCTGCCCTGAGTGGAGGCCGGATGGGTGGCAACAGGACCCTGGATCCGGTGGCCGGGCAATAGCCTCCGAGGGATCTCAGCTCTGGTAGATCAGTGCCTAGGTGGGTGGGGTGATGGGCGGATCCTCCCTCCGCTATGTTCTCTCTGCTGGACTGTGTCTGTTTGCTTTGCTGTGCGCGCTGGGCTGCAGTAGCATGTGGGGAGAGGAGACAGGAGAGAAAAAAGCTCCCACTATGTGAGCAACACTGCATGCTGCCGCATGTGACCCCCTGGCCCCCAGTGGAGGGGGGCACAAGCATTGGCAAACAATAACCTAGGGGGCCATCGCCCCCCTCTTGCCCCCCTCTAGCGACGCCACTGAGTATACCATAGTAACATCTGACAAAAAGATCTAAAAACAGCTGACTTTACTTTTAACAAAAGTTATATTTGTGTAATTCTCAAACTTTTTGCCACGGCTGTATTTGTTATTTATGTACTCCACACGGCCTCATTTCTTTATTATTTACTAGGGATTTTGGAGTGTTTGTGTGCCACGAAAATAACATTAGGCCCTGTTCATGCCTGTGCATTTTACCTGCATTGTGTTAAAAAAAATCCTGCAATGCAACAAACACCTAAAGTGTACCGCACAGATGTGAACCAGGGCTTAGTGTAAGTTTTGATCAGCAGCAATTTTTATGGGATAAATATTTGAGTATATGCATCTTTAATTATTGTACAACTTCACTGCAGACCTTAATATTTGTATTTTTCATGCTTTGTCTCTTCATCAGATACACGATACTGTCACTCTTACCATAACATGGATGCTTTGGGGGAAAGTTTGTCGGTGACAAAACGCTGCGTGTCACTGGAGCAATGCTTGAACACGGGATGCAGGGACAGTGGGAAGCATGGCCACAAGGTATGACTTTAAGGCAATATATTCATTTTCAATTGACTGTGAGCATAGAAGAACAGAGAAGAAAAGAGTCCCAATAGTCACTCACCATAGTGGTCATGGGCTTCGTGGGTGGGGTGAAACGCGTTGGTGGGGGCATGGCTTAGACAGAGGCACACAAATGAATTAAGAGTGCAGCTTCAGACTATTGTAAGTCCTTATATGCTGACAATCGCTGGGAGTGCAGGCAGGGAAAAAAGCTCACCTCAGCTCCATAGAGGCCAATGAGGAAGGAAAAGAAGTCCCAGGAGCCGCACATCATATAAAACCCTCATGTAAATAGTGGAAGCGGCCTCAGCCTAGACTCCATCCAGGCCACACCTCGACATGTTTCACCCCGCTAAATGGGAATTTCCACGACTAAGCCCCATGGGTGGGGTGAAACATGTCAGGGGTGTGGCCTTGACAAGGTTTAGTCTGAGGCCGCTTCCACTCTTTACATGAGGTTTGTGTGTGATGTGCGGCTCCTTTTCCTTCCTCATTGGACAGAGCTAGGCTGAGGCTGCTAATACTTGCATGGTGGTTGGGTTTGTTTGGTGTGCAGCGATCAGGACCCTTTTCTTCTCTGTTGAATACACAGAGTCAGGATGGGCTCTTCAAACCAATCCTGCACCCACAGTGGAGTCCACTGGATTTGGATATAGGAGCCTGAGCAGCAACCCATATGTTTTTTCCGGCTACATAGAAAAACAGACTATTTTTTTTTATTGCATTGCACCACAACTCACAGAAGGTTTGCAAGTGTGGTTTGTTGCACTGCCTAGGCATGTTAAGGCACCATTCAAAAGGAATGGGGCTGCATTATGTAGTAATCCCTTGTACAGCAGCACTCAGACTGAGAGGAAGGGGTGTCCTGCATTTACGTGACAAGGAATGTGTTGACAGGAGAAATTAGAGAGCTTGCCTCATCATTGCTCCTACAAGGTCCAGCCTTGGGGGTGGGGAGGTGGCTTGGCAGCATGCCTCTGACTTAGGCAGATGCAGGTCACCAGGCTGACTGTACTCTGTGGAGGGGCTGTGTGTATCCCAGGACTGGATGGATGGAAATACAAATCTCCAGCTGATTGACAGCCTCAGCTCTGTTCCTTGGTGCTGTGTGAAGGGGGTGTGTCCTTTCCCTCCAATCAGCTCTCAGAGCTCTCCTCACCGAGCTCTTCAGAGTGTAACTTCAGCTCTCGGCCACATTTTCTAAAAGCTCAGACAAGCTTTATAAATTCTGCATTTTAAACAACTGTAGAGAAGAGACGAATGCAGATAAACAGGTACAACTTTTGTAGGAGGATTTGTTTCATCTCTGTGTTTCACCTGAGGCCAGTCACTTCACTGGGTATATGTGAGGGTTTATAACCACGTTAATGTTGGAAAAACCATCAGGCTGGGCCTACCTGCCTGCCTCTAAGCTGCCTTTGCCTGACTGAAACCTCTGCCTGAGCCATCTAGTAAGGGACAAATCTCTGTCAAGAGTCATTCTTATGTTTGTAAATGTCAGCGTGAGCTACTGGGCTCTGTAAATAACAGGCAATTTACAACAAAGGAGCAACATAGACAGTAGAAAACATGCAAAAGGAGCCTAGAGCTCCACCCTCTGGCTGAATAAAAGTTGATTATATCATTTTCATATACAGTATTTCGTATTTAACAGAAAAAAAGGCAAATCACCGCGCTATACTTTAACTGAATTGGTGCAAAACCACATATTGAAAAACAGAAATTGAAAACAATCTAGTGTGACAAATCAGTGATCAAAAATCAATATAAAGCAGCCGCTAAACGTGAGATACACACATAACAAAATAGATACAAGAGGAGCAGCGCTGTGATAAAAATGTTCTATATGATAAAACCAGACCAAAAATAGTGAAGATATTAAGCCCAAAATTGGGATAGGCTCCAAGTTCATAAGTTACATAAACAGCTGGACCGTCCTATTCAAAAACCAATCTTGGATGGTAACTAGAAGAAGCGTGAATATGGAAATCAATGAGTCCTTCACCACACCACTGTGATAGTAAAAATGCGCGCTTACCAAATGGCAAGCTTGGAAGAGCTTGCGACCTTAACCCGGTCGGGGCCTTTCAAGGTGGAACCATCAAGGAGAGGCACGCCACTTGGCTTGGATTAAGCACGCTGTTCTTCCAATTACCACTCTATATGGAGATGTGACCCCTGGCTAGGGATAAACCTCCGAGGAGGTATACCAAAGAAAGAAGGAAAGCGACATAGCGTAATCCTGCTTTCACTTTTATTAAAATCAAAAAGAATTGCACTTACATGTGGAGGGATAAACAATAAAACATTTGAGCCGGCCGGCTAGAAAGCGAACGCCCGTCCTGTAGACTGTAGACGGTAAATGCAGCACGTCAGCACGTCAGCACGCCCATTTCGTATTTACACATTTTAAAAGAATAAATATTTTTAAAATGTATATTTTTTTTAGTCCTGATTATAATGAACATAAACTTGAGGGGGAAAAAAATAATATAAATAAAACCTTCTCTTTGTTCCTGCAGGTATGCACATCATGCTGTGAAGGGAATATCTGTAACATGGCTCTGCCCAGGAACGAGACAGACGCCATCTTCTCCACCACATCCCCGCTCAATGGCTCCCAGAGACATTCCACACAAGGCCTCGGCCTCCTCCTGTGCCTTCTATACTCTTCCTGGCTATTCCTGACATAGAACTGTCAAGGACGGCAGCAAGAATGATCTCATACGTGTACTGTGTACACGGGATTTATTTATATTTGGAACGGACGCTGTATATTTTGTATATTGTTATTTTTATATATTCAGTGGATTCTTTAGTCAGAACTATTTTTTATAAATAGTATAATTATTATATGCGAGGTCTTGTGAGAGCAGAACCTTTACTAACACATAAGACAAATTAAATAGGTCCTTGGTATTGGCTACTGTGAAGATCCATGTCCAATTAAAAACCTTTAAGGAGAACTCCAGCAAAAGAGAGAATGGCATAAAATTGCTGCTTATCCATGGCTGCATGTTTTTGGGGTTTTTTTTTTGGAGTTCAGGAGAGCTTAAATCCTTGTGCACTGGTATCTAGACTCCATTTGCATTATGTTTACAATACTTTCTGCGTCACAACTGGGTTTGGATGCGGTTACAATTGGTCTCTTAATAGGTTGTTATTCCCGGCTATGCATGCAAGTCCCATACACGCTATTGAATTTAAATAGCATTTAGGCTCCATTCACACCTATGCAGTTTGCTTTTGAGCAAATTCCTTATTTTTTTTTTTTTTACTGCAATTTTGCCTCAATTTTTTTTTCTTTTTTTTCTTTTTTTTTTTTTTAAGGCAAATTAGTTGTTTTGTTGTAGTTGTTATTAAAAAGTGCAAATCGCGGTAAAAATGTACTACATGCTTTTCTGCAGCTTCTCCATTGAAGTCTATTGAACCAAAAAAAGAAAAAAAAAAAAAAAAAAGCAGGGTTTTGCATTAAGGCTCCATTCACACTAATGTGTTTTTTGATGCATTTTGCAGAAATGCACGGGAATTTTTTAACATGGGTTCCTATGGAACATGTTCACATCAATGCATTTTTGTACCTCTGCGTTTTTGGAAAGGGTCAGGGACTTTTTTCATGCAAAATGCAGCGTTTTGCATGTAATAGAATTCAATGGACAAGCATCAAAAACGCAAGTACAGCGTTTTTACAGCATTTTTACAGCGTTTTTACAGCGTTTTTACAGCGTTTCTGCAGCGTTTCTGCAGCGTTTTTGACGCGTTTTGCGTTTTCTGCATTTTTTTTTTTAGACTGTATACAGTCTAAAAAAAAAACTGTAAAAAAAAAAAAAACGCAGCAAAAACGCTGTAAAAACGCTGCTCAAAAACACGGCAAGCACCACGAAAAACACTGCAGAAACGCTCAAAAGCAACATGCATAGATGTGCATCGAGCCTAAGGCTGGATTCACACCTATGCATTTTTAGTGCTTTTTGCAGATTTGCACTACAGAACGACTTCCATAGGAAACCATTTTAAATGGACTGTAGTGCAAATCTGCAAAATGCAAAAAGCACTAAAAATGCATAGGTGTGAATCAGGCCTAATGCAAGTTAAAGTGTATGTAAACCCCACCAATGAACTTCTCTTATTTCCTCCCTCTTGGCCTTTTAAATAGACCATTGAAAGTGTTTTGAGCTCAACAGGGGAAAAAAAAAACCTGTTGATCCTGCCAGAAATCGTGTCCTCTGATAACGTCCTGTACAGTCTGCTGCAATGTCATCAGTTACATTGTTCCTAGAAAACTCTGTGGGCTACAGAACACCACCCACCATGTTGTAAAAGAGGAGGTGTTCTGTAATCCTAGTACACTTCCTTTCCTATAATGACATTGCTGCTACTCAATATAGTACAGTGAGTGCTCATTTCACCCTAGGACAGGAAATGTGTCACTGGAAGGATCAACAGGTGACAATAAAGGAACAAAAGCCTGATAAAAGAAAACAAATGCAGCCACCACATCTACAGTAATTTGTATTATATTTTTGTTCTTGGGTTTTTATACACTTTAAATGCATACAGTGTACTGTACCAACATTAAACTGGAACTATACTTACCTTGGCCCCAGTGATGCAGTGCCTGGACCTCCCCGCTGTCCGGTGACATCTTCGAGTAGCCACGCATTGGCGCAGGAGTACAGTCGGCTTCAACAATTGCTGAATTTCTACATTGAGCTGCGCATGCACAGCTCACTGCACAGGGGCGGACAGGCAGGTAGGTAACTAATTCAGAAGAGACAAAGCATGTCTCTTCTGCATTAAAAATCCATCCTGTTCACCCCTTTTTAATATGTACCATAAAGTTCAACTTTAAAACAGAAATGAAATACTTCTGAAATATTGTGCTGCAAGAACAGTCCTGTTTCCAATGCACTTGTTCCCTAAAGGTCTGCTTGCAACACGAAGATTGCTCTTTCATCTCAGAACAATCCTGCTAAGTCAAAAAGTGAATGTAATAACTTCAACAATTCAACAAAAAAAAATGCTGGAGGGGCAATAAACTTTAATTACATTTTTCAAAAGGTGGACACTGCTTTTAAAGCCAACCTAAAAATGGAAATATGGTCGTTTGATAATATGATGAACATTGCCCACGCCTCTTGTAAAGCTCCCAAGGAAACAAATGACCTAACTTTTGTTGTTGGTGGTGAGTTTGGCTTCATCAGATCTGTTCTGATTTAGTTTCTTCTTCATGTAAAAAAAGCCAAACGGACACCTCGCAGCTTTTATTCTCTAAGGCTCGATTCACATCTATGCATGTTGCTTTTGAGTGTTTTTGGAGTTTTTTTTGTGATGCTTGCCACGTTTTTGAGCAGCGTTTTTACATCGTTTTTGCCGCGTTTTTGCCGCGTTTTGTTTTATTTATTTATTTTTTTTTTACAGTTTTTTTTAGACTGTATACAGTCTAAAAAAAAACTTAAAAAAAAAAAAAACGCCAAAAACGCATCAAAACGCTGTAAAAACGCTGCAAAAATACTGCACTTGCGTTTTTGATGCTGGCCTATTGAATTCTATTACATGCAAAATGCTGCATTTTGCATGAAAAAAGTCCCTGACCCTTTCCAAAAATGCAGAGGTACAAAAAGGCATTGATGTGAACATGTTCCATAGGAACCCATGTTAAAAAATTCCCATGCATTTCTGCAAAATGCATAAAAAAACCGCGCTAGTGTGAATGGAGCCTTATAGTCCTGGACCACCGTATGGTATGTGTTTTCACTTGTAAATTTCTTGAAATCCTTTTTCTCTTAGTGGATATATACTTCCTGCTCTCACACTCCAGTGCTCTATGCTGGCCTAGCTGATTAATATCCCCTAGGCAGGCCATACATGAGTCGATTTTTGAAAGAACTTTCGTTCGAAAATCTTATCTTATCTAAGAATTTTCGTTCGTATTTCGCACCATAAGTGGGCTGCAGAAACAGCCGATTTTCAAGCGGCCATGGAAATTTTTTGAAAAACAAATGATTTTTTCTAATCAATGATGGGAGAATCGTGCGAGAAATGTAAATCCAAAAATAAATGCGCATATGCAAGAAAAGAAAATTTCCGGAAAGAAAAGAAGATTCCCAGCCACAAAAATTATTTTCTGTAGCAACATGAGGGGAAATTGAAGGCTTGGTTGGCCGAAATTCGAAATCAATGATGGCACCATCGGATCACAAAACGCACAAATTTTCTGATTTTCAAAAGAAAATTCTTTCGAAATTCGACCATGTTTGGCCAGCCACAAGTATCCTCACACACAGATTGTGTTCTTGCAGATAGGGGGCTTGCAAGAGCAGGAGCGTGTCTGACAAGGAGAAAGGGAGGGGGCGTGTCTGACAAGGAGAAAGGGAGGGGGCGTGTCTGATAAGGAGAAAGGGAGGGGGCGTGTCTGATAAGGAGAAAGGGAGGGGGCGTGTCTGATAAGGAGAAAGGGAGGGGGCGTGTCTGATAAGGAGAAAGGGAGGGAGCGTGTCTGACAAGGAGAAAGGGAGGGGGCGTGTCTGACAAGGAGAAAGGGAGGGGGCGTGTCTGATAAGGAGAAAGGGAGGGGGCGTGTCTGATAAGGAGAGAGGGAGGGCGTGTGTCTGATAAGGAGAAAGGGAGGGGGCGTGTCTGATAAGGAGAAAGGGAGGGGGCGTGTCTGACAAGGAGAAAGGGAGGGGGCATATCCCCTGTTTCCGTCAGTGTCCTACCTTACTGGCTCAGCAGCATGGCAGAGGGTGGGTGGCATAGCAGGTCTAGACGGAGGCAGACTTCCATCCAGGGCTGAGGGAGGCCCTGCATGTCACCTGCCCTGGATCAGTTATATGTGGTCCTATGACATGGGCAGCCCAGCTGCCAGCACCATAGCAACAAATAATCATAGCAACGAATAATGGTGTGTGTTCTGCCCCCAGAGCTTCATTGGTTGTTAGGGTGCTGGCGGTCGCCCCATCTGCACCATATGATCCTGATTCAGGCAAACTTCATTCTTTGTTTGCAGCACCCTGGGGAACCAAGGAGCCTTCCTGCACCGGTAGAAAAATAATAATTGGATTGGTGCTCTGGTAGAATCATGTTGGCTTTATTGAACTAATGATAAAAACACCCAAACACCACCTCTGTGTCCTGAGTCATAGCCACCCACGCTCACCTCCCATGCAAGTTCCACATTGATTGAGCTGTTTGGCATTTTCTATGTATTATACAGATTCCTCTGTGACGCACAGGGTGAAGCCATCAATTATTTCTTCATTTATAAAGGTCTGCAGGTTTTGAATGAACCATCATTCGCATGGAACGCCCGCATTATAGCCAATTATTGTGTGCTCTTGCACAGCTGTCCAACAGCTTTCTTCTTTTTTTTCTTTTTTTTTTACTCCACCATTAAAGTGTATTTCCACCTTTGCAGCCAAACTAAGATAACACCTACTTATTTTTTTTAACATGTTCCCATTCACATAGCATAACTTTAAACAAATATTAAAAATGTCTTCCTATTTCCTTTCCTTTTTTTCTGAAAACTCCCAAACCCCCAAAAAATCCTACTTAGCTTTCCCCTTCTGTGTAATGTTAAGGAGGAGGCATACGAGTTAAGTTCACCGTAAATAACCCTGCCTGTGCTGTGCTGTCAGATCTTATTATCAGTTGTAAACAACTGCAGACTTGCACACCATCTGTCGTACTAAAGAGTTAAAGATCTCAAGGCTTGGGTGGCACATTGTATGTTAATGCACTTTTAGTCCAATCTGTCCCTAATAAGCAAATTGCAAGCTGTTCTTAACAAAACAAGCTGCCTATAGAGCAGTGATGGCAAACCTTGGCACCCCAGATGTTTTCAAACTACATTTCCCATGATGCTCAACTACACTGCAGAGTGCATGAGCATCATGGGAAATGTAGTTCCAAAACATCTGGGGTGCCAAGGTTCACCATCACTGCTATAGAGTCTTGTATATTAATTGACTCCAAAAAAACACCTTAAAAGGTAAAGAATATTTTTTTAAAATAATTTTTAGGCATGCATGCTGTCAATGGGAACAATTAACAAACGTATGGTGAGGGCAGTGGCGGCAACCCGAGAGACGGTCGGGAAGGCGGCGATCCCCACACCCCTAATTCGCTATTGTCACACAAGTGGGTGGGCTCTGGGCCCTGAGCCCACCCTTTTTTGAAAACAATTAGAGTCTCAGACTCAAATCATGTGCTTCAAAAAAAAAAAAAAACACCATTTAAATCCATGCATCCGGCGCCCCACATGTAGATTGGGGGGATTAGGAGGGCAACAACCCTGCGCCCTGTATGGACGGGCAGCCACTGAGTGAGGGGTTTTCAAGTATTACTGTAAAAGTAGAAATACACTTTTAGGCTCGGTTCAGACTTATGCAGCTTGCTTCTTTTTTTTTTTCTTTTTTATTATTAGGTAACAAAACAAATTGTCATTTACTTTGGTCAATAATAATTGGAATAGTTACAGTAATTAAAAAAAAGTTGTTGCATATTCATATAACACTTGATATCGTGGACCAGCCTACCCGTAATGGGTTCAAACTGTAGGCATGGACTGGACATCAAGTTAACTAGATAGCTGCTTCAATATAAACTTAAATTGAGAAGGAAAGGAATTAAAAAAGAAAGCAGGTCCAGGATGATAATCTACATCAAAAATAAACTTGTATATGAATTCAGGTTACTTCATATGCAGTTTGCTCTTGATCTGTTTTTTTGCTGTGTGTTTAGCATTTTTGCACACGCAATTTTACCGCGATTTTCTTTTTTTTTTTATGTACCTAGTTTGCTTTTGGGCAGGTTAAAAATTGCAAAACACTTTTCTGCACCTTCTCCATTAATGTCCATTGAACCAAAAAAAGCACTGTTTAGCATTTAAAAAAGTCCCTGACCCTTTCCAAAAACGCAGCCGATGTGAACATGTCCCATAGGAACCCATGTTAACTGAACTGTAGTGCGTTTCTGCAAAAAAGCACCAACGCATAGGTGTGAATCAGGCCTCGTTCACAGCTGAATGATTTGAAGCTGTTACCAAAAGTGCTCCAATGCTCGACGCTAGGCTTTTAATCCTATTCAATGATGCCCATTCACACCTGAGCATAATGTCGCTTGAAGTCCGTAGATCGAATAAACACATGAGCTTCCTTTGGGGCACCGTCGCATGTTTTGACCCTGATAAACTTAAATGGAAGCGCATGAAAAATGTGCACAATGCACTTATTTCAGGTGTTCTCTTGCCTAGAAAATAACTTTTCTATTGGCTAAAAATGTAAAAAAAATAAAACAAATATGTAAAGCAAAAAAAACAAGCTTGAAACACTCCCAAAAAAACTCGTACAAACGCTCAAAAAAACACCCAAAGACACTGATTTATGATGACCTATGGAACGTGCGCAGTTTCACATGGATCATTTGTTATCAGGGGAGACTCCTCGGACTTCCCCATGGATGTATAAAAAGAAATCATTATGGCCAACTCACATTTTACAGACAATTGTTTTTCAAGGGCCCCTTCACGCCCTTTCATGCATTAGTGCACAAAAAAAAAAAAACCTGCTCTATTTTTGTGGTACTCAACAGCACAGGTGTGTTTGTTATGTTATATGTGCTTTGAGCTATTTAGACCAAATGGCAAATCACATACTGTATATCACATGGTACCTTGCACTGCAGTAACGGGCTCTAAAAATGCAGATTTCAACGCGTCTTATCGCAAGGGCAATAGAATGGAGCCAGCCTCAAAGTACAACTAGAAGTAAAACGTGAAAATATGAAATTTTGTCAAACCACATTAAAGCAGAGTTCCAACTGTTACATTTTTTTTTTTTGATGAATATCTTTTTAAAAAAAATCTTATTAATAGCACTCAGGTTTCTCTAATGAATCGCCGCTCGATTGCCGATTTAATAGAGGAAGATATGTTATATTGCTCGTTCTTGGCAATTTCCATCTTACTTGTGGGCATGTGAAGCCCACAAGCACTATCTTTGAGGATCAGGGGCAGCTGAGCGACCAGCATGCACCGCCCCTTCTCACGCATGCACAGTATGTACGGCTTGCAGCGCCGTACCCTTCTGACGGTGCTATCACAACGGGCGTCGTCGTCGGAAGTGCCCACCCCGTTGTGATGGCAACGAAGCCCTCGGCGCTGCCCACTGACTCCTGGGAAATCTCCCAGGAGCACTAGCGAGCACGGGTGTCGAGGGAAATGATGTCAGGCGCCAGGGAGAGGAAGAGGCAGATTACAAGGCACCCCTTAGCAATAGACATAAAAAAATAATACTAATAATAATTTCCAAATGTTGTTTCTTAGGTTTATTGCTGCTTAATAATGCAAAGTTAATTTTATGGGTGGAACTCCACTTTAACTACTAAATACCTGATGATCCTACCCTTCCTCTGCAGGGTAACAACCATAGGCGTGCACGTGGGGTGTGCCTGGGCACACCCTAATCACCCTGTGCTGCACAGATTCCCCCTGCTTCTTGACTGCAGAGAAAGGGGCTGGGGAATCTCTGTCCTCAGTCCCTTTCTTTGTCTCAAAAGTGTAAAATATTAAAGAGTTATTGTAAAATAAAATTGTAAAAAAGTAATAATAAAAAAATAAATAAACTACTGACACCGATCACTGCCCTACTGACACTGTCCATTGCCTTACTGCTCTCTCTCTCTCACTCTCTCTCTCTCTATATATATACACACACACACACACGTGCATCTGTGTTTGAGCTTTGGGGTGCACGCCCTAATATAATAGCCTGCGCACACCTATGGTGACAACGTTATCGTGCCTGCACCTAATTCACTGCAGTGTTGTCACCCTGTGCAGCTGCATCCGACATATGTTGAGGAGGATGGATTTCAGTGCTAAAATCTCTCCCCCAAAAAATCAAAGCAGGACCAGTAAATGCTGGAGAGGGGGAAGGATCCTAGATGGTGCTCTGTGTCCGATGCAGGGGGCCCTCTGGATCCCTCTTCCAAGCCCTGGCGAAGTGAAGAGTGCAGGGACCCCAGTGGTGCCATCATGGGGACCTCCTGGAGGAAAGCAAGTCAAAAAAATAATGTCAGAGAATGCAGCTACAGAGGGAGGGGGGCTCACAACCCAGATACACTTACACTAAAATACACATATTAACACACATTACTACAAGGCATGGCAATGCACCGCACATAGAACATTGGGATCGGTACAGTAGAGCACAATGCACTGTGCACCGCATGTATGTGTATTATGGTGTGCTGAAATTTAAAAAAAAAAGGTCATGTATACTTATTCATTTTTAAATGGTGTGTTAGAAGCCGATTCCTAATGGATTTAGCTCTAACAGCGATTGCCAAAACGCATTGCATTACACATCATAAAAAGTGTGATTGGGCTTAAAGTGGTGTTCCGGCCAAAATTATACTTTTTAAATAAAAATACCCATATAATACACAAGCCTAATGTATTCTAGTAAAGTTAGTCTGTAAACTAAGGTCTGTTTTGTTAGTTTATAGCAGTAGTTTGTTATTTTATAAACTTACAGCAGGCCGTGGCCATCTTAAGTGTGGGCATCTGAAGCCAGACTGTATTTCTTCCTGGATCTCATCCTTGCAGATCTCGCACATGCTCAGTGCAGCACAAGCAGTGTAATAGGTTTCAGGTCAGGTTTGCATAGCAACGGCAGTTTCAGAGGAAGTTGCTGCCCCTTCCCAGAAGGCATTGCAAACAGGAAATGATGCGATGGGCCGCGGCCAGGGAGGAGGAAGTGAAAATGAATACAGCAGATTTAGAGTAAGTGCTGAGAAAAAAAATTAAAAAATATACAATTTGTTTACAGTGCACAGTTTAGTGAGGGATGCTGAAGAGTTGTAAAAGTGGGTGGAACTCCACTTTAAAGGTTTTCTGGAATGATTCCTACACCATACACGCTGACAATCAAACAACCATCGTATCCTCTGCTCCTTATATACACTCTGTGGGTATTTTTATTCTTTGATGGCTGATTGTAGCCTTTATGCACTTAATAGTTTTCACTCATTAATGAGGTTAATGAACCTTCCTAGTTACACGGCTCAGTGATGCCCAACCAGTCCGTCTGCAATATCTTTCATTCTCTGCAGGCCAAACGTCACTTAATGGATCCTGACTCTGGTTAAAGGGGGGAATAAACATAATTTGTTACTTATATAATGTGTTAGCTTTGGGTGGGCACTGGGGCATCAAGTTAAAGAATATGTAAACCCAACATTTCCTATTCCTGATCTGTGCCCGCTGTACCATGTACTTGTAAGAGAAAGTCTCCTGATCTCTTTGTATTGCTTCCTTCGTGTGAAAACCCTGGTGTTCCTGTCAGTCCCTCTGCTTTCCTATTAAAAACTGACCACACTAAGCAAGAGTGCACCGTGGTCAGATCTCTAGCTGTGACAGGAACGCAGCCTGCTCTCCTCCAATGATTAGACTTGTCCTGACACCCCCCCCCCCCCCGCCCTGCAGAGCCATGCATTGAGAAGATCAGTGTGCTGCTGTTCTATTCCCCCCAGCTCTTTTGCGGCTGAGAACAGAGGATATGTAATCACTTATAAAAAATGTATTTATAATGTTTATATATCTGTTCACAAATGTTTTGCCTTTCATTTTTAAAAACTGAATAGGTTGTTTTACAAGGTTATCGTTTACAATCACTTTAAAGTGGACCTTCAGTCATTTTTTCAACTTTCCATCTATTAAATCTTCTGCCCTTGTTGTTGTTTTAACTTTGTTGGGTAAAACATTTTTTTCTGCCAGTAAATACCTTTTACAGCCCACTTCCTGCTTCTTGTCTGGTAAAAAGCCTAGGCGTATGACATCATGCACAGCTCTCTCTCTTACTCTCGTGAGAGTTTGCCAGCAAGGGAGGGAGGATGAGAGGGCCAATGAGAGCTGCAGAGCCGGAGTGTGTCTGTGTCTGTATAAATCAAGGAAGTGAACAGGTAGCAGCTTCAGCTTCCCACAGTTAAAATGGCTGCAGCCGGACTCAGTGGAGGGAGATTTTTGCACCATATATGGCAAGTACAGAATCACAGTATATATAAAATAATATGCAAAGTGGTTGGAGGGAAGCTTCAGAATGGCAAAAGATGTTTTTTATTATAAATGATGTGAGCAGACTGCAGTTCTTCTTTAACTGCTGGATTTCTACATCACTCAGAGACTCCATTAGTTAGACCTCCCTGCAGAAATTTGTGTCTCTGCTCCCAAGTTAAAGCAAAAGGACAGATCAATTTTTATGGCAGAAGAGACTCCGCATGTTTTTGCCTAAAAAAACTTTTCCCTTAGCATCTTATCTTTACCACAATATGTTTACTCATGTATTCGTTATCTACTTATTCATATACTCAATAAAATCTTTTGACAAGGAAAAAAACTTTTCCCTGGCTGTTAGAAACTTTAAAAAAACAAAACTGTACACTGACTGCTGCGCATGCGTGGCAAGAAATAAAAAAAAAACAGACATGCACTTTTTTTTAATGCAACGCACAGCATGTGACACAACATGATATTCAATTCCATCGGCCCTCACAATACATAGCTGTTGGTGAATCTAAAGAAGTTTGTACAATTAGATTGGAATGTGTGTGGTCTGTATAAGTTGGCAGCTGATATGTACACCGTCAACTGGGCATTCACCAAAATGAGGAGTAAAGCTATGATGTTTTTGATGGCAAATAAATAAATAAATATATATATATATATATATATATATATATATATATATATATATATATATATATATATATATAGATATATATATCTATATATAGATATATATCTATATCTATATATAGATATATATCTATATATTTTTTTTTAATGTGCTACAGAATAACGGATGAATTCATATTGGCTTCTATAATTCAGCAAAACATGTCTAAATTCTGCGGTTGATTATTGTTGTTTTTTGTATCTAATTTCACCAAGATGTGAAATGTAAATGAATTGTGCCAGGAATACAATGTAGATATATGAACTGTAATGTAATATTATTCACTTAATGTACAAACATATTTATTTGTTCAAACTGTATATATTGTAAAGCTTTGTATTTTTGTTACATATCCCATAAATAAACTAGCTGCTGCAATGTAAAGTATAGAATAAACAGGCTTCTGATTTTAAAATAAAAGTATAAAATCTTTTTAAAGTGATTTTTGTTTTATTGATATGTGAATGTGATCAGCTTGAAAATAATGACCTTCCCAGGTGCCTCCAGTCATATCTTTATATCTTATCTATCTCAGGCCTCGTACACGCGGTTTGATTGTTGGACGATCGAGCTTCTGATTTTTGTCAAAAGCGCGTGTTCAGGATTTTGTCTAGCATACTAACTATCCACAAATTGTTGTTTAACAAACCTGAATGTAGTGATGTACTATGAGAGTATAAAGAGGAAGTTCATTTCTCAAGCGCCACCCTTTGTGCCCCTTCTGCTAATTTTGTGATAGTAGACGTTTGGTGAGCGTTGATTCGCGATTTTCAGATTGTACAAAACAAAAATACGTTTGGCATAACTCCATCAGTATCACCAGCAAAGCAGCTTCATTATTATCCCATTCAAGAAGAAGAGAATTGTGCGCTGCATTACAACATTTTATCAGCTGCCGCGTCACGAATGGTAATTCTAGATTATGAACACTCGTTTACAAGACAGAACTCTTCCGGCTCGTTCCTTGTCTCCGATCATGCGTGTTCGTACTTTTGACTTTTGTGTGACGATTTCTGTACTGACCATCCGAAAATCAGATGTTAAGTTCACATTCGCCAAAAATTTTAAAGGCCTGCGCATCCAGCTTTTGTCTGATGAAAAAGTCAAATCGGCTGTCAAAAGCACCGAACGATCCGAAAATCCGCAGACAGCTCAATTTAAGGCCCATACACACGATCGGACTTTTTGACAACAAACATGCAAATTAGCTGTTTTAAGGCATCATCCGACCGTGTGTACGTTCCATCGGACAAACTTTTTCGGTTTTCATCGGACAAATGTTGGCTGTGCGAACAGACAAACTTGGCGGCAACAAAAGTCCTACGTCAGCAAGTCCGATCGTGTGTACACAAAACCATCGGACTTTAGTACAAAGTACAAACACGCATGCTCAGAACCAATGCAAAAGATCAGACAACAATACAGAAGATGACCAAAGGGTGGCGCCGGAGAATTGAACGTCCTCTTTTGAAGTGTCGTCAGTACGTTGAAACGTCACTACGTTCGTGTTTGTTGCCTAAAAAGTCCTGCCGTGTGTATACAATACAAGTTCACGGCCAACGCCCTTTTTACAGAAATCCACGGAAAAGTTTGTTTAAAGTCCGATCATGTGTACGAGGCTTAAGACTTTTCCTTTCTGATTTTTGTACTGTGTGTACAAAGCCTAAAGCCTCGTACACACGATCGGACTTTCCAACAGGAAATGTTTGATGACAGGCTGTTGGTGGTAAATCCGACTGTGTGTATGCTCCATCGGACAATTGTTGTCAGACTTTCCACCAACAAATGTTGGATGGCAGGTTTTCACATTTTCCACGGACAAATGTGTGTTGTTGGATTTTCCAAGCGTGTGTACACAAGTCCGTCGGACAAAAATCCAAAGTACAAACACGCATGCTCGGAAGCAAGGACGAGCCAGAATCGATCGGTCTTATAAACTAGCGTTCGTAATGGAGAATTAACATTCATGACGTGGCAAATTATGAAATCTCCAAATGCAGCGCACAATTCTCTTCTTCTTTAATGGGATAATAATGAAGCGGCTTTGCTGGTGATATTGATGGAGTTATTGCAAACGAATTTTCAAAGGCTTTTTTTTTCTAGTGATATCAAGAATAATATTATTATGCTTTGTTTTTTGATTTGGGCAAGTTACCACAGCACCATTATCCTGTAGTTTTTAAGATCAAAGGTACAACTATGTTGGTGTCCCTTGTTAATTTTACATTGTTTTTTATAAAATGTAACTGCCGACTCCCAAACTGTCATTTGAAGTAAGACACATAGCCAAGTATTATTCTCCACAATTTTTTTTATTGTGCATTAAAAAAAGAAAACAAATAAAATTAGACATGCTATCTGCCAATAGAACTAAAAAGTGCATTCTATGCATCCAAAAATATAGAAAATACACCAAATCAAATCATTATTCAACCCAAAAAATAATGTTAAAGAAATAACTCCAAGGCCAATAATAAATAACACGTTATCTCCTCCGATTCCGCAACATAGCTGGTTGACAAACGGCCGTTCAGAAATGAACTGAAAAGCGCAAACTGAAAAGCGCAAAATGAATAGCGCGAAATGAAAAGTGCGAATCATCCTCACCAAACTTCTACGAACATGAAATTAGCACAAGGAGCCCAAAGGGTGGCGCTAAAGAGCTGAAAAGCCACGTACGTTTGTAAATTGTGTGGCCGTGTGTATTCAAGACAAGTTTGAGCCAACTCCCTTCAGACAAAATTCAATGGTTTTGTTGGCCGACAATCTGATCGTGTGTACGAGGCTGAAGAGTACTCTCACATTGGAAGCACCACTTTTCAGCCGCTAGAGGGCGCTTTTTACCCCCAAAAAAAGGGTAAAAAGTTAAGTTTTGTGGCGCTTTCAAAGCACTTTTCGGGCGCTTTTGTAACGCTGCACATTCATTGCAATGGGAGCGCCAAATACAGTGCTCCCAACCCACCCCAAAGATGCTGCTTGCAGGACTTTTCGGAACGTCGCACAAGCGCACCGCCCCAGTGTGAAAAGACACACTGCAATGAATGGGGGGCGGTTTTCAGGCGCTTTTCTGCGTCTTAAGTAGCCTTAAGGGTAAATCCACTTGCGAGAAAAAAAACATGTTTATAGTGTATACAATTGCTATAAAAGTAATATCAACATGAATCATCTGCCCTTACTCAAGATGGCCTTAGCCAGAAATACTAGAGGGGTGTTTTTCAAAGTGATTTCTCAGCAAAATAAAGCATAGAGACATGGATGGATAGATGAGTCTGCTTTGTATGTTTTTTTTTTTTTTTTTGTATAATCTTTATTTTATATTTTCAAAATAACATACATTGAGAAAAGCAAAATACAACAAGGCAGAAAAAAGAAAAAACAATAAATGCCCAAGGGGCACATATGGGGACAAGGGGGGCTTGTGAGTATTTTAACCATTGTATCAAAACAGGATTGCGTTCTCATATATAGGATACAACCTCACGCGCTGCATCCAACATAACCCAAAGTGAAACGGTGGGGAAAGGGGAGAGGGGGATATGGGCATACCTGAGAACAAGGAACAGAACGATCAATCAGCACAACAGCAGTAGGTGTACATCAATAACTGTTATAGAGAACCTAGGGGTTTGAGGTGCGTAGGTCTCATCCTCCAAGAAATGATGTGTCTGCTTTGTATGTTAACTGCATCCTGCATAGGTGTGAGTCAGGCTACAGCGCAGTCGTCCAGTTCTGGGAGGGCGTTTATTGACGTCCTCCCAGAACCCCCCACCCTGCACGCCTTCGGAAGGGGGAGGTTTCATAGTCTTCGGACACAGCCGATCATAGATCAATGTGAAGGGCCAATCACAGCGGCCCTTTACCATGTGATCAGCTGTGTTCAACAAAGCTCATCACATGTAAACAAATGCTGCTTATCAGTATCTCCTTTTGTGACAGACCTAGCTGGGACAGAGGCTTTTGGAGGGGACTGAATGCCAGCCTCTTGCCTACCCATTATGGGCCCTGGCATTTGGGGGAACAGTGCTCGTTGTGAGCTGTATGCCTGGGGACCCTTGAGGTGGTGTTACTTTAGATTCAGGTCCATGTCCCCCAAGACACACAGACTCTGGGGACCCTGGATATGCCATTGTGACGGGAGTCACTAATAGGGGCACAAGGTGAATGAGAACCCCACTATGATCTGTGCTGGTCAGACTCAATGCTGTATATATGTATATATAATGTGTGCTGTCTCATTATGTTGTGTACTATTTGCTGTGATGGTTGAGGTGTGACTGTATTCTATTATCTAATGTGGCTGTCTGCCTCAACTATTATGGGATGTCTAAGTGTCTTGCTGTGAGGAAAGAGGGAGGGGGGATTCCTCCAGCAGCCCCCCTGTTAAGACTGTTTACTGATGAGAAGTTAAACACACCTGACCTGTGTGTCCATTGTCATTGGACAGTTTAACCCGCCCTGTTTTCCAAGGGCAGGGGAGAAGTGTTTTGAAGTGGGATCTGTATAACATGTGTTTGAATAAAGATTCATTCCTGCTTGAACCTCAAGACAGAGCCTTGTCTCGTACTTGGGGGAGAATTATTTGTATGGGTTCCTTGTTCAGCTGATTGAAGTGTTTGGTAGCTGCCTTTGTTTTTGGGTATGGAATGTCCTAAACGACTTTAACCCCTTTCATACTCAGGGTGTCGTTACACCTTTCCTCTGCGCTGTCACTGTGTGAGGAAAGGAAAGCCGATAAACGTCTTTTAGCTATGAGTAAGCACTGTTAAGTGTGAAAAGCGTCTGCTCGTTTGTCCCTTTTTTTGCTGTGGCTTGTATCTGTTGGACTCTTTACTAATAAAGGCTATATTCCGGAGTGCGGCTGTCCAGAACTTCCTTTTTGCCTCAAACGTCCTTTTCTGTGACATGGGACATTAACACTGATAATCAGAGCACTGATCATCAATGATCAAAAAATAAAAAGAAGTGCAGCGCAAAGAAAAACCCAAAGTTCCAAAAACACAATATATAAAAAAAGTCCAAATATTCTGTAAGATGAACCACAAAACCCAGACAACAGCAGCAAATAACATCCACGTGTGGAAACAGAGATCCAGATACACAGGAAATGCGTGGCATTCCCTCCACCTCCAAGATGCTCGCTCTCCTTATTCAATAGACCCCACTGCTGACTTCCTGTTAGCTCTGAGGTCTATTGAATAAGGTGAGCGAGGAAACATCTTGGAGGTGAAGGGATTTTCACGCATTTCCTGTGTATCTGGATCTCTTTTTCCACGCGCTGCACTTCTTTTTATTTATTGATCTTTTTCTAGGTGTTGTGATTACCTCTTAAGTGTTCATCTGGCAAACAATTGTTAAAAATCTTTTGTGTATTTGCGCTGATTGCATTTTCCGCCATACTGATCATCAGTGCCCTCATTGTCCTTCAGCCCCATCAGTGCCAATCCGTGTCCATCACTGCAGCACATCACTGCCCACCAATGCAGGCTTATCAGTGCCCAGCAGTGCAGGGTCATTCAGTGCCCATAAGTGCCACCTATCAGTGCCCCTCAGTATCACCTCATCGGCCCCACCAATCCGTGTCCATCACTGCAGCATATTGGTGCCCAGCAGTGCAGGCTCATCAGTGCCCATAAGTGCCCCCTATCAGTACCCATCAGTGCCCATCAGTGAAGAAGAAAAAGTACTTATTTGCAAAATTTTATAACAGAAACAATAAAAAGGTGTTTTTTTTTTTTTTATTTTCAGTCTTAATTTGTTTGTTCAGGGGAGGCCCGGCAGATGGGCGCCACCCCCTCTATCCATGCCACCCCCCTATATGGTTAATGGATAGATTCATGCATAGCACAACCACCCCTTTTCAGGACCCCGGGCGCATGAATTACAGCGGTGGGGGTGTTTTTTTTAAGCACCTGATTAGAGCCATAGACTCTATTAGGCTTCAAAATAGGGTGGACTCGGAGCACAGAGCATTGCCCTCGGAGCCCACTCAGGTGTGTTAGAAAAGTAAATGATAAAAATGCCATGGGTACATGATGGCACAATTGTCATTCAAAGTGTGACAGCGCTGAAAGCTGAAAATTGGCCTGGGCAGGAAGGGGGTGAAAGTGCCCAGTGGGCAAGTGGTTAAGCAGAGAAGCCAAGTGACTGTACTGTGTAATCCTTCCTTTTTTTTAGTGAATAAACTACATTGTACTCTATAGGGAAGATTTACTAAAACTGGAGCACTCAGAATCTGGTGCAACTGTACATGGTAGCCAATCAGCTTTTAACTTCAGCTTGTTCAATTAAGCTTTGGCAATAAATCCTGGAAGCTGATTGGTTTCTATGCAGAGCTGCACCAGATTTTGCACTCTCAAGCTTTAGTAAATAACCCCCATTATGTGTTCAACTAAAAACTGCTGAGAGTTTAATAATACTTTAATGTTGTGTTCAGCAGCCCTTCTATCTGTCGTGTGGATGTATGATGTGATGAGTCATATTCTGTACAGCAGACCGTCCCCAGAAAGTCATGCGGAAAGTGCAGCTTTGTCACAGAAAGTAGAAGATCAAGGGCTTTTCATGGCCACCGAGAACCAGAATTACCGCTTTGACTTCAGATGTTTAACAGAAAGTGACAGCTTAATGACTGCAAAAGGGAAGCTAACTATTATTGGATTAATAGGAGTCTGGGGTTACTCCGAGGATATTAAACGTCTTGTTTATTGAAGTGTAGTATATATATATATATATATATATATATATATATATATATATATATATATATATATACACAGGGCACACCTCTGCTACAAAATGACACTAACCCTAGAAGTACCTCGCCTAAATCCACGAGCCGAATGAGCCAAAGTCATTCCCCCGTTTATGGGTGGATGGAGAAATCTCTACTGCTGGCTATTGTATTCGTTCGTTTCTGCACCCGCGGCTGTCAGAGTACCTGAACAGTGACAGTAGCTGATGGTATGCAATGACTGTCCAGCTGATAATTTGCTGTCAGGGTCACAGGGCTTGAATTTTGAACAATTTAGCAGTAGGGATGAGCTCAGGCATGTTAGGATCCTAATAGCAAGAAATATGACCTGTGTTATAAAGGAATAAACTTGTGCGCTCCTATGTATAATTTTAAAGAAAATACAAAACCATCAACTTACAGTGAATAAAGTCAAAATAAACTCAGAAAATAAAAAAAATATATATAATAAATGATATATAATAAATAATAAATATAATAATATATAATAAATATAATAATATATTGAATGTATAGTGACCGTGAATTAGCTGCAACCACTTAGTAGTGTACCCAAAAAACACTGCGTAATCAAATGTAAAAAGAAGAAATAAGAATAAGAAATAAGAATGGTGCGCTTATTCAGTAACGTGACATGAATTAATATACCTAAAGAATGAACATGATAAGTATCCAAAACATAAAAATAAATAAATGTGTAAATTCTTACGTGATGTAAGCAGCTTCTTTTACTTAATAAATTTACTTTTTATTTGGCAATATTGCACTATGGCTGTTCTTTGTTTCCTTTGAGCGCCATTTATACAAGAAGTGGCATTTCTTGGAGTGAGACGTTTCCTCTACATATGGAGTGTCCCAAGATGTTTTCATACCAAGATCTGGACGTAGTTCTTCGTCTTCGCTTGGGACCTGGATGTCTTTACACATCCATCAGCAGGATTCCTTATCTGACTATCTGATGAGCCTTGTTTGACCTTTGGCTCATTTTTGAAGGTGAGCGGCCAATTCATAAATATAACAGTCGATGTTTGGATTGATGTGCCGTCTGTTTTTTTCTTCTATCAAGTTATCCCTATGAGATTTTTATCTTTATATGAACTGACTCCTACCATTGGGCTTTAATTGGACTTTTATTCACATTTATTAATTTGTATTTTTTGGATACTTATCATGTTCATTCTTTAAGTATATTAATTCATGTCACGTTACTGAATAAGCGCACCACTCTTATTTCTTCTGTTTACAAGAGATATGACCTCCGTGACATGCCTCCATACTTAAATTACTAATATGTAAAAGAAAACAGTGGTCATGGGACTTTAAACGTGGCATGTCACTACCCAAAGTCAAAATAACATGAAGTAAATAGTATAGAAAGTTTATTACAATCCAATCTACATAATCGTAGAAAAACACAATACATGGTAATGAATCACAAAAAAAGTTATAAAAACAAGCTGACATATAAAAAAGCACATATTATAACACATAAATAGATATTGTATTGATGCATGATGGTTTATATGCACAATAATGACACAACCAAAAATAGGTATGAATTGCAAGAACCAGACTGTCTTGGCATCCTAGAAAAATCGCAATGGAACTCAACGCGTTTCGTGGAACATGTCCGCTCATCAGGAGGTACGCAAGCTGTTCCTGCATCCCACTATTCCATGGATTTTTCTGCTGTTTTCTGATCTGCCGCTCTGGCTGTTCCTTTGGTATGGATAGGTCATTCCTGCCTCAGCCCTGGATCAGACATTGTTGTCATCCCCGTTCTCTCCCTCCCTTTGGGAACCGGGCTAATTTCCAGCTGACTAGTAAGTACCAGACTGCTTATCTCTCCTAGATCATGTCTTTCATTCCTGTTATAGCAAAATGTTCAATAATTTTGACCGTATACTATTATATTATATATTTTTAACTTTTTTACTATTATAGACATTTCTTATACTGTACTCCTGATGAGTGGACATGTTCTACGAAACGCGTTGAGTTCTATTGCGATTTTTCAAGGATGCCAAGACAGTCTGGTTCTTGCAATTTATACCTATTTTTGGTTGTGTCATTACTGTGCATATACCATCATGCATCAATACAATATCTATTTACAGTGCCCTGCAAAAGTATTCACCCCCTTGGCATTTTTCGTGTTTTGTTGCCTCACAACCTGGAATTACCATGGATTGTTTGAGGATTTGCATCATTTAGTTTACAGAACATGCCCACAATTTTGAAGTTGTTTTTATTTTACTGTGAAGCAAACAACAAATAGGACAAAATAACAGAAAAAGTCAATGTGCATAACTATTCACCCCCCTAAAGTCAATACTTTACCTTTTGTGGCTATCACAGCTCCAAGTCGCTTGGGATAAGTCTCTATGAGGTTGCCACATCTTACCACTGGGATTTTTTTCCCATTCCTCCTTGCAAAACTGCTCCAGCTCCTTCAAGTTGGATGGTTTGCGCTTGTGAACAGCAATCTTTACGTCTTACCACAGATTTTCTATTGGATTGAGGTCTGGGCTTTGACTAGGCCATTTCAACATATTTACATGTTTCCCCTTAAACCACTCAAGTGTTGCTTTAGCAGTGTGTTTGGGGCCATTGTCCTGCTGGAAGGTGAACCTCCGTCCTAGCCTCAAATCTCACACAGAGTGGTACAGGTTTTGCTCAAGAATATCCCTGTATTTATCACCATCCATCTTTCCCTCAACTCCGACTAGTTTCCCAGTCCCGACTGCTGAAAAACATCCCCATAGCATGATGGTGCCATCACCATGTTTCACTGTTGGGATGGTGTTCTTTGGATGATGTGTTGGGTTTACTCCAGCCATAGCGTTTTCTTTGATGGCCAAAAAGTTAAATTTTAGTCTCATTAGACCAGAGCACCTTCCCCCATACATTTTGGGAGTCTCCAACATGCCTTTTCGCAAACTCAGAACGTGCCATTTTGTTTTTTGCTGAAAGTAATGGCTTTCTTCTGGCCACTCTGCCATAAAGCCCAACTCTATGGAGCGTACGGCTTATTGCCGCCCTATGTACAGATACTCCAGTCTCTGCTGTGGAACTCTGCAGCTCCTCCAGGGTTACCTTAGGTCTCTGTGCTGCCTCTCTGATTAATGCCCTCCTTGCCCGGTCCGTGAGTTTTGGTGTGCGGCCGTCTCTTGGCAGGTTTGCTATTGTGCCATGTTTTTTCCATTTGGTTATGATAGATTTGATGGTGCTCCTAGGGATCATCAAAGATTTGGATATTTTTTTTAATAACCTAACCCTGACTTGTACTTCTCAACAACATTGTCCCTTACTTGTTTGGAGAGTTCCTTGGTCTTCATGGCAGTGTTTGGTTAGTGGTGCCTCTTGCTTAGGTGTTGCAGCCTCTGGGGCCTTTCAAAAAGGTGTGTATATGTAATGACAGATCATGTGACACTTATATTGCACACAGGTGGACATCATTTCACTAATTATGTGACTTCTGAAGGTAATTGTTTGCACCAGAGCTTTTTATGGGCTTCATAACAAAGGGGGTGAATACATGCGCACCTGCCAATTATCAGTTTTTAATTTCTGAAAAATAGTTTTATGTATATATTTTTCTAATTTTAAAAGCAGCTGCAAGCCTGCTGATCTCACAGGTTTGCTAATCGGACAGAAGTTGTCTGCTTTTAAAATTCAACATCTAAACATTCAGATGGAGTTCTAAGTACTGTATTTCACTATATAAACTCAATTTACTGTTAACAAAAAGTGTAAAATTCAAAAATCCGGTGGGTGTAACAAGATGTCCACTTGCCCCCTTCCCTGTGTATCCTTATTGTGTAGGAGTGTGGGGTGTAGCAAGATGGCGGCGACCAAACATCACTTCCGTTACACATTCTGACAGGTCACCCAATCTGACGGAACACAGGTAGCCGCGGGCAGCAGAGAGATTACATCATCATTAAGATGTACACTTGCCACTTTCTCTGTGTATCCTTATTGTGGAGGAGTGTGGGGTGTAGCAAGATGGCGGTGACCAAACGTCACTTCCATTACACATTCTGACGGGGCGCCTAATCTGATGGAACACAGGCAGTCGGGGGGAACAGAGAGATTACATCATCTCTCTGCTGCCTGACTTCACTCTGGGACACAGGAAGTGAAATCCCCACCTTAGCAGGCAAGTGACAATCTGCAACGTGTGGCAGGTGACGTAGCAAGTGACAATCCCCATCTGGTGGCAGGCGACGGTGGCAAGTGACACACTCAGGGCTTCCACTGATTCTGCATTATGGTGAGTTGAACTATTTAATTTTACATAACAATGTAATAATAGAAATAATGCGCTTTAATCATCCTGACACCATAACAACTATGGTGTCAGGATAAATTAAGCGCCAACATCAGCAAATTTCCCCGATAAATTGCCCGCAAAAAAAATAATTTTCTGGCAGTGCCCCTCCCGAGACTAGACTCTGGATCCGCCCCTGCGATAATGTACTATTAGTCCTCCTTAGCATGATTTCAGAAGCAGTGCGGGAAACCACATGCGATTTGGACAGAAATTACGCCGCATTCCTGTTCAAACTGCATGTGATTCTTTGCAGTTGCGATTTTTGCCCATTCATTTAGTATGGAAGCAAACTATCGGTTTCTGTACTACATATGAAAATACTTGGTATCGTCACTAATACTGGTATTGGTGCTGGTGCATCCCTATATATATATATATATATATATATATATATGCACTCACCGGCCACTTTATTAGGTACACCTTGCCAGTATCGGGTTGGACCCCCTTCTGCCTTCATTGTTTGTGGCATAGATTCAACAAGGTGTTGGAAACATTCCTCAGAGATTTTGCTCCATAGTGACATGATGGCATCACGCTGTTGCTGCAGATTTGTCGGCTGCACATCCATGATGAGAATCTCCCATCAAACCACATCCCAAAGGTGCTCTATTGGATGAGATCTGGTGAGTGTGGAGACCATTGGAGTGCAGTGACCTCATTGTCCTGTGGTGAGATGATTTGAGCTTTGTGACATGATGCATTATCCTGCTGGAAAGAGCCATCAGAAGATGGGTACACTGTAGTCATAAGGGGATGGACATGGTCAGCAACAATACTCAGGTAGGCCGTGGCATTTAAACGATAAGGCCCCTTCACACTTGTGCGACTTGTCCTGCGACTTTGGACTGCAAAGTCACATGACAAATCGTACCCCATGATTTCTAATGAGTACCATTTATATTTGTGTGACTTCAAGTCGTATCGACTTCAAAGTAATCCCTACACTACTTTGGTCTGAATTTGATGCGACTTGAGGTCCATAAACCTCAAGATTACACAGGCATTGCTTCAAGTCACGGCAAAATCGTAGCAAAAATTGTCATGTCGCACAAGTGTGAAAGGGGCCTAAGCAATTGAAAAGGTGTACCTAATAAAATGGCCAGTGAGTGTATGTTCATTTTGTAAAGCACTGCACAAACTGTTGGCACTATGTAAATCCTGTACAGTAATATTAATTATAAAAAAAATAACAATAAGTTATATATCATTGTTTATTTACGTGACCAAAAAAAACAACACTTTTTTGCACTGTTTTAGTCTTGGAGATAATAAATCAAGTAGCAAAATAAAGGCAAAACCACTATACATTCCCATTATAAGTGGAATTAAAGTGAGATTAAGCTCACACTTCTGCGCTCTACTAGATCGCATGTGATTCGCACCGCACTGCAGTGCAGATCACATGCGATGTCCGTGCAATGCGATTTCAGCTATACAGATAGTATGGCTGATATTACATGGCATTTAGACCAAACTCACACAGGACCCTTTTTTTGGTCCGCACCAGAATCAGATCGCATGGGTGTTCACACCCATGCGATCCGAATTCAGGTCTGAACTGTCAGTTTGCAGTGCGATATGCGAGCTGAAATGGGGGGTGTCATTAACAATGTATTGACACTCCCGGCAGTTCGCATATGGCAGTGTGAACCAAGCCTAAATGATATCATTATTCTCCAAAAATAATCCATCCACGACTTGCTGGCCCAGTAATCTATTTTTCATGAAAATGTTTCTGTGTTTTTCTGCCTCCTTGTAACATCCTCAGGAGCTCCTGAAACTTTAATTTTGCCCCTCACTGCTGCGTGTTTGGAACGAGTATGTTAGTTGCAGTCATGCACACTGAGGAACTGGGTGAACTGAGAAAGAGGACGGTCCCTCGAAACACGTCCTGTGACCCTGGACTCTAGGTGGACATTACCATCCATTAGCCATTGACACTGGAAACGAGAATGCCCCGGCACTACACATGCTTGCCGTGCTATCAGAGCCATTTCCCTATTACTAGTCAGTGGCACAGAGATCCGGACTTTGTGCCTGTAGCAGCTCATCATCCATCCAGCTGCACCCTTTCAGGACCGTGCCTCCACTACAGGCTTATGCCGCGTACACACGGTCCTACTTTTCGTCTACAAAAGTCCAACAGACGCTGATGGACTAAAGCTGGCTGGTAATCCGATCGTGTGTGGGCTTCTCCGGACTTTCAACTGACTTTTTTAGCCTCAAATCCGACGTACTTTAGATTTGAAACATGCTTTAAAACTTTACTTCGTAACTACGACGGACCCCGAAATCCGCTCGTCTGTGTGCTAGTCCGACGGACAAAAAGCCACGCTAGGGCACCTATTGGCTACTGGCTATGAACTTCCTTATTTTAGTCCGGTGTACGTCATCACGTACGAATCCGTTAGACTTTTGTGTGGTCGTGTGTAGGCAAGTCCGTTCGTTAGAAAGTAGGCCGCAAGTCCGCCGCAAGTCCACCGAAAGTCTGCCGGAAGTCTGTCGGACAGGCTGTCCGACTTTTGTAGACGAAAAGTACGACCGTGTGTACGCGGCATTACACACTCCCATGGATTTCCATCAGTGGCGGCTCGTCCATTAGGGGCGCCAGAGGGCTGCCCCCTCTATCCACGGCCGCTACCCCCATGCTCTATTCATGGCCGCTATTCTGCAGGACACCGCCACCCTCTTTTCATGCGTCCAACCGCTTTCAGGACGCCGGGCGCGTGAATTACAGTGGCGGGGGTGGTTTTTTTTAAGCACCTGATTAGAGGCTCTAATAGGCTTCAAAATAGGGTGGCCTAGTGGCGCAGAGAATTGCGCCAGGAGCCCACCCAGGTGTTACAACAGCGAATAATTATTCGCTATTGAAACACTGATCCTCAATCTGGTCTGAGACCCGTTTTCCGATTGGCCAAAAAGAGAAGCGTCCCAGTTGGCCGCCGAGGAGGAGGAAGAAAACGGAAGCCGCCGACATGCCCGTGGAGAGCAGGGGAGGGGAAAGCCGTCGCCGCCGAGCAAGGGAAGCCGTCGGAGAAGCCCAGGAGAAGCGCTGCTCGCCATAGATAAGGTAAGTGCACCAGACCCACCCGTTAGACCCACCGTCCGGGGGAGGGGGGTGTTACTGTTTGCCGCCCCCCCCCCCCAAAAAAAATACCACTTTCTTTATACTTTTGTGGATATGCATTTTTAACTTTTCTTTGTAATTAAACTTTATTGGAACTTACCACACCGGAGTGGTTGCACTGTCTCTCTCGCTTCCCCTCTCGCAGTCATGCGCGCTAATGCCCAGTACACACGGTCGGAAAATTCCGACCGTGTGTAGGCTCCATCGGACATTTTCCATCGGAATTTCAGTCACACAAAATTTAAGATCTGGATCTCAAATTTTCCAACAACAAAATGTTGTCGAAAATTACGATCGTGTGTATACAATTCCGACGCACAAAGTTCCACGCATGCTTAAAATCAAGCAGAAGAGCCGCACTGGCTATTCAACTTCATTTGTCTTGGCTCGTCGTACATGTTGTACGTCACCGCATTCTTGACGCTCGGAATTTCCGACAAGATTTGTGTGACCGTGTTTATGCAAGACAAGTTTGAGCCATCATCCGTTGGAAAAAATCCATGGATTTTGTTGTCGGAATGTCCGATCGTGTGTACGGGGCATTAGAATAAAAAATAAAAAAATGCTAGAAGAAAGAGGAAGAAGTTATTTGGCAGTGGAGACAACCTTCTTCCAATTTTTTATTTCTAGAGCTGATTTCCACTTTAAAGGGATCGGACATTTAGGCGGCACTGTTAAGTGGTATAAATCTGATTCAGTAAACAGGATATCATTGAAGAATTCCACTTGTAGCACTTGTAGGAATCCAACAAACTCCTCCTTCATCAGGGCCATAACTCAAGTGATGTGAGTACAAGTCCTGAGGACCTCTCCATTGTGTACATTGAGTCCATGGTGTGGTGTTTAGATTATGGAGCGATCCTCGGAGGTCCCGAGCTTCATCAGACGGATACTATTTATAGAGCACAGATCCTTTATTCTCTTCTTATAAACATCATTATATCATTCAGGAATGTTTCACCCTTTTTTAGGTTTTGGTTTTCATCTCCTAAAGAGAAGGTCCAGCCTGGGGGAAAAAAATGAAAAGTCAGGAGCTACAAATCCTGCAGCTGCGGACTTGTAATATAAGGACACTTACCTGTCCAGGGAGCCCCCCCGATATCGGCACCTTAAGCCAATCTGTCTATCAGCTCTGGGTGCTGGCACCGGCATCCCTACCAAGGGAAGAAGGAAGTGAGGCCTTGAGCTTCACAGCCTGCTTTCTACTGCACATGCGCCAAATGCATTGCGCTTTCTGCTCCCGCTGTCTTCCGGGACCTCCGTGCCTCCCAGAAGGCAGTGGGGGGGAAGGAGAAGGGGCTGGAAGTTTCGTAGATTGCCGCACAGTGATGTAGCGATCTTACACAGAATTGGGAGTGGGTACCTGGTTTTGACAGGTATCCGCTCTCCCCCCCGAAAGGTGCCAAATGTGGCAGTGGAGGAAGCAAACAAGCGCAGCGTCCCCTTTTGGGTGGAGCTCTGCTTAGGCCCCTTTCACACTTGTGCCACCTGAAAGTCGCACGGCTTTGCCATGACTTTGATGCGACTTGAAGCAATGTCTGTGTATTCTTGAGGTCTATGGACCTCAAGTCGCATCAAAATTGGACCAAAGTAGTGCAGAGACTACTTTGAAGTCGCTGCAACTTGAAGTCACACAGATATGAATGGCACTCGTTGGAAATCATGCGACTTTGCAGTCCCAAGTCGCAGGACAAGTTGCACAAGTGTGAAAAGGGCCTTAAAGTGATTGTAGCTGTATTTGTGCACTTCCGCAAGAACAATTGAGTACTGTCTGTGATACTTTTTTTATTTGCAATAATATCCATTTTTTCAGGACAAGCTAAGTTCACCTTTTTTCTTTTTAAATTCCAGCTCCCCTATGTACCAATATATGCATTAATGTACTTATTTACTTTCCATTAATCCGATCCCGGCTTCTTACCACGTAATCAGCTGTCAGCCAATGACAGCTGATCACGTGATGTAAACAAAAGATCGGTAATCAGCTTTTTTTTCTCTCACGCTGACAGCGCAAGGGGAAAAAAAAGTTGATCACTGGCTTCTGACAGAGGAACATCGGATTCCGAACGGATTCCGAACAGGGAGAGGCACTGCTGCTATGCAGTGCCCTCCAGTGCCACCTGCCAGTGCCCACCAGTGTCGCCTACCAAAGCCCACCACTGCCACCTACCAGTGCCCACCAGTGCCACCTTTCAATGCCCACCAGTGCCACCTACCAGTACCCACCAGTGCCACCTATCAATGCCCACCAGTGCCACCTACCAGTACCCACCAGTGCCACCTATCAATGCCCACCAGTGCCACCTATCAGTGCCCATCAGTGCTGCCAACCAGTGCCCATCAGTGCTTTCAGAAAAGCATGTAGTGTGTTTTTGACACTTTTTTTAGTGCATTTGTGCCGCATTTTGCATTATTTAACCACTTCAATACCGGGCACTTTCACCCCCTTCCTGCCCAGGCCATTTTTCAGCGCTGTCACACTTTGAATGACAATTACCTAACAACACATTGGCCAAATAAGAAGAAAAAATAAATCAAATACGTAAAATACATCAAAAACGCATTAAAAACATGTAAAACATGCGTGTCTGAAAATGCAGAAAGCACTGCTGAAACGCTCAATAGCAACATGCATAGGTGTCAATTGAGCCTTGCTTTTGAGCGTTTCAGCAGTGCTTTTTGCTGTGCTTTTGGTGTTTTTGACTCATTATTAATGCTTTTTTTACTCATTTTGTTTTGTTTCGTTTTAATTTGGCCAATTTGTTGTTGGGTAATTGTCATTCAAAGTGTGACAGCGCTGAAAAATGGCCTGGGCAGGAAGGTGGTGAAAGTGTCCAGTATTGAAATGGTTAAATAATGCAAAATACGTCACAAATGCACTAAAAACACATCAAAAACGCACTAAATGATTTTCTACTTTTTCTCCATTGAAGTTTATTGAAACAAAAAAAAAAAAAAAAAAGCAGCATTTTGCGTTTTGAAAAAGTCCACGACCCTTTCCAAAAACGCAGAGGTACAAAAAATGCATTGAAGTGAACGTGTTCCATAGGAACCCTTGTTAAAAATAATGTCCTGCGTTTCTGCAAAAAAGCAAAAAAGCATGAAAAAACGCATTAGTGTGAACCGAGCCTTAGTAAGTCCAGCACTTATGGCCCGTACACACGGTCCAAATATCGTACGAAAACTGTCGTCCGAGGAAGAATCGTGCGATTTTTGGATCGTGTGTACACTACTTTCGAGAGCCGATCACGACAGTTCATCCGATATTATTCTATCGGACAAGCACGAAAATTTTCCTCGTACAATACCAGATCGTACGATTTTCGTTTAGTCAGTATAGTTGTCATCCGAAAATACAATACAAATACATTACAACACATGACATCACTTCCGATTTTTTTCTTTCTGACGTACGAGAATTTTCGTGACTTTAGTAACCTATTTAATTTCTACTTGCGACTACTAAGCGAAAAAAGTCGTATGATCTGTCGTACGATATTCGGATCGTGTGTACGGGCCATAACGCTCACGCGCACTCACAAATATAACCCCAAAAAAAAGTTTGTGTGGTTGTAAAAAGTTCATTTTTTGTTACAGAAAAACATGGAAAAATGCTTTGCTGAGTTTGTAAAGATCAGCAGAAAACCTTCGAGGTGTCCTGGTAATTTCTGGTCCTGAAACTGCTGAAGCCTCAGAAATCATCATTGTATTCGCTAACAGCTGACAGGCAATAAAACACATTAGAAGGGGCCATGTGACAGGTGTGAAATGATGGCTTTAATTATCAAAAGCAGGTCAAAATATTCCTAGAAAACAAATGGAATTCATTCAAAATGCAAAAAACTGGCACGCGACAAACACAGGGGGCCCCCGGGGCTCTCAGAACCCGACCGCGTTCTGCGTCCAATTGCTCATTGCGTGAAGAAATCATTTGCACAGGTGTTTATCGGGGAGGGTTGGATCTTTTCGGCGAAGTCGAAGTATTTGCTTGTTACATAAAGATTCATTTTTCACATGTAATGAATTTGTGCAGATAGGAATGTCACCTCTGACCCGCCATACCTCTTATTCCTGACACCTTGTTAATGGCCCCTGTCAGCCCCACTCCCCCGCCTGCAGCTCTGCCTCTGGCCCAACATAAATTGCTAATCTTCTTACCCATATCTTTTTTTATTATCCTTCACTGCTAATGGCAGCAGACACACGTTACACGCTCATACGCTGGGCGCTCACACTCAGTCCGCACTTAACAGACACATTGTACAGAAAAACACAATGAATAGAACATCAAGCATACTGTCAACACTTTTTACATACAATATACAACACTTGTGTCCTAAAGTGATATTAGTGCCTCCTTTTTTTTTTTTTTTAACCCTTTCTGCTGCCGGTGTCACCACTTGCATGGTGGTAAAGCATAGCTCCCAACCGTCCCGGATTTCGTGGGACTGTCCCTGATTTGGTCCCAGCGTCCCTCTTTCCTCCTCATTTGTCCCTTAATTTGGTCTGATCTATATAGTTGTATATAAAATGCACTTTTTATCTTTTAAAAGTGTTTCCCAGGGCTAAACCTTTCATCCAATTTCTAAATTGCTGCATTTTTAAATTTCAAAAGCCAATATAAAGGAATAGTAGTGGTAAAAAAAACAACTTGTGGGTTTAATTAACCACTGCAGCCCCGGAAGATTTGGCTGCTGAAAGACCGGGCCATTTTTTGCGATTCGGCACTGCGTCCCTTTAACTGAAAATTGCGTGGTCGTGCGGCGCTGCACCCAAACAAAATTGACGTCATTTTTTTCCCCACAAATAGAGCTTTCTTTTGGTGGTATTTGATCATCTCTGCGGTTTTTATTTTTCACGCTATAAACAAAAAAACAACAACAATTTTGAAAAAAACACAATATTTTGTACTTTTTGCTATAATAAATATCCCCATTTTTTTTTTTTTAAAAAAAAGCTAATTTTTTCTCAGTTTAGGCCGATATGTATTCTTCTACATATTTTTGGTAAAAAAAAAAATCGCAAAAAGCGTATATTAATTGGTTTGCGCAAAAGTTATAGCATCTACAAAGTAGAGGATAGATTTATAGCATTCTTATTATTTTTTATTTTTTTTACTAGTAATGGCGGCGATCTGTGATTTTTATCGGAACTGCAACATTATGGTGGACACATCGGACACTTTTCACACATTTTTGGGACCATTGGCATTTATACAGCGATCAGAGCTATAAAAATGCACCGATTACTGTAAAAATGTCACTGGCAGAGAAGGGGTTAACACTAGGGGGCGATCAAGGGGTTAACTGTGTTCCCTGGGAGGTGATTCTAACTGTAGGGGGAGGGGACTGACCTAGAAGAAATGACAGATCGTGATTCCTAGCTATTAGGACCTCACAATCTGTCTCTCCTCACAGAGCAGAACAGGGATTTGTCCCTGTTTTGCCTCTCGTGCCTGCAATTGCTCGTGGCCGGCGGTCATCACGACCGTCGGCCACGAGCATCGGCACCCCCTGAGTGCAGCAGGCATGCGCGCCTGCTATCTTGCTTAAAGGAGCCGACATACAGCTACAACGGCTTGCGGGATCGTGTCAACCTGCCACAGTATAATGAAGGGGGCTGGTCGGCAAGCGGTTAATCATTTTTTATGTAGAATTCTCCTTTAAGGGGGCGTGGCAGGGGTGTGTGTCTTATGATTACGTGCTTTTGCTACTAGGTGTCCCTCTTTCCCATCTCAAAAAGTTGGGAGGTACGGTAAAACGGATGTGGAACCAAAATGGAACCAATGTGTGGTCAGCAGGGGTTCCCGTTAAAGCTGAATTCCAGGAACTCAGCCACTTTGTAAAAAGTGCAGGTATACTATTAGATATTGGTATTTTTTTTTACCAAAAATATGTAGCAGAATACATATTGGCCTAAATTGATGAAGAAATTTGATATTTTTTTCAATTTTTTTTAATTGAATATCTTTTATAACAGAAATGCCGCGTACACACAAGCGGAATTTTTATAATATATATATATATATATATATATATATATATATATATATATATATATATTTAGTAAAATATTTTTTACTTTTGCCCTGTACACACGATCGGAAATTCGGCCAGCAAAAGTCCGATGAGAGCTTTTGGTCAGAAAATGCGACCGTGTGTACGCTCCATTGGACTTTTGCTGGCGGAATTCGAGCAAAAGATTGAGAGCAGGTTCTCAATTTTTTCGGTCGGAAAAAGTTCCGATCGGAAATTCTGATCATCTGTAGCAATTCCGACGCGCAAAATTCCTACGCATGCTCAGAAACAATTTGACGCATGCTCGGAAGCATTAAACTTCATTTTCTCTGCATGTCGTAGTATTGTACGCCACCGCGTTCTTGGCGGTCGAAAGTTCAGCGAACTTTTGTGTGACCGTGTGTATGCAAGCCAAGCTTGAGCGGAATTACGTCGGAAAAACCATCCAAGATTTTTCCGGCGGAATTCTGCTCAAGCTTGCCTTGCATACACATGGTCACACGAAAGTCCGCTGAACTTTCGACCCTACGTGGTGACGTACAACACTACGACGAGCCGAGAAAATGAAGTTCAATGCTTCCGAGCATGCGTCAAATTGTTTCCGAGCATGCGTAGGAATTTTGCGCGTCAGAATTGCTACAGACGATCGGAATTTCCGATCGGAACTTTTTCCGACCGAAAAATTGAGAACCTGCTCTCAATCTTTTGCTGGCTGGAATTCCGCCAGCAAAAGTCCGATGGAGCATACACACACATTTTCTGACCAAAAGCTCTCATCGGTCTTTTGCTGGCCGAATTTCCGATCGTGTGTACGGGGCAAAAGTAAAAAATATTGTTTTTTTTTTTTCTTTTTAAATTGTTGGTCTTGTTTATAGTGCAAATAAAAAACGCAGAGGTGATCAAATAATACCAGTGACCAATGGTGTACAGAATGCCTCCAGGTTGCCATATAGCATATTAAATCTAACAAAAAATAACTGCAGACTGAAAGGAAAAGGTAATTTTTTATAGCATTAAATTATAGCATGGCTATGATTGCATATGTTATATATTTTTTTTTGATTTGTTATATTTTTTCCACAAAAGTGGAGTTCAGTCACGTAATGCATTAAATTCAATAACTGTCACATGTGTGCACACTTACCAACAAAAGAATGTACAATAGACAAAGGAAAGCTGGGGGGGACGGGGACAGATGTGATCGCATGGCTTACACATATGGAAATCACCAGGAATACTTCACGGTTGCTAAATGATGTTGTAATTCCGATATAATAATGGAAAGAAACATTAACTAGTCCAGAACACTTGTATTTCTCGATGAAAAGGTGACAAGCTTACAGCTAATTACTCAGATTTAAATAAATTTACATAATTCCACGGTCCAGTTCCTACTGATTAAAATTCAGCGATAGTAGGCCTGGAAGTCCCAATTGTAAAGATGGAGGATTTTTGCTCTTCAAGATTTAACCCCATGGTAGGTTTTTGTTTTTCACAAAGCAGAGACCTGCATGGAGCAAATGAACATCGAAAACCAGTTTTGGATATTTCTTTTCTGCATTTTTGTTCAGAAATTCATGAACAAAAGGAACCCTTTTTTTTTTTTTTTTTTTTTAAATGGCGCAATTTTTTTTTTTTTTTTTAAGTTTAAGCCCAGTACACACTACTATTTTTTTTTTTTCGTTCAACCCAGCAGGTTGAACGAAAAAAAAACAACAGTTCCGGTCGGAGACGATGTACTAATAATCTGATGTTAGTGCAGCGATCGCCCCCTGCTGTGCTTTTGTGTTCAGACAGGGGGGCAGTCCCCCCACCAGAACACTTCGATTAGCAGACCTTTTCTGGTCATGACTCTTTGACAGAAGCTGACTGGACGGCCGTCTTCCACTGGACCAGCTGCCATGCACACGGGCCGAATGTTGGACAGTTTCTATTGAACCGGCTGAAGCACATTTGACCCGTGTGTTCTAATCTTTACATGCAGATCATGCACTCTCTTGACACTTGTTAAGGCTTTCACTTAACTTGTTACCAATGAAGACAAGCACATTATCTTATATTATAAACTCCCCTCCATGTTAGCTAATGTGTCCATACATACTATGGCTTTTTCAGGCGTATGCTCCTGCAGGTAGGAAAACCCCCCCCCCCACCAAACTCGCATTTTTGAAAGGAGGTAGTGCCCCAAAGAGCTCAGAAGAGCTCAATGGAGCTCGAAAACACGTAAAAACCTTTGTTCCAGCATTTTGTTTTGTTCAGACAGTGGTTAAGAAAATACCATCTAGGACTGTTTGTGAAAAAAACGCTAATGCTGAAAAAAAGCTCAAAGGAGCTTAAAGAAGCTCAATAAAAACTTGCCCAAGAGCACAAAAAAGTACAAGCTTTTTCAAGCTGAAATAAAAACTCAAACGCCTGTAAAAGCAGCTTTTTTTTTTTTTTTTTGAGCTGCAGTGTGCATGAGCCCAAATTCCCCATACCAGTTCACAGGGGAGGGTAACAGTAAGAGCCCATTCACACAGGGACGACTTGTCAGGCGACCTAGTCGCCTGACAAGTCGCCTCCCGTTCTGTACAATGGAACCGTTCTAATCGGAGCGACGCAAGTCGCTCCGACTTAGAAAAAGGTTCCTGTACGACTTTGAGGGCGACTTGGGGCGACTTGCATAGACTTCTATACAGAAGTCGTTTGCAGGTTGCCTCGCTGAGGCGACCTGCAAGTCGTGTTGCCCCTGTGTGAATGGGCTCTAAGGGAGGCAAATGGGGAGTATAATTCTCCACAACCCCACATTCATATCTCTCAACTTTTAAGATGGAAAAGAGGGACACTTATTAGCAAAAGTATGTAGCATAGGACCCACGCCCTGCCACGCTTCTTTAAAGGAAAATTATACCAAAACAAAAATAGATAAGCCCACAAGTGCTTTTTTTTACCACTGCTATTTCTTTATACTAGCTTTTGAAATTTACAAATGTAACAATTTAGAAATTGGATGAAAGATTTAGCACTGGGAAATACTTTTTAAAAGATAAAAAGTGCATTTTATATACAACTATATAGATCAGACCCAAATGAGGGACAAGTGAGGAGGAAAGAGGGACATTGTTCCAAATCAGGGACAGTCCCTCGAAATCAGGAACAACTCGGAGGTATGATACATTACCTGCACCTTCTCCTAAACACTGGAGCTGCAAATGACCCCACTGCCTGACAACATTGGACAGCCCTGATTTATGGGGGTATCAGCACATTAGATGTAGAAGTCTAGAATAACAGAGGCCTACATGAGCACAGATCTTTAGCTAAGAGGACACCATCATGTATACCTGATGAGCCAGGAAGGTACCTATAGGTGGTCGCTACTCCCAAGCAATTTGATCTGGGTTTTCTTCATTATTAACATCTCATTGGCTTTTTAGCTACTCTTGCTGGGAACAAACACAGACAAAAACTAAAAAAAAAAAAAAAGAATAAATAGATGGTGCGAATTTCCAACCACGGGTTGCAGAAAAGAAATTTGCATAATTCACCCACCAACACAGACAGTGCTGACAGGGGAATCCCTCCTCCCAGTGGGCAGGGGAAGCCATCCCCACCAGGAGAAGACAGTGATTATCGATAGCGGCTATAGCAGCCGCTTGCGATAATCACAAGCAAATCCAGCAGGCTGGTTGTACCCAAGTTGATTGATCGATCAACTTGGTACATTCAGCCTGCCCTTTAATGGTTTGAATCTCGGTCGGTTGCTGAACCGTCTTTGGCCAGCCTTAGGAAAAAACGCTGCCATTCAATACCATTTTGAAATAATGCCACCTTATGGTTTAACAACAGCCAGATCATCCAATAGGCAGCCTAGGCAGAAGCTTGGGGCCCTTTTGATGTTCGAGGGTCCTAGATAAAAGCTATATCCTCCTGTAGTATACAAGAGTAGCCCAGAGATAAAATGTAGTTGGTAAAGGCTGTCCAAATTCTTGTCAATTCACAAGAGAGGACAGATTTGTAAGCACTTCCTTGGTATCTAATGGGGCCATGCCAGTACAATGTAATCCTACTGAAATATTAACAATCTCATTTGAAAGAATGAGGGTGACAAAGCTGTCTCTGGTTTTAATACAGTTTTGTGAGTGGGCAGTGGGCACATCATTAATTATTTCATGTGCCCTATTCAGATTTTACTTAGCATGCCAATGTCCATTAATAATCCAAAGATGGCATAACCTCTCTATAGGAATAAATAAAGATTACATGTGCAGAAGTATTGCCTGGAAGACTCCTGAAGCAGCAACTGTGTAGCTCCTCTGGGGCAGCACAGCAAAGATCTTGAAGGAGCAAGAACATAGTATAACATTGGGGGAGTTGACTTTTACAGGGAAACTATATTAAAGGAAACACAACCTCCATGCCCTAGTGGAACTCTTGTAATTTGGGAATCAATTTTGCATACCTGTGTGCAATGCATGTATGTTGGTTTGCAAACATGCCCACTGCTGGCTCCCCTACAGCACACAAAAAGCCATATACAGTATATAAATAGCAGTCAGTACAAAGAAGTTCCTCCAAGTCACCAATCAGATTCAGACCTGCTTGGGAAGTTTGAACCTGATTGGTGAAGCAGTAACCCAACCTTTAGGTATTTTCTTTGGGAATTGTACACAAGGGTCTAAGGAATGAATGTAGCACTGTATTGTCCATAGTTCTTTACTCTCCTTGTGACTTTTGCTTTTATTTGTTTATCATCTCAATTACAATGACTACATTGGATGGTCATTTTATTTTCATTACAGGTATGTATATAGCACCATCAATTTACACAGCACTTTACATATTGTACATTCATATCTGTCCCTGCCCTCAAGGAGCTTACAAACGAATGCATACATGGACAAACTAGGGCTAACCAACCTACCAGTATTTCTTTGGGGTGTTGGAGGAAACCAGAGTAAGTAAGCACAGGAATAATATGTAGACTCAATGCAGATAGTTTCCTGCCTGGAATTCTAACCAAGGAACCCAGTGCTTCAAGGCAGAAGTACTAACCACTAAACCCAAGCATGGTGAGAGTTTTGGCTCTTCACCAATTGCCACAGAAAAGGACCTAAGGCATTCATAAAACATTGTGTCATATTGGGAGACAAAGGCCTGCAAAAGCCTGCAGCTGGTCTTCTCTGAAGTGTTATTTATTGGTTTTGCATGGTTGTGTTTGTCTTGTTTTTTCCTTTTCAAACATAAGCGGTCTTAGGCAGTCAGAAATTTACAGAAAAACTGTATTTTTTCAGGGCGTGTTGGAAGTCATGAACTTTTTTGTGTGATAATCAGGAGAAAATGAGTTAGATAAATATTAGCTTTTTAATATGACTCTTTAAACCCAACGAAGTGTCAACTTCACAAAGTCTCCACTCTAAGATGTTTACTTAACAGCCACATTGCTTAGTTGTGTTACATAACTCTTAAAGAACAAAACAGTTGTATAATTTCCCATTAAATCGTACATCTGGACAAAGAAAAGAAAAAAATTACAAGGGCCAGTATGTAATGGCTAGACTCAGTGGCGGAACTACCGCCATAGCGACACACGCGGCCGCTATGGGGCCCGCAGCTGTTAGGGGCCCCCCGGACCGGTGACAGGCGGCTCCGCGGGTGACAGCGGGTGGCTTTGCGGGTGACAGCGGGCGGCTTTGCGGGCCCGCGGGTGACAGCGGGCGGCTTTGCGGGCCCGCGGGTGAGAGCGGGCGGCTCCGCGGGTGACAGCGGGCGGCTTTGCGGGCCCGCGGGTGACAGCGGGCGGCTTTGCGGGCCCCCGGGTGAGAGTGGGCGGCTCTGCGGGTCCGCGGTGAGAGCGTGGGCGGCTCCGAGGGCTGTCAGGCGGTGAGTCAGCTGGGCGGCTCGGCTCGTGTATGAGCAGGCTGGCCAATCAGGGAGCTGGCAGCCGGGGGTGCATAGAGATGACATCATCTCTCACCGCCCGGCGCCCTCCCTGCATCCCTGCAGTGCAGTGCAGTTTTCCCCCCTCACTGTGCAGGCAGCCTCGGGAAGCAGAGAGATGACCTTATCTCTCTGCTGCCTGACTCTGGGACACAGCATGAAAGTGACACAGGCAGCAAGTGACAAGGTGAAGTGGCAAGTGACAATCCGGGACGTGGCAGCAAGTGACAATCCGTAATGTGTGGCAAGTGACCATCCGAGACGTGGCAGCAAGTGACAATCCGTAATGTGTGGCAAGTGACAATCCGGGACGTGGCAAGTGACAATCCGTAATGTGTGGCAGGTGACGTGGCAAGTGACTATCCGTAATGTGTGGCAGGTGACGTGGCAAGTGACTATCCGTAATGTGTGGCAGGTGAAGTGGCAAGTGACTATCCGTAATGTGTGGCAGGTGACGTGGCAAGTGACTATCCGTAATGTGTGGCAGGTGACGTGGCAAGTGACTATCCGTAATGTGTGGCAGGTGAGGTGGCAAGTGACAATCTGTAATGTATGGCAGGTGACGTGGCAAGTGACAACCTGTAACATGTGGCAGGCGACGTGGCAAGTGACAATCCGTAATGTGTGGCAAGTGACAATCCGGGACGTGGCAAGTGACAATCCGTAATGTGTGGCAGGTGACGTAGCAAGTGACAATCCGTAATGTGTGGCAAGTGACAATCCGGGACGTGGCAAGTGACAATCCGTAATGTGTGGCAGGTGACGTGGCAAGTGACAATCCATAACATGTGGCAGGCGACGTGGCAAGTGACAATCCGTAATGTGTAGCAAGTGACAATCCAGAAAGTGGCAAGTGACAATCCGTAATGTGTGGCAGGTGACGTGGCAAGTGACAATCTAATGTGTGGCAAGTGACAATCTGGGACGTGGCAAGTGACAATCAGTAATGTGTGGCAGGTGACGTGGCAAGTGACAATCCGGGACGTGGCAAGTGACAATCCGTAATGTGTAGCAAGTGACAATCCAGAAAGTGGCAAGTGACAATCCGTAATGTGTGGCAGGTGACGTGGCAAGTGACAATCTAATGTGTGGCAAGTGACAATCTGGGATGTGGCAAGTGACAATCAGTAATGTGTGGCAGGTGACGTGGCAAGTGACAATCCGGGACGTGGCAAGTGGACAATCGGCAACATGTGGCAGGTGACATTCTGCAACGTGTGACAAGTGACAATCTACATCTGGTGGCAGGCGACGTGGCAAGTGGACAATCCGCAATGTGTGGCGGGTGATGTGACAAGTGACATTCCGTGACAAGTTGCATCTGGTGGCAGGCGACGGTGTCAAGTGACACGCTCAGGGCTCCCACTGATTCAGCATTATGGTGAGTTGAACTAGTTCATTTTATATAACAGAACAGAAATTGGTTAGAAGGCATGGAGGTCAGCAATGTGTGTCCTTTAGGGGCTGCATACAGTATACTGCATACTTTGTTGTTCATAATTAATATAAGCTGTTGCCTGGGTACTGTGCCACATGGGTGCGGTAATCTGTTGTTCAATGGCATTAGTTCTTTTTTTTTTGTGGAGGGGGTGGTTTGCAGGGGGGGGGGGGCGGTTTGCAGGGGGGGGGGCCCATACAACATTTTGCTATGGGGCCCTGTGATTTCTAGTTACGCCCCTGGCTAGACTACTGGGTCAGAGCAACTACAAAACTGTAGCTCTAGTGGGATGCTCCCAGTCTGCAGTGGTCAGGACTGACCAAAAGTGGTCCAAGGAAGGAAAACCAGCAAACTGGCTACAGGGTCATGGGCGGCCAAGGCTCATTCATGCAGGTTGAGAGGAATGTTGGTCTGTGTAGTCCGATTCAATAGACAAGCTATTGTAGTGCAAATTGCTGAAAAAAGTTCATGCTGATTTTGATAGAAAGGTGTCAGAACACACAGTGCATTGCAGTTTGTTGTGTATGGAGGTGCTTAACCGCAGACTGGTCAAGGTGCCCATGGTGACCCGTGTCCACAGCCAAAAGCTCCTACAACCGGCACGTGAGCATCAGAACTGAACCGCGGAGCAATGGAAAAAGGTGTCTTTGACCTGTTGACTTGACCTCCGATTTCTCCAGATCTCAATCCAATCGTGCAGCTGTGGGATGTGCTGGAAAAACAAGTCTGATCCATGGAGGCCCCACCCCATAATGGCTTGGTGCCAGATACCACAGCATACTGTACCTTCAGAGGTCTAGGGGAAGTCCATGCCTCATTGGGTCAGGGCTGTTTTTTCGTGGCAAAAGGGGGACTCATTCAATATTAGGTGGGTGGTCACACTGTTATGGCTGATCGGTATACATATATAGATATATATATAGATATATAGCTATATATATATCTATATATATAAATATATCTATATATATATATATATATATCTATATATACAGTATATACATATTTCCTACTGTGCAAAAGTTTTAGGCAGGTGAAAATGCTGTAAATTAGGAATGCCATGCCTGTGTCTCCTCTCCCAGTGTAGCATGAAGATCTATATCCTCTTCAGCAACTTCGCATGTGTCGGATTCAGGCAAAACAAGCTGAGCACCGAGCTGCACCTGAAGAGATAACTGAACTCAGTTAACTCCTTACATACCGAAAGGTCGGAGGGACACAAGCACGATCACTTAACTCCTTAAATGCCGAAACATTGACAGGCGAGCGGAGACACAGTCACAAGTCATTATTATTAACAGCGGGGATACACAGGGGGTACAGGATTATACAGCAGCTGTAGCATGAATAGAGGGGGTTGGGGAGGTCTGTCAATGGAGGGAGGGGGTGGTATTTGGGGGGGTCTCTCAGTGGAGGGAGGGAGTGGTAGTTGATGGGGTGGGTGAAAGGGCAGTAGTTGTGGGGGTTGGGGGTCCGTAGTTGAGTAATGAAGGCCTGTGAGCCAGGGGCGGTGGTTGGGAGAAGGGGGTCTACCAGTGGTCTACCAGTGGTGGAAGGGGGCGGTAGTTGGGGTGGGGGGAGGTGCAGTAGGTGGGGATATGTCAGAGGGGACTGGTGCTTGTTGTGGGTGCAGCAGTAGGTGGAGTTTGTGTTGCAGTGTGGGGGAGCGGCTTCAATGGGTGTCCTGTGCCCCCCCCGTCCCTGGAGGAATTGGCTGGAATGCCCGGGCTTGTTTTTTTGTTCCAATCCGGGCCTGAACACATCTATGCTATCTATAGTAATAATATTAGGAAGTTAAGTATAGAGAGAAAATATTACAAGATAACATAAGATAAAATAAAAGATTAACTATAAAAATATTAGAACAATTATTTTTGAACCAAGAGCTGCCAACCGGGCCACTTATGGTTGAAATTTTAGCCCATTCCGCAGTAGCCGGCTAAAATTCAAGACATGTATAGCCAGATTAAGTAAAAACAAAGAAAAAAAGCAAATACAGTTCTTTGAAAACTATTATAATACGTAAAGTGTATGTATAGGCAAAACATCCGGGAAGTAAGGAAGGGTTAAAACCCCTGTCAGGTTCTTGCTCACTGTCTGTGTTGTTCTACTGTGATTTCCTTTACCTTCATGTCATAGAGAAATTCCTCATAGCAAAAGGAATTCCCATCTGTGACAGTTGTCATCAGAACATTTATCCCCATTGGATGATTCCTCCTTGTCCCTTGCTCTCATGACGGCGCTAAAATGAAGAATTTCCCCTTGCTGTCTTAGTTTGGCAGCATTTTTTTGCCATCTGTGTCCCATTAGGCTCCCTTCACATACAGTATGTGCGAATTGGATGTGATTCGAACTGCATCTGATTCTCATAACATATGAGCCCTCTCAAAGCTGCCGGTTCACCCATGTCGGGTGCGGCCTCGGTGCGATTCTAAAAAAGGGTCCTGTGCATTTTTTAGTCCAGTTCATTTGCAATTTTAAGTAAAAATTTACACCTTAATCGCACCTGAATCAGTGAACAGAAACGCACCGGACTGCCCCACTGAAACCACGGCCGCACATATGGTAACGGAGCTGTAGACTCAACGGGAAATGAAAGGATGTCCTTCCAATGTGAAAGAGATCCCTCGGACAGCTGAAACAGAAACAAGTGTTCCCATTGTAAGGTTTCTCCTCTATGGTGGCAAGTCAAAATTTTGCAATCATCCTCACTAGTACCACTAGTGGACCACCCCATGTAGATATATGGCGGCGGGGTGGCCGCTCTGCGCCGGATCTGCACCAGAGTAATGATTTAGCACAATATCGTTGTGTGAAACGCGTTCACCAAGACTTTCTGTTGGTGTCCCATGGTGTGATTTTGGTGGTTGTTCAATAAACAGCAATTGGAACGATGTGCAGCCATGACTTTTTATCCTGATATTGCTTACAGAGGTGGGCCGGGGCTGGCACTCATTAGAAGATCCCATCAGGTTATTTGTCTCACCTGGAGCAGTGAGGTCTTTCCATTTTTGTCTCCTCTATGTTGGCAAGTCCAAATTTTAGAATCACCCTCACTTGTACCACTAGTGGACCGCCCCATGTAAATATATGGCGGTGGGTGGCCGGTCTGTGCCGGATCACGTACATATGCGCAATCTGGCATTTTGGGGTAGGGGGCATATCTGCCGCCCGATCCGTGCTGTGATTCGGTACAGCACAAGTTAGTCAGCACCTTCCGGCCAATGATTTATGGCCGAGACCTGCTGAACGTCTCACAGTACAGAGGTCTGTGTTTACTAACAACACAGGGCTCTGTACACGGAGCAGCGATGTGGTTGTTTTGAAGAGAGGAAAATCAGTCACATTGATTAGTAAAAGCAGCTCACATTACACATTGTTAGGCACACAGTTAACTCACTGATCGCCCCTGATGTGAACCTCTTCCCAGCCAGTGTCATTAGTACAGTGACAGTGTATATTATTAGCACTGATCACTGTATTAGTGTCACTGGTGATGGCAGTGGCTGTTAGTCAGTTCCCCCCAGTGTCAGTTAGTGTCAGTGTCATTTCCTATCATAGTCCTGCTAGTCGCTGATCACCGCCATTAATAGTATAAAAAATAAGTAAACAATTCCAGTATATATACCATAGTTTGTAGATGCTATAACTTTCACACAAATCAATCAAGATACACTTATTGGGATTTTGTTTTTTTGTTTTTTTTGTAGCAGAATACATTTTGGCCTACATTGGTGAAGACATTTTATTTTGTTATTCTTTCATTGGATATGTTTCATAGCAAAAAGTAAAAATTTTTTTTTACCAAATTGTTTGTGTTTTTTTATTTATATAATAAAAAAAAGAACTCAGTGGTGACCAAATACCACCAAAAGAAAGCTCTATTTGTATGAAAAAAAAATGTAATTTGCATACAGCATTTACCAGTTAAAGTAGCACAGTGCTGAATAGCAAAAAACGGCCTGGTCATGAAGGGGATAAAACCTTCTGGAGGTCAAATGGTTATGGTGACATTGGTGGTCAAGACAATTAGAGACAGCAAATCTCCCTAAAAAATTTTGAATATTTGGATACCTTCATAAGGCCATTCATAAATAGTTATCTTTTGGTATTTAGGCTTTATACCTTTATAATCCTCAGTGACCAGTCCATACATTATTGAACCATTAGGAAGAGGTATAATGATAGCAGTGCATTGATGACTGAATGTTTTCCATATTTTCCCTTCTCATCTCTTGTCTCCCTTTCACATAATGTAAGTCTGGTAAACTTTTACAGAGAGGCAATTTGTAGAAAGTTATAAAGTGACCAGATTAGCGGGGAGCCGTCTGTAATTCCAGCTTCATAATCCTCTCAGCATTTCCTCTGGACATGAAACAGATTTGTGTTTGGTGAATAACAACCATCCACTCAGCTGTGACCGGACCAACCAATGCGAAAACATTCATTAACAAGTGCAGATGTTCCTGAGAAGCTGAAATACACTATTTGGGCAACCATTGGGGACACCTGACCCTCAAATCTACTATATGGCCAGAAATATGAAGACTACCCTGCAAATGAGGGAGTTCAGATGTTTCCATGGATGGGTACTATCAAAGCTACAGCCTACAAAAACATTTTAGACTTTTCTTTCTCAACCAGGGTGCCATTTGGGTTCCCCTGGGGTGCCATGAGCACGAGATCCAGTGTGCCCTGGACAAGGGATGGATGAGAGGACTTTGTGAGGGGAGGAGGGGACTCTGATGTTATGGTGGGACTCTGATGTGATGGGGGCCCCCATGCATAGGAGGATTCTGATGTGATGGAGGGCCTCTGACTCTATGATGGGGAGACTTTGATGTGAAAGGATGACTTAGATTGGCCGTGGGGACTTCTGATGTGATGGGGGGCCTCTGAAGTGATGATGGTGCAGTCTCATGTGATGGGGCAACCACTAAAGGAAAGGGGGGCTTCTAATGTGATGGGGGAACCTCTAAAGGGAAGGGGGGTTTCTGGTGTGATGGGGACCTCTGATGTGATGGGGGACCTCTGATGTGATGGGGAACCTCTGATGTGATGGGGGACCTCTAATGTGATAGGGGACCTCTTATGTGATAAAGGTGCACTCTGATGTAATGGGACACTCTGATGTGATGGGGGACCTCTGGTGTGATGGGGAACCTCTGATGTGATGGGAAACTCTGATGTGATGGGGAACCTCTGATGTGATGGGGAACCTCTGATGTGATGGGGGATCTCTGATGTGATGGGGGACCTGTAATGTGATGGGGGTCCTCTGATGTGATGGGGAACCTCTGATGTGATGAAGGTGCACTCTGATGTGATGGGGAACCTCTGATGTGATTAGGGTGAACTCTGATGTGATGGGGGACCTCTTATGTGATGAAGGTGCACTCTGATGTGATGGGGGACCTCTGATGTGATGGGGAACCTCTGATGTGATGGGGGATCTCTAATGTGATGGGGGACCTCTAATGTGATGGGGAACCTCTTATGTGATGAAGGTGCACTCTGATGTGATGGGGAACCTCTGATGTGATGGGGGACCTCTAATGTGATGGGGGACCTCTTATGTGATGAAGGTGCACTCTGATGTGATGGGGGACCTCTTATGTGATGAAGGTGCACTCTGATGTGATGGGGGACCTCTTATGTGATAAAGGTGCACTCTGATATGATGGGGGACCTCTGATGTGATGAAGGTGCACTCTGATGTGATGGGGAACCTCTGATGTGATGGGGGATCTCTGATGTGATGGGGGACCTGTAATGTGATGGGGGACCTCTGATGTGATGGGGGACCTCTTATGTGATGAAGGTGCACTCTGATGTGATGGGGGACCTCTGATGTGATGAAGGTGCACTCTGATGTGATGGGGAACCTCTGATGTGATGAAGGTGCACTCTGATGTGATGGGGGACCTCTGATGTGATGGGGAACCTCTGATGTGATGAAGGTGCACTCTGATGTGATGGGGAACCTCTGATGTGATTAGGGTGCACTCTGATGTGATGGGGGATCTCTAATGTGATGGGGGACCTCTAATGTGATGGGGGACCTCTAATGTGATGGGGGGCCTCTGATGTGATGGGGACCTCTGATGTGATAAAGGTGCGTTCTGATGTGATGGGGGACCTCTGATGTGATGAAGGTGCACTCTGATGTGATAGGGGACCTCTTATGTGATGAAGGTGCACTCTGATGTGATAGGGGACCTCTTATGTGATGAAGGTGCACTCTGATGTGATAGGGGACCTCTTATGTGATGAAGGTGCACTCTGATGTGATAGGGGACCTCTTATGTGATGAAGGTGCACTCTGATGTGATGGGGGACCTCTGATGTGATGAAGGTGCACCTCTGATGTGATGGGGGACCTCTAATAGCAGAATAAAATACACTAACAAATTGAACATGAACATGTACCTGAAGGCTTGGGGTGCCACTCTGGATGAAGCAGCACAGGAGGCACAGCAGAGAGCAGCATTACCAGTCTGGGGAAGAGGGGAGTGTTAGAAGTAATAGCAGATTAAAATACACTAACAAATTGAAGCCAAACTTCAGCTCAAACTTTTTTAATCAGTTACAACAAACTGTTTTTTTTTTTCTTTTGGGATAAAGGTTTTGCACAAATAAAAGCTGATCATGTTAATCACCCCTGCCTGTGTTAAGAGGTTTGTCTCATCCCTGTAAACTGATACATTCTGCTGGAGAGCTTGTTCTTTTGAAAAACGACAGGCTTGCTGGCTGGATCACCAGATGAAAATTAAAGAAAGCCAAAAAAAGAAAGCTAATGCAACTATCACATCTAAGAATTGGTAAACTGCAATATAATGTTTGCTTTGGGGTTTAATACTGCTTTTTTTAATGCTTTTTGCAGAAACACAGCACATTATCTTTAACATGGGTTCCTATGGAATATGTTCACATCAATGCATTTTTGTGCCTCTGTGTTTTTGGAAAGGGTCAGGGACCTTTTTTAAAGGCAAAATGGTTCAATAGACTTTAATGGAGAAGCTGCAGAAAGTCATCTAGTGTGTTTTTACCGCAATTTTTTTAATAGAAGAAAGAAGTACCCCCTGGGTGGGACTTTGATTGGCAACACCACTACGGAGTAGAATAAAATAAATTTATTGAAAATTAAGATAAAAAAATCAATCACACATGTGATGATTAATTGTTAAAACACACATAGACAATTAACAAAAACATATAATTTCCTTGCAGTTGAATAAATTGTACATAGGTCAAGTGGTTACTCTCCAATGTCCAAGAAAACTCTTTGGTACCGGACGGGTTTCAGGTTTAAGCCCTTTCGTCAGTTGTATTTAAATAAGAGATTTTGTTTTTGGCATGAAATAAATGGCACAGCACTCAAATGTACCCATATTCAGGCAGAGACTAGATTGTCACTGTCATTGGATGGTGTGGTTGGAGGTCTGGTCTAGCTTCCGTTTCAACCTGTAATGCCCCACGGATGGTGCAATGTCACTTTCTCCACACAGTAGTTAAACTGGTAGCAGAAACTTGATTAGTCAGAGAATGGTCCCCCAGTGTAGGCCGTAGGGTTGCCACCTCATCCCTTTAAACCCGAACACATATTAATTACACAGGTTCTGAGGCTAATTTAATGCAGATAAGGCACCAAGGGAGTGTAATTACCACCTTAATCAACCACAGAACCTGTGTAATTAATATGTGTTCGGTTTTAAAGGGGATGTGGCAACCCTAGTAGGCCTTACCACAGTCCTTTAGATAGGAGGAAAACAGTGTACTGGGTAGTACCCCTCGCTCCCTGTCCTGCATAGTTGCCAACAGTCCCGATTTTCCCGGGGCAATCCCAATTTTGGGACCCTTGTTCCCGGATGGAGGCTGTCCCGAATCGGGATTTTCCATAAGGAAAATCGGGAATGTTGTTTTTTTTTGTTTTGGAGCAGCTGGCTCCAGCAAAATGGCGGCCGGCGCCGCCGCTCGATCTTCCCCCTAGTGACTGTGTGTTGTGTAGTGGAGAGAGGAAGGGGGCTCGATCCGTGCAGCCAATGAAGCGGCTGCACGGCCCCTCCCCTCTCCACTGAAGGAGAAGATAACGGCGACGGCGCCGTGTCTTGCCGAAAGTTCCCCAGCCCCGTACTGCGCAAGCGCTGCGCCTGCGCAGTACAGGGGGTCCATACTTGCCGAGGGGAACTTTCTCGGCAGGCAGAACACCGGCCGGCCGCACCTGCACTGAGCGGGGGGTGAAGGGGGGCTGCATTGAGGGGGGTCTGCACTAATAGAGGGGGGCTGCACTAATTGAGGGGGGCTGCACCTAGGGGGGGTCTGCACTAATAGAGGGGGGCTGCATTGAGGGGGGGTCTGCACTAATAGAGGGGGAGCTGCACTGAGGGGGCTGCACTAATTGAGGGGGGCTGCACCTAGGGGGGGTCTGCACTAATAGAGGGGGGCTGCACTGAGGGGGTGGGCTGCACTAATAGAGGGGGGGGGGCTGCACTAATAGAGGGGGGGCTGCACTAATAGAGGTGGGGTCTGCACTGATGTAGGGGGTCTGCACTGATGGAGGGGATCTGCACTGATGGAGGGGGTCTGCACTGAGGGGGTCTGCACTGATGGAGGGGATCTGCACTGATGGAGGGGGTCTGCACTGATGGAGGGGGTCTGCACTGATGGAGGGGGTCTGCACTGATGGGGTCTGCACTGAGGGGGTCTATACAGACTCTGTCGGGGGCACCTGATGCAGACGGTGCTCCACCTCACCTTCCCAATCCAAATGCAGTAGGACGGCTGCATGAGAGGCATTTTCCTTATGTCCTCCCGAGTACCCCTACCCAACGAGCCCCCCAAAGAAGATATCGCGTCTGCAGCAAGCACGGATATAGGCGTGACACCCGCTATTTTTGTCTCGCATGCCATCGCATTTTAAGAGACCCGAACCTGGAACCGTTACAGTTACAACCGTTACAGTTACACACAAAAAAAGTGTAAAAAAAAATATAAAATAAAAAAAACAAAAATACTTGTCGTTTAAGGCCCCTTTCACACGAGGCGGACTCCGCTTTCACGGAGTCCGCCGGGTCAGTGGGAGATCTCTCCGTTAATCCCTGCTGAGCAGGCGGATGACAGGTCCCTCTCTGCTCACTGAGCGGGGAGGGGCTTGTCGAGCGCCGCTGCTGCCTATGGAGAGATCGGACGAAAACGGACAGCATGTCTGTTTTCATCAGATCTCACCCGTTCCAAACTGCTAGCGATGGATCTGAATGTAGGGCCATCCGTCTGCTTTTAGCGGATCGGACCGGGTCGGGTGTCAGCGGACATGTCTCCGCTGACATCCGTCGCTCCATAGGCTAACATGGAGCGCCCGTTTAGGTCCGCCGTCAAAACTGACAGGCGGACCTAAACGGTCCGACCGTGTGTAAGGGGCCTTATTGCTCTCTCTCTCTCTCTCTCTCTATTGTTCTGCTCTTTTTTACTGTATTCTATTCTGCAATGTTTTATTGTTATTATGTTTTATCATGTTTGCTTTTCAGGTATGTAATTTTTTTATACTTTACTGTTTACTGTGTTTTATTGTTAACCATTTTTTTGTTTTCAGGTACGCCATTCAGTTGCAGCGCGGATTTATTTATCTTGACAGCAACAGCGTTTGCTCCCACAATACATAAAGCTGTGACTCCAGTAAAGTAGGAGGTGATTTCACCACCACAGTTAAGAAAAGAGCATATATGCTGAAGAAATGGGGGCAGAAGGGCTGGAGGAGTGATTTGCTCCTAACTTTTGGGGCGGATGCCCCCATGCTTCGGCATATATATATTTTGGGCACAGATTGCGTTAAAAAATGTTTTATTTTTTGTATTTGCTTTGCAGGTATGGTATGTCTTATGCCCTGTACACACGATAGGATTTTCTGATGGAAAATGTGTGATAGGACCTTGTTGTCGGAAATTCCGATCGTGTGTAGGCTCCATCACACATTTTCCATAGGAATTTCCGACACACAAAGTTTGAGAGCAGGCTATAAAATTTTCCGACAACAAAATCCGTTGTCGGAAATTCCGATCGTGTGTACACAAATGCGACGCACAAAGTGCTACGCATGCTCAGAATAAATTAAGAGACGAAAGCTATTGGCTACTGCCCCGTTTATAGTCCCGATGTACGTGTTTCACGTCACCACGTTCAGAACGATCTGATTTTCCGACAACTTTGTGTGACCGTGTGTATGCAAGACAAGTTTGAGCCAACATCCGTCGGAAAAAATTCATGGATTTTGTTTTTGGAATGTCCAATCAATGTCTGACCGTGTGTACAGGGCATTACTGTTATAGTGTAATGTTACTTTGTTTTATTGTTAACCATCATTTGCTTAGCAGGTACGCCATTCAGTTGCAGCACGGATTTATTTATCTTGACAGCAACAGCGTTTGCTCACACGATACATAAAGCCGTGACTCCAGCGCTGTAGGAGGTGATTTTACCACCACAGTTAAAAAAACTGGCAGAGTGGCCAGAAGAAAGCCATTACTTTCAGCAAAAAACAAAATGGCACATTTTGAGTTTGCGAAAAGGCATGTGGGAGACTGCCAAAATGTATGGAGGAGGAAGGTGCTCTGGTCTGATGAGACTAAAATTGAACTTTTTGCCCATCAAAGAAAATGCTATGTCTGGCACAAACCCAAGACATTACATCACCCAAATAACACCATCCCCACAGTGAAACATGGTGATGGCAGCATCATGCTGTGGGGATGTTTTTCAGCAGTCGGGACTGAGAAACTGGTCAGAGTTGAGGGAAAGATGGATGGTGCTAAATACAGGGATATTCTTGAGCAAAACCTGTACCACTCTGTGTGTGATTTGAGGCTGGGACGGAGGTTCACCTTCCAGCAGGACAATAACCCCAAACACACTGCTAAAGCAACACTTGAGTGGTTTAAGGGGAAATGTGTAAATGTGTTGGAATGGCCTAGTCAAAGCCCAGGCCTCAATCCAATAGAAAATCTGTGGTCAGACTTAAAGATTGCTGTTCACAAGCGCAAACCATCCAACTTGAATTTGCTGGAGCAGTTTAGCTCAGCGAACAGCCAATGAATATTCACTGTTGAAACACTGATCCTCAATCCGGCCAACCAGAAGCGGGTGTGAGACCCGTTTTCCGATTGGCTGAAAAAAGGAGACTCCCGATTGGCCGTCACGGAGGAGGGAGGAAACGGAAGCTGCTGTGATGACCCATGGAGAGCAGGGATATATGGGGTCGCCGTGGTAATGACCCGTGGAGAGCCCCCAAAGAAAATTACCACCGGTCACCACTGACATTACCCAGTCCATATCAGTATAGATATCCAGCATTATATTTTTCCCCATTGAGATCTGATGTGTTTTCAAAGTGTTCCTTAAATTTTTTTTGAGAAGTGTACATTAATAAGCATTTAACATTTCTGTTCTCAGTAGGAATGATAAATATAAGTATATTGCCTTCTATACATACACCTAACAATTCTGTGGAAATTTGTTTCCAATAGAGAAAATAAACTCATTTTACCTCAGTGTGCATTGTGTCTATGTACAGCTGTACCTTATGGAGGAATAAAAGTTCTTTTACCTCAATGTCTATGATATTTTATGTATACTGGTACCATATTGAGGAATACAAGTTCTTTTACCTCAGCGTCTATAGTATTTTTTGTATATTGATCCCATATTTAGGAATACATATACAGTTACATAGTAGGTGAGGTTGAAAAAAGCCACAAGTCCAACCAATGTGTGTGATTATATGTCAGTATTACATTGTATATCTTTGTATGTTGTGGTCATTCAGGTGCTTATCTAATAGTTTTTTGAAACTATCAAAGCCCCCCCACTGAGACCACCGCCTGTGGAAGGGAATTCCACATCCTTGCCGCTCTTACAGTAAAGAACCCTCTATGTAGTTTAAGGTTAAACCTCTTTTCTTCTAATTTTAATGAGTGGCCACGAGTCTTAATAAACTCCCTTCCACAAAAAAGTTTTATCCCTATTGTGGGGTCACCAGTACGGTATTTGTAAATTGAAATCATATCCCCTCTCAAGCATCTCTTCTCCAGAGAGAATAAGTTCAGTGCTCGCAACCTTTCCTCATAACTAATATCCTCCAGACCCTTTATTAGCTTTGTTGCCCTTCTTTGTACTCGCTCCATTTCCAGTACATCCTTCCCGAGGACTGGTGCCCAGAACTGGACAGCATACTCCAGGTGCGGCCGGACCAGAGTCTTGTAGAGTGAGAGAATTATTGTTTTATCTCTGGAGCTGATTCCCTTTTTAATGCATACCAATATTCTGTTTGCTCTGTTAGCAGCAGCTTGCCATTGCTGAGCCTATAATCTACTAGGACCCCCAGGTCCTTTTCTATCCTAGATTCCCCCAGAGGTTCTCCTCCCAGTGTATAGATTGCATTCATATTTTTGCCACCCAAATGCATTATTTTACATTTTTCTACATGAAACCTCATTTGCCATGTAGTTGCCCACCCCTTTAATTTGTTCAGATCTTCTTGCAAGGTTTCCACATCCTGCGGAGAAGTTGTTGCCCTGCTTAGCTTAGTAATGTCTGCAAATACAGAGATTGAACTGCTTACCCCATCCTCCAATACAATGCCCCCCTCCTTTATCACCACAATACATGTTCCATTACCTCAGCATCTATGATATTTTATGTATATTGGTCCCATATTGAGGAATACCAGTTACTTTTCCTCTGCATCTATGATACTTTATGTATACTGGTCCCATATTCAAGTATATATTATGAAGGCCTCATTCACATGGGCGTAGCTATCCATACACCTCTGCGAAGCATGTACAGGTGTTTATATCAGGAATCCCGTTCATAACAGTTACAGGCGAACGGCTGCACAGACCTGCATGGATCTCCAAGCCTATCCCGGAGTGCATAACCATGCACGGATCAGAATGCAGTATGTCTGTGTTCTGATCCATGCATTGGACCTGCACAAATATGCATTCCGGGATGCACCTGCAGGTCTGCACAGAACATCAGTGAACACAGATAGGTACACCCGCGTGAACGAGGCCTTAAAGTGGTGTTCCGGCCGAAATTATGCTTTTTAAATAAAAATACCCCTATAATACACAAGCTTAATGTATTCTAGTAAAGTTAGTCTGTAAACTAAGGTCTGTTTTGTTAATTTATAGCAGTAGTTTGTTATTTTATAAACTTACAGCAGGCCGTGGCCATCTTAAGTCTGGGCATCTGAAGCCAGACTATTTCTTCCTGGATCTCATCCTTGCAGATCTCGCACATGCGCAGTGCAGCACAAGCAGTGTAATAGGTGTCAGGTTTCCATAGAAAACGGCAGTGTCAGAGGAAGTTGCCGCCCCTTCCCAGAAGGCATTGCAAACAGGAAATGATGCGATGGGCCGCAGCCAGGGAGGAGGAAGTGAAAAATGAATACAGCAGATATACAGTAAGTGCTTAGAAAAAAAATTTAAAATATCCAATTCGTTTACAGTGCACAGTTTAGAGAGGGATGCTGAAGAGTTGTAAAAGTGGGTGGAACTCCACTTTAAGCAGAACCATTGTTTCCCAAAACAGTTATATGCAGAGCTTGCCAGTTATATTCAGAGCAGAGGATGGAGTCTCCGCTTTGAGATTGCTTTGGATTGAATGTTATCGCTTTGTTACATGCACTGGGAACACTGCTTTTACAGTAATACCGCGTACACACGATCCGAATATCAGGCCGCAAAAGACAGATGAGGGTTTTTTGTTGGAAAATGCGACCGTGTGTATGCTCCATCGGATTGCAGCCAGCAAAAGATTGAGAGCATGTTCTCAATTTTTCGGTCGTAAAAAGTTCCTATCCGAAAATGCGATCGTCTGTGGCAATTCTGACGTGCAAAATTCCTTACGCATGCTCGGAAGCATTGAACTTCATTTTCTCAGCTCGTCGTAGTGTTGTACGTCACCGCGTTCTTGACGGTCATAAGTTCAGCGAACTTTTGTGTGACCGTGTGTATGCAAGGCAAACTTGAGCGGAATCCCGTTGGAAAAGCCATCATATCTTTTTCCGACGATCGTGTGTATGCAGCATTAGTGTGTTATTATCTATATGTAGCAAAGTCTTTTACCTCTTTTGATCTAATGAGGACCTCCAAGGCCAAAGCTAGCTAACATCCTTCAATATGTGGTGGGTTGTGAGGATTAGTGGGTGCAAAGATGGTGAAAGCCATTGGGCGCCAGACACTTCTTGGATGTAAAGGAGGTTTTATTTCTTTTAATAGGTCCTTTTTATATATTTTGGGGGGAAAGAGGGTTAGGGCCAGGACACACTTAGATAGTTGCAAACTGAATTAGCAGACTCCGAGACCTAAATAGGAGGACAGCCGTGCAGGGAAAGGCCCAAGCAAGAAGCCACATCTGCACTTGCAGGAATGCTGTCTCCTATGGCAACAGTCCTTCAACAGTTCCTAACTCAAACATAACAGTTCTTTCAGTTCCACTACAACTGCTCCTTGTAGTTCTTCAATACTGAGCTCCCGGTCTCTCACTAGACCCTCTGATTCACTGACTCTGAATCCCTTGAGCTCCTCCAAAGTTTGCGGTGGTATCTCCCTCAAGCTTCACCCACGCTTCCCTGCTGGGTCCCTAGCTTGGCACTCCAGATACTTCTCAATCTTCACCCCTGCTAACTGGCTCATGCTCTGGCTTGACACACAAGGCTGCTCTGCAAGCGTCACCTCCGCTGGTTGGGTCCATACCTTGATCACCGCCTGAAGTTTCCCGATTTTCTACCATGCCCATTCGGCGAGAATATGGTTCCGGTACTTGCTTCCGTTACTCACTGTGGTCCCTGGTAAAGGCGATTGGTCCCTTCGTGGCGACAGCTTTCCTTCTACCTCTGACCACTGACAGGTTCTCCGGCCGGCAGAACCGTCACTTCTGGTTGGACTGCAAGCCGCAATCCCAACCCTGCGCTGCTCTATCACTTCTGGATAGGCCCTCAGACAGCCTAGCAGCCAGATGCCCCCAGGAAATGCCCAATCTCCGGCCTAGCAGCCCGGGGCGTAGGACACACGTCTACAAAGACAGCCGCCCAGGTGGCACAGAACACAGATCACCTGAACTCACCCGAATATATAGGCTCTCCCAGCAGGCCAAGGGATTCAAGAAAACCCCTGCCCATTGGCTGAGATACTCATAACCTGACCTTGGGTTGCCCTTCTCGTATCTAGTACCACCAAGTACCGGGCCACCTAGTGGCAGAAGAGAAAAGTGCAACAAGGCCAAACTTAGGGAGAAATCAATAGATCCCTATCAATCGACCAAGTTAACCACTCTTGGCAAGTAAATTTGTGAGGAGCTCCCTGACTATACTCCAGGGTGTTACACTTATGTGCCAATAAACTTTAAAACAAAGAGCATTATCAGTATGTTTTTCTGATTATTTATGCCCACCAAGTCTGATATTGAAGCACTACACCTGGAGCTGAGTTCGGCAGTGGCCTGTCTGGATTTTTTTCCCAGAGGGGAAGGCTTTGTATGACTTTCCTGTTTGTTCAGGGGTCATATTCGTAAGGTGAGAGGCTGATTTGTACCTTGGTGCTGAGATCGAGCACTGATTGGTGAACATCAGACTCATACTGCAGATTATTTTAGACTTTTCCTGGTATTTATTTCATTTTTTTGTGACACATGCGCTGCACTCAGTTATATACACTATATTGTCAAAAGTATTGGGACACTTGCCTTTACACGCACATGAACTTTGATGGCATCCCAGTCTTAGTCCGTAGGGTTTCAATATGGAGTTGGCTCACCCTTTGCAGCTATAACAGCTTCAACTCTTCTGGGAAGACTGTCCACAAGGTTTAGGAGTGTGTCTATGGGAATGTTTGACCATTCTTCCAAAAGCGCATTTGTGAGATCAGGCACTGATGTTGGACAAGAAGGTCTGGCTTGCAGTCTCTGCTCTAATTCATCCCAAAGGTGTTCAATCGGGTTGAGGCCAGGACTTTGTGCAGGTCAGTTCAGTTCCATCCCAAACTCGCTCATCCATGTATTTATGGACCTTGCTTTGTGCACTGGTGCGCAGTCATGTTGGGACAGGAAGGGGCCATCCCCAAACTGTTCCTAAAAAGTTGGGCCCATGAAATTGTCCAAAATGCGTTTTTATGCTGGCGCCTTAAGAGTTCCCTTCACTGGAACTAGGGGGCCAAACCCAACCCCTGAAAAACAACCCCACACCATAATCCCCCCTCCACCAAATGATTTGGACCATTGCACGAAGCAAGGTTCATAAAGACATGGATGAGCGAGGTTGGGGTGGAGGAACTTAACTGGCCTGCACAGAGTCCTGACCTCAACCCGAAAGAACACATTTGGGATAAATTAGAATGGAGACTGCGAGCCAGGCCTTCTTGTCCAACATCAGTGCCTGACCTCACAAATGTACTGAACTAGTTTTCCCCTGCGAGTAGCAGACTGACTACTTCAGCACTGCACTTTCCGAGCTTTCAGGGTCAGCGGATGTCTCTGTGTACTTCCCTCCCCCAGCTCCTCCCCTTCTGCTGGGCTCTGCTCTGATCTCCTGCCATGTGCAGAGCTGGGAGCTCGGATAATGCCTGCAGCGGCCCCGTTGCTCTCTGATCTGCTCTCCAGGATGGACCGTCTGCAGAAGAGGACTTGCCAGAGCTGGCGCCTGGTGATCATCAGGGAGCCTGTCTGCCAGAGCCTCAAGGTACAGACTTCACCCCCTGACTGAGGAGGGCGCCCTAAAAAATCAAAACTGTCAGCCCCCCACCCACACACACAGCCCTGATGATATGTATGCCATCCGGCATATGAGGCCATCTACTGACCCCCTGTCATTATTATCCTAATCATCTCCCTGTGCCTGGCATCCCACCACCCTACCTCCTGTCATCATCATCCCCCTGCACCCCTCTGCCAGCTTCCTTCCACCCCACACCTGTCATCTTCATCCCCCGGTACCCCTCTGCCAGCTTCCTACCACCCAACCCATTGTCATCAACAACCCCATCATCCCTCTCTACCCCACCTCTGGCATCATACAACCCTACCCCTATTATTATAGGGGAGATAAGCCTCTCACCCCACTGCTGCCATCCTGTCATCCAACCAAGTGTACCCCAACAGGGGCCTCATGTCTAAGATTTGCCTAAGGCTTCAGAAAGCCTAGAGCCACCTCTGGTTGCCACCAGTACGGGTTGTGACACTTGTACCCGGGTTTCTGTTCACCTGGAATCCATACACAATATCAGTCCCAGCCGGTCAGCTAAACGTATCCTACGATCAGGGAGCACTGTCATGGGGCAGGGGCACTGGATGCCCCCTTCCCCCCCTCATCATCTGGCTGCAGAGGTGCATCGCTGGCAGTGTGGGGGATGTCTGTGGTAGAGCCAGCCCGGTACTTCATGTTAGTACAAGGGAGAGGCATGGGCAGGATGGTGGAGCTTGTAAAAGTGAAGGGTGAGAACATTTCTCAGAGCTGAGGAGGGGTGGATGGGGTATCATGTGAATGAGAATGCAGTGGAAAGGAGGGAGTAGTGGAAGAGAACTGAACCCAGCATGCTGTATGTAGTGCCCACGACCTGCACGCTGTATGTAGTGCCCACGCCCTCAACGCTGTATGTAGTGCGTACACCCTGCACTCTGTATGTAGTACGCACACTCTGTATGTAGTGTGCACGCCCTGCAGGCTGTATGTAGTTCGCACTGCACCGTGTATGTAGTGAGCCCTGAACCCTGCACTCTGTATGTAGTGTGCTCTGGCATGAGCAGGCTGGAAAAAATACATATGCAGTGTGCATGCCCTGCACTCTGTATGTAGTGTGCACGCCCTGCACTCTGTATGTAATGTGCACGCCCCGCACTCTGTATGTAGTGTGCACACTCTGTATGTAGTGCCCTCCTACCTCTCCACGCTAAGGTATCAAGGCACTGAGAATGCCCTCCTACCCCTCCACCCCAAAGTATTGAGGAACTGATGGTGCCCTCCTACCCCACCACCCCAAAGTATTGAGGCACTGAGGATGCCCTCCTAACTCTCCACTCCAAGGTATTAAGGAACTGAGGATGCCCTCCTACCTCTCCACACTAATGTATCGAGCCACTGAGGATGCCCTCCTACCCCTCTACCCCAAAGTATTGAGGAACTGAGGATGTCCTCCTAACTCTCCACTCCAAGGTATTAAGGAACTGAGGATGCCCTCCTACCTCTCCACGCTAATGTATCGAGCCACTGAGGATGCCCTCTTACACCTCCACCCCAAAGTATTGAGGCACTGAGGATGCCCTCCTAACTCTCCACTCCAAGGTATTAAGGAACTGAGGATGCCCTCCTACCTCTCCACGCTAATGTATCGAGCCACTGAGGATGCCCTCCTACCCCTCCACCCCAAAGGATTGAGGCACTGAGGATGCCTTTCTAACTCTCCACCCCAAGGTATTAAGGAACTGAGGATGCCCTCCTACCTCTCCACTTGAAGGTATCGAGGCACTAAGGAAGCCCTCCTAACTCTCTACCCCAAGGTATTAAGAAACTGAGGATGTCCTCCTACCTATCCACCTCAAATTATACAGAACTATTTAACCCATCCTACCACTCAACCCCAAAGAATTGAGGCACTGAGGATTCCCTCCTAACTCTCCACTCCAAGGTATTAAGGAACTGAGGATGCCCTCCTACCTCTCCACGTTAAAGTATCAAGGTACTGAGGATGCCCTCGTACCCTTCCACCCCAAAGTATTGAGGCACTGAGGATGCCCTCCTAACTCTCCACTCCAAGGTATTAAGGAACTAAGGATACCCTCCTACCTCTCCACGCTAAGATATCAAGGCACTGAGGATGCCCTCCTACCCCTCTACCCCAAAGTATTGAGAAACTGAGGGTGCCCTCCTACCCCAAAGTATTGCGGCACTGAGGATGCCCTCCTAACTCTCCACTCCTAGGTATTAAGGAACTGAGGATGCCCTCCTACCTCTCCACGCTAATGTATCGAGGCACTGAGGATGCCCTCCTACCCCTCCACCCCAAAGTATTGAGGCACTGAGAATGCCCTCCTAACGCTCCACTCCAAGGTATTAAGGAACTGAGGATGTCCTCCTACCTCTCCACGCTAAGGTATCAAGGCACTGAGGATGCCCTCCTACACCTCTACCCCAAAGTATTGAGAAACTGAGGGTACCCTCCTACCCCAAAGTATTGAGGCACTGAGGATGCCCTCCTAACTCTCCACTCCAAGGTATTAAGGTACTAAGGATGCCCTCCTACCTCTCCACGCTAAGGTATCAAGGCACTGAGAATGCCCTCCTACCCCTCTACCCCAAAGTATTGAGAAACTGAGGGTGCCCTCCTACCTCAAAGTATTGAGGCACTGAGGATGCCCTCCTAACTCTCTACTCCAAGGTATTAAGGAACTGAGGATGCCCTCCTACCTCTCCACGCTAATGTATCGAGGCACTGAGGATGCCCTCCTACCCCTCTACCCCAAAGTATTGAGAAACTGAGGGTGCCCACCTACCCCAAAGTATTGAGGCACTGAGGATGCCCTCCTAACTCTCTACTCCAAGGTATTAAGGAACTGAGGATGCCCTCCTACCTCTCCACGTTAAAGTATCGAGGCACTGAGAATGCCCTCCTAACTCTTCACTCCAAGGTATTAAGGAACTGAGGATGTCCTCCTACCTCTCCACGCTAAGGTACCAAGGCACTGAGGATGCCCTCCTACCCCTCTACCCCAAAGTATTGAGAAACTGAGGGTGCCCTCCTACCCCAAAGTATTGAGGCACTGAGGATGCCCTCCTAACTCTCCACTCCAAGGTATTAAGGAACTGAGGATGCCCTCCTACCTCTCCACGCTAAGGTACCAAGGCACTGAGGATGCCCTCCTACCCCTCTACCCCAAAGTATTGAGAAACTGAGGGTGCCCTCCTACCTCAAAGTATTGAGGCACTGAGGATGCCCTCCTAACTCTCCACTCCAAGGTATTAAGGAACTGAGGATGCCCTCCTACCTCTCCACGTTAAAGTATCAAGGTACTGAGGATGCCCTCCTACCCCTCTACCCCAAAGTATTGAGGCACTGAGGATGCCCTCGTACCCTTCCACCCCAAAGTATTGAGGCACTGAGAATGCCCTCCTAACTCTCCACTCCAAGGTATTAAGGAACTAAGGATACCCTCCTACCTCTCCACGCTAAGGTATCAAGGCACTGAGGATGCCCTCCTACCCCTCTACCCCAAAGTATTGAGAAACTGAGGGTGCCCTCCTACCCCAAAGTATTGCGGCACTGAGGATGCCCTCCTAACTCTCCACTCCTAGGTATTAAGGAACTGAGGATGTCCTCCTACCTCTCCACGCTAAGGTATCAAGGCACTGAGGATGCCCTCCTACACCTCTACCCCAAAGTATTGAGAAACTGAGGGTACCCTCCTACCCCAAAGTATTGAGGCACTGAGGATGCCCTCCTAACTCTCCACTCCAAGGTATTAAGGAACTAAGGATGCCCTCCTACCTCTCCACGCTAAGGTATCAAGGCACTGAGAATGCCCTCCTACCCCTCTACCCCAAAGTATTGAGAAACTGAGGGTGCCCTCCTACCTCAAAGTATTGAGGCACTGAGGATGCCCTCCTAACTCTCTACTCCAAGGTATTAAGGAACTGAGGATGTCCTCCTACCTCTCCACGCTAAGGTATCAAGGCACTGAGGATGCCCTCCTACACCTCTACCCCAAAGTATTGAGAAACTGAGGGTACCCTCCTACCCCAAAGTATTGAGGCACTGAGGATGCCCTCCTAACTCTCCACTCCAAGGTATTAAGGAACTAAGGATGCCCTCCTACCTCTCCACGCTAAGGTATCAAGGCACTGAGAATGCCCTCCTACCCCTCTACCCCAAAGTATTGAGAAACTGAGGGTGCCCTCCTACCTCAAAGTATTGAGGCACTGAGGATGCCCTCCTAACTCTCTACTCCAAGGTATTAAGGAACTGAGGATGCCCTCCTACCTCTCCACGCTAATGTATCGAGGCCCTGAGGATGCCCTCCTACCCCTCTACCCCAAAGTATTGAGAAACTGAGGGTGCCCACCTACCCCAAAGTATTGAGGCACTGAGGATGCCCTCCTAACTCTCTACTCCAAGGTATTAAGGAACTGAGGATGCCCTCCTACCTCTCCACGTTAAAGTATCGAGGCACTGAGAATGCCCTCCTAACTCTTCACTCCAAGGTATTAAGGAACTGAGGATGTCCTCCTACCTCTCCACGCTAAGGTACCAAAGCACTGAGGATGCCCTCCTACCCCTCTACCCCAAAGTATTGAGAAACTGAGGGTGCCCTCCTACCCCAAAGTATTGAGGCACTGAGGATGCCCTCCTAACTCTCCACTCCAAGGTATTAAGGAACTGAGGATGCCCTCCTACCTCTCCACGCTAAGGTACCAAGGCACTGAGGATGCCCTCCTACCCCTCTACCCCAAAGTATTGAGAAACTGAGGGTGCCCTCCTACCTCAAAGTATTGAGGCACTGAGGATGCCCTCCTAACTCTCCACTCCAAGGTATTAAGGAACTGAGGATGCCCTCCTACCTCTCCACGCTAATGTATCGAGGCACTGAGGATGCCCTCCTACCCCTCCACCCCAAAGTATTGAGGCACTGAGAATGCCCTCCTAACGCTCCACTCCAAGGTATTAAGGAACTGAGGATGTCCTCCTACCTCTCCACGCTAAGGTATCAAGGCACTGAGGATGCCCTCCTACCCCTCTACCCCAAAGTATTGAGAAACTGAGGGTGCCCTCCTACCCCAAAGTATTGAGGCAGTGAGGATGCCCTCCTAACTCTCCACTCCAAGGTATTAAGGAACTGAGGATTCCCTCCTACCTCTCCACGCTAATGTATCGAGGCACTGAGGATGCCCTCCTACACCTCCACCTCAAAGTATTGAGGAACTGAGGGTGCCTCCTACCCCTCAACCCAAAAGGATTGAGGCACTGAGGATGCCTTCCTAACTCTCCACCCCAAGGTATTAAGGAACTGAGGATGCCCTCCTACCTCTCCACCCGAAGGTATCGAGGCACTAAGGAAGCCCTCCTAACTCTCTACCCCAAGGTATTAAGGAACTGAGGATGTCCTCCTACCTATCCACCCCAAATAATATGGCACTAAGGAAACTGTCCTACCCCTCAACCCCAAAGAATTGAGGCACAGTGGATTCCCTCCTAAATTTCCACTCCAAGGTATTAAGGAACTGAGGATGCCCTCCTACCCATCTACCCCAAAGTATTGAGGCACTGAGGATGCCCTCCTACCCTTCCACCCCAAAGTATTAAGGCACTGAGAATGCCCTCATAACTGTTCACCTCAAAGTAATAAGGCACTGAGGATGCCCTCCTACCCCTCCACCCCAAAGTATTGAGGCACTGAGAATGCCCTCCTAACTCTATACTCCAAGGTATTAAGGAAGTGAGGATATCCTCCTACCTCTCCACGCTAAGGTATCAAGGCACTGAGGATGCCCTCCTACCCCTCTACCCCAAAGTATTGAGAAACTGAGGGTGCCCTCCTACCCCAAAGTATTGAGGCACTGAGGATGCCCTCCTAACTCTCCACTCCAAGGTATTAAGGAACTGAGGATCCCCTCCTACCTCTCCATGCTAATGTATCGATGTACTGAGGATGCCCTCCTACACCTCCACCCCAAAGTATTGATGAACTGAGGGTGCCTCCTACCCCTCCACCCCAAAGGATTGAGGCACTGAGGATGCCTTCCTAACTCTCCACCCCAAGGTATAAGGCACTGAGGATGTCCTCCTACCTCTCCACGCTAAGGTATCAAGGCACTGAGGATGCCCTCCTTCCCCTCTACCCCAAAGTATTGAGAAACTGAGGGTGCCCACCTACCCCAAAGTATTGAGGCACTGAGGATGCCCTCCTAACCCTCTACTCCAAGGTATTAAGGAACTGAGGATGCCCTCCTACCTCTGCACGTTAAAGTATCGAGGCACTGAGAATGCCCTCCTAACTCTTCACTCCAAGGTATTAAGGAACTGAGGATGTCCTCCTACCTCTCCACGCTAAGGTATCAAGGCACTGAGGATGCCCTCCTACCCCTCCACCCCAAAGTATTGAGAAGCTGAGGGTGCCCACCTACCCCAAAGTATTGAGGCACTGAGGATGCCCTCCTAACTCTCCGATCCAAGGTATTAAGGAACTGAGGATGCCCTCCTACCTCTCCACGCTAATGTATTGAGGCACTGAGGATGCCCTCCTACCCCTCCACCCCAAAGTATTGAGGCACTGAGAATGCCCTCCTAATGCTCCACTCCAAGGTATTAAGGAACTGAGGATGTCCTTCTACCTCTCCACGCTAAGGTATCAAGGCACTGAGGATGCCCTCCTACACCTCTACCCCAAAGTATTGAGAAACTGAGGGTGCCCACCTACTCCAAAGTATTGAGGCACTGAGGACGCCCTCCTAACTCTCTACTCCAAGGTATTAAGGAACTGAGGATGCCCTCCTAAATCTCCACGCTAATGTATCGAGGCACTGAGGATGCCCTCCTACCCCTCCACCCCAAAGTATTGAGGCACTGAGAATGCCCTCCTAACGCTCCACTCCAAGGTATTAAGGAACTGAGGATGTCCTCCTACCTATCCACGCTAAGGTATCAAGGCACTGAGGATGCCCTCCTACCCCTCTGGCCCAAAGTATTGAGAAACTGAGGGTACCCTCCTACCCCAAAGTATTGAGGCACTGAGGATGCCCTCCTAACTCTCCACTCCAAGGTATTAAGGAACTGAGAATGCCCTCCTACCTCTCCACGTTAAAGTATCGAGGCACTGAGGATGCCCTCCTACCCCTCTACCCCAAAGTATTGAGAAACTGAGGGTGCCCTCCTACCCCAAAGTATTGAGGCACTGAGGATGCCCTCCTAACTCTCCACTACAAGGTATTAAGGAACTGAGGATGCCCTCCTACCTCTCCACGCTAATGTATCGAGGCACTGAGGATGCCCTCCTACCCCTCCACCCCAAAGTATTGAGGCACTGAGGATGCCCTCCTAACTCTCCACTTCAAGGTATTAAGGAACTGAGGATGCCCTCCTACCTCTCCACGCTAAGGTATCAAGGCACTGAGGATGCCCTCCTACCCCAAAGTATTGAGAAACTGAGGGTGCCCTCCTACCTCAAAGTATTGAGGCACTGAGGATGCCCTCCTAACTCTCCACTCCAAGGTATTAAGGAACTGAGGATGCCCTCCTACCTCTCCACGCTAAGGTATCAAGGCACTGAGGATGCCCTCCTACCCCAAAGTATTGAGGCACTGAGGATGCCCTCCTAACTCTCTACTCCAAGGTATTAAGGAACTGAGGATGCCCTCCTACCTCTCCACGCTAAGGTATCAAGGCACTAAGGATGCCCTCCTACCCCAAAGTATTGAGGCACTGAGGGTGCCCTCCTACCTCAAAGTATTGAGGCACTGAGGATGCCCTCCTAACTCTCCACTCCAAGTTATAAAGGAACTGAGGATGCCCTCCTACCTCTCCACGCTAAGGTATCAAGGCACTGAGGATGCCCTCCTACCCCAAAGTATTGAGAAACTGAGGGTGCCCTCCTACCTCAAAGTATTGAGGCACTGAGGATGCCCTCCTAACTCTCTACTCCAAGGTATTAAGGAACTGAGGATGCCCTCCTACCTCTCCACGCTAATGTATCGAGGCACTGAGGATGCCCTCCTACCCCTCTACCCCAAAGTATTGAGAAACTGAGGGTGCCCACCTACCCCAAAGTATTGAGGCACTGAGGATGCCCTCCTAACTCTCTACTCCAAGGTATTAAGGAACTGAGGATGCCCTCCTACCTCTCCACGTTAAAGTATCGAGGCACTGAGAATGCCCTCCAAACTCTTCACTCCAAGGTATTAAGGAACTGAGGATGTCCTCCTACCTCTCCACGCTAAGGTATCAAGGCACTGAGGATGCCCTCCTACCCCTCTACCCCAAAGTATTGAGGCACTGAGAATGCCCTCCTAACGCTCCACTCCAAGGTATTAAGGAACTGAGGATGTCCTCCTACCTCTCCACGCTAAGGTATCAATGCACTGAGGATGCCCTCCTACACCTCTACCCCAAAGGATTGAGGCACTGAGGATGCCTTCCTAACTCTCCACCCCAAGGTATTAAGGCACTGAGGATGTCCTCCTACCTTTCCACGCTAAGGTATCAAGGTACTGAGGATGCCCTCCTTCCCCTCTACCCCAAAGTATTGAGGAACTGAGGGTGCCTCCTACCCCTCCACCCCAAAGGATTGAGGCACTGAGGATGCCTTCCTAACTCTCCACCCCAAGGTATTAAGGCACTGAGGATGTCCTCCTACCTCTCCACGCTAAGGTATCAAGGCACTGAGGATGCCCTCCTTCCCCTCTACCCCAAATTACTGAGAAACTGAGGGTGCCCACCTACCCCAAAGTATTGAGTCACTGAGGATGCCCTCCTAACTCTCCACTCCAAGGTATTAAGGAACTGAGGATGCCCTCCTACCTCTCCACGTTAAAGTATCGATGCACTGAGAATTCCCTCCTAACTCTTCACTCCAAGGTATTAAGGAACTGAGGATGTCCTCCTACCTCTCCACGCTTAGGTATCAAGGCACTGAGGATGCTCTCCTACCCCTCTAACCCAAAGAATTGAGAAGCTGAGGGTGCCCTCCTACCCCAAAGTATTGAGGCACTGAGGATGCCCTCCTAACTCTCCACTCCAAGGTATTAAGGAACTGAGGATGCCCTCCTACCTCTCCACGCTAATGTATAGAGGCACTGAGGATACCCTCCTACCCCTCCACCCCAAAGTATTGAGGCACTGAGAATGCCCTCCTAACGCTCCACTCCAAGGTATTAAGGAACTGAGGATGTCCTCCTACCTCTCCACGCTTAGGTATCAAGGCACTGAGGATGCCCTCCTACCCCTCTAACCCAAAGAATTGAGAAGCTGAGGGTGCCCTCCTACCCCAAAGTATTGAGGCACTGAGGATGCTCTCCTAACTCTCCACTCCAAGGTATTAAGGAATTGAGGATGCCCTCCTACCTCTCCACGCTAATGTATCAAGGCACTGAGGATACCCTCCTACCCCTCCACCCCAAAGTATTGAGGCACTGAGAATGCCCTCCTAACGCTCCACTCCAAGGTATTAAGGAACTGAGGATGTCCTCCTACCTCTCCACGCTAAGGTATCAAGGCACTGAGGATGCCCTCCTACACCTCAACCCCAAAGTATTGAGAAACTGAGGGAACCCTCCTACCCCAAAGTATTGAGGCACTGAGGATGCCCTCCTACACCTCAACCCCAAAGTATTGAGAAACTGAGGGAACCCTCCTACCCCAAAGTATTGAGGTACTGAGGATGCCCTCCTAACTCTCCACTCCAAGGTATTAAGGAACTGAGGATGCCCTCCTACCTCTCCACGCTAAGGTATCAATGCACTGAGAATGCCCTCCTACCCCTCTACCCCAAAGTATTGAGAAACTGAGGGTGCCCTCCTACCTCAAAGTATTGAGGCACTGAGGATGCCCTCCTAACTCTCTACTCCAAGGTATTAAGGAACTGAGGATGCCCTCCTACCTCTCCACGCTAATGTATCGAGGCACTGAGGATGCCCTCCTACCCCTCTACCCCAAAGTATTGAGAAACTGAGGGTGCCCTCCTACCTCAAAGTATTGGGGCACTGACGATGCCCTCCTAACTCTCTACTCCAAGGTATTAAGGAACTGAGGATGCCCTCCTACCTCTCCACGCTAAGGTATCGAGGCACTGAGGATGCCCTCCTACCCCTCTACCCCAAAGTATTGAGAAACTGAGGGTGCCCTCCTACCTCAAAGTATTGAGGCACTGAGGATGCCCTCCTAACTCTCTACTCCAAGGTATTAAGGAACTGAGGATGCCCTCCTACCTCTCCACGCTAATGTATCGAGGCACTGAGGATGTCCTCCTACCCCTCTACCCCAAAGTATTGAGTAACTGACGGTGCCCTCCTACCTCAAAGTATTGAGGCACTGAGGATGCCCTCCTAACTCTCTACTCCAAGGTATTAAGGAACTGAGGATGCCCTCCTACCTCTCCACGCTAAGGTATCGAGGCACTGAGGATGCCCTCCTACCCCTCTACCCCAAAGTATTGAGAAACTGAGGGTGCCCTCCTACCCCAAAGTATTGAGGCACTGAGGATGCCCTCCTAAGTCTCCACTCCAAGGTATTAAGGAACTGAGGATGCCCTCCTACCTCTCCACGATAATGTATCGAGGCACTGAGGATGCCCTCCTACCCCTCCACTCCTAAGTATTGAGGCACTGAGAATGCCCTCCTAACGCTCCACTCCAAGGTATTAAGGAACTGAGGATGTCCTCCTACCTCTCCACGCTAAGGTATCAAGGCACTGAGAATGCCCTCCTACCCCTCTACCCCAAAGTATTGAGAAACTGAGGGTGCCCTCCTACCTCAAAGTATTCAGGCACTGAGGATGCCCTCCTAACTCTCTACTCCAAGGTATTAAGGAACTGAGGATGCCCTCCTACCTCTCCACGCTAATGTATCGAGGCACTGAGGATGCCCTCCTACCCCTCTACCCCAAAGTATTGAGAAACTGAGGGTGCCCACCTACCCAAAGTATTGAGGCACTGAGGATGCCCTCCTAACTCTCTACTCCAAGGTATTAAGGAACTGAGGATGCCCTCCTACCTCTCCACGCTAATGTATCGAGGCACTAAGGAAGCCCTCCTACCCCTCCACCCCAAAGTATTGAGGCACTGAGAATGCCCTCCTAACGCTCCACTCCAAGGTATTAAGGAACTGAGGATGTCCTCCTACCTCTCCACGCTAAGGTATCAAGGCACTGAGAATGCCCTCCTACCCCTCTACCCCAAAGTATTGAGAAACTGAGGGTGCCCACCTACCCCAAAGTATTGAGGCACTGAGGATGCCCTCCTACCCCAAAGGATTGAGGCACTGAGGATGCCCTCCTAACTCTCTACTCCAAGGTATTAAGGAACTGAGGATGCCCTCCTACCTCTCCACGCTAAGGTATCAAGGCACTGAGGATGCCCTCCTACACCTCTACCCCAAAGTATTGAGAAACTGAGGGTACCATTCTACCCCAAAGTATTGAGCACTGAGGATGCCCTCCTAACTCTCCACTCCAAGGTATTAAGGAACTGAGGATGCCCTCCTACCTCTCCACGCTAAGGTATCAAGGCACTGAGAATGCCCTCCTACCCCTCTACCCCAAAGTATTGAGAAACTGAGGGTGCCCACCTACCCCAAAGTATTGAGGCACTGAGGATGCCCTCCTACCCCAAAGGATTGAGGCACTGAGGATGCCCTACTAACTCTCTACTCCAAGGTATTAAGGAACTGAGGATGCCCTCCTACCTCTCCACGTTAAAGTATCGAGGCACTGAGAATGCCCTCCTAACTCTTCACTCCAAGGCATTAAGGAAGTGAGGATGCCCTCCTACCTCTCCACGCTAAGGTATCGAGGCACTGAGAATGCCCTCCTACCCCTCTACCCCAAAGTATTGAGAAACTGAGGGTGCCCACCTACCCCAAAGTATTGAGGCACTGAGGATGCCCTCCTAACTCTCCACTCCAAGGTATTAAGGAACTGAGGATGCCCTCCTACCTCTCCACGCTAAGGTATCAAGGCCCTGAGGATGCCCTCCTACCCCAAAGTATTGAGAAACTGAGGGTGCCCACCTACCCCAAAGTATTGAGGCACTGAGGATGCCCTCCTAACTCTCCACTCAAGGTATTAAGGAACTGAGGATGCCCTCCTACCTCTCCATGCTAAGGTATCAAGGCACTGAGGATGCCCTCCTACCCCTCTACCCCAAAGTATTGAGAAACTGAGGGTGCCCTCCTACCTCAAAGTATTGAGGCACTGAGGATGCCCTCCCAACTCTCTACTCCAAGGTATTAAGGAACTGAGGATGCCCTCCTACCTCTCCACGCTAATGTATCGAGGCACTGAGGATGCCCTCCTACCCCTCTACCCCAAAGTAATGAGAAACTGAGGGTGCCCACCTACCCCAAAGTATTGAGGCACTGAGGATGCCCTCCTAACTCTCCACTCCAAGGTATTAAGGAACTGAGGATGCCCTCCTACCTCTCCACGCTAAGGTATCAAGGCACTGAGGATGCCCTCCTACCCCAAAGTATTGAGAAACTGAGGGTGCCCTCCTACCTCAAAGTATTGAGGCACTGAGGATGCCCTCCTAACTCTCCACTCCAAGGTATTAAGGAACTGAGGATGCCCTCCTACCTCTCCACGCTAAGGTATCAAGGCTCTGAGGATGGCCTTCTACCCCTCTACCCCAAAGTATTGAGAAACTGAGGGTGCCCTCCTACCCCAAAGTATTGAGGCACTGAGGATGCCCTCCTAACTCTCTACTCCAAGGTATTAAGGAACTGAGGATGCCCTCCTACCTCTCCACGCTAATGTATCGAGGCACTGAGGATGCCCTCCTACCCCTCTACCCCAAAGTATTGAGAAACTGAGGGTGCCCACCTACCCCAAAGTATTGAGGCACTGAGGATGCCCTCCTAACTCTCCACTCCAAGGTATTAAGGAACTGAGGATGCCCTCCTACCTCTCCACGCTAAGGTATCAAGGCACTGAGGATGCCCTCCTACCCCAAAGTATTGAGAAACTGAGGGTGCCCTCCTACCTCAAAGTATTGAGGCACTGAGGATGCCCTCCTAACTCTCCACTCCAAGGTATTAAGGAACTGAGGATGCCCTCCTACCTCTCCACGCTAAGGTATCAAGGCACTGAGGATGCCCTCCTACCCCAAAGTATTGAGGCACTGAGGATGCCCTCCTAACTCTCTACTCCAAGGTATTAAGGAACTGAGGATGCCCTCCTACCTCTCCACGTTAAAGTATCGAGGCACTGAGAATGCCCTCCTAACTCTTCACTCCAAGGCATTAAGGAACTGAGGATGCACTCCTACCTCTCCACGCTAAGGTATCAAGGCACTGAGGATGCCCTCCTACCCCAAAGTATTGAGGCACTGAGGGTGCCCTCCTACCTCAAAGTATTGAGACACTGAGGGTGCCCTCCTACCTCAAAGTATTGAGGCACTGAGAATGCCCTCCTAACTCTCTACTCCAAGGTATTAAGGAACTGAGGATGCCCTCCTACCTCTCCACGCTAAGGTATCAAGGCACTGAGGATGCCCTCCTACCCCAAAGTATTGAGGCACTGAGAATGCCCTCCTAACTTTCCACTCCAAGGTATTAAGGAACTGAGGATGCCCTCCTACCTCTCCACGCTAAGGTATCAAGGCACTGAGGATGCCCTCCTACCCCAAAGTATTAAGAAACTGAGGGTGCCCACCTACCCCAAAGTATTGAGGCACTGAGGATGCCCTCCTAACTCTCCACTCCAAGGTATTAAGGAACTGAGGATGCCCTCCTACCTCAAAGTATTGAGGCACTGAGAATGCCCTCCTAACTCTCCACTCCAAGGTATTAAGGAACTGAGGATGCCCTCCTACCTCTCCACGCTAAGGTATCAAGGCACTGAGGATGCCCTCCTACCCCAAAGTATTAAGAAACTGAGGGTGCCCACCTACCCCAAAGTATTGAGGCACTGAGGATGCCCTCCTAACTCTCCACTCCAAGGTATTAAGGAACTGAGGATGCCCTCCTACCTCTCCGCGCTAAGGTATCAAGGCACTGAGGATGCCCTCCTACCCCAAAGTATTGAGAAACTGAGGGTGCCCTCCTACCTCAAAGTATTGAGGCACTGAGGATGCCCTCCTAACTCTCTACTCCAAGGTATTAAGGTACTGAGGATGCCCTCCTACCTCTCCACGCTAATGTATCGAGGCACTGAGGATGCCCTCCTACCCCTCTACCCCAAAGTATTGAGAAACTGAGGGTGCCCACCTACCCCAAAGTATTGAGGCACTGAGGATGCCCTCCTAACTCTCCACTCCAAGATATTAAGGAACTGAGGATGCCCTCCTACCTCTCCACGCTAAGGTATCAAGGCACTGAGGATGCCCTCCTACCCCAAAGTATTGAGAAACTGAGGGTGCCCTCCTACCTCAAAGTATTGAGGCACTGAGGATGCCCTCCTAACTCTCCACTCCAAGGTATTAAGGAACTGAGGATGCCCTCCTACCTCTCCACGCTAAGGTATCAAGGCACTGAGGATGCCCTCCTACCCCAAATTATTGAGGCACTGAGGATGCCCTCCTAACTCTTCACTCCAAGGCATTAAGGAACTGAGGATGCCGTCCTACCTCTCCACGTTAAAGTATCGAGGCACTGAGAATGCTCTCCTAACTCTTCACTCCAAGGCATTAAGGAACTGAGGATGCCCTCCTACCTCTCCACGCTAAGGTATCGAGGCACTGAGAATGCCCTCCTACCCCTCTACCCCAAAGTATTGAGAAACTGAGGGTGCCCACCTACCCCAAAGTATTGAGGCACTGAGGATGCCCTCCTAACTCTCCACTCCAAGGTATTAAGGAACTGAGGATGCCCTCCTACCTCTCCACGCTAAGGTATCAAGGCCCTGAGGATGCCCTCCTACCCCACAGTATTGAGAAACTGAGGGTGCCCACCTACCCCAAAGTATTGAGGCACTGAGGATGCCCTCCTAACTCTCCATTCCAAGGTATTAAGGAAGTGAGGATGCCCTCCTACCTCTCCACGCTAATGTATCAAGGCGCTGAGGATGCCCTCCTACCCCTCTACCCCAAAGTATTGAGAAACTGAGGGTGCCCACCTACCCCAAAGAATTGAGGCACTGAGGATGCCCTCCTAACTCTCCACTCCAAGGTATTAAGGAACTGAGGATGCCCTCCTACCTCTCCACGCTAAGGTATCAAGGCACTGAGGATGCCCTCCTACCCCAAAGTATTGAGAAACTGAGGGTGCCCTCCTACCTCAAAGTATTGAGGCACTGAGGATGCCCTCCTAACTCTCCACTCCAAGGTATTAAGGAACTGAGGATGCCCTTCTACCTCTCCACGCTAAGGTATCAAGGCACTGAGGATGCCCTCCTACCACAAAGTATTGAGGCACTGAGGATGCCCTCCTAACTCTCTACTCCAAGGTATTAAGGAACTGAGGATGCCCTCCTACCTCTCAACGTTAAAGTATCGAGGCACTGAGAATGCCCTCCTAACTCTTCACTCCAAGGCATTAAGGAACTGAGGATGCCCTCCTACCTCTCCACGCTAAGGTATCGAGGCACTGAGAATGCCCTCCTACCCCTCTACCCCAAAGTATTGAGAAACTGAGGGTGCCCACCTACCCAAAAGTATTGAGGCACTGAGGATGCCCTCCTAAATCTCCACTCCAAGGTATTAAGGAACTGAGGATGCCCTCCTACCTCTCCACGCTAAGGTATCAAGGCCCTGAGGATGCCCTCCTACTCCAAAGTATTGAGAAACTGAGGGTGCCCACCTACCCCAAAGTATTGAGGCACTGAGGATGCCCTCCTAACTCTCCACTCCAAGGTATTAAGGAACTGAGGATGCCCTCCTACCTCTCCACGCTAAAGTATCAAGGCCCTGAGGATGCCCTCCTACCCCTCTACCCCAAAGTATTGAGAAACTGAGGGTGCCCTCCTACCTCAAAGTATTGAGGCACTGAGGATGCCCTCCTAACTCTCTACTCCAAGGTATTAAGGAACTGAGGATGCCCTCCTACCTCTCCACGCTAATGTATCGAGGCACTGAGGATGCCCTCCTACCCCTCTACCCCAAAGTATTGAGAAACTGAGGGTGCCCACCTACCCCAAAGTATTGAGGCACTGAGGATGCCCTCCTAACTCTCCACTCCAAGGTATTAAGGAACTGAGGATGCCCTCTTACATCTCCACGCTAAGGTATCAAGGCACTGAGGATGCCCTCCTACCCCAAAGTATTGAGAAACTGAGGGTGCCCTCCTACCTCAAAGTATTGAGGCACTGAGGATGCCCTCCTAACTGTCCACTCCAAGGTATTAAGGAACTGAGGATGCCCTCCTACCTCTCCACGCTAAGGTATCAAGGCACTGAGGATGCCCTCCTACCCCAAAGTATTGAGGCACTGAGGATGCCCTCCTAACTCTCTACTCCAAGGTATTAAGGAACTGAGGATGCCCTCCTACCTCTCCACGTTAAAGTATCGAGGCACTGAGAATGCCCTCCTAACTCTTCACTCCAAGGCATTAAGGAACTGAGGATGCCTTCCTACCTCTCCACGCTAAGGTATCGAGGCACTGAGAATGCCCTCCTACCCCTCTACCCCAAAGTATTGAGAAACTGAGGGTGCCCACCTACCCCAAATTATTGAGGCACTGAGGATGCCCTCCTAACTCTCCACTCCAAGGTATTAAGGAACTGAGGATGCCCTCCTACCTCTCCACGCTAAGGTATCAAGGCACTGAGGATGCCCTCCTACCCCAAAGTATTGAGGCACTGAGGGTGCCCTCCTACCTCAAAGTATTGAGGCACTGAGAATGCCCTCCTAACTCTCCACTCCAAGGTATTAAGGAACTGAGGATGCCCTCCTACCTCTCCACGCTAAGGTATCAAGGCACTGAGGATGCCCTCCTACCCCAAAGTATTAAGAAACTGAGGGTGCCCACCTACCCCAAAGTATTGAGACACTGAGGATGCCCTCCTAACTCTCTACTCCAAGGTATTAAGGAACTGAGGATGCCCTCCTACCTCTCCACGTTAAAGTATCGAGGCACTGAGAATGCCCTCCTAACTCTTCACTCCAAGGCATTAAGGAACTGAGGATGCCCTCCTACCTCTCCACGCTAAGGTATCAAGGCACTGAGAATGCCCTCCTACCCCTCTACCCCAAAGTATTGAGAAACTGAGGGTGCCCACCTACCCAAAAGTATTGAGGCACTGAGGATGCCCTCCTAACTCTCCACTCCAAGGTATTAAGGAACTGAGGATGCCCTCCTACCTCTCCACGCTAAGGTATCAAGGCCCTGAGGATGCCCTCCTACCCCAAAGTATTGAGAAACTGAGGGTGCCCACCTACCCCAAAGTATTGAGGCACTGAGGATGCCCTCCTAACTCTCCACTCCAAGGTATTAAGGAACTGAGGATGCCCTCCTACCTCTCCACGCTAAGGTATCAAGGCACTGAGGATGCCCTCTAACCCCTCTACCCCAAAGTATTGAGAAACTGAGGGTGCCCTCCTACCTCAAAGTATTGAGGCACTGAGGATGCCCTCCTAACTCTCTACTCCAAGGTATTAAGGAACTGAGGATGCCCTCCTACCTCTCCACGCTAATGTATCGAGGCACTGAGGATGCCCTCCTACCCCTCTACCCCAAAGTATTGAGAAACTGAGGGTGCCCACCTACCCCAAAGTATTGAGGCACTGAGGATGCCCTCCTAACTCTCCACTCCAAGGTATTAAGGAACTGAGGATGCCCTCCTACATCTCCACGCTAAGGTATCAAGGCACTGAGGATGCCCTCCTACCCCAAAGTATTGAGAAACTGAGGGTGCCCTCCTACCCCAAAGTATTGAGGCACTGAGGATGCCCTCCTAACTCTCCACTCCAAGGTATTAAGGAACTGAGGATGCCCTCCTACCTCTCCATGCTAAGGTATCAAGGCACTGAGGATGCCCTCCTACCCCAAAGTATTGAGGCACTGAGGATGCCCTCCTAACTCTCTACTCCAAGGTATTAAGGAACTGAGGATGCCCTCCTACCTCTCCACGTTAAAGTATCGAGGCACTGAGAATGCCCTCCTAACTCTTCACTCCAAGGCATTAAGGAACTGAGGATGCCCTCCTACCTCTCCACGCTAAGGTATCGAGGCACTGAGAATGCCCTCCTACCCCTCTACCCCAAAGTATTGAGAAACTGAGGGTGCCCACCTACCCCAAAGTATTGAGGCACTGAGGATGCCCTCCTAACTCTCCACTCCAAGGTATTAAGGAACTGAGGATGCCCTCCTACCTCTCCAAGCTAAGGTATCAAGGCACTGAGGATGCCCTCCTACCCCAAAGTATTGAGGCACTGAGGGTGCCCTCCTACCTCAAAGTATTGAGGCACTGAGGGTGCCCTCCTACCTCAAAGTATTGAGACACTGAGAATGCCCTCCTAACTCTCTACTCCAAGGTATTAAGGAACTGAGGATGCCCTCCTACCTCTCCACGCTAAGGTATCAAGGCACTGAGGATGCCCTCCTACCCCAAAGTATTGAGGCACTGAGGGTGCCCTCCTACCTCAAAGTATTGAGGCACTGAGAATGCCCTCCTAACTCTCCACTCCAAGGTATTAAGGAACTGAGGATGCCCTCCTACCTCTCCACGCTAAGGTATCAAGGCACTGAGGATGCCCTCCTACCCCAAAGTATTAAGAAACTGAGGGTGCCCACCTACCCCAAAGTATTGAGGCACTGAGGATGCCCTCCTAACTCTCCACTCCAAGGTATTAAGGAACTGAGGATGCCCTCCTACCTCTCCACGCTAAGGTATCAAGGCACTGAGGATGCCCTCCTACCCCAAAGTATTGAGGCACTGAGGGTGCCCTCCTACCTCAAAGTATTGAGGCACTGAGGGTGCCCTCCTACCTCAAAGTATTGAGACACTGAGAATGCCCTCCTAACTCTCTACTCCAAGGTATTAAGGAACTGAGGATGCCCTCCTACCTCTCCACGCTAAGGTATCAGGGCACTGAGGATGCCCTCCTACCCCAAAGTATTGAGGCACTGAGGGTGCCCTCCTACCTCAAAGAATTGAGGCACTGAGAATGCCCTCCTAACTCTCCACTCCAAGGTATTAAGGAACTGAGGATGCCCTCCTACCTCTCCACGCTAAGGTATCAAGGCACTGAGGATGCCCTCCTACCCCAAAGCATTAAGACACTGAGGGTGCCCACCTACCCCAAAGTATTGAGGCACTGAGGATGCCCTCCTAACTCTCCACTCCAAGGTATTAAGGAACTGAGGATGCCCTCCTACCTCTCCACGCTAAGGTATCAAGGCACTGAGGATGCCCTCCTACCCCAAAGTATTGAGAAACTGAGGGTGCCCTCCTACCTCAAAGTATTGAGGCACTGAGGATGCCCTCCTAACTCTCTACTCCAAGGTATTAAGGAACTGAGGATGCCCTCCTACCTCTCCACGCTAATGTATCGAGGCACTGAGGATGCCCTCCTACCCCTCTACCCCAAAGTATTGAGAAACTGAGGGTGCCCACCTACCCCAAAGTATTGAGGCACTGAGGATGCCCTCCTAACTCTCCACTCCAAGGTATTAAGGAACTGAGGATGCCCTCCTACCTCTCCACGCTAAGGTATCAAGGCACTGAGGATGCCCTCCTACCCCAAAGTATTGAGAAACTGAGGGTGCCCTCCTACCTCAAAGTATTGAGGTACTGAGGATGCCCTCCTAACTCTCCACTCCAAGGTATTAAGGAACTGAGGATGCCCTCCTACCTCTCCACGCTAAGGTATCAAGGCACTGAGGATGCCCTCCTACCCCAAAGTATTGAGGCACTGAGGATGCCCTCCTAACTCTCCACGTTAAAGTATCGAGGCACTGAGAATGCCCTCCTAACTCTTCACTCCAAGGCATTAAGGAACTGAGGATGCCCTCCTACCTCTCCACGCTAAGGTATCGAGGCACTGAGAATGCCCTCCTACCCCTCTACCCCAAAGTATTGAGAAACTGAGGGTGCCCACCTATCAAAAAGTATTGAGGCACTGAGGATGCCCTCCTAACTCTCCACTCCAAGGTATTAAGGAACTGAGGATGCCCTCCTACCTCTCCACGCTAAGGTATCAAGGCCCTGAGGATGCCCTCCTACCCCAAAGTATTGAGAAACTGAGGGTGCCCACCTACCCCAAAGTATTGAGGCACTGAGGATGCCCTCCTAACTCTCCACTCCAAGGTATTAAGGAACTGAGGATGCCCTTCTACCTCTCCACGCTAAGGTATCAAGGCACTGAGGATGCCCTCCTACCCAAAAGTATTGAGGCACTGAGGATGCCCTCCTAACTCTCTACTCCAAGGTATTAAGGAACTGAGGATGCCCTCCTACCTCTCCACGCTAAGGTATCAAGGCACTGAGGATGCCCTCCTACCCCAAAGTATTGAGGCACTGAGGGTGCCCTCCTACCTCAAAGTATTGAGGCACTGAGGGTGCCCTCCTACCTCAAAGTATTGAGGCACTGAGAATGCCCTCCTAACTCTCTACTCCAAGGTATTAAGGAACTGAGGATGCCCTCCTACCTCTCCACGCTAAGGTATCAAGGCACTGAGGATGCCCTCCTACCCCTCTACCCCAAAGTATTGAGAAACTGAGGATGCCCTCCTACCTCTCCATGCTAATGTATCGAGGCACTGAGGATGCTCTCCTACACCTCTACCTCAAAGTATTGAGGCACTGAGGATGCCCTCCTAACTCTCTACTCCAAGGTATTAAGGAACTGAGGATGCCCTCCTACCTCTCCACGCTAAGGTATCAAGGCACTGAGGATGCCCTCCTACCCCAAAGTATTAAGAAACTGAGGGTGCCCACCTACCCCAAAGTATTGAGGCACTGAGGATGCCCTCCTAACTCTCCACTCCAAGGTATTAAGGAACTGAGGATGCCCTCCTACCTCTCCACGCTAAGGTATCAAGGCACTGAGGATGCCCTCCTACCCCAAAGTATTGAGAAACTGAGGGTGCCCTCCTACCTCAAAGTATTGAGGCACTGAGGATGCCCTCCTAACTTTCTACTCCAAGGTATTAAGGAACTGAGGATGCCCTCCTACCTCTCCACGCTAATGTATCGAGGCACTGAGGATGCCCTCCTACCCCTCTACCCCAAAGTATTGAGAAACTGAGGGTGCCCACCTACCCCAAAGTATTGAGGCACTGAGGATGCCCTCCTAACTCTCCACTCCAAGGTATTAAGGAACTGAGGATGCCCTCCTACCTCTCCACGCTAAGGTATCAAGGCACTGAGGATGCCCTCCTACCCCAAAGTATTGAGAAACTGAGGGTGCCCTCCTACCTCAAAGTATTGAGGCACTGAGGATGCCCTCCTAACTCTCCACTCCAAGGTATTAAGGAACTGAGGATGCCCTCCTACCTCTCCACGCTAAGGTATCAAGGCACTGAGGATGCCCTCCTACCCCAAATTATTGAGGCACTGAGGATGCCCTCCTAACTCTTCACTCCAAGGCATTAAGGAACTGAGGATGCCGTCCTACCTCTCCACGTTAAAGTATCGAGGCACTGAGAATGCTCTCCTAACTCTTCACTCCAAGGCATTAAGGAACTGAGGATGCCCTCCTACCTCTCCACGCTAAGGTATCGAGGCACTGAGAATGCCCTCCTACCCCTCTACCCCAAAGTATTGAGAAACTGAGGGTGCCCACCTACCCCAAAGTATTGAGGCACTGAGGATGCCCTCCTAACTCTCCACTCCAAGGTATTAAGGAACTGAGGATGCCCTCCTACCTCTCCACGCTAAGGTATCAAGGCCCTGAGGATGCCCTCCTACCCCACAGTATTGAGAAACTGAGGGTGCCCACCTACCCCAAAGTATTGAGGCACTGAGGATGCCCTCCTAACTCTCCATTCCAAGGTATTAAGGAAGTGAGGATGCCCTCCTACCTCTCCACGCTAATGTATCAAGGCGCTGAGGATGCCCTCCTACCCCTCTACCCCAAAGTATTGAGAAACTGAGGGTGCCCACCTACCCCAAAGAATTGAGGCACTGAGGATGCCCTCCTAACTCTCCACTCCAAGGTATTAAGGAACTGAGGATGCCCTCCTACCTCTCCACGCTAAGGTATCAAGGCACTGAGGATGCCCTCCTACCCCAAAGTATTGAGAAACTGAGGGTGCCCTCCTACCTCAAAGTATTGAGGCACTGAGGATGCCCTCCTAACTCTCCACTCCAAGGTATTAAGGAACTGAGGATGCCCTTCTACCTCTCCACGCTAAGGTATCAAGGCACTGAGGATGCCCTCCTACCACAAAGTATTGAGGCACTGAGGATGCCCTCCTAACTCTCTACTCCAAGGTATTAAGGAACTGAGGATGCCCTCCTACCTCTCAACGTTAAAGTATCGAGGCACTGAGAATGCCCTCCTAACTCTTCACTCCAAGGCATTAAGGAACTGAGGATGCCCTCCTACCTCTCCACGCTAAGGTATCGAGGCACTGAGAATGCCCTCCTACCCCTCTACCCCAAAGTATTGAGAAACTGAGGGTGCCCACCTACCCAAAAGTATTGAGGCACTGAGGATGCCCTCCTAAATCTCCACTCCAAGGTATTAAGGAACTGAGGATGCCCTCCTACCTCTCCACGCTAAGGTATCAAGGCCCTGAGGATGCCCTCCTACTCCAAAGTATTGAGAAACTGAGGGTGCCCACCTACCCCAAAGTATTGAGGCACTGAGGATGCCCTCCTAACTCTCCACTCCAAGGTATTAAGGAACTGAGGATGCCCTCCTACCTCTCCACGCTAAAGTATCAAGGCCCTGAGGATGCCCTCCTACCCCTCTACCCCAAAGTATTGAGAAACTGAGGGTGCCCTCCTACCTCAAAGTATTGAGGCACTGAGGATGCCCTCCTAACTCTCTACTCCAAGGTATTAAGGAACTGAGGATGCCCTCCTACCTCTCCACGCTAATGTATCGAGGCACTGAGGATGCCCTCCTACCCCTCTACCCCAAAGTATTGAGAAACTGAGGGTGCCCACCTACCCCAAAGTATTGAGGCACTGAGGATGCCCTCCTAACTCTCCACTCCAAGGTATTAAGGAACTGAGGATGCCCTCTTACATCTCCACGCTAAGGTATCAAGGCACTGAGGATGCCCTCCTACCCCAAAGTATTGAGAAACTGAGGGTGCCCTCCTACCTCAAAGTATTGAGGCACTGAGGATGCCCTCCTAACTGTCCACTCCAAGGTATTAAGGAACTGAGGATGCCCTCCTACCTCTCCACGCTAAGGTATCAAGGCACTGAGGATGCCCTCCTACCCCAAAGTATTGAGGCACTGAGGATGCCCTCCTAACTCTCTACTCCAAGGTATTAAGGAACTGAGGATGCCCTCCTACCTCTCCACGTTAAAGTATCGAGGCACTGAGAATGCCCTCCTAACTCTTCACTCCAAGGCATTAAGGAACTGAGGATGCCTTCCTACCTCTCCACGCTAAGGTATCGAGGCACTGAGAATGCCCTCCTACCCCTCTACCCCAAAGTATTGAGAAACTGAGGGTGCCCACCTACCCCAAATTATTGAGGCACTGAGGATGCCCTCCTAACTCTCCACTCCAAGGTATTAAGGAACTGAGGATGCCCTCCTACCTCTCCACGCTAAGGTATCAAGGCACTGAGGATGCCCTCCTACCCCAAAGTATTGAGGCACTGAGGGTGCCCTCCTACCTCAAAGTATTGAGGCACTGAGAATGCCCTCCTAACTCTCCACTCCAAGGTATTAAGGAACTGAGGATGCCCTCCTACCTCTCCACGCTAAGGTATCAAGGCACTGAGGATGCCCTCCTACCCCAAAGTATTAAGAAACTGAGGGTGCCCACCTACCCCAAAGTATTGAGACACTGAGGATGCCCTCCTAACTCTCTACTCCAAGGTATTAAGGAACTGAGGATGCCCTCCTACCTCTCCACGTTAAAGTATCGAGGCACTGAGAATGCCCTCCTAACTCTTCACTCCAAGGCATTAAGGAACTGAGGATGCCCTCCTACCTCTCCACGCTAAGGTATCAAGGCACTGAGAATGCCCTCCTACCCCTCTACCCCAAAGTATTGAGAAACTGAGGGTGCCCACCTACCCAAAAGTATTGAGGCACTGAGGATGCCCTCCTAACTCTCCACTCCAAGGTATTAAGGAACTGAGGATGCCCTCCTACCTCTCCACGCTAAGGTATCAAGGCCCTGAGGATGCCCTCCTACCCCAAAGTATTGAGAAACTGAGGGTGCCCACCTACCCCAAAGTATTGAGGCACTGAGGATGCCCTCCTAACTCTCCACTCCAAGGTATTAAGGAACTGAGGATGCCCTCCTACCTCTCCACGCTAAGGTATCAAGGCACTGAGGATGCCCTCTAACCCCTCTACCCCAAAGTATTGAGAAACTGAGGGTGCCCTCCTACCTCAAAGTATTGAGGCACTGAGGATGCCCTCCTAACTCTCTACTCCAAGGTATTAAGGAACTGAGGATGCCCTCCTACCTCTCCACGCTAATGTATCGAGGCACTGAGGATGCCCTCCTACCCCTCTACCCCAAAGTATTGAGAAACTGAGGGTGCCCACCTACCCCAAAGTATTGAGGCACTGAGGATGCCCTCCTAACTCTCCACTCCAAGGTATTAAGGAACTGAGGATGCCCTCCTACATCTCCACGCTAAGGTATCAAGGCACTGAGGATGCCCTCCTACCCCAAAGTATTGAGAAACTGAGGGTGCCCTCCTACCCCAAAGTATTGAGGCACTGAGGATGCCCTCCTAACTCTCCACTCCAAGGTATTAAGGAACTGAGGATGCCCTCCTACCTCTCCATGCTAAGGTATCAAGGCACTGAGGATGCCCTCCTACCCCAAAGTATTGAGGCACTGAGGATGCCCTCCTAACTCTCTACTCCAAGGTATTAAGGAACTGAGGATGCCCTCCTACCTCTCCACGTTAAAGTATCGAGGCACTGAGAATGCCCTCCTAACTCTTCACTCCAAGGCATTAAGGAACTGAGGATGCCCTCCTACCTCTCCACGCTAAGGTATCGAGGCACTGAGAATGCCCTCCTACCCCTCTACCCCAAAGTATTGAGAAACTGAGGGTGCCCACCTACCCCAAAGTATTGAGGCACTGAGGATGCCCTCCTAACTCTCCACTCCAAGGTATTAAGGAACTGAGGATGCCCTCCTACCTCTCCAAGCTAAGGTATCAAGGCACTGAGGATGCCCTCCTACCCCAAAGTATTGAGGCACTGAGGGTGCCCTCCTACCTCAAAGTATTGAGGCACTGAGGGTGCCCTCCTACCTCAAAGTATTGAGACACTGAGAATGCCCTCCTAACTCTCTACTCCAAGGTATTAAGGAACTGAGGATGCCCTCCTACCTCTCCACGCTAAGGTATCAAGGCACTGAGGATGCCCTCCTACCCCAAAGTATTGAGGCACTGAGGGTGCCCTCCTACCTCAAAGTATTGAGGCACTGAGAATGCCCTCCTAACTCTCCACTCCAAGGTATTAAGGAACTGAGGATGCCCTCCTACCTCTCCACGCTAAGGTATCAAGGCACTGAGGATGCCCTCCTACCCCAAAGTATTAAGAAACTGAGGGTGCCCACCTACCCCAAAGTATTGAGGCACTGAGGATGCCCTCCTAACTCTCCACTCCAAGGTATTAAGGAACTGAGGATGCCCTCCTACCTCTCCACGCTAAGGTATCAAGGCACTGAGGATGCCCTCCTACCCCAAAGTATTGAGGCACTGAGGGTGCCCTCCTACCTCAAAGTATTGAGGCACTGAGGGTGCCCTCCTACCTCAAAGTATTGAGACACTGAGAATGCCCTCCTAACTCTCTACTCCAAGGTATTAAGGAACTGAGGATGCCCTCCTACCTCTCCACGCTAAGGTATCAGGGCACTGAGGATGCCCTCCTACCCCAAAGTATTGAGGCACTGAGGGTGCCCTCCTACCTCAAAGAATTGAGGCACTGAGAATGCCCTCCTAACTCTCCACTCCAAGGTATTAAGGAACTGAGGATGCCCTCCTACCTCTCCACGCTAAGGTATCAAGGCACTGAGGATGCCCTCCTACCCCAAAGCATTAAGACACTGAGGGTGCCCACCTACCCCAAAGTATTGAGGCACTGAGGATGCCCTCCTAACTCTCCACTCCAAGGTATTAAGGAACTGAGGATGCCCTCCTACCTCTCCACGCTAAGGTATCAAGGCACTGAGGATGCCCTCCTACCCCAAAGTATTGAGAAACTGAGGGTGCCCTCCTACCTCAAAGTATTGAGGCACTGAGGATGCCCTCCTAACTCTCTACTCCAAGGTATTAAGGAACTGAGGATGCCCTCCTACCTCTCCACGCTAATGTATCGAGGCACTGAGGATGCCCTCCTACCCCTCTACCCCAAAGTATTGAGAAACTGAGGGTGCCCACCTACCCCAAAGTATTGAGGCACTGAGGATGCCCTCCTAACTCTCCACTCCAAGGTATTAAGGAACTGAGGATGCCCTCCTACCTCTCCACGCTAAGGTATCAAGGCACTGAGGATGCCCTCCTACCCCAAAGTATTGAGAAACTGAGGGTGCCCTCCTACCTCAAAGTATTGAGGTACTGAGGATGCCCTCCTAACTCTCCACTCCAAGGTATTAAGGAACTGAGGATGCCCTCCTACCTCTCCACGCTAAGGTATCAAGGCACTGAGGATGCCCTCCTACCCCAAAGTATTGAGGCACTGAGGATGCCCTCCTAACTCTCCACGTTAAAGTATCGAGGCACTGAGAATGCCCTCCTAACTCTTCACTCCAAGGCATTAAGGAACTGAGGATGCCCTCCTACCTCTCCACGCTAAGGTATCGAGGCACTGAGAATGCCCTCCTACCCCTCTACCCCAAAGTATTGAGAAACTGAGGGTGCCCACCTATCAAAAAGTATTGAGGCACTGAGGATGCCCTCCTAACTCTCCACTCCAAGGTATTAAGGAACTGAGGATGCCCTCCTACCTCTCCACGCTAAGGTATCAAGGCCCTGAGGATGCCCTCCTACCCCAAAGTATTGAGAAACTGAGGGTGCCCACCTACCCCAAAGTATTGAGGCACTGAGGATGCCCTCCTAACTCTCCACTCCAAGGTATTAAGGAACTGAGGATGCCCTTCTACCTCTCCACGCTAAGGTATCAAGGCACTGAGGATGCCCTCCTACCCAAAAGTATTGAGGCACTGAGGATGCCCTCCTAACTCTCTACTCCAAGGTATTAAGGAACTGAGGATGCCCTCCTACCTCTCCACGCTAAGGTATCAAGGCACTGAGGATGCCCTCCTACCCCAAAGTATTGAGGCACTGAGGGTGCCCTCCTACCTCAAAGTATTGAGGCACTGAGGGTGCCCTCCTACCTCAAAGTATTGAGGCACTGAGAATGCCCTCCTAACTCTCTACTCCAAGGTATTAAGGAACTGAGGATGCCCTCCTACCTCTCCACGCTAAGGTATCAAGGCACTGAGGATGCCCTCCTACCCCTCTACCCCAAAGTATTGAGAAACTGAGGATGCCCTCCTACCTCTCCATGCTAATGTATCGAGGCACTGAGGATGCTCTCCTACACCTCTACCTCAAAGTATTGAGGCACTGAGGATGCCCTCCTAACTCTCTACTCCAAGGTATTAAGGAACTGAGGATGCCCTCCTACCTCTCCACGCTAAGGTATCAAGGCACTGAGGATGCCCTCCTACCCCAAAGTATTAAGAAACTGAGGGTGCCCACCTACCCCAAAGTATTGAGGCACTGAGGATGCCCTCCTAACTCTCCACTCCAAGGTATTAAGGAACTGAGGATGCCCTCCTACCTCTCCACGCTAAGGTATCAAGGCACTGAGGATGCCCTCCTACCCCAAAGTATTGAGAAACTGAGGGTGCCCTCCTACCTCAAAGTATTGAGGCACTGAGGATGCCCTCCTAACTTTCTACTCCAAGGTATTAAGGAACTGAGGATGCCCTCCTACCTCTCCACGCTAATGTATCGAGGCACTGAGGATGCCCTCCTACCCCTCTACCCCAAAGTATTGAGAAACTGAGGGTGCCCACCTACCCCAAAGTATTGAGGCACTGAGGATGCCCTCCTAACTCTCCACTCCAAGGTATTAAGGAACTGAGGATGCCCTCCTACCTCTCCACGCTAAGGTATCAAGGCACTGAGGATGCCCTCCTACCCCAAAGTATTGAGAAACTGAGGGTGCCCTCCTACCTCAAAGTATTGAGGCACTGAGGATGCCCTCCTATCTCTCCACTCCAAGGTAATAAGGAACTGAGGATGCCCTCCTACCTCTCCACGCTAAGGTATCAAGGCACTGAGGATGCCCTCCTACCCCAAAGTATTGAGGCACTGAGGATGACCTCCTAACTCTCTACTCCAAGGTATTAAGGAACTGAGGATGCCCTCCTTCCTCTCCACGTTAAAGTATCGAGGCACTGAGAATGCCCTCCTAACTCTTCACTCCAAGGCATTAAGGAACTGAGGATGCCCTCCTACCTCTCCACGCTAAGGTATCAAGGCCCTGAGGATGCCCTCCTGCCCCAAAGTATTGAGAAACTGAGGGTGCCCACCTACCCCAAAGTATTGAGGCACTGAGGATGCCCTCCTAACTCTCCACTCCAAGGTATTAAGGAACTGAGGTTGCCCTCCTACCTCTCCACGCTAAGGTATCAAGGCACTGAGGATGCCCTCCTACCCCTCTACCCCAAAGTATTGAGAAACTGAGGGTGCCCTCCTACCTCAAAGTATTGAGGCACTGAGGATGCCCTCCTAACTCTCTACACCAAGGTATTAAGGAACTGAGGATGCCCTCCTACCTCTCCACGCTAATGTATCGAGGCACTGAGGATGCCCTCCTACCCCTCTACCCCAAAGTATTGAGAAACTGAGGGTGCCCACCTACCCCAAAGTATTGAGGCACTGAGGATGCCCTCCTAACTCTCCACTCCAAGGTATTAAGGAACTGAGGATGCCCTCCTAACTCTCCACTCCAAGGTATTAAGGAACTGAGGATGCCCTCCTACCTCTCCACGCTAAGGTATCAAGGCACTGAGGATGCCCTCCTACCCCAAAGTATTGAGAAACTGAGGGTGCCCTCCTACCTCAAAGTATTGAGGCACGGAGGATGCCCTCCTAACTCTCCACTCCAAGGTATTAAGGAACTGAGGATGCCCTCCTACCTCTCCACGCTAAGGTATCAAGGCACTGAGGATGCCCTCCTACCCCAAAGTATTGAGGCACTGAGGGTGCCCTCCTAACTCTCTACTCCAAGGTATTAAGGAACTGAGGATGCCCTCCTACCTCTCCACGTTAAAGTATCGAGGCACTGAGAATGCCCTCCTAATTCTTCACTCCAAGGCATTAAGGAACTGAGGATGCCCTCCTAACTCTCCACGCTAAGGTATCGAGGCACTGAGAATGCCCTCCTACCCCTCTACCCCAAAGTATTGAGAAACTGAGGGTGCCCACCTACCCCAAAGTATTGAGGCACTGAGGATGCCCTCCTAACTCTCCACTCCAAGGTATTAAGGAACTGAGGATGCCCTCCTACCTCTCCACGCTAAGGTATCAAGGCACTGAGGATGCCCTCCTACCCCAAAGTATTGAGAAACTGAGGGTGCCCTCCTACCTCAAAGTATTGAGGCACTGAGGATGCCCTCCTATCTCTCCACTCCAAGGTAATAAGGAACTGAGGATGCCCTCCTACCTCTCCACGCTAAGGTATCAAGGCACTGAGGATGCCCTCCTACCCCAAAGTATTGAGGCACTGAGGATGACCTCCTAACTCTCTACTCCAAGGTATTAAGGAACTGAGGATGCCCTCCTTCCTCTCCACGTTAAAGTATCGAGGCACTGAGAATGCCCTCCTAACTCTTCACTCCAAGGCATTAAGGAACTGAGGATGCCCTCCTACCTCTCCACGCTAAGGTATCAAGGCCCTGAGGATGCCCTCCTGCCCCAAAGTATTGAGAAACTGAGGGTGCCCACCTACCCCAAAGTATTGAGGCACTGAGGATGCCCTCCTAACTCTCCACTCCAAGGTATTAAGGAACTGAGGTTGCCCTCCTACCTCTCCACGCTAAGGTATCAAGGCACTGAGGATGCCCTCCTACCCCTCTACCCCAAAGTATTGAGAAACTGAGGGTGCCCTCCTACCTCAAAGTATTGAGGCACTGAGGATGCCCTCCTAACTCTCTACACCAAGGTATTAAGGAACTGAGGATGCCCTCCTACCTCTCCACGCTAATGTATCGAGGCACTGAGGATGCCCTCCTACCCCTCTACCCCAAAGTATTGAGAAACTGAGGGTGCCCACCTACCCCAAAGTATTGAGGCACTGAGGATGCCCTCCTAACTCTCCACTCCAAGGTATTAAGGAACTGAGGATGCCCTCCTAACTCTCCACTCCAAGGTATTAAGGAACTGAGGATGCCCTCCTACCTCTCCACGCTAAGGTATCAAGGCACTGAGGATGCCCTCCTACCCCAAAGTATTGAGAAACTGAGGGTGCCCTCCTACCTCAAAGTATTGAGGCACGGAGGATGCCCTCCTAACTCTCCACTCCAAGGTATTAAGGAACTGAGGATGCCCTCCTACCTCTCCACGCTAAGGTATCAAGGCACTGAGGATGCCCTCCTACCCCAAAGTATTGAGGCACTGAGGGTGCCCTCCTAACTCTCTACTCCAAGGTATTAAGGAACTGAGGATGCCCTCCTACCTCTCCACGTTAAAGTATCGAGGCACTGAGAATGCCCTCCTAATTCTTCACTCCAAGGCATTAAGGAACTGAGGATGCCCTCCTAACTCTCCACGCTAAGGTATCGAGGCACTGAGAATGCCCTCCTACCCCTCTACCCCAAAGTATTGAGAAACTGAGGGTGCCCACCTACCCCAAAGTATTGAGGCACTGAGGATGCCCTCCTAACTCTCCACTCCAAGGTATTAAGGAACTGAGGATGCCCTCCTACCTCTCCACGCTAAGGTATCAAGGCACTGAGGATGCCCTCCTACCCCAAAGTATTGAGGCACTGAGGGTGCCCTCCTACCTCAAAGTATTGAGGCACGGAGAATGCCCTCCTAACTCTCCACTCCAAGGTATTAAGGAACTGAGGATGCCCTCCTACCCCAAAGTATTAAGAAACTGAGGGTGCCCACCTACCCCAAAGTATTGAGGCACTGAGGATGCCCTCCTAACTCTCCACTCCAAGGTATTAAGGAACTGAGGATGCCCTCCTACCTCTCCACGCTAAGGTATCAAGGCACTGAGGATGCCCTCCTACCCCAAAGTATTGAGAAACTGAGGGTGCCCTCCTACCTCAAAGTATTGAGGCACTGAGGATGCCCTCCTAACTCTCTACTCCAAGGTATTAAGGAACTGAGGATGCCCTATTACCTCTTCACGCTAATGTATCGAGGGACTGAGGATGCCCTCCTACCCCTCTACCCCAAAGTATTGAGAAACTGAGGGTGCCCACCTACCCCAAAGTATTGAGGAACTGAGGATGCCCTCCTACCTGAAAGTATTGAGGCACTGAGGATGCCCTCCTAACTCTCTACTCCAAGGTATTAAGGAACTGAGGATGCCCTCCTACCTCTCCACGTTAAAGTATCGAGGCACTGAGAATGCCCTCCTAACTCTTCACTCCAAGGCATTAAGGAACTGAGGATGCCCTCCTACCTCTCCACGCTAAGGTATCGAGGCACTGAGAATGCCCTCCTACCACTCTACCCCAAAGTATTGAGAAACTGAGGGTGCCCACCTACCCCAAAGTATTGAGGCACAGAGGATGCCCTCCTAACTCTCCACTCCAAGGTATTAAGGAACTGAGGATGCCCTCCTACCTCTCCACGCTAAGGTATCAAGGCCCTGAGGATGCCCTCCTACCCCAAAGTATTGAGAAACTGAGGGTGCCCACCTACCCCAAAGTATTGAGGCACTGAGGGTGCCCTCCTACCTCAAAGTATTGAGGCACTGAGAATGCCCTCCTAACTCTCTACTCCAAGGTATAAAGGAACTGAGGATGCCCTCCTACCTCTCCACGCTAAGGTATCAAGGCACTGAGGATGCCCTCCTACCCCAAAGTATTGAGGCACTGAGGGTGCCCTCCTACCTCAAAGTATTGAGGCACTGAGGATGCCCTCCTAACTCTCTACTCCAAGGTATTAAGGAACTGAGGATGCCCTCCTACCTCTCCACGCTAAGGTATCAAGGCACTGAGGATGCCTTCCTACCCCAAAGTATTAAGAAACTGAGGGTGCCCTCCTACCTCAAAGTATTGAGGCACTGAGGATGCCCTCCTAACTCTCTACTCCAAGGTATTAAGGAACTGAGGATGCCCTCCTACCTCTCCACGCTAATGTATCGAGGCACTGAGGATGCCCTACTACCCCTCTACCACAAAGTATTGAGAAACTGAGGGTGCCCACCTACCCCAAAGTATTGAGGCACTGAGGATGCCCTCCTAACTCTCCACTCCAAGGTATTAAGGAACTGAGGATGCCCTCCTACCTGTCCACGCTAAGGTATCAAGGCACTGAGGATGCCCTCCTACCCCAAAGTATTGAGAAACTGAGGGTGCCCACCTACCCCAAAGTATTGAGGCACTGAGGATGCCCTCCTAACTCTCCACTCCAAGGTATTAAGGAACTGAGGATGCCCTCCTACCTCTCCACGCTAAGGTATCAAGGCACTGAGGATGCCCTCCTACCCCAAAGTATTAAGAAACTGAGGGTGCCCACCTACCCCAAAGTATTGAGGCACTGAGGATGCCCTCCTAACTCACCACTCCAAGGTTTTAAGGAACTGAGGATGCCCTCCTACCTCTCCACGCTAAGGTATCAAGGCACTGAGGATGCCCTCCTACCCCAAAGTATTGAGGCACTGAGGATGCCCTCCTAACTCTCTACTCCAAGGTATTAAGGAACTGAGGATGCCCTCCTACCTCTCCACGTTAAAGTATCGAGGCACTGAGAATGCCCTCCTAACTCTTCACTCCAAGGCATTAAGGAACTGAGGATGCCCTCCTACCTCTAAACGCTAAGGTATCGAGGCACTGAGAATGCCCTCCTACCCCTCTACCCCAAAGTATTGAGAAACTGAGGGTGCCCACCTACCCCAAAGTATTGAGGCACTGAGGATGCCCTCCTAACTCTCCACTCCAAGGTATTAAGGAACTGAGGATGCCCTCCTACCTCTCCACGCTAAGGTATCAAGGCCCTGAGGATGCCCTCCTACCCCAAAGTATTGAGAAACTGAGGGTGCCCACCTACCCCAAAGTATTGAGGCACTGAGGATGCCCTCCTAACTCTCCACTCCAAGGTATTAAGGAACTGAGGATGCCCTCCTACCTCTCCACGCTAAGGTATCAAGGCACTGAGGATGCCCTCCTACCCCAAAGTATTAAGAAACTGAGGGTGCCCACCTACCCCAAAGTATTGAGGCACTGAGGATGCCCTCCTAACTCTCCACTCCAAGGTATTAAGGAACTGAGGATGCCCTCCTAACTCTCCACGCTAAGGTATCAAGGCACTGAGGATGCCCTCCTACCCCAAAGTATTGAGAAACTGAGGGTGCCTTCCTACCTCAAAGTATTGAGGCACTGAGGATGCCCTCCTAACTCTCTACTCCAAGGTATTAAGGGACTGAGGATGCCCTCCTACCTCTCCACGCTAATGTATCAAGGCACTGAGGATGCCCTCCTACCCCAAAGTATTGAGGCACTGAGGATGCCCTTCTAACTCTCTACTCCAAGGTATTAAGGAACTGTGGATGCCCTCCTACCTCTCCATGTTAAAGTATCGAGGCACTGAGAATGCCCTCCTCCCCCTCTACCCCAGTGTATTGAGAAACTGAGGGTGCCCACCTACCCAAAAGTATTGAAGCACTGAGGATGCCCTCCTAACTCTCCACTCCAAGGTATTAAGGAACTGAGGATGCCCTCCTACCTCTCCACGCTAAGGTATCAAGGCCCTGAGGATGCGCTCCTACCACAAAGTATTGAGAAACTGAGGGTGCCCACCTACCCCAAAGTATTGAGGCACTGAGGATGCCCTCCTAACTCTCCACTCCAAGGTATCAAGGCACTGAGAATGCCCTCCTACCCCTCTACCCCAAAGTATTGAGAAACTGAGGGTGCCCTCCTACCTCAAAGTATTGAGGCACTGAGGATGCACTCCTAACTCTCTACTCCAAGGTATTAAGGAACTGAGGATGCCCTCCTACCTCTCCACGCTAATGTATCGAGGCACTGAGGATGCCCTCCTACCCCTCTACCCCAAAGTATTGAGAAACTGAGGGTGCCCACCTACCCCAAAGTATTGAGGCACTGAGGATGCCCTCCTAACTCTCCACTCCAAGGTATTAAGGAACTGAGGATGCCCTCCTACCTCTCCACGCTAAGGTATCAAGGCACTGAGGAGGCCCTCCTACCCCAAAGTATTGAGAAACTGAGGGTGCCCTCCTACCTCAAAGTATTGAGGCACTGAGGATGCCCTCCTAACTCTCCACTCCAAGGTATTAAGGAACTGAGGATGCCCTCCTACCTCTCCACGCTAAGGTATCAAGGAACTGAGGATGCCCTCCTACCCCAAAGTATTGAGGCACTGAGGATGCCCTCCTAACTCTCTACTCCAAGGCATTAAGGAACTGAGGATGCCCTCCTACCTCTCCACGCTAAGGTATCGAGGCACTGAGAATGCCCTCCTACCCCTCTACCCCAAAGTATTGAGAAACTGAGGGTGCCCACCTACCCCAAAGTATTGAGGCACTGAGGATGCCCTCCTAACTCTCCACTCCAAGGTATTAAGGAACTGAGGATGCCCTCCTACCTCTCCACGCTAAGGTATCAAGGCACTGAGGATGCCCTCCTACCCCAAAGTATTGAGGCACTGAGGGTGCCCTCCTACCTCAAAGTATTGAGGCACTGAGAATGCCCTCCTAACTCTCTACTCCAAGGTATTAAGGAACTGAGGATGCCCTCCTACCTCTCCACGCTAAGGTATCAAGGCACTGAGGATGCCCTCCTACCCCAAAGTATTGAGGCACTGAGGGTGCCCTCCTACCTCAAAGTATTGAGGCACTGAGAATGCCCTCCTAACTCTCCACTCCAAGGTATTAAGGAACTGAGGATGCCCTCCTACCTCTCCACGCTAAGGTATCAAGGCACTGAGGATGCCCTCCTACCCCAAAGTATTAAGAAACTGAGGGTGCCCACCTACCCCAAAGTATTGAGGCACTGAGGATGCCCTCCTAACTCTCCACTCCAAGGTATTAAGGAACTGAGGATGCCCTCCTACCTCTCCACGCTAAGGTATCAAGGCACTGAGGATGCCCTCCTACCCCAAAGTATTGAGAAACTGAGGGTGCCCTCCTACCTCAAAGTATTGAGGCACTGAGGATGCCCTCCTAACTCTCTACTCCAAGGTAATAAGGAACTGAGGATGCCCTCCTACCTCTCCACGCTAAGGTATCAAGGCACTGAGGATGCCCTCCTACCCCAAAGTATTGAGGCACTGAGGATGCCCTCCTAACTCTCTACTCCAAGGTATTAAGGAACTGAGGATGCCCTCCTACCTCTCCACGTTAAAGTATCGAGGCACTGAGAATGCCCTCCTAACTCTTCACTCCAAGGCATTAAGGAACTGAGGATGCCCTCCTACCTCGCCACGCTAAGGTATCGAGGCACTGAGAATGCCCTCCTACCCCTCTACCCCAAAGTATTGAGAAACTGAGGGTGCCCACCTACCCCAAAGTATTGAGGCACTGAGGATGCCCTCCTAACTCTCCACTCCAAGGTATTAAGGTACTGAGGATGCCCTCCTACCTCTCCACGCTAAGGTATCAAGGCACTGAGGATGCCCTCCTACCCCAAAGTATTGAGAAACTGAGGGTGCCCTCCTACCTCAAAGTATTGAGGCACTGAGGATGCCCTCCTAACTCTCCACTCCAAGGTATTAAGGACCTGAGGATGCCCTCCTACCTCACCACGCTAAGGTATCAAGGCACTGAGGATGCCCTCCTACCCCAAAGTATTGAGGCACTGAGGATGCCCTCCTAACTCTCTACTCCAAGGTATTAAGGAACTGAGGATGCCCTCCTACCTCTCCACGCTAAGGTATCAAGGCACTGAGGATGCCCTCCTACCCCAAAGTATTGAGGCACTGAGGGTGCCCTCCTACCTCAAAGTATTGAGGCACTGAGGGTGCCCTCCTACCTCAAAGTATTGAGGCACTGAGAATGCCCTCCTAACTCTCTATTCCAAGGTATTAAGGAACTGAGGATGCCCTCCTACCTCTCCACGCTAAGGTATCAAGGCACTGAGGATGCCCTCCTACCCCTCTACCCCAAAGTATTGAGAAACTGAGGATGCCCTCCTACCTCTCCATGCTAATGTATCGAGGCACTGAGGATGCTCTGCTACACCTCTACCTCCAAGTATTGAGGCACTGAGGATGCACTCCTAACTCTCTACTCCAAGGTATTAAGGAACTGAGGATGCCCTCCTACCTCTCCACGCTAAGGTATCAAGGCACTGAGGATGCCCTCCTACCCCAAAGTATTGAGGCACTGAGGGTGCCCTCCTACCTCAAAGTATAGAGGCACTGAGAATGCCCTCCTAACTCTCCACTCCAAGGTATTAAGGAACTGAGGATTCCCTCCTACCTCTCCACGCTAAGGTATCAAGGCACTGAGGATGCCCTCCTACCCCAAAGTATTAAGAAACTGAGGGTGCCCACCTACCCCAAAGTATTGAGGCACTGAGGATGCCCTCCTAACTCTCCACTCCAAGGTATTAAGGAACTGAGGATGCCCTCCTACCTCTCCACGCTAAGGTATCAAGGCACTGAGGATGCCCAACTACCCCAAAGTATTGAGAAACTGAGGGTGCCCTCCTACCTCAAAGTATTGAGGCACTGAGGATGCCCTCCTAACTCTCCACTCCAAGGTATTAAGGAACTGAGGATGCCCTCCTACCTCTCCACGCTAAGGTATCAAGGCACTGAGGATGCCCTCCTACCCCAAAGTATTGAGGCACTGAGGATGCCCTCCTAACTCTCCACGTTAAAGTATCGAGGCACTGAGAATGCCCTCCTAACTCTTCACTCCAAGGCATTAAGGAACTGAGGATGCCCTCCTACCTCTCCACGCTAAGGTATCGAGGCACTGAGAATGCCCTCCTACCCCTCTACCCCAAAGTATTGAGAAACTGAGGGTGCCCACCTACCAAAAAGTATTGAGGCACTGAGGATGCCCTCCTAACTCTCCACTCCAAGGTATTAAGGAACTGAGGATGCCCTCCTACCTCTCCACGCTAAGGTATCAAGGCCCTGAGGATGCCCTCCTACCCCAAAGTATTGAGAAACTGAGGGTGCCCACCTCCCCCAAAGTATTGAGGCACTGAGGATGCCCTCCTAACTCTCCACTCCAAGGTATTAAGGAACTGAGGATGCCCTCCTACCTCTCCACGCTAAGGTATCAAGGCACTGAGGATGCCCTCCTACCCCTCTACCCCAAAGTATTGAGAAACTGAGGGTGCCCTCCTACCTCAAAGTATTGAGGCACTGAGGATGCCCTCCTAACTCTCTACTCCAAGGTATTAAGGAACTGAGGATGCCCTCCTACCTCTCCACGCTAATGTATCGAGGCACTGAGGATGCCCTCCTACCCCTCTACCCCAAAGAATTGAGAAACTGAGGGTGCCCACCTACCCCAAAGTATTGAGGCACTGAGGATGCCCTCCTAACTCTCCACTCCAAGGTATTAAGGAACTGAGGATGCCCTCCTACATCTCCACGCTAAGGTATCAAGGCACTGAGGATGCCCTCCTACCCCAAAGTATTGAGAAACTGAGGGTGCCCTCCTACCTCAAAGTATTGAGGCACTGAGGATGCCCTCCTAACTCTCCACTCCAAGGTATTAAGGAACTGAGGATGCCCTCCTACCTCTCCACGCTAAGGTATCAAGGCACTGAGGATGCCCTCCTACCCCAAAGTATTGAGGCACTGAGGATGCCCTCCTAACTCTCTACTCCAAGGTATTAAGGAACTGAGGATGCCCTCCTACCTCTCCACGTTAAAGTATCGAGGCACTGAGAATGCCCTCCTAACTCTTCACTCCAAGGCATTAAGGAACTGAGGATGCCCTCCTACCTCTCCACGCTAATGTATCGAGGCACTGAGGATGCCCTCCTACCCCTCTACCCCAAAGTATTGAGAAACTGAGGGTGCCCACCTACCCCAAAGTATTGAGGCACTGAGGATGCCCTCCTAACTCCCCACTCCAAGGTATTAAGGAACTGAGGATGCCCTCCTACCTCTCCACGCTAAGGTATCAAGGCACTGAGGATGCCCTCCTACCCCAAAGTATTGAGGCACTGAGGGTGCCCTCCTACCTCAAAGTATTGAGGCACTGAGGGTGCCCTCCTACCTCAAAGTTTTGAGACACTGAGAATGCCCTCCTAACTCTCTACTCCAAGGTATTAAGGAACTGAGGATGCCCTCATACCTCTCCACGCTAAGGTATCAAGGCACTGAGGATGCCCTCCTACCCCAAAGTATTGAGGCAGTGAGGGTGCCCTCCTACCTCAAAGTATTGAGGCACTGAGAATGCCCTCCTAACTCTCTACTCCAAGGTATTAAGGAACTGAGGATGCCCTCCTACCTCTCCACGCTAAGGTATCAAGGCACTGAGGATGCCCTCCTACCCCAAAGTATTGAGGCACTGAGGGTGCCCTCCTACCTCAAAGTATTGAGGCACTGAGAATGCCCTCCTAACTCTCCACTCCAAGGTATTAAGGAACTGAGGATGCCCTCCTACCTCTCCACGCTAAGGTATCAAGGCACTGAGGATGCCCTCCTACCCCAAAGTATTAAGAAACTGAGGGTGCCCACCTACCCCAAAGTATTGAGGCACTGAGGATGCCCTCCTAACTCTCCACTCCAAGGTATTAAGGAACTGAGGATGCCCTCCTACCTCTCCACGCTAAGGTATCAAGGCACTGAGGATGCCCTCCTACCCCAAAGTATTGAGAAACTGAGGGTGCCCTCCTACCTCAAAGTATTGAGGCACTGAGGATGCCCTCCTAACTCTCTACTCCAAGGTAATAAGGAACTGAGGATGCCCTCCTACCTCTCCACGCTAAGGTATCAAGGCACTGAGGATGCCCTCCTACCCCAAAGTATTGAGGCACTGAGGATGCCCTCCTAACTCTCTACTCCAAGGTATTAAGGAACTGAGGATGCCCTCCTACCTCTCCACGTTAAAGTATCGAGGCACTGAGAATGCCCTCCTAACTCTTCACTCCAAGGCATTAAGGAACTGAGGATGCCCTCCTACCTCGCCACGCTAAGGTATCGAGGCACTGAGAATGCCCTCCTACCCCTCTACCCCAAAGTATTGAGAAACTGAGGGTGCCCACCTACCCCAAAGTATTGAGGCACTGAGGATGCCCTCCTAACTCTCCACTCCAAGGTATTAAGGTACTGAGGATGCCCTCCTACCTCTCCACGCTAAGGTATCAAGGCACTGAGGATGCCCTCCTACCCCAAAGTATTGAGAAACTGAGGGTGCCCTCCTACCTCAAAGTATTGAGGCACTGAGGATGCCCTCCTAACTCTCCACTCCAAGGTATTAAGGACCTGAGGATGCCCTCCTACCTCACCACGCTAAGGTATCAAGGCACTGAGGATGCCCTCCTACCCCAAAGTATTGAGGCACTGAGGATGCCCTCCTAACTCTCTACTCCAAGGTATTAAGGAACTGAGGATGCCCTCCTACCTCTCCACGCTAAGGTATCAAGGCACTGAGGATGCCCTCCTACCCCAAAGTATTGAGGCACTGAGGGTGCCCTCCTACCTCAAAGTATTGAGGCACTGAGGGTGCCCTCCTACCTCAAAGTATTGAGGCACTGAGAATGCCCTCCTAACTCTCTATTCCAAGGTATTAAGGAACTGAGGATGCCCTCCTACCTCTCCACGCTAAGGTATCAAGGCACTGAGGATGCCCTCCTACCCCTCTACCCCAAAGTATTGAGAAACTGAGGATGCCCTCCTACCTCTCCATGCTAATGTATCGAGGCACTGAGGATGCTCTGCTACACCTCTACCTCCAAGTATTGAGGCACTGAGGATGCACTCCTAACTCTCTACTCCAAGGTATTAAGGAACTGAGGATGCCCTCCTACCTCTCCACGCTAAGGTATCAAGGCACTGAGGATGCCCTCCTACCCCAAAGTATTGAGGCACTGAGGGTGCCCTCCTACCTCAAAGTATAGAGGCACTGAGAATGCCCTCCTAACTCTCCACTCCAAGGTATTAAGGAACTGAGGATTCCCTCCTACCTCTCCACGCTAAGGTATCAAGGCACTGAGGATGCCCTCCTACCCCAAAGTATTAAGAAACTGAGGGTGCCCACCTACCCCAAAGTATTGAGGCACTGAGGATGCCCTCCTAACTCTCCACTCCAAGGTATTAAGGAACTGAGGATGCCCTCCTACCTCTCCACGCTAAGGTATCAAGGCACTGAGGATGCCCAACTACCCCAAAGTATTGAGAAACTGAGGGTGCCCTCCTACCTCAAAGTATTGAGGCACTGAGGATGCCCTCCTAACTCTCCACTCCAAGGTATTAAGGAACTGAGGATGCCCTCCTACCTCTCCACGCTAAGGTATCAAGGCACTGAGGATGCCCTCCTACCCCAAAGTATTGAGGCACTGAGGATGCCCTCCTAACTCTCCACGTTAAAGTATCGAGGCACTGAGAATGCCCTCCTAACTCTTCACTCCAAGGCATTAAGGAACTGAGGATGCCCTCCTACCTCTCCACGCTAAGGTATCGAGGCACTGAGAATGCCCTCCTACCCCTCTACCCCAAAGTATTGAGAAACTGAGGGTGCCCACCTACCAAAAAGTATTGAGGCACTGAGGATGCCCTCCTAACTCTCCACTCCAAGGTATTAAGGAACTGAGGATGCCCTCCTACCTCTCCACGCTAAGGTATCAAGGCCCTGAGGATGCCCTCCTACCCCAAAGTATTGAGAAACTGAGGGTGCCCACCTCCCCCAAAGTATTGAGGCACTGAGGATGCCCTCCTAACTCTCCACTCCAAGGTATTAAGGAACTGAGGATGCCCTCCTACCTCTCCACGCTAAGGTATCAAGGCACTGAGGATGCCCTCCTACCCCTCTACCCCAAAGTATTGAGAAACTGAGGGTGCCCTCCTACCTCAAAGTATTGAGGCACTGAGGATGCCCTCCTAACTCTCTACTCCAAGGTATTAAGGAACTGAGGATGCCCTCCTACCTCTCCACGCTAATGTATCGAGGCACTGAGGATGCCCTCCTACCCCTCTACCCCAAAGAATTGAGAAACTGAGGGTGCCCACCTACCCCAAAGTATTGAGGCACTGAGGATGCCCTCCTAACTCTCCACTCCAAGGTATTAAGGAACTGAGGATGCCCTCCTACATCTCCACGCTAAGGTATCAAGGCACTGAGGATGCCCTCCTACCCCAAAGTATTGAGAAACTGAGGGTGCCCTCCTACCTCAAAGTATTGAGGCACTGAGGATGCCCTCCTAACTCTCCACTCCAAGGTATTAAGGAACTGAGGATGCCCTCCTACCTCTCCACGCTAAGGTATCAAGGCACTGAGGATGCCCTCCTACCCCAAAGTATTGAGGCACTGAGGATGCCCTCCTAACTCTCTACTCCAAGGTATTAAGGAACTGAGGATGCCCTCCTACCTCTCCACGTTAAAGTATCGAGGCACTGAGAATGCCCTCCTAACTCTTCACTCCAAGGCATTAAGGAACTGAGGATGCCCTCCTACCTCTCCACGCTAATGTATCGAGGCACTGAGGATGCCCTCCTACCCCTCTACCCCAAAGTATTGAGAAACTGAGGGTGCCCACCTACCCCAAAGTATTGAGGCACTGAGGATGCCCTCCTAACTCCCCACTCCAAGGTATTAAGGAACTGAGGATGCCCTCCTACCTCTCCACGCTAAGGTATCAAGGCACTGAGGATGCCCTCCTACCCCAAAGTATTGAGGCACTGAGGGTGCCCTCCTACCTCAAAGTATTGAGGCACTGAGGGTGCCCTCCTACCTCAAAGTTTTGAGACACTGAGAATGCCCTCCTAACTCTCTACTCCAAGGTATTAAGGAACTGAGGATGCCCTCATACCTCTCCACGCTAAGGTATCAAGGCACTGAGGATGCCCTCCTACCCCAAAGTATTGAGGCAGTGAGGGTGCCCTCCTACCTCAAAGTATTGAGGCACTGAGAATGCCCTCCTAACTCTCCACTCCAAGGTATTAAGGAACTGAGGATGCCCTCCTACCTCTCCACGCTAAGGTATCAAGGCACTGAGGATGCCCTCCTACCCCAAAGTATTAAGAAACTGAGGGTGCCCACCTACCCCAAAGTATTGAGGCACTGAGGATGCCCTCCTAACTCTCCACTCCAAGGTATTAAGGAACTGAGGATGCCCTCCTACCTCTCCCCGCTAAGGTATCAAGGCACTGAGGATGCCCTCCTACCCCAAAGTATTGAGGCACTGAGGGTGCCCTCCTACCTCAAAGTATTGAGGCACTGAGGGTGCCCTCCTACCTCAAAGTATTGAGACACTGAGAATGCCCTCCTAACTCTCTACTCCAAGGTATTAAGGAACTGAGGATGCCCTCCTACCTCTCCACGCTAAGGTATCAAGGCACTGAGGATGCCCTCCTACCCCAAAGTATTAAGAAACTGAGGGTGCCCACCTACCCCAAAGTATTGAGGCACTGAGGATGCCCTCCTAACTCTCCACTCCAAGGTATTAAGGAACTGAGGATGCCCTCCTACCTCTCCACGCTAAGGTATCAAGGCACTGAGGATGCCCTCCTACCCCAAAGTATTGAGAAACTGAGGGTGCCCTCCTACCTCAAAGTATTGAGGCACTGAGGATGCCCTCCTAACTCTCTACTCCAAGGTATTAAGGAACTGAGGATGCCCTCCTACCTCTCCACGCTAATGTATCGAGGCACTGAGGATGCCCTCCTACCCCTCTACCCCAAAGTATTGAGAAACTGAGGGTGCCCACCTACCCCAAAGTATTGAGGCACTGAGGATGCCCTCCTAACTCTCCACTCCAAGGTATTAAGGAACTGAGGATGCCCTCCTACCTCTCCACGCTAAGGTATCAAGGCACTGAGGATGCCGTCCTACCCCAAAGTATTGAGAAACTGAGGGTGCCCTCCTACCTCAAAGTATTGAGGCACTGAGGATGCCCTCCTAACTCTCTACTCCAAGGTATTAAGGGACTGAGGATGCCCTCCTACCTCTCCACGCTAATGTATCGAGGCGCTGAGGATGCCCTCCTACCCCTCTACCCCAAAGTATTGAGAAACTGAGGGTGCCCACCTACCCCAAAGTATTGAGGCACTGAGGATGCCCTCCTAACTCTCCACTCCAAGGTATTAAGGAACTGAGGATGCCCTCCTACCTCTCCACGCTAAGGTATCAAGGCACTGAGGATGCCCTCCTACCCCAAAGTATTGAGAAACTGAGGGTGCCCTCCTACCTCAGAGTATTGAGGCACTGAGGATTCCCTCCTAACTCTCCACTCCAAGGTATTAAGGAACTGAGGATGCCCTCCTACCTCTCCACGCTAAGGTATCAAGGCCCTGAGGATGCCCTCCTACCCCAAAGTATTGAGAAACTGAGGGTGCCCACCTACCCCAAAGTATTGAGGCACTGAGGATGCCCTCCTAACTCTCCACTCCAAGGTATTAAGGAACTGAGGATGCCCTCCTACCCCAAAGTATTGAGAAACTGAGGGTGCCCACCTACCCCAAAGTATTGAGGCACTGAGGATGCCCTCCTAACTCTCCACTCCAAGGTATTAAGGACCTGAGGATGCCCTCCTACCTCTCCACGCTAAGGTATCAAGGCACTGAGGATGCCCTCCTACCCCAAAGTATTGAGAAACTGAGGGTGCCCTCCTACCTCAAAGTATTGAGGCACTGAGGATGCCCTCCTAACTCTCCACTCCAAGGTATTAAGGACCTGAGGATGCCCTCCTACCTCACCACGCTAAGGTATCAAGGCACTGAGGATGCCCTCCTACCCCAAAGTATTGAGGCACTGAGGATGCCCTCCTAACTCTCTACTCCAAGGTATTAAGGAACTGAGGATGCCCTCCTACCTCTCCACGCTAAGGTATCAAGGCACTGAGGATGCCCTCCTACCCCAAAGTATTGAGGCACTGAGGGTGCCCTCCTACCTCAAAGTATTGAGGCACTGAGGGTGCCCTCCTACCTCAAAGTATTGAGGCACTGAGAATGCCCTCCTAACTCTCTATTCCAAGGTATTAAGGAACTGAGGATGCCCTCCTACCTCTCCACGCTAAGGTATCAAGGCACTGAGGATGCCCTCCTACCCCTCTACCCCAAAGTATTGAGAAACTGAGGATGCCCTCCTACCTCTCCATGCTAATGTATCGAGGCACTGAGGATGCTCTGCTACACCTCTACCTCCAAGTATTGAGGCACTGAGGATGCACTCCTAACTCTCTACTCCAAGGTATTAAGGAACTGAGGATGCCCTCCTACCTCTCCACGCTAAGGTATCAAGGCACTGAGGATGCCCTCCTACCCCAAAGTATTGAGGCACTGAGGGTGCCCTCCTACCTCAAAGTATAGAGGCACTGAGAATGCCCTCCTAACTCTCCACTCCAAGGTATTAAGGAACTGAGGATTCCCTCCTACCTCTCCACGCTAAGGTATCAAGGCACTGAGGATGCCCTCCTACCCCAAAGTATTAAGAAACTGAGGGTGCCCACCTACCCCAAAGTATTGAGGCACTGAGGATGCCCTCCTAACTCTCCACTCCAAGGTATTAAGGAACTGAGGATGCCCTCCTACCTCTCCACGCTAAGGTATCAAGGCACTGAGGATGCCCAACTACCCCAAAGTATTGAGAAACTGAGGGTGCCCTCCTACCTCAAAGTATTGAGGCACTGAGGATGCCCTCCTAACTCTCCACTCCAAGGTATTAAGGAACTGAGGATGCCCTCCTACCTCTCCACGCTAAGGTATCAAGGCACTGAGGATGCCCTCCTACCCCAAAGTATTGAGGCACTGAGGATGCCCTCCTAACTCTCCACGTTAAAGTATCGAGGCACTGAGAATGCCCTCCTAACTCTTCACTCCAAGGCATTAAGGAACTGAGGATGCCCTCCTACCTCTCCACGCTAAGGTATCGAGGCACTGAGAATGCCCTCCTACCCCTCTACCCCAAAGTATTGAGAAACTGAGGGTGCCCACCTACCAAAAAGTATTGAGGCACTGAGGATGCCCTCCTAACTCTCCACTCCAAGGTATTAAGGAACTGAGGATGCCCTCCTACCTCTCCACGCTAAGGTATCAAGGCCCTGAGGATGCCCTCCTACCCCAAAGTATTGAGAAACTGAGGGTGCCCACCTCCCCCAAAGTATTGAGGCACTGAGGATGCCCTCCTAACTCTCCACTCCAAGGTATTAAGGAACTGAGGATGCCCTCCTACCTCTCCACGCTAAGGTATCAAGGCACTGAGGATGCCCTCCTACCCCTCTACCCCAAAGTATTGAGAAACTGAGGGTGCCCTCCTACCTCAAAGTATTGAGGCACTGAGGATGCCCTCCTAACTCTCTACTCCAAGGTATTAAGGAACTGAGGATGCCCTCCTACCTCTCCACGCTAATGTATCGAGGCACTGAGGATGCCCTCCTACCCCTCTACCCCAAAGAATTGAGAAACTGAGGGTGCCCACCTACCCCAAAGTATTGAGGCACTGAGGATGCCCTCCTAACTCTCCACTCCAAGGTATTAAGGAACTGAGGATGCCCTCCTACATCTCCACGCTAAGGTATCAAGGCACTGAGGATGCCCTCCTACCCCAAAGTATTGAGAAACTGAGGGTGCCCTCCTACCTCAAAGTATTGAGGCACTGAGGATGCCCTCCTAACTCTCCACTCCAAGGTATTAAGGAACTGAGGATGCCCTCCTACCTCTCCACGCTAAGGTATCAAGGCACTGAGGATGCCCTCCTACCCCAAAGTATTGAGGCACTGAGGATGCCCTCCTAACTCTCTACTCCAAGGTATTAAGGAACTGAGGATGCCCTCCTACCTCTCCACGTTAAAGTATCGAGGCACTGAGAATGCCCTCCTAACTCTTCACTCCAAGGCATTAAGGAACTGAGGATGCCCTCCTACCTCTCCACGCTAATGTATCGAGGCACTGAGGATGCCCTCCTACCCCTCTACCCCAAAGTATTGAGAAACTGAGGGTGCCCACCTACCCCAAAGTATTGAGGCACTGAGGATGCCCTCCTAACTCCCCACTCCAAGGTATTAAGGAACTGAGGATGCCCTCCTACCTCTCCACGCTAAGGTATCAAGGCACTGAGGATGCCCTCCTACCCCAAAGTATTGAGGCACTGAGGGTGCCCTCCTACCTCAAAGTATTGAGGCACTGAGGGTGCCCTCCTACCTCAAAGTTTTGAGACACTGAGAATGCCCTCCTAACTCTCTACTCCAAGGTATTAAGGAACTGAGGATGCCCTCCTACCTCTCCACGCTAAGGTATCAAGGCACTGAGGATGCCCTCCTACCCCAAAGTATTAAGAAACTGAGGGTGCCCACCTACCCCAAAGTATTGAGGCACTGAGGATGCCCTCCTAACTCTCCACTCCAAGGTATTAAGGAACTGAGGATGCCCTCCTACCTCTCCACGCTAAGGTATCAAGGCACTGAGGATGCCCTCCTACCCCAAAGTATTGAGGCACTGAGGGTGCCCTCCTACCTCAAAGTATTGAGGCACTGAGGGTGCCCTCCTACCTCAAAGTATTGAGACACTGAGAATGCCCTCCTAACTCTCTACTCCAAGGTATTAAGGAACTGAGGATGCCCTCCTACCTCTCCACGCTAAGGTATCAAGGCACTGAGGATGCCCTCCTACCCCAAAGTATTAAGAAACTGAGGGTGCCCACCTACCCCAAAGTATTGAGGCACTGAGGATGCCCTCCTAACTCTCCACTCCAAGGTATTAAGGAACTGAGGATGCCCTCCTACCTCTCCACGCTAAGGTATCAAGGCACTGAGGATGCCCTCCTACCCCAAAGTATTGAGAAACTGAGGGTGCCCTCCTACCTCAAAGTATTGAGGCACTGAGGATGCCCTCCTAACTCTCTACTCCAAGGTATTAAGGAACTGAGGATGCCCTCCTACCTCTCCACGCTAATGTATCGAGGCACTGAGGATGCCCTCCTACCCCTCTACCCCAAAGTATTGAGAAACTGAGGGTGCCCACCTACCCCAAAGTATTGAGGCACTGAGGATGCCCTCCTAACTCTCCACTCCAAGGTATTAAGGAACTGAGGATGCCCTCCTACCTCTCCACGCTAAGGTATCAAGGCACTGAGGATGCCGTCCTACCCCAAAGTATTGAGAAACTGAGGGTGCCCTCCTACCTCAAAGTATTGAGGCACTGAGGATGCCCTCCTAACTCTCTACTCCAAGGTATTAAGGGACTGAGGATGCCCTCCTACCTCTCCACGCTAATGTATCGAGGCGCTGAGGATGCCCTCCTACCCCTCTACCCCAAAGTATTGAGAAACTGAGGGTGCCCACCTACCCCAAAGTATTGAGGCACTGAGGATGCCCTCCTAACTCTCCACTCCAAGGTATTAAGGAACTGAGGATGCCCTCCTACCTCTCCACGCTAAGGTATCAAGGCACTGAGGATGCCCTCCTACCCCAAAGTATTGAGAAACTGAGGGTGCCCTCCTACCTCAGAGTATTGAGGCACTGAGGATTCCCTCCTAACTCTCCACTCCAAGGTATTAAGGAACTGAGGATGCCCTCCTACCTCTCCACGCTAAGGTATCAAGGCCCTGAGGATGCCCTCCTACCCCAAAGTATTGAGAAACTGAGGGTGCCCACCTACCCCAAAGTATTGAGGCACTGAGGATGCCCTCCTAACTCTCCACTCCAAGGTATTAAGGAACTGAGGATGCCCTCCTACCCCAAAGTATTGAGAAACTGAGGGTGCCCACCTACCCCAAAGTATTGAGGCACTGAGGATGCCCTCCTAACTCTCCACTCCAAGGTATTAAGGAACTGAGGATGCCCTCCTACCTCTCCACGCTAAGGTATCAAGGCACTGAGGATGCCCTCCTACCCCTCTACCCCAAAGTATTGAGAAACTGAGGGTGCCCTCCTACCTCAAAGTATTGAGGCACTGAGGATGCCCTCCTAACTCTCTACTCCAAGGTATTAAGGAACTGAGGATGCCCTCCTACCTCTCCACGCTAATGTATCGAGGCACTGAGGATGCCCTCCTACCCCTCTACCCCAAAGTATTGAGAAACTGAGGGTGCCCACCTACCCCAAAGTATTGAGGCACTGAGGATGCCCTCCTAACTCTCCACTCCAAGGTATTAAGGAACTGAGGATGCCCTCCTACCCCAAAGTATTGAGGCACTGAGGATGCCCTCCTAACTCTCCACTCCAAGGTATTAAGGAACTGACGATGCCCTCCTACCTCTCCACGCTAAGGTATCAAGGCACTGAGGATGCCCTCCTACCCCAAAGTATTGAGAAACTGAGGGTGCCCTCCTACCTCAAAGTATTGAGGCACTGAGGATTCCCTCCTAACTCTCCACTCCAAGGTATTAAGGAACTGAGGATGCCCTCCTACCTCTCCACGCTAAGGTATCAAGGCACTGAGGATGCCCTCCTACCCCAAAGTATTGAGGCACTGAGGATGCCCTCCTAACTCTCTACTCCAAGGTATTAAGGAACTGAGGATGCCCTCCTACCTCTCCAGGTTAAAGTATCGAGGCACTGAGAATGCCCTCCTAACTCTTCACTCCAAGGCATTAAGGAACTGAGGATGCCCTCCTACCTCTCCACGCTAAGGTATCGAGGCACTGAGAATGCCCTCCTACCCCTCTACCCCAAAGTATTGAGAAACTGAGGGTGCCCACCTACCCAAAAGTATTGAGGCACTGAGGATGCCCTCCTAACTCTCCACTCCAAGGTATTAAGGAACTGAGGATGCCCTCCTACCTCTCCACACTAAGGTATCAAGGCTCTGAGGATGCCCTCCTACCCCAAAGTATTGAGAAACTGAGGGTGCCCACCTACCCCAAAGTATTGAGGCACTGAGGATGCCCTCCTAACTCTCCACTCCAAGGTATTAAGGAACTGAGGATGCCCTCCTACCTCTCCACGCTAAGGTATCAAGGCACTGAGGATGCCCTCCTACCCCTCTACCCCAAAGTATTGAGAAACTGAGTATGCCCTCCTACCTCTCCATGCTAATGTATCGAGGCACTGAGGATGCTCTCCTACACCTCTACCTCAAAGTATTGAGGCACTGAGGATGCCCTCCTAACTCTCTACTCCAAGGTATTAAGGAACTGAGGATGCCCTCCTACCTCTCCACGCTAAGGTATCAAGGCACTGAGGATGCCCTCCTACCCCAAAGTATTGAGGCACTGAGGGTGCCCTCCTACCTCAAAGTATTGAGGCACTGAGAATGCCCTCCTAACTCTCCACTCCAAGGTATTAAGGAACTGAGGATGCCCTCCTACCTCTCCACGCTAAGGTATCAAGGCACTGAGGATGCCCTCCTACCCCAAAGTATTAAGAAACTGAGGGTGCCCACCTACCCCAAAGTATTGAGGCACTGAGGATGCCCTCCTATCTCTCCACTCCAAGGTATTAAGGAACTGAGGATGCCCTCCTACCTCTCCACGCTAAGGTATCAAGGCACTGAGGATGCCCTCCTACCCCAAAGTATTGAGAAACTGAGGGTGCCCTCCTACCTCAAAGTATTGAGGCACTGAGGATGCCCTCCTAACTCTCTACTCCAAGGTATTAAGGAACTGAGGATGCCCTCCTACCTCTCCACGCTAAGGTATCAAGGCACTGAGGATGCCCTCCTACCCCTCTACCCCAAAGTATTGAGAAACTGAGGGTGCCCACCTACCCCAAAGTATTGAGGCACTGAGGATGCCCTCCTAACTCTCCACTCTAAGGTATTAAGGAACTGAGGATGCCCTCCTACCTCTCCACGCTAAGGTATCAAGGCACTGAGGATGCCCTCCTACCCCAAAGTATTGAGAAACTGAGGGTGCCCTCCTACCTCAAAGTATTGAGGCACTGAGGATGCCCTCCTAACTCTCCACTCCAAGGTAATAAGGAACTGAGGATGCCCTCCTACCTCTCCACGCTAAGGTATCAAGGCACTGAGGATGCCCTCCTACCCCAAAGTATTGAGGCACTGAGGATGCCCTCCTAACTCTCTACTCCAAGGTATTAAGGAACTGAGGATGCCCTCCTACCTCTCCACGTTAAAGTATCGAGGCACTGAGAATGCCCTCCTAACTCTTCACTCCAAGGCATTAAGGAACTGAGGATGCCCTCCTACCTCTCCATGCTAAGGTATCGAGGCACTGAGAATGCCCTCCTACCCCTCTACCCCAAAGTATTGAGAAACTGAGGGTGCCCACCTACCCCAAAGTATTGAGGCACTGAGGAAGCCCTCCTAACTCTCCACTCCAAGGTATTAAGGAACTGAGGATGCCCTCCTAACTCTCCACGCTAAGGTATCAAGGCCCTGAGGATGCCCTCCTACCCCAAAGTATTGAGAAACTGAGGGTGCCCACCTACCCCAAAGTATTGAGGCACTGAGGATGCCCTCCTAACTCTCCACTCCAAGGTATTAAGGAACTGAGGATGCCCTCCTACCTCTCCACGCTAAGGTATCAAGGCACTGAGGATGCCCTCCTACCCCTCTACCCCAAAGTATTGAGAAACTGAGGGTGCCCTCCTACCTCAAAGTATTGAGGCACTGAGGATGCCCTCCTAACTCTCTACTCCAAGGTATTAAGGAACTGAGGATGCCCTCCTACCTCTCCACGCTAATGTATCGAGGCACTGAGGATGCCCTCCTACCCCTCTACCCCAAAGTATTGAGAAACTGAGGGTGCCCACCTACCCCAAAGTATTGAGGCACTGAGGATGCCCTCCTAACTCTCCACTCCAAGGTATTAAGGAACTGAGGATGCCCTCCTACCCCAAAGTATTGAGGCACTGAGGATGCCCTCCTAACTCTCTACTCCAAGGTATTAAGGAACTGAGGATGCCCTCCTACCTCTCCACGCTAAGGTATCAAGGCACTGAGGATGCCCTCCTACCCCAAAGTATTGAGGCACTGAGGGTGCCCTCCTACCTCAAAGTATTGAGGCACTGAGGGTGCCCTCCTACCTCAAAGTATTGAGGCACTGAGAATGCCCTCCTAACTCTCTACTCCAAGGTATTAAGGAACTGAGGATGCCCTCCTACCTCTCCACGCTAAGGTATCAAGGCACTGAGGATGCCCTCCTACCCCTCTACCCCAAAGTATTGAGAAACTGAGGATGCCCTCCTACCTCTCCATGCTAATGTATCGAGGCACTGAGGATGCTCTCCTACACCTCTACCTCAAAGTATTGAGGCACTGAGGATGCCCTCCTAACTCTCTACTCCAAGGTATTAAGGAACTGAGGATGCCCTCCTACCTCTCCACGCTAAGGTATCAAGGCACTGAGGATGCCCTCCTACCCCAAAGTATTGAGGCACTGAGGATGCCCTCCTACCCCAAAGTATTGAGAAACTGAGGGTGCCCTCCTACCTCAAAGTATTGAGGCACTGAGGATGCCCTCCTACCTCTCCACGTTAAAGTATCGAGGCACTGAGAATGCCCTCCTAACTCTTCACTCCAAGGCATTAAGGAACTGAGGATGCCCTCCTACCTCTCCACGCTAAGGTATCGAGGCACTGAGAATGCCCTCCTACCCCTCTACCCCAAAGTATTGAGAAACTGAGGGTGCCCACCTACCCAAAAGTATTGAGGCACTGAGGATGCCCTCCTAACTCTCCACTCCAAGGTATTAAGGAACTGAGGATGCCCTCCTACCTCTCCACGCTAAGGTATCAAGGCCCTGAGGATGCCCTCCTACCCCAAAGTATTGAGAAACTGAGGGTGCCCACCTACCCCAAAGTATTGAGGCACTGAGGATGCCCTCCTAACTCTCCACTCCAAGGTATTAAGGAACTGAGGATGCCCTCCTACCTCTCCACGCTAAGGTATCAAGGCACTGAGGATGCCCTCCTACCCCTCTACCCCAAAGTATTGAGAAACTGAGGGTGCCCACCTACCCAAAAGTATTGAGGCACTGAGGATGCCCTCCTAACTCTCCACTCCAAGGTATTAAGGAACTGAGGATGCCCTCCTACCTCTCCACGCTAAGGTATCAAGGCCCTGAGGATGCCCTCCTACCCCAAAGTATTGAGAAACTGAGGGTGCCCACCTACCCCAAAGTATTGAGGCACTGAGGATGCCCTCCTAACTCTCCACTCCAAGGTATTAAGGAACTGAGGATGCCCTCCTACCTCTCCACGCTAAGGTATCAAGGCACTGAGGATGCCCTCCTACCCCTCTACCCCAAAGTATTGAGAAACTGAGTATGCCCTCCTACCTCTCCATGCTAATGTATCGAGGCACTGAGGATGCTCTCCTACACCTCTACCTCAAAGTATTGAGGCACTGAGGATGCCCTCCTAACTCTCTACTCCAAGGTATTAAGGAACTGAGGATGCCCTCCTACCTCTCCACGCTAAGGTATCAAGGCACTGAGGATGCCCTCCTACCCCAAAGTATTGAGGCACTGAGGGTGCCCTCCTACCTCAAAGTATTGAGGCACTGAGAATGCCCTCCTAACTCTCCACTCCAAGGTATTAAGGAACTGAGGATGCCCTCCTACCTCTCCACGCTAAGGTATCAAGGCACTGAGGATGCCCTCCTACCCCAAAGTATTAAGAAACTGAGGGTGCCCACCTACCCCAAAGTATTGAGGCACTGAGGATGCCCTCCTATCTCTCCACTCCAAGGTATTAAGGAACTGAGGATGCCCTCCTACCTCTCCACGCTAAGGTATCAAGGCACTGAGGATGCCCTCCTACCCCAAAGTATTGAGAAACTGAGGGTGCCCTCCTACCTCAAAGTATTGAGGCACTGAGGATGCCCTCCTAACTCTCTACTCCAAGGTATTAAGGAACTGAGGATGCCCTCCTACCTCTCCACGCTAATGTATCGAGGCACTGAGGATGCCCTCCTACCCCTCTACCCCAAAGTATTGAGAAACTGAGGGTGCCCACCTACCCCAAAGTATTGAGGCACTGAGGATGCCCTCCTAACTCTCCACTCTAAGGTATTAAGGAACTGAGGATGCCCTCCTACCTCTCCACGCTAAGGTATCAAGGCACTGAGGATGCCCTCCTACCCCAAAGTATTGAGAAACTGAGGGTGCCCTCCTACCTCAAAGTATTGAGGCACTGAGGATGCCCTCCTAACTCTCCACTCCAAGGTAATAAGGAACTGAGGATGCCCTCCTACCTCTCCACGCTAAGGTATCAAGGCACTGAGGATGCCCTCCTACCCCAAAGTATTGAGGCACTGAGGATGCCCTCCTAACTCTCTACTCCAAGGTATTAAGGAACTGAGGATGCCCTCCTACCTCTCCACGTTAAAGTATCGAGGCACTGAGAATGCCCTCCTAACTCTTCACTCCAAGGCATTAAGGAACTGAGGATGCCCTCCTACCTCTCCATGCTAAGGTATCGAGGCACTGAGAATGCCCTCCTACCCCTCTACTCCAAAGTATTGAGAAACTGAGGGTGCCCACCTACCCCAAAGTATTGAGGCACTGAGGATGCCCTCCTAACTCTCCACTCCAAGGTATTAAGGAACTGAGGATGCCCTCCTAACTCTCCACGCTAAGGTATCAAGGCCCTGAGGATGCCCTCCTACCCCAAAGTATTGAGAAACTGAGGGTGCCCACCTACCCCAAAGTATTGAGGCACTGAGGATGCCCTCCTAACTCTCCACTCCAAGGTATTAAGGAACTGAGGATGCCCTCCTACCTCTCCACGCTAAGGTATCAAGGCACTGAGGATGCCCTCCTACCCCTCTACCCCAAAGTATTGAGAAACTGAGGGTGCCCACCTACCCCAAAGTATTGAGGCACTGAGGATGCCCTCCTAACTCTCCACTCCAAGGTATTAAGGAACTGAGGATGCCCTCCTACCTCTCCACGCTAAGGTATCAAGGCACTGAGGATGCCCTCCTACCCCAAAGTATTGAGAAACTGAGGGTGCCCTCCTACCTCAAAGTATTGAGGCACTGAGGATGCCCTCCTAACTCTCCACTCCAAGGTATTAAGGACCTGAGGATGCCCTCCTACCTCTCCACGCTAAGGTATCAAGGCACTGAGGATGCCCTCCTACCCCAAAGTATTGAGGAACTGAGGCTGCCCTCCTAACTCTCTACTCCAAGGTATTAAGGAACTGAGGATGCCCTCCTACCTCTCCACGCTAAGGTATCAAGGCACTGAGGATGCCCTCCTACCCCAAAGTATTGAGGCACTGAGGGTGCCCTCCTACCTCAAAGTATTGAGGCACTGAGGGTGCCCTCCTACCTCAAAGTATTGAGGCACTGACAATGCCCTCCTAACTCTCTACTCCAAGGTATTAAGGAACTGAGGATGCCCTCCTACCTCTCCACGCTAAGGTATCAAGGCACTGAGGATGCCCTCCTACCCCTCTACCCCAAAGTATTGAGAAACTGAGGATGCCCTCCTACCTCTCCATGCTAATGTATCGAGGCACTGAGGATGCTCTCCTACACCTCTACCTCAAAGTATTGAGGCACTGAGGATGCCCTCCTAACTCTCTACTCCAAGGTATTAAGGAACTGAGGATGCCCTCCTACCTCTCCACGCTAAGGTATCAAGGCACTGAGGATGCCCTCCTACCCCAAAGTATTGAGGCACTGAGGATGCCCTCCTACCCCAAAGTATTGAGAAACTGAGGGTGCCCTCCTACCTCAAAGTATTGAGGCACTGAGGATGCCCTCCTAACTCTCTACTCCAAGGTATTAGGGAACTGAGGATGCCCTCCTACCTCTCCATGCTAATGTATCGAGGCACTGAGGATGCCCTCCTACCCCTCTACCCCAAAGTATTGAGAAACTGAGGGTGCCCACCTACCCCAAAGTATTGAGGCACTGAGGATGCCCTCCTAACTCTCCACTCCAAGGTATTAAGGAACTGAGGATGCCCTCCTACCTCTCCACGCTAAGGTATCAAGGCACTGAGGATGCCCTCCTACCCCAAAGTATTGAGAAACTGAGGGTGCCCTCCTACCTCAAAGTATTGAGGCACTGAGGATGCCCTCCTAACTCTCCACTCCAAGGTAATAAGGAACTGAGAATGCCCTCCTACCTCTCCACGCTAAGGTATCAAGGCACTGAGGATGCCCTCCTACCCCAAAGTATTGAGGCACTGAGGATGCCCTCCTAACTCTCTACTCCAAGGTATTAAGGAACTGAGGATGCCCTCCTACCTCTCCACGTTAAAGTATCGAGGCACTGAGAATGCCCTCCTAACTCTTCACTCCAAGGCATTAAGGAACTGAGGATGCCCTCCTACCTCTCCACGCTAAGGTATCGAGGCACTGAGAATGCCCTCCTACCCCTCTACCCCAAAGTATTGAGAAACTGAGGGTGCCCACCTACCCCAAAGTATTGAGGCACTGAGGATGCCCTCCTAACTCTCCACTCCAAGGTATTAAGGAACTGAGGATGGGGGCGTGGCCAAGATGGCAACCTAGGAGGACGTGTTTCTCGGAGCTCTGCTGAAGGACTTCCTAATATCCTGTCTCCTGGCTATCGATTCGTGAGGGAAATCACCCATAATAGCCTGAATGCCATACAAAACACGCCGACGGGCCAAAAAGCTACATTTCCCGCAAAACCTGGGCGTTATAGCCCCGATTGTAGACCCACACGTGGCGGAATCCCCCCGGCGGCTCTCCAACATGGCGTCTCAGACGGAGGCCGCAGACCCGAATGAGACGACACAGCTTGGATTTCCGGAGGTGATGGCTGCGATCGCGTCCTGTCAAGCTGCTTTGACGAGCAAGATCGAATCCGTACAGCTGGATGTGAGTCTGATCAGACAGGACCAGGACAAGCTGCGATCGAGAGTGTCGGAGGTGGAGGAACGGGTCGGTCTGGCTGAGGACGCGGTTGCGGATCATACCGCATCAATCCGTACGCTACAGACGAAGGTCCGGGCCCTAGAATACAAGGTGGACGATTCCGAGAACCGGAACCGAAGAAACAATCTTCGGATTGTCGGCATGCCAGAAGGAGCTGAAGGCAAAAATCCTACGGTTTTTGTGGAGGAATTACTGAAAACCCTTCTCCCAGCGGCGCAGTTCTCCCCCTTTTACACCGTGGAGCGAGCGCATCGGGTCCCCCCTGTTCCCGGACCACCTGGCTCCAACCCTCGCACCCTGATCTTCCGCATGCTAAACTTCAGAGACCGGGATGCGGTGCTGAGAGAGGCACGCAGGGTAGGTGAAGTAAAGTTCCAAAATACCAACTTGCTCTTTTTTCCAGACTATTCTGTGGAAACACAGAAACTGCGTAGGTCATTTGACCAAGTGAAGGCATCGCTTAGAGCTCGGAACATTAAGTATAGCATACTCTTTCCGGCCAGGCTGAGGGTACAGGACGGTGAGACGGTGAAATTCTTTACATCTCCCCGGGAGGCCGCCACCTGGCTCGAGACTCTGCCACATCACCGCTAAATGAGTGATCGACTTCATTTATACATAGTTAATTATGGAGACCACCCTACAGTTATCATCTTCTTATGTACTGAACTGCCATCTTTTACTTTTAGTCAGCGTTAGCAACTTTTGGGCGCGAAAATGTTGTGGAGCTGCTTTGCTGCTCTGGATGCCCTGACTGGAATAACTTTTCCTGCACACCTGGGACAGAGGAAGGCAAACTCATGGAAGACTATCTAGGAGTTGTTTTAGTTTCACCAGACGTGTCCTGATAGCAGAGTGGGATGAGGATGCCGTTGGAACTGTTATCCTATGCTTTGCTATAAGGGATGTGACTGCAGTGCATTATTGAACTCCAGACTCTGATCCCTGCAAATATTCACTACTGCTGACGGCAGCTACTGGGCGCCAACTAACCTGCAGATGGTATCTATGAGAGAGGGGGCCCTATTCTTTATATTTACTGGTTACAGATTTATTTATGTTTCCCTTGAATGGGTGCCCCTGCGATGATTCATGAGAAAGGATCACTGTATACTATGTTTTTCGACCTTTGATTTATATGCTGGTCTCGCAGTTTAAAGCGAATGCATTCGGCATAATAGTGCTGTAACTAAGATATGTGCCCCTGCAACCAATCCAGGTGAAATGATGTTCGTACTATGTGTTAAATAGGTTAGTAACCAAGCTAAGAGAAAGTACGCTTAGTACTTAGGAAATGTAATTAAGATGTATACCCCTGCAACAGCCCAGGTGACATGATTTTCTATATCACACGATATATGTTTTTGATATTGGCTGAGTCAAATGGGAGGAAGCCCTGTGCTTTCCCACTGCAACTAAGATAAGTGCCCCTGCTTTAGTTCAGGAGATGTATGCTGTTATAAATTATGTCTTGTCAGCACCTCTGTTGTCTGGCTAGACAACCTCATCGTAGTTAAGTCCACGCCCCTACTACGGTTGTAACAGTTGGGAGTTATGGGTATTGACACATCACCAGTTTCAAGGGGGTGTGGGGGAGGGGGGGAAGTTGACTGCCGTTGCAGACACAAGGGAATTAGAGTTGTTCATAGTTTTGCTAAACAAGGAGTTGCACAAGATACAAGAGAGATAATATATTCTTTAATACAGCACAATTTAACTGTAGATATATGCTTAGATTTCTTTATGTATAGAGTACAGGACACTGGGAAATGCTGTCCCTTCGGTGGATTGGGGGATGGGTGGGGCTTACGGATCCGCACAAGAGCACTTTCTGGCAAATTGATGGATGGCTGACATCTCTATTATTTCATGGAATGTCAGGGGACTAAATTCAGCCGTTAAGAGGTCTCTGGTCTTTAAATATATACAGAAATACTTACCTGACGTATGCATTTTGCAAGAGACGCATCTGATAGGCTCAAAAATTCTTGGGTTAAAAAAGGCTTGGGTGGGAGCACACTACCATTCTACCTACTCCGGCTATGCTAGGGGGGTGAGTGTTCTGATCCGCAGGTCCCTCCCATTTCAGATTCTTGATGTGAAGACGGACGCAGAGGGAAGATATGTAATTATCCATATGACTGTACACTCTAGGCAGCTGGTGTTAGTGGGTCTGTATCTGCCTCCTCCTGCGAGGGTCCAACTTCTCTATGACATTATGCAAACTGTCATGGGGTACCATACCCGTGAAGTCTTTATTTTTGGAGATTTTAATTTGGTGCCCTCCCAGGAGGCGGACAGACTTAACCCCGGGGCTCGCGCCTCGACAGAACTACTGAACTGGGCGAGTACTTTTGCGCTGACAGATGCATGGCGACATTTTCACCCTAGAGACCGAGAGTATACATGCCACTCAGCCTCATACAGAGCTCTGTCCCGTATAGATCTGGCGTATGTGTCGGGAGAGGCGCTATGCTGGACGAGGGAGATAAAACACTTGCCAAGAGGTATTTCTGACCATGCTCCCCTAAGCCTTGTCGTCTCTTTGGGCAGACCTACTGGTCCAAGGCTGTGGCGTCTCTCCAGATACTGGGCGCTGGACGAGCAGATTCAGGAGGTGTTGCTGGAGGCTATATGTAGCTTTTGGCTGCGCCATAATGAATCTGTGGATTCCCCGATCCTTTGGGATACCTTTAAGGCTTGGGTTAGGGGGGAATATATATCCCGTATATCCTCACTCCAGAAAGAGGCCGGCCGGTCTTTGGAGCGATTAGAGGAAAAGGCGGGGGAGACTGAAGCTGCTTATGTAAGAGCACCTAATGAACCTAATTACCACACATGGCAGAGAGCACTAACAGAACTCTCCCTATTTAATGTAGAACAAACTAAGAAATCTATGCTGCACTCAACACAGAGGATATTTGAATATGGCAATAAAAATGGGAGGTTGCTGGCTTGGCTGGCACGTGGACAGATAGAAACCACACATATAGCGGGGGTGCGGGATGTTAATGGGGAGCTGCTGACCTCTCCGGAGGATATTAATACCAGATTTTCCAGCTTTTTCAGTGATCTATACACTTCCAGAACCAGCGGTAACTCTTTGGCATTGAGGGAATACTTAAATGGCATCCCCTTTCCTACGCTATCTGAGGAGCATAGGGCAATGATGGACAAAGATATCTCCCTGGAGGAGGTACAGATAGCAATTGGGGGCCTACAGAAAGGGAAGACCCCAGGGGTGGATGGACTCCCTACGGAGTTCTATTCTCAGAATATGGAGCTGCTTGCTCCGAGACTCACGTCACTTTTTGCTGCACTGCCTGGGAGGGGTGCCCTGCCAGAGTCCATGGAGGAGGCGGTCAAAATCTTGATCCATAAACAGGGTAAGGACCCTCAGGAATGTGCGTCTTACCGGCCCATTTCTTTACTTAACGTGGACACAAAAATCTTAGCCAAAATCCTTGCCACCCGCCTGTCCTCAATCATATCCACATTGATCCACGCTGATCAGACCGGTTTCATGCCGGGCAAAGGGACAGACATTAATATAAGGCGCCTTTTCCTCAACTTGTCCATTGCCCATGATAACAGTGGGGATAGAGTGATCGCCTCCTTGGACGCTGAGAAGGCGTTTGACTCTGTGGAGTGGGATTTTCTTGGGGAAGTGCTGGAGAGGTTTGGTTTTGGCCCCGGCTTTCGCCAATGGATCAGGCTACTCTATAGGGCACCAAGGGCCAGGGTACGCACCAACGATAGGATTTCTGATCCTTTCCCACTCCACAGAGGCACTCGTCAGGGGTGCCCACTGTCGCCTAGTCTTTTCGCTCTTGCTCTGGAACCATTGGCGATTTTAATAAGAGAATCTTCAGAGGTCAGGGGGATGCGGATTGGTAGACTTGAAGAGAAGATTTCATTGTATGCCGATGACGCACTTCTTTACCTGAATGATGCAGGGCCATCTCTGGTGGCCGCTTTGGCCATCTTTGATAGATTTGGTGCTGCATCAGGGATTCGGATAAATTGGTCTAAATCGATCCTTTTCCCTCTGGACGGTGGGATACCTGTGGCGACGGGTGACACGCCCCTCCAGTGGGTCTCGGAGTTCAAGTACCTCGGGGTTCGAGTATCCAGAGACGTTACTCAATACTATAGTCTGAATATACTTCCATTACTTAACCTCCTCAAAGAGAGATGCCGTGCATGGTCCGGACTACCCTTGAATTTGTTGGGGCGTATAAACATTTTAAAGATGATGCTTCTACCCAAGTTCACTTATCTGTTTAGAAATAGCCCGATTTGGCTTCCGGCGTCTTTCTTTCAGGAAATAGACAAACAAATTATCTCTTTCATTTGGAATGCAGCGGTTCCGCGTCTAGCTAAATCCACACTACAGCTTCCTACACAATTGGGGGGCCTTGCTCTCCCCAACTTTAGACTTTATTATTGGGCGGCGATGCTAGTGACGACGTACTGGTGGTTCGAGGGGAAATGTTCTAATGCGGCAGTGTGTGTGGAGGCGGCGAAGCTGGGCTCGATGCAGGATCTCCAAAATTTGGTCTATAGGGGGGTGAAGGCATACGTGGACCTTCCTGCCCCAACTAAAGCAACACTACAGGTGTGGAGAACGGCTAGAAGGAGCTTCTCCTTGGGGGAACGGTGGGCGCCTGTACAGCCTCTTTGGGGAAACCCTCAGTTACCCCACTACCGAACAATTCCTGATCCCCAGTTGTGGGCAGGATTTGGAATCAAAACCCTAAGAGATATAATGCCCAACGGAGAATTGATGTCCTTTGCGCTAATGTCGAGGACATATAGGCTCCCGGGATGGATGTTTTTCCGGTATGCTCAGTTGCGGCATGCGACCTGGGCACAATTCCCTGTTCCTCCACTATTACAATTTGATCCGCTAGAAGATTTGCTGTCTAGTGAGGATCTGGTGAAACCCCTGTCCGCCATATATAATACGCTGTTGCCCAGGGAGTTGCCTAAGATGGACAGGTTGTGGATCACCTGGCAGTCGGATATCCCCACGTTGGATAGAGAGGACTGGGAGACCGCCCTGGAGCAGGGTCCAAAACTGGTAATATCAGCCGGGGATAAACTGACACAAATAAAATTTTTGCATAGGGTATATTTTACTCCGGCGAGACTATCCAGAATATATCCTGATAGAGATCCTCATTGCCCCAGATGTCAAACCCAGGTTGGCACTTTTCTCCACATGTTCCTGGATTGCCCTGCTCTGTCGAGGTTCTGGCTGGGAGTGTATGATCATTTGAATCTTAGAATGGATTTGTCTGTTCCTAAAACACCTGAGATAGCCCTATTGGGAATACATGAGGATGAACACAGGTCGCACCATAGCAAAATTTTAATTTCACTTCTCTTCTATTATGCAAAAAAAGAGATCCTTGCTAGGTGGACCTCTGCTGAACCCCCGACCCTATCCTCCTGGGAAAAGAGAATAAACAAAGCTTTGCCCCTATACAGACTGACGTACACTAGTCGGGGATGCCCATGGAAGTTCGATAAGGTTTGGTTGCCATGGACGAGCTGACATGTGATTGTAGTACCTGATGGGTTTATCTAGTATGGTCTATAATTAATTACTTTACAGAATTGTGGTAAATGCTTTGAAAATGGTATGATAACAAATATGTGAGCAAGAGATTATCTCCAATCAAATCTATGATCCGTAATTGTATGTACTTCTATACATATGGTCTGTGTTACTCCTTTTTTCTTTTGTACTGTATTTTATACTTTTCAATAAAGCACTCCTGATTGTTAAAAAAAAAAAAAAAGGAACTGAGGATGCCCTCCTACCTCTCCACGCTAAGGTATCAAGACCCTGAGGATGCCCTCCTACCCCAAAGTATTGATAAACTGAGGGTGCCCACCTACCCCAAAGTATTGAGGCACTGAGGATGCCCTCCTAACTCTCCACTCCAAGGTATTAAGGAACTGAGGATGCCCTCCTACCTCTCCACGCTAAGGTATAAAGGCACTGAGGATGCCCTCCTACCCCTCTACCCCAAAGTATTGAGAAACTGAGGGTGCCCTCCTACCTCAAAGTATTGAGGCACTGAGGATGCCCTCCTAACTCTCTACTCCAAGGTATTAAGGAACTGAGGATGCCCTCCTACCTCTCCACGCTAATGTATCGAGGCACTGAGGATGCCCTCCTACCCCTCTACCCCAAAGTATTGAGAAACTGAGGGTGCCCACCTACCCCAAAGTATTGAGGCACTGAGGATGCCCTCCTAACTCTCCACTCCAAGGTATTAAGGAACTGAGGATGCCCTCCTACCTCTCCACGCTAAGGTATCAAGGCACTGAGGATGCCCTCCTACCCCAAAGTATTGAGAAACTGAGGGTGCCCTCCTACCTCAAAGTATTGAGGCACTGAGGATGCCCTCCTAACTCTCCACTCCAAGGTATTAAGGAACTGAGGATGCCCTCCTACCTCTCCACGCTAAGGTATCAAGGCACTGAGGATGCCCTCCTACCCCAAAGTATTGAGAAACTGAGGGTGCCCACCTAACCCAAAGTATTGAGGCACTGAGGATGCCCTCCTAACTCTCCACTCCAAGGTATTAAGGAACTGAGGATGCCCTCCTACCTCTCCACGCTAAGGTATCAAGGCACTGAGGATGCCTTCCTACCCCTCTACCCCAAAGTATTGAGAAACTGAGGGTGCCCTCCTACCTCAAAGTATTGAGGCACTGAGGATGCCCTCCTAACTCTCTACTCCAAGGTATTAAGGAACTGAGGATGCCCTCCTACCTCTCCACGCTAATGTATCGAGGCACTGAGGATGCCCTCCTACCTCAAAGTATTGAGGCACTGAGGGTGCCCTCCTACCTCAAAGTATTGAGGCACTGAGAATGCCCTCCTAACTCTCTACTCCAAGGTATTAAGGAACTGAGGATGCCCTCCTACCTCTCCACGCTAAGGTATCAAGGCACTGAGGATGCCCTCCTACCCCTCTACCCCAAAGTATTGAGAAACTGAGGATGCCCTCCTACCTCTCCATGCTAATGTATCGAGGCACTGAGGATGCTCTCCTACACCTCTACCTCAAAGTATTGAGGCACTGAGGATGCCCTCCTAACTCTCTACTCCAAGGTATTAAGGAACTGAGGATGCCCTCCTACCTCTCCATGCTAAGGTATCAAGGCACTGAGGATGCCCTCCTACCCCAAAGTATTGAGGCACTGAGGGTGCCCTCCTACCTCAAAGTATTGAGGCACTGAGAATGCCCTCCTAACTCTCCACTCCAAGGTATTAAGGAACTTAGGATGCCCTCCTACCTCTCCACGCTAAGGTATCAAGGCACTGAGGATGCTCTCCTACCCCAAAGTATTAAGAAACTGAGGGTGCCCACCTACCCCAAAGTATTGAGGCACTGAGGATGCCCTCCTAACTCTCCACTCCAAGGTATTAAGGAATTGAGGATGCCCTCCTACCTCTCCACGCTAAGGTATCAAGGCACTGAGGATGCCCTCCTACCCCAAAGTATTGAGAAACTGAGGGTGCCCACCTACCTCAAAGTATTGAGGCACTGAGGATGCCCTCCTAACTCTTCACTCCAAGGCATTAAGGAACTGAGGATGCCCTCCTACCTCTCCACGCTAAGGTATCGAGGCACTGAGAATGCCCTCCTACCCCTCTACCCCAAAGTATTGAGAAACTGAGGGTGCCCACCTACCCCAAAGTATTGAGGCACTGAGGATGCCCTCCTAACTCTCCACTCCAAGGTATTAAGGAACTGAGGATGCCCTCCTACCTCTCCACGCTAAGGTATCAAGGCCCTGAGGATGCCCTCCTACCCCAAAGTATTGAGAAACTGAGGGTGCCCACCTACCCCAAAGTATTGAGGCACTGAGGATGCCCTCCTAACTCTCCACTCCAAGGTATTAAGGAACTGAGGATGCCCTCCTACCTCTCCACGCTAATGTATCGAGGCACTGAGGATGCCCTCCTACCCCTCTACCCCAAAGTATTGAGAAACTGAGGGTGCCCACCTACCCCAAAGTATTGAGGCACTGAGGATGCCCTCCTAACTCTCCACTCCAAGGTATTAAGGAACTGAGGATGCCCTCCTACCTCTCCACGCTAAGGTATCAAGGCACTGAGGATGCCCTCCTACCCCAAAGTATTGAGAAACTGAGGGTGCCCTCCTACCTCAAAGTATTGAGGCACTGAGGATGCCCTCCTAACTCTCTACTCCAAGGTATTAAGGAACTGAGGATGCCCTCCTACCTCTCCACGCTAAGGTATCAAGGCACTGAGGATGCCCTCCTACCCCAAAGTATTGAGGCACTGAGGATGCCCTCCTAACTCTCTACTCCAAGGTATTAAGGAACTGAGGATGCCCTCCTACCTCTCCACGCTAAGGTATCAAGGCACTGAGGATGCCCTCCTACTCCAAAGTATTGAGGCACTGAGGGTGCCCTCCTACCTCAAAGTATTGAGGCACTGAGGGTGCCCTCCTACCTCAAAGTATTGAGGCACTGAGAATGCCCTCCTAACTCTCTACTCCAAGGTATTAAGGAACTGAGGATGCCCTCCTACCTCTCCACGCTAAGGTATCAAGGCACTGAGGATGCCCTCCTACCCCTCTACCCCAAAGTATTGAGAAACTGAGGATGCCCTCCTATCTCTCCATGCTAATGTATCGAGGCACTGAGGATGCTCTCCTACACCTCTACCTCAAAGTATTGAGGCACTGAGGATGCCCTCCTAACTCTCTACTCCAAGGTATTAAGGAACTGAGGATGCCCTCCTACCTCTCCACGCTAAGGTATCAAGGCACTGAGGATGCCCTCCTACCCCAAAGTATTGAGGCACTGAGGGTGCCCTCCTACCTCAAAGTATTGAGGCACTGAGAATGCCCTCCTAACTCTCCACTTCAAGGTATTAAGGAACTGAGGATGCCCTCCTACCTCTCCACGCTAAGGTATCAAGGCACTGAGGATGCCCTCCTACCCCAAAGTATTAAGAAACTGAGGGTGCCACCTACCCCAAAGTATTGAGGCACTGAGGATGCCCTCCTAACTCTCCACTCCAAGGTATTAAGGAACTGAGGATGCCCTCCTACCTCTCCACGCTAAGGTATCAAGGCCCTGAGGATGCCCTCCTACCCCAAAGTATTGAGAAACTGAGGGTGCCCACCTACCGCAAAGTATTGAGGCACTGAGGATGCCCTCCTAACTCTCCACTCCAAGGTATTAAGGAACTGAGGATGCCCTCCTACCTCTCCACGCTAAGGTATCAAGGCACTGAGGATGCCCTCCTACCCCTCTACCCCAAAGTATTGAGAAACTGAGGGTGCCCACCTACCCCAAAGTATTGAGGCACTGAGGATGCCCTCCTAACTCTCCACTCCAAGGTATTAAGGAACTGAGGATGCCCTCCTACCTCTCCACGCTAAGGTATCAAGGTCCTGAGGATGCCCTCCTACCCCAAAGTATTGAGAAACTGAGGGTGCCCACCTACCCCAAAGTATTGAGGCACTGAGGATGCCCTCCTAACTCTCCACTCCAAGGTAATAAGGAACTGAGGATGCCCTCCTACCTCTCCACTCTAAGGTATCAAGGCACTGAGGATGCCCTCCTACCCCTCTACCCCATAGTATTGAGAAACTGAGGGTGCCCTCCTACCTCAAAGTATTGAGGCACTGAGGATGCCCTCCTAACTCTCTACTCCAAGGTATTAAGGAACTGAGGATGCCCTCCTACCGCTCCACACTAATGTATCGAGGCACTGAGGATGCCCTCCTACCCCTCTACCCCAAAGTATTGAGAAACTGAGGGTGCCCACCTACCCCAAAGTATTGAGGCACTGAGGATGCCCTCCTAACTCTCCACTCCAAGGTATTAAGGAACTGAGGATGCCCTCCTACCTCTCCACGCTAAGGTATCAAGGCACTGAGGATGCCCTCCTACCCCAAAGTATTGAGAAACTGAGGGTGCCCTCCTACCTCAAAGTATTGAGGCACTGAGGATGCCCTCCTAACTCTCTACTCCAAGGTATTAAGGAACTGAGGATGCCCTCCTACCTCTCCACGCTAAGGTATCAAGGCACTGAGGATGCCCTCCTACCCCAAAGTATTGAGGCACTGAGGATGCCCTCCTAACTCTCTACTCCAAGGTATTAAGGAACTGAGGATGCCCTCCTACCTCTCCACGCTAAGGTATCAAGGCACTGAGGATGCCCTCCTACCCCAAAGTATTGAGGCACTGAGGGTGCCCTCCTACCTCAAAGTATTGAGGCACTGAGGGTGCCCTCCTACCTCAAAGTATTGAGGCACTGAGAATGCCCTCCTAACTCTCTACTCCAAGGTATTAAGGAACTGAGGATGCCCTCCTACCTCTCCACGCTAAGGTATCAAGGCACTGAGGATGCCCTCCTACCCATCTACCCCAAAGTATTGAGAAACTGAGGATGCCCTCCTACCTCTCCATGCTAATGTATCGAGGCACTGAGGATGCTCTCCTACACCTCTACCTCAAAGTATTGAGGCACTGAGGATGCCCTCCTAACTCTCTACTCCAAGGTATTAAGGAACTGAGGATGCCCTACTACCTCTCCACGCTAAGGTATCAAGGCACTGAGGATGCCCTCCTACCCCAAAGTATTGAGGCACTGAGGGTGCCCTCCTACCTCAAAGTATTGAGGCACTGAGAATGCCCTCCTAACTCTCCACTTCAAGGTATTAAGGAACTGAGGATGCCCTCCTACCTCTCCACGCTAAGGTATCAAGGTACTGAGGATGCCCTCCTACCCCAAAGTATTAAGAAACTGAGGGTGCCCACCTACCCCAAAGTATTGAGGCACTGAGGATGCCCTCCTAACTCTCCACTCCAAGGTATTAAGGAACTGAGGATGCCCTCCTACCTCTCCACGCTAAGGTATCAAGGCACTGAGGATGCCCTCCTACCCCAAAGTATTGAGAAACTGAGGGTGCCCTCCTACCTCAAAGTATTGAGGCACTGAGGATGCCCTCCTAACTCTCCACTCCAAGGTATTAAGGAACTGAGGATGCCCTCCTACCTCTCCACGCTAAGGTATCAAGGCACTGAGAATGCCCTCCTACCCCAAAGTATTGAGGCACTGAGGATGCCCTCCTAACTCTCTACTCCAAGGTATTAAGGAACTGAGGATGCCCTCCTACCTCTCCACGCTAAGGTATCAAGGCACTGAGGATGCCCTCCTACCCCAAAGTATTGAGGCACTGAGGATGCCCTCCTAACTCTCTACTCCAAGGTATTAAGGAACTGAGGATGCCCTCCTACCTCTCCACGCTAAGGTATCAAGGCACTGAGGATGCCCTCCTACCCCAAAGTATTGAGGCACTGAGGGTGCCCTCCTACCTCAAAGTATTGAGGCACTGAGAATGCCCTCCTAACTCTCCACTCCAAGGTATTAAGGAACTGAGGATGCCCTCCTACCTCTCCACGCTAAGGTATCAAGGCACTGAGGATGCCCTCCTACCCCAAAGTATTAAGAAACTGAGGGTGCCCACCTACCCCAAAGTATTGAGGCACTGAGGATGCCCTCCTAACTCTCCACTCCAAGGTATTAAGGAACTGAGGATGCCCTCCTACCTCTCCACGCTAAGGTATCAAGGCACTGAGGATGCCCTCCTACCCCAAAGTATTGAGAAACTGAGGGTGCCCTCCTACCTCAAAGTATTGAGGCACTGAGGATGCCCTCCTAACTCTCTACTCCAAGGTATTAAGGAACTGAGGATGCCCTCCTACCTCTCCACGCTAATGTATCAAGGCACTGAGGATGCCCTCCTACCCCTCTACCCCAAAGTATTGAGAAACTGAGGGTGCCCACCTACCCCAAAGTATTGAGGCACTGAGGATGCCCTCCTAACTCTCCACTCCAAGGTATTAAGGAACTGAGGATGCCCTCCTACCTCTCCACGCTAAGGTATCAAGGCACTGAGGATGCCCTCCTACCCCAAAGTATTGAGAAACTGAGGGTGCCCTCCTACCTCAAAGTATTGAGGCACTGAGGATGCCCTCCTAACTCTCCACTCCAAGGTAATAAGGAACTGAGGATGCCCTCCTACCTCTCCACGCTAAGGTATCAAGGCACTGAGGATGCCCTCCTACCCCAAAGTATTGAGGCACTGAGGATGCCCTCCTAACTCTCTACTCCAAGGTATTAAGGAACTGAGGATGCCCTCCTACCTCTCCACGTTAAAGTATCGAGGCACTGAGAATGCCCTCCTAACTCTTCACTCCAAGGCATTAAGGAACTGAGGATGCCCTCCTACCTCTCCACGCTAAGGTATCGAGCACTGAGAATGCCCTCCTACCCCTCTACCCCAAAGTATTGAGAAACTGAGGGTGCCCACCTACCCCAAAGTATTGAGGCACTGAGGATGCCCTCCTAACTCTCCACTCCAAGGTATTAAGGAACTGAGGATGCCCTCCTCCCTCTCCACGCTAAGGTATCAAGGCCCTGAGGATGCCCTCCTACCCCAAAGTATTGAGAAGCTGAGGGTGCCCTCCTACCCCAAAGTATTGAGGCACTGAGGATGCCCTCCTAACTCTCCACTCCAAGGTATTAAGGAACTGAGGATGCCCTCCTACCTCTCCACGCTAAGGTATCAAGGCACTGAGGATGCCCTCCTACCCCTCTACCCCAAAGTATTGAGAAACTGAGGGTGCCCTCCTACCTCAAAGTATTGAGGCACTGAGGATGCCCTCCTAACTCTCTACTCCAAGGTATTAAGGAACTGAGGATGCCCTCCTACCTCTCTACGCTAATGTATCGAGGCACTGAGGATGCCCTCCTACCCCTCTACCCCAAAGTATTGAGAAACTGAGGGTGCCCACCTACCCCAAAGTATTGAGGCACTGAGAATGCCCTCCTAACTCTCCACTCCAAGGTATTAAGGAACTGAGGATGCCCTCCTACCTCTCCACGCTAAGGTATCAAGGCACTGAGGATGCCCTCCTACCCCAAAGTATTGAGAAACTGAGGGTGCCCTCCTACCTCAAAGTATTGAGGCACTGAGGATGCCCTCCTACCTCTCCACGCTAAGGTATCAAGGCACTGAGGGTGCCCTCCTACCCCAAAGTATTGAGGCACTGAGGATGCCTTTCTAACTCTCTACTCCAAGGTATCAAGGCACTGAGGATGCCCTCCTACCTCTCCACGCAAATGTATCGAGGCACTGAGGATGCCCTCCTACCCCTCTACCCCAAAGTATTGAGAAACTGAGGGTGCCCACCTACCCCAAAGTATTGAGGCACTGAGGATGCCCTCCTAACTCTCCACTCCAAGGTATTAAGGAACTGAGGATGCCCTCCTACCTCTCCACGCTAAGGTATCAAGGCACTGAGGATGCCCTCCTACCCCAAAGTATTGAGAAACTGAGGGTGCCCTCCTACCTCAAAGTATTGAGGCACTGAGGATGCCCTCCTAACTCTCTACTCCAAGGTATTAAGGAACTGAGGATGCCCTCCTACCTCTCCACGCTAAGGTATCAAGGCACTGAGGATGCCCTCCTACCCCAAAGTATTGAGGCACTGAGGATGCCCTCCTAACTCTCTACTCCAAGGTATTAAGGAACTGAGGATGCCCTCCTACCTCTCCACGCTAAGGTATCAAGGCACTGAGGATGCCCTCCTACCCCAAAGTATTGAGGCACTGAGGGTGCCCTCCTACCTCAAAGTATTGAGGCACTGAGGGTGCCCTCCTACCTCAAAGTATTGAGGCACTGAGAATGCCCTCCTAACTCTCTACTCCAAGGTATTAAGGAACTGAGGATGCCCTCCTACCTCTCCACGCTAAGGTATCAAGGCACTGAGGATGCCCTCCTACCCCTCTACCCCAAAGTATTGAGAAACTGAGGATGCCCTCCTACCTCTCCATGCTAATGTATCGAGGCACTGAGGATGCTCTCCTACACCTCTACCTCAAAGTATTGAGGCACTGAGGATGCCCTCCTAACTCTCTACTCCAAGGTATTAAGGAACTGAGGATGCCCTCCTACCTCTCCACGCTAAGGTATCAAGGCACTGAGGATGCCCTCCTACTACAAAGTATTGAGGCACTGAGGGTGCCCTCCTACCTCAAAGTATTGAGGCACTGAGAATGCCCTCCTAACTCTCCACTTCAAGGTATTAAGGAACTGAGGATGCCCTCCTACCTCTCCACGCTAAGGTATCAAGGCACTGAGGATGCCCTCCTACCCCAAAGTATTAAGAAACTGAGGGTGCCCACCTACCCCAAAGTATTGAGGCACTGAGGATGCCCTCCTAACTCTCCACTCCAAGGTATTAAGGAACTGAGGATGCCCTCCTACCTCTCCACGCTAAGGTATCAAGGCACTGAGGATGCCCTTCTACCCCAAAGTATTGAGAAACTGAGGGTGCCCTCCTACCTTAAAGTATTGAGGCACTGAGGATGCCCTCCTAACTCTCTACTCCAGGGTATTAAGGAACTGAGGATGCCCTCCTACCTCTCCACGCTAATGTATTGAGGCACTGAGGATGCCCTCCTGCCCCTCTACCCCAAAGTATTGAGAAACTGAGGGTGCCCACCTACCCCAAAGTATTGAGGCACTGAGGATGCCCTCCTAATTCTCCACTCCAAGGTATTAAGGAACTGAGGATGCCCTCCTACCTCTCCACGCTAAGGTATCAAGGCACTGAGGATGCCCTCCTACCCCAAAGTATTGAGAAACTGAGGGTGCCCTCCTACCTCAAAGTATTGAGGCACTGAGGATGCCCTCCTAACTCTCCACTCCAAGGTAATAAGGAACTGAGGATGCCCTCCTACCTCTCCACGCTAAGGTATCAAGGCACTGAGGATGCCCTCCTACCCCAAAGTATTGAGGCACTGAGGATGCCCTCCTAACTCTCTACTCCAAGGTATTAAGGAACTGAGGATGCCCTCCTACCTCTCCACGTTAAAGTATCGAGGCACTGAGAATGCCCTCCTAACTCTTCACTCCAAGGCATTAAGGAACTGAGGATGCCCTCCTACCTCTCCACGCTAAGGTATTGAGGCACTGAGAATGCCCTCCTACCCCTCTACCCCAAAGTATTGAGAAACTGAGGGTGCCCACCTACCCCAAAGTATTGAGGCACTGAGGATGCCCTCCTAACTCTCCACTCCAAGGTATTAAGGAACTGAGGATGCCCTCCTACCTCTCCACGCTAAGGTATCAAGGCACTGAGGATGCCCTCCTACCCCTCTACCCCAAAGTATTGAGAAACTGAGGGTGCCCTCCTACCTCAAAGTATTGAGGCACTGAGGATGCCCTCCTAACTCTCTACTCCAAGGTATTAAGGAACTGAGGATGCCCTCCTACCTCTCCACGCTAATGTATCGAGGCACTGAAGATGCCCTCCTACCCCTCTACCCCAAAGTATTGAGAAACTGAGGGTGCCCACCTACCCCAAAGTATTGAGGCACTGAGGATGCCCTCCTAACTCTCCACTCCAAGGTATTAAGGAACTGAGGATGCCCTCCTACCTCTCCACGCTAAGGTATCAAGGCACTGAGGATGCCCTCCTACCCCAAAGTATTGAGAAACTGAGGGTGCCCTCCTACCTCAAAGTATTGAGGCACTGAGGATGCCCTCCTAACTCTCCACTCCAAGGTATTAAGGAACTGAGGATGCCCTCCTACCTCTCCACGCTAAGGTATCAAGGCACTGAGGATGCCCTCCTACCCCAAAGTATTGAGGCACTGAGGATGCCCTCCTAACTCTCTACTCCAAGGTATTAAGGAACTGAGGATGCCCTCCTACCTCTCCACGCTAAGGTATCAAGGCACTGAGGATGCCCTCCTACCCCAAAGTATTGAGGCACTGAGGGTGCCCTCCTACCTCAAAGTATTGAGGCACTGAGGGTGCCCTCCTACCTCAAAGTATTGAGGCACTGAGAATGCCCTCCTAACTCTCTACTCCAAGGTATTAAGGAACTGAGGATGCCCTCCTACCTCTCCACGCTAAGGTATCAAGGCACTGAGGATGCCCTCCTACCCCTCTACCCCAAAGTATTGAGAAACTGAGGATGCCCTCCTACCTCTCCATGCTAATGTATCGAGGCACTGAGGATGCTCTCCTACACCTCTACCTCAAAGTATTGAGGCACTGAGGATGCCCTCCTAACTCTCTACTCCAAGGTATTAAGGAACTGAGGATGCCCTCCTACCTCTCCACGCTAAGGTATCAAGGCACTGAGGATGCCCTCCTACCCCAAAGTATTGAGGCACTGAGGGTGCCCTCCTACCTCAAAGTATTGAGGCACTGAGAATGCCCTCCTAACTCTCCACTCCAAGGTATTAAGGAACTGAGGATGCCCTCCTACCTCTTCACGCTAAGGTATCAAGGCACTGAGGATGCCCTCCTACCCCAAAGTATTAAGAAACTGAGGGTGCCCACCTACCCCAAAGTATTGAGGCACTGAGGATGCCCTCCTAACTCTCCACTCCAAGGTATTAAGGAACTGAGGATGCCCTCCTACCTCTCCACGCTAAGGTATCAAGGCACTGAGGATGCCCTCCTACCCCAAAGTATTGAGAAACTGAGGGTGCCCTCCTACCTCAAAGTATTGAGGCACTGAGGATGCCCTCCTAACTCTCTACTCCAAGGTATTAAGGAACTGAGGATGCCCTCCTACCTCTCCACGCTAATGTATCGAGGCACTGAGGATGCCCTCCTACCCCTCTACCCCAAAGTATTGAGAAACTGAGGGTGCCCTCCTACCTCAAAGTATTGAGGCACTGAGGATGCCCTCCTAACTCTCCACTCCAAGGTATTAAGGAACTGAGGATGCCCTCCTACCTCTCCACGCTAATGTATCGAGGCACTGAGGATGCCCTCCTACCCCTCTACCCCAAAGTATTGAGAAACAGAGGGTGCCCACCTACCCCAAAGTATTGAGGCACTGAGGATGCCCTCCTAACTCTCCACTCCAAGGTATTAAGGAACTGAGGATGCCCTCCTACCTCTCCACGCTAAGGTATCAAGGCACTGAGGATGCCCTCCTACCCCAAAGTATTGAGAAACTGAGGGTGCCCTCCTACCTCAAAGTATTGAGGCACTGAGGATGCCCTCCTAACTCTCCACTCCAATGTATTAAGGAACTGAGGATGCCCTCCTACCTCTCCACGCTAAGGTATCAAGGCACTGAGGATGCCCTCCTACCCCAAAGTATTGAGGCACTGAGGATGCCCTCCTAACTCTCTACTCCAAGGTATTAAGGAACTGAGGATGCCCTCTTACCTCTCCACGCTAAGGTATCAAGGCACTGAGGATGCCCTCCTACCCCAAAGTATTGAGGCACTGAGGGTGCCCTCCTACCTCAAAGTATTGAGGCACTGAGGGTGCCCTCCTACCTCAAAGTATTGAGGCACTGAGAATGCCCTCCTAACTCTCTACTCCAAGGTATTAAGGAACTGAGGATGCCCTCCTACCTCTCCACGCTAAGGTATCAAGGCACTGAGAATGCCCTCCTACCCCAAAGTATTGAGAAACTGAGGGTGCCCTCCCACCTCAAAGTATTGAGGCACTGAGAATGCCCTCCTAACTCTCCACTGCAAGGTATTAAGGAACTGAGGATGCCCTCCTACCTCTCCACGCTAAGGTATCAAGGCACTGAGGATGCCCTCCTACCCCAAAGTATTGAGGCACTGAGGATGCCCTCCTAACTCTCTACTCCAAGGTATTAAGGAACTGAGGATGCCCTCCTACCTCTCCACGCTAAGGTATCAAGGCACTGAGGATGCCCTCCTACCCCAAAGTATTGAGGCACTGAGGGTGCCCTCCTACCTCAAAGTATTGAGGCACTGAGGGTGCCCTCCTACCTCAAAGTATTGAGGCACTGAGGGTGCCCTCCTACCCCAAAGTATTGAAGCACTGAGGATGCCCTCCTAACTCTCTACTCCAAGGTATTAAGGAACTGAGGATGCCCTCCTGCCTCTCCACGCTAAGGTATGACGGCACTGAGGATGCCCTCCTACCCCAAAGTATTAAGAAACTGAGGGTGCCCACCTACCCCAAAGTATTGAGGCACTGAGGATGCCCTCCTAACTCTCCACTCCAAGGTATTAAGGAACTGAGGATGCCCTCCTACCTCTCCACGCTAAGGTATCAAGGCACTGAGGATGCCCTCCTACCCCAAAGTATTGAGGCACTGAGGGTGCCCTCCTACCTCAAAGTATTGAGGCACTGAGGGTGCCCTCCTACCTCAAAGTATTGAGGCACTGAGAATGCCCTCCTAACTCTCTACTCCAAGGTATTAAGGAACTGAGGATGCCCTCCTACCTCTCCACGCTAAGGTATCAAGGCACTGAGGATGCCCTCCTACCCCTCTACCCCAAAGTATTGAGAAACTGAGGATGCCCTCCTACCTCTCCATGCTAATGTATCGAGGCACTGAGGATGCTCTCCTACACCTCTACCTCAAAGTATTGAGGCACTGAGGATGCCCTCCTAACTCTCTACTCCAAGGTATTAAGGAACTGAGGATGCCCTCCTACCTCTCCACGCTAAGGTATCAAGGCACTGAGGATGTCCTCCTACCCCAAAGTATTGAGGCACTGAGGGTGCCCTCCTACCTCAAAGTATTGAGGCACTGAGAATGCCCTCCTAACTCTCCACTCCAAGGTAATAAGGAACTGAGGATGCCCTCCTACCTCTCCACGCTAAGGTATCAAGGCACTGAGGATGCCCTCCTACCCCAAAGTATTAAGAAACTGAGGGTGCCCACCTACCCCAAAGTATTGAGGCACTGAGGATGCCCTCCTAACTCTCCACTCCAAGGTATTAAGGAACTGAGGATGCCCTCCTACCTCTCCACGCTAAGGTATCAAGGCACTGAGGATGCCCTCCTACCCCAAAGTATTGAGAAACTGAGGGTGCCCTCCTACCTCAAAGTATTGAGGCACTGAGGATGCCCTCCTAACTCTCTACTCCAAGGTATTAAGGAACTGAGGATGCCCTCCTACCTCTCCACGCTAATGTATCGAGGCACTGAGGATGCCCTCCTACCCCTCTACCCCAAAGTATTGAGAAACTGAGGGTGCCCACCTACCCCAAAGTATTGAGGCACTGAGGATGCCCTCCTAACTCTCCACTCCAAGGTATTAAGGAACTGAGGATGCCCTCCTACCTCTCCACGCTAAGGTATCAAGGCACTGAGGATGCCCTCCTACCCCAAAGTATTGAGAAACTGAGGGTGCCCTCCTACCTCAAAGTATTGAGGCACTGAGGATGCCCTCCTAACTCTCCACTCCAAGGTAATAAGGAACTGAGGATGCCCTCCTACCTCTCCACGCTAAGGTATCAAGGCACTGAGGATGCCCTCCTACCCCAAAGTATTGAGGCACTGAGGATGCCCTCCTAACTCTCTACTCCAAGGTATTAAGGAACTGAGGATGCCCTCCTACCTCTCCACGCTAATGTATCGAGGCACTGAGGATGCCCTCCTACCCCTCTACCCCAAAGTATTGAGAAACTGAGGGTGCCCACCTACCCCAAAGTATTGAGGCACTGAGGATGCCCTCCTAACTCTCCACTCCAAGGTATTAAGGAACTGAGGATGCCCTCCTACCTCTCCACGCTAAGGTATCAAGGCACTGAGGATGCCCTCCTACCCCAAAGTATTGAGAAACTGAGGGTGCCCTCCTACCTCAAAGTATTGAGGCACTGAGAATGCCCTCCTAACTCTCCACTGCAAGGTATTAAGGAACTGAGGATGCCCTCCTACCTCTCCACGCTAAGGTATCAAGGCACTGAGGATGCCCTCCTACCCCAAAGTATTGAGGCACTGAGGATGCCCTCCTAACTCTCTACTCCAAGGTATTAAGGAACTGAGGATGCCCTCCTACCTCTCCACGCTAAGGTATCAAGGCACTGAGGATGCCCTCCTACCCCAAAGTATTGAGGCACTGAGGGTGCCCTCCTACCTCAAAGTATTGAGGCACTGAGGGTGCCCTCCTACCTCAAAGTATTGAGGCACTGAGGGTGCCCTCCTACCTCAAAGTATTGAGGCACTGAGAATGCCCTCCTAACTCTCTACTCCAAGGTATTAAGGAACTGAGGATGCCCTCCTACCTCTCCACGCTAAGGTATCAAGGCACTGAGGATGCCCTCCTACCCCAAAGTATTGAAGCACTGAGGATGCCCTCCTAACTCTCTACTCCAAGGTATTAAGGAACTGAGGATGCCCTCCTGCCTCTCCACGCTAAGGTATGACGGCACTGAGGATGCCCTCCTACCCCAAAGTATTAAGAAACTGAGGGTGCCCACCTACCCCAAAGTATTGAGGCACTGAGGATGCCCTCCTAACTCTCCACTCCAAGGTATTAAGGAACTGAGGATGCCCTCCTACCTCTCCACGCTAAGGTATCAAGGCACTGAGGATGCCCTCCTACCCCAAAGTATTGAGAAACTGAGGGTGCCCTCCTACCTCAAAGTATTGAGGCACTGAGGATGCCCTCCTAACTCTCTACTCCAAGGTAATAAGGATCTGAGGATGCCCTCCTACCTCTCCACGCTAATGTATCGAGGCACTGAGGATGCCCTCCTACCCCTCTACCCCAAAGTATTGAGAAACTGTGGGTGCCCACCTACCCCAAAGTATTGAGGCACTGAGGATGCCCTCCTAACTCTCCACTCCAAGGTATTAAGGAACTGAGGATGCCCTCCTACCTCTCCACGCTAAGGTATCAAGGCACTGAGGATGCCCTCCTACCCCAAAGTATTGAGAAACTGAGGGTGCCCTCCTACCTCAAAGTATTGAGGCACTGAGGATGCCCTCCTAACTCTCTACTCCAAGGTATTAAGGAACTGAGGATGCCCTCCTACCTCTCCACGTTAAAGTATCGAGGCACTGAGAATGCCCTCCTAACTCTTCACTCCAAGGCATTAAGGAACTGAGGATGCCCTCCTACCTCTCCACGCTAAGGTATCGAGGCACTGAGAATGCCATCCTACCCCTCTACCCCAAAGTATTGAGAAACTGAGGGTGCCCACCTACCCCAAAGTATTGAGGCACTGAGGATGCCCTCCTAACTCTCCACTCCAAGGTATTAAGGAACTGAGGATGCCCTCCTACCTCTCCACGCTAAGGTATCAAGGCACTGAGGATGCCCTCCTACCCCTCTACCCCAAAGTATTGAGAAACAGAGGGTGCCCTCCTACCTCAAAGTATTGAGGCACTGAGGATGCCCTCCTAACTCTCTACTCCAAGGTATTAAGGAACTGAGGATGCCCTCCTACCTCTCCACGCTAATGTATCGAGGCACTGAGGATGCCCTCCTACCCCTCTACCCCAAAGTATTGAGAAACTGAGGGTGCCTACCTACCCCAAAGTATTGAGGCACTGAGGATGCCCTCCTAACTCTCCACTCCAAGGTATTAAGGAACTGAGGATGCCCTCCTACCTCTCCACGCTAAGGTATTAAGGCACTGAGGATGCCCTCCTACCCCAAAGTATTGAGAAACTGAGGGTGCCCTCCTACCTCAAAGTATTGAGGCACTGAGGATACCCTCCTAACTCTCCACTCCAAGGTATTAAGGAACTGAGGATGCCCTCCTACCTCTCCACGCTAAGGTATCAAGGCACTGAGGATGCCCTCCTACCCCAAAGTATTGAGGCACTGAGGGTGCCCTCCTACCTCAAAGTATTGAGGCACTGAGGGTGCCCTCCTACCTCAAAGTATTGAGGCACTGAGAATGCCCTCCTAACTCTCTACTCCAAGGTATTAAGGAACTGAGGATGCCCTCCTACCTCTCCACGCTAAGGTATCAAGGCACTGAGGATGCCCTCCTACCCCAAAGTATTGAGGCACTGAGGATGCCCTCCTACCTCTCCACGCTAAGGTATCAAGGCACTGAGGGTGCCCTCCTATCCCAAAGTATTGAGGCACTGAGGATGCCCTCCTAACTCTCTACTCCAAGGTATCAAGGCACTGAGGATGCCCTCCTACCCCAAAGTTTTGAGAAACTGAGGGTGCCCTCCTACCTCTCTACGCTAATGTATCGAGGCACTGAGGATGCCCTCCTACCCCTCTACCCCAAAGTATTGAGAAACTGAGGGTGCCCACCTACCCCAAAGTATTGAGGCACTGAGGATGCCCTCCTAACTCTCCACTCCAAGGTATTAAGGAACTGAGGATGCCCTCCTTCCTCTCCACGCTAAGGTATCAAGGCACTGAGGATGCCCTCCTACCCCAAAGTATTGAGAAACTGAGGGTGCCCTCCTACCTCAAAGTATTGAGGCACTGAGGATGCCCTCCTAACTCTCCACTCCAAGGTAATAAGGAACTGAGGATGCCCTCCTACCTCTCCACGCTAAGGTATCAAGGCACTGAGGATGCCCTCCTACCCCAAAGTATTGAGGCACTGAGGATGCCCTCCTAACTCTCTACTCCAAGGTATTAAGGAACTGAGGATGCCCTCCTACCTCTCCACGTTAAAGTATCGAGGCACTGAGAATGCCCTCCTAACTCTTCACTCCAAGGCATTAAGGAACTGAGGATGCCCTCCTACCTCTCCACGCTAAGGTATCGAGGCACTGAGAATGCCCTCCTACCCCTCTACCCCAAAGTATTGAGAAACTGAGGGTGCCCACCTACCCCAAAGTATTGAGGCACTGAGGATGCCCTCCTAACTCTCCACTCCAAGGTATTAAGGAACTGAGGATGCCCTCCTACCTCTCCACGCTAAGGTATCAAGGCACTGAGAATGCCCTCCTACCCCAAAGTATTGAGAAACTGAGGGTGCCCTCCCACCTCAAAGTATTGAGGCACTGAGAATGCCCTCCTAACTCTCCACTGCAAGGTATTAAGGAACTGAGGATGCCCTCCTACCTCTCCACGCTAAGGTATCAAGGCACTGAGGATGCCCTCCTACCCCAAAGTATTGAGGCACTGAGGATGCCCTCCTAACTCTCTACTCCAAGGTATTAAGGAACTGAGGATGCCCTCCTACCTCTCCACGCTAAGGTATCAAGGCACTGAGGATGCCCTCCTACCCCAAAGTATTGAGGCACTGAGGGTGCCCTCCTACCTCAAAGTATTGAGGCACTGAGGGTGCCCTCCTACCTCAAAGTATTGAGGCACTGAGGGTGCCCTCCTACCCCAAAGTATTGAAGCACTGAGGATGCCCTCCTAACTCTCTACTCCAAGGTATTAAGGAACTGAGGATGCCCTCCTGCCTCTCCACGCTAAGGTATGACGGCACTGAGGATGCCCTCCTACCCCAAAGTATTAAGAAACTGAGGGTGCCCACCTACCCCAAAGTATTGAGGCACTGAGGATGCCCTCCTAACTCTCCACTCCAAGGTATTAAGGAACTGAGGATGCCCTCCTACCTCTCCACGCTAAGGTATCAAGGCACTGAGGATGCCCTCCTACCCCAAAGTATTGAGGCACTGAGGGTGCCCTCCTACCTCAAAGTATTGAGGCACTGAGGGTGCCCTCCTACCTCAAAGTATTGAGGCACTGAGAATGCCCTCCTAACTCTCTACTCCAAGGTATTAAGGAACTGAGGATGCCCTCCTACCTCTCCACGCTAAGGTATCAAGGCACTGAGGATGCCCTCCTACCCCTCTACCCCAAAGTATTGAGAAACTGAGGATGCCCTCCTACCTCTCCATGCTAATGTATCGAGGCACTGAGGATGCTCTCCTACACCTCTACCTCAAAGTATTGAGGCACTGAGGATGCCCTCCTAACTCTCTACTCCAAGGTATTAAGGAACTGAGGATGCCCTCCTACCTCTCCACGCTAAGGTATCAAGGCACTGAGGATGTCCTCCTACCCCAAAGTATTGAGGCACTGAGGGTGCCCTCCTACCTCAAAGTATTGAGGCACTGAGAATGCCCTCCTAACTCTCCACTCCAAGGTAATAAGGAACTGAGGATGCCCTCCTACCTCTCCACGCTAAGGTATCAAGGCACTGAGGATGCCCTCCTACCCCAAAGTATTAAGAAACTGAGGGTGCCCACCTACCCCAAAGTATTGAGGCACTGAGGATGCCCTCCTAACTCTCCACTCCAAGGTATTAAGGAACTGAGGATGCCCTCCTACCTCTCCACGCTAAGGTATCAAGGCACTGAGGATGCCCTCCTACCCCAAAGTATTGAGAAACTGAGGGTGCCCTCCTACCTCAAAGTATTGAGGCACTGAGGATGCCCTCCTAACTCTCTACTCCAAGGTATTAAGGAACTGAGGATGCCCTCCTACCTCTCCACGCTAATGTATCGAGGCACTGAGGATGCCCTCCTACCCCTCTACCCCAAAGTATTGAGAAACTGAGGGTGCCCACCTACCCCAAAGTATTGAGGCACTGAGGATGCCCTCCTAACTCTCCACTCCAAGGTATTAAGGAACTGAGGATGCCCTCCTACCTCTCCACGCTAAGGTATCAAGGCACTGAGGATGCCCTCCTACCCCAAAGTATTGAGAAACTGAGGGTGCCCTCCTACCTCAAAGTATTGAGGCACTGAGGATGCCCTCCTAACTCTCCACTCCAAGGTAATAAGGAACTGAGGATGCCCTCCTACCTCTCCACGCTAAGGTATCAAGGCACTGAGGATGCCCTCCTACCCCAAAGTATTGAGGCACTGAGGATGCCCTCCTAACTCTCTACTCCAAGGTATTAAGGAACTGAGGATGCCCTCCTACCTCTCCACGCTAATGTATCGAGGCACTGAGGATGCCCTCCTACCCCTCTACCCCAAAGTATTGAGAAACTGAGGGTGCCCACCTACCCCAAAGTATTGAGGCACTGAGGATGCCCTCCTAACTCTCCACTCCAAGGTATTAAGGAACTGAGGATGCCCTCCTACCTCTCCACGCTAAGGTATCAAGGCACTGAGGATGCCCTCCTACCCCAAAGTATTGAGAAACTGAGGGTGCCCTCCTACCTCAAAGTATTGAGGCACTGAGAATGCCCTCCTAACTCTCCACTGCAAGGTATTAAGGAACTGAGGATGCCCTCCTACCTCTCCACGCTAAGGTATCAAGGCACTGAGGATGCCCTCCTACCCCAAAGTATTGAGGCACTGAGGATGCCCTCCTAACTCTCTACTCCAAGGTATTAAGGAACTGAGGATGCCCTCCTACCTCTCCACGCTAAGGTATCAAGGCACTGAGGATGCCCTCCTACCCCAAAGTATTGAGGCACTGAGGGTGCCCTCCTACCTCAAAGTATTGAGGCACTGAGGGTGCCCTCCTACCTCAAAGTATTGAGGCACTGAGGGTGCCCTCCTACCTCAAAGTATTGAGGCACTGAGAATGCCCTCCTAACTCTCTACTCCAAGGTATTAAGGAACTGAGGATGCCCTCCTACCTCTCCACGCTAAGGTATCAAGGCACTGAGGATGCCCTCCTACCCCAAAGTATTGAAGCACTGAGGATGCCCTCCTAACTCTCTACTCCAAGGTATTAAGGAACTGAGGATGCCCTCCTGCCTCTCCACGCTAAGGTATGACGGCACTGAGGATGCCCTCCTACCCCAAAGTATTAAGAAACTGAGGGTGCCCACCTACCCCAAAGTATTGAGGCACTGAGGATGCCCTCCTAACTCTCCACTCCAAGGTATTAAGGAACTGAGGATGCCCTCCTACCTCTCCACGCTAAGGTATCAAGGCACTGAGGATGCCCTCCTACCCCAAAGTATTGAGAAACTGAGGGTGCCCTCCTACCTCAAAGTATTGAGGCACTGAGGATGCCCTCCTAACTCTCTACTCCAAGGTAATAAGGATCTGAGGATGCCCTCCTACCTCTCCACGCTAATGTATCGAGGCACTGAGGATGCCCTCCTACCCCTCTACCCCAAAGTATTGAGAAACTGTGGGTGCCCACCTACCCCAAAGTATTGAGGCACTGAGGATGCCCTCCTAACTCTCCACTCCAAGGTATTAAGGAACTGAGGATGCCCTCCTACCTCTCCACGCTAAGGTATCAAGGCACTGAGGATGCCCTCCTACCCCAAAGTATTGAGAAACTGAGGGTGCCCTCCTACCTCAAAGTATTGAGGCACTGAGGATGCCCTCCTAACTCTCTACTCCAAGGTATTAAGGAACTGAGGATGCCCTCCTACCTCTCCACGTTAAAGTATCGAGGCACTGAGAATGCCCTCCTAACTCTTCACTCCAAGGCATTAAGGAACTGAGGATGCCCTCCTACCTCTCCACGCTAAGGTATCGAGGCACTGAGAATGCCATCCTACCCCTCTACCCCAAAGTATTGAGAAACTGAGGGTGCCCACCTACCCCAAAGTATTGAGGCACTGAGGATGCCCTCCTAACTCTCCACTCCAAGGTATTAAGGAACTGAGGATGCCCTCCTACCTCTCCACGCTAAGGTATCAAGGCACTGAGGATGCCCTCCTACCCCTCTACCCCAAAGTATTGAGAAACAGAGGGTGCCCTCCTACCTCAAAGTATTGAGGCACTGAGGATGCCCTCCTAACTCTCTACTCCAAGGTATTAAGGAACTGAGGATGCCCTCCTACCTCTCCACGCTAATGTATCGAGGCACTGAGGATGCCCTCCTACCCCTCTACCCCAAAGTATTGAGAAACTGAGGGTGCCTACCTACCCCAAAGTATTGAGGCACTGAGGATGCCCTCCTAACTCTCCACTCCAAGGTATTAAGGAACTGAGGATGCCCTCCTACCTCTCCACGCTAAGGTATTAAGGCACTGAGGATGCCCTCCTACCCCAAAGTATTGAGAAACTGAGGGTGCCCTCCTACCTCAAAGTATTGAGGCACTGAGGATACCCTCCTAACTCTCCACTCCAAGGTATTAAGGAACTGAGGATGCCCTCCTACCTCTCCACGCTAAGGTATCAAGGCACTGAGGATGCCCTCCTACCCCAAAGTATTGAGGCACTGAGGGTGCCCTCCTACCTCAAAGTATTGAGGCACTGAGGGTGCCCTCCTACCTCAAAGTATTGAGGCACTGAGAATGCCCTCCTAACTCTCTACTCCAAGGTATTAAGGAACTGAGGATGCCCTCCTACCTCTCCACGCTAAGGTATCAAGGCACTGAGGATGCCCTCCTACCCCAAAGTATTGAGGCACTGAGGATGCCCTCCTACCTCTCCACGCTAAGGTATCAAGGCACTGAGGGTGCCCTCCTATCCCAAAGTATTGAGGCACTGAGGATGCCCTCCTAACTCTCTACTCCAAGGTATCAAGGCACTGAGGATGCCCTCCTACCCCAAAGTTTTGAGAAACTGAGGGTGCCCTCCTACCTCTCTACGCTAATGTATCGAGGCACTGAGGATGCCCTCCTACCCCTCTACCCCAAAGTATTGAGAAACTGAGGGTGCCCACCTACCCCAAAGTATTGAGGCACTGAGGATGCCCTCCTAACTCTCCACTCCAAGGTATTAAGGAACTGAGGATGCCCTCCTTCCTCTCCACGCTAAGGTATCAAGGCACTGAGGATGCCCTCCTACCCCAAAGTATTGAGAAACTGAGGGTGCCCTCCTACCTCAAAGTATTGAGGCACTGAGGATGCCCTCCTAACTCTCCACTCCAAGGTAATAAGGAACTGAGGATGCCCTCCTACCTCTCCACGCTAAGGTATCAAGGCACTGAGGATGCCCTCCTACCCCAAAGTATTGAGGCACTGAGGATGCCCTCCTAACTCTCTACTCCAAGGTATTAAGGAACTGAGGATGCCCTCCTACCTCTCCACGTTAAAGTATCGAGGCACTGAGAATGCCCTCCTAACTCTTCACTCCAAGGCATTAAGGAACTGAGGATGCCCTCCTACCTCTCCACGCTAAGGTATCGAGGCACTGAGAATGCCCTCCTACCCCTCTACCCCAAAGTATTGAGAAACTGAGGGTGCCCACCTACCCCAAAGTATTGAGGCACTGAGGATGCCCTCCTAACTCTCCACTCCAAGGTATTAAGGAACTGAGGATGCCCTCCTACCTCTCCACGCTAAGGTAGCAAGGCACTGAGGATGCCCTCCTACCCCTCTACCCCAAAGTATTGAGAAACTGAGGGTGCCCTCCTACCTCAAAGTATTGAGGCACTGAGGATGCCCTTCTAACTCTCTACTCCAAGGTATTAAGGAACTGAGGATGCCCTCCTACCTCTCCACGCTAATGTATCGAGGCACTGAGGATGCCCTCCTACCCCTCTACCCCAAAGTATTGAGAAACTGAGGGTGCCCACCTACCCCAAAGTATTGAGGCACTGAGGATGCCCTCCTAACTCTCCACTCCAAGGTATTAAGGAACTGAGGATGCCCTCCTACCTCTCCACGCTAAGGTATCAAGGCACTGAGGATGCCCTCCTACCCCAAAGTATTGAGAAACTGAGGGTGCCCTCCTACCTCAAAGTATTGAGGCACTGAGGATGCCCTCCTAACTCTCCACTCCAAGGTATTAAGGAACTGAGGATGCCCTCCTACCTCTCCACGCTAAGGTATCAAGGCACTGAGGATGCCCTCCTACCCCAAAGTATTGAGGCACTGAGGATGCCCTCCTAACTTTCTACTCCAAGGTATTGTGGAACTGAGGATGCCCTCCTACCTCTCCACGCTAAGGTATCAAGGCACTGAGGATGCCCTCCTACCCCAAAGTATTGAGGCACGGAGGGTGCTCTTCTACCTCAAAGTATTGAGGCACTGAGAATGCCCTCCTCTCTACTCCAAGGTATTAAGGAACTGAGGATGCCCTCCTACCTCTCCACGCTAAGGTATCAAGGCACTGAGGATGCCCTCTTACCCCAAAGTATTGAGGCACTGAGGATGCCCTCCTAACTCTCCACTCCAAGGTATTAAGGAACTGAGGATGCCCTCCTACCTCTCCACGCTAAGGTATCAAGGCACTGAGGATGCCCTCCTACCCCAAAGTATTGAGAAACTGAGGGTGCCCTCCTACCTCAAAGTATTGAGGCACTGAGGATGCCCTCCTAACTCTCCACTCCAAGGTATTAAGGAACTGAGGATGCCCTCCTACCTCTCCACGCTAAGGTATCAAGGCACTGAGGATGCCCTCCTACCCCAAAGTATTGAGGCACTGAGGATGCCCTCCTAACTCTCTACTCCAAGGTATTAAGGAACTGAGGATGCCCTCCTACCTCTCCACGCTAAGGTATCAAGGCACTGAGGATGCCCTCCTACCCCAAAGTATTGAGGCACTGAGGGTGCCCTCCTACCTCAAAGTATTGAGGCACTGAGGGTGCCCTCCTACCTCAAAGTATTGAGGCACTGAGAATGCCCTCCTAACTCTCTACTCCAAGGTATTAAGGAACTGAGGATGCCTTCCTACCTCTCCACGCTAAGGTATCAAGGCACTGAGGATGCCCTCCTACCCCAAAGTATTGAGGCACTGAGGATGCCCTCCTAACTCTCTACTCCAAGGTATTAAGGAACTGAGGATGCCCTCCTACCTCTCCACGCTAAGGTATGACGGCACTGAGGATGCCCTCCTACCCCAAAGTATTGAGGCACTGAGGGTGCCCTCCTACCTCAAAGTATTGAGGCACTGAGAATGCCCTCCTAACTCTCCACTCCAAGGTATTAAGGAACTGAGGATGCCCTCCTACCTCTCCACGCTAAGGTATCAAGGCACGGAGGATGCCCTCCTACCCCTCTACCCCAAAGTATTGAGAAACTGAGGGTGCCCTCCTACCTCAAAGTATTGAGGCACTGAGGATGCCCTCCTAACTCTCTACTCCAAGGTATTAAGGAACTGAGGATGCCCTCCTACCTCTCCACGCTAATGTATCGAGGCACTGAGGATGCCCTCCTACCCCTCTACCCCAAAGTATTGAGAAACTGAGGGTGCCCTCCTACCCCAAAGTATTGAGAAACTGAGGGTGCCCTCCTACCTCAAATTATTGAGGCACTGAGGATGCCCTCCTAACTCTCCACTCCAAGGTATTAAGGAACTGAGGATGCCCTCCTACCTCGCCACGCTAAGGTATCAAGGCACTGAGGATGCCCTCCTACCCCAAAGTATTGAGGCACCGAGGATGCCCTCCTAACTCTCTACTCCAAGGTATTAAGGAACTGAGGATGCCCTCCTACCTCTCCACGCTAAGGTATCAAGGCACTGAGGATGCCCTCCTACCCCAAAGTATTGAGGCACTGAGGGTGCCCTCCTACCTCAAAGTATTGAGGCACTGAGGGTGCCCTCCTACCTCAAAATATTGAGGCACTGAGAATGCCCTCCTAACTTTCTACTCCAAGGTATTAAGGAACTGAGGATGCCCTCCTACCTCTCCACGCTAAGGTATCAAGGCACTGAGGATGCCCTCCTACCCCAAAGTATTGAGGCACTGAGGATGCCCTCCTAACTTTCTACTCCAAGGTATTAAGGAACTGAGGATGCCCTCCTACCTCTCCACGCTAAGGTATGACGGCACTGAGGATGCCCTCCTACCCCAAAGTATTGAGGCACTGAGGGTGCCCTCCTACCTCAAAGTATTGAGGCACGGAGAATGCCCTCCTAACTCTCCACTCCAAGGTATTAAGGAACTGAGGATGCCCTCCTACCTCTCCACGCTAAGGTATCAAGGCACTGCGGATGCCCTCCTACCCCAAAGTATTAAGAAACTGAGGGTACCCACCTACCCCAAAGTATTGAGGCACTGAGGATGCCCTCCTAACTCTCCACTCCAAGGTATTAAGGAACTGAGGATGCCCTCCTACCTCTCCACGCTAAGGTATCAAGGCACTGAGGATGCCCTCCTACCCCAAAGTATTGAGAAACTGAGGGTGCCCTCCTACCTCAAAGTATTGAGGCACTGAGGATGCCCTCCTAACTCTCTACTCCAAGGTATTAAGGATCTGAGGATGCCCTCCTACCTCTCCACGCTAATGTATCGAGGCACTGAGGATGCCCTCCTACCCCTCTACCCCAAAGTATTGAGAAACTGTGGGTGCCCACCTACCCCAAAGTATTGAGGCACTGAGGATGCCCTCCTAACTCTCCACTCCAAGGTATTAAGGAACTGAGGATGCCCTTCTACCTCTCCACGCTAAGGTATCAAGGCACTGAGGATGCCCTCCTACCCCAAAGTATTGAGAAACTGAGGGTGCCCTCCTACCTCAAAGTATTGAGGCACTGAGGATGCCCTCCTAACTCTCCACTCCAAGGTAATAAGGAACTGAGGATGCCCTCCTACCTATACACGCTAAGGTATCAAGGCACTGAGGATGCCCTCCTACCCCAAAGTATTGAGGCACTGAGGATGCCCTCCTAACTCTCTACTCCAAGGTATTAAGGAACTGAGGATGCCTTCCTACCTCTCCACGTTAAAGTATCGAGGCACTGAGAATGCCCTCCTAACTCTTCACTCCAAGGCATTAAGGAACTGAGGATGCCCTCCTACCTCTCCACGCTAAGGTATCGAGGCACTGAGAATGCCATCCTACCCCTCTACCCCAAAGTATTGAGAAACTGAGGGTGCCCACCTACCCCAAAGTATTGAGGCACTGAGGATGCCCTCCTAACTCTCCACTCCAAGGTATTAAGGAACTGAGGATGCCCTCCTACCTCTCCACGCTAAGGTATCAAGGCACTGAGGATGCCCTCCTACCCCTCTACCCCAAAGTATTGAGAAACTGAGGGTGCCCACCTACCCCAAAGTATTGAGGCACTGAGGATGCCCTCCTAACTCTCCACTCCAAGGTATTAAGGAAATGAGGATGCCCTCCTACCTCTCCACGCTAAGGTATCAAGGCACTGAGGATGCCCTCCTACCCCAAAGTATTGAGGCACTGAGGATGCCCTCCTAACTCTCTACTCCAAGGTATTAAGGAACTGAGGATGCCCTCCTACCTCTCCACGCTAAGGTATCAAGGCACTGAGGATGCCCTCCTACCCCAAAGTATTGAGGCACTGAGGGTGCCCTCCTACCTCAAAGTATTGAGGCACTGAGGGTGCCCTCCTACCTCAAAGTATTGAGGCACTGAGAATGCCCTCCTAACTCTCTACTCCAAGGTATTAAGGAACTGAGGATGCCCTCCTACCTCTCCACGCTAAGGTATCAAGGCACTGAGGATGCCCTCCTACCCCAAAGTATTGAGGCACTGAGGATGCCCTCCTACCTCTCCACGCTAAGGTATCAAGGCACTGAGGGTGCCCTCCTACCCCAAAGTATTGAGGCACTGAGGATGCCCTCCTAACTCTCTACTCCAAGGTATCAAGGCACTGAGGATGCCCTCCTACCCCAAAGTATTGAGAAACTGAGGGTGCCCTCCTACCTCTCTACGCTAATGTATCGAGGCACTGAGGATGCCCTCCTACCCCTCTACCCCAAAGTATTGAGAAACTGAGGGTGCCCACCTACCCCAAAGTATTGAGGCACTGAGGATGCCCTCCTAACTCTCCACTCCAAGGTATTAAGGAACTGAGGATGCCCTCCTTCCTCTCCACGCTAAGGTATCAAGGCACTGAGGATGCCCTCCTACCCCAAAGTATTGAGAAACTGAGGGTGCCCTCCTACCTCAAAGTATTGAGGCACTGAGGATGCCCTCCTAACTCTCCACTCCAAGGTAATAAGGAACTGAGGATGCCCTCCTACCTCTCCACGCTAAGGCATCAAGGCACTGAGGATGCCCTCCTACCCCAAAGTATTGAGGCACTGAGGATGCCCTCCTAACTCTCTACTCCAAGGTATTAAGGAACTGAGGATGCCCTCCTACCTCTCCACGTTAAAGTATCGAGGCACTGAGAATGCCCTCCTAACTCTTCACTCCAAGGCATTAAGGAACTGAGGATGCCCTCCTACCTCTCCACGCTAAGGTATCGAGGCACTGAGAATGCCCTCCTACCCCTCTACCCCAAAGTATTGAGAAACTGAGGGTGCCCACCTACCCCAAAGTATTGAGGCACTGAGGATGCCCTTCTAACTCTCTACTCCAAGGTATTAAGGAACTGAGGATGCCCTCCTACCTCTCCACGCTAATGTATCGAGGCACTGAGGATGCCCTCCTTCCCCTCTACCCCAAAGTATTGAGAAACTGAGGGTGCCCACCTACCCCAAAGTATTGAGGCACTGAGGATGCCCTCCTAACTCTCCACTCCAAGGTATTAAGGAACTGAGGATGCCCTCCTACCTCTCCACGCTAAGGTATCAAGGCACTGAGGATGCCCTCCTACCCCAAAGTATTGAGAAACTGAGGGTGCCCTCCTACCTCAAAGTATTGAGGCACTGAGGATGCCCTCCTAACTCTCCACTCCAAGGTATTAAGGAACTGAGGATGCCCTCCTACCTCTCCACGCTAAGGTATCAAGGCACTGAGGATGCCCTCCTACCCCAAAGTATTGAGGCACTGAGGATGCCCTCCTAACTCTCTACTCCAAGGTATTGAGGAACTGAGGATGCCCTCCTACCTCTCCACGCTAAGGTATCAAGGCACTGAGGATGCCCTCCTACCCCAAAGTATTGAGGCACGGAGGGTGCTCTCCTACCTCAAAGTATTGAGGCACTGAGAATGCCCTCCTAACTCTCTACTCCAAGGTATTAAGGAACTGAGGATGCCCTCCTACCTCTCCACGCTAAGGTATCAAGGCACTGAGGATGCCCTCCTACCCCAAAGTATTGAGGCACTGAGGATGCCCTCCTAACTCTCCACTCCAAGGTATTAAGGAACTGAGGATGCCCTCCTACCTCTCCACGCTAAGGTATCAAGGCACTGAGGATGCCCTCCTACCCCAAAGTATTGAGAAACTGAGGGTGCCCTCCTACCTCAAAGTATTGAGGCACTGAGGATGCCCTCCTAACTCTCCACTCCAAGGTATTAAGGAACTGAGGATGCCCTCCTACCTCTCCACGCTAAGGTATCAAGGCACCGAGGATGCCCTCCTACCCCAAAGTATTGAGGCACTGAGGATGCCCTCCTAACTCTCTACTCCAAGGTATTAAGGAACTAAGGATGCCCTCCTACCTCTCCACGCTAAGGTATCAAGGCACTGAGGATGCCCTCCTACCCCAAAGTATTGAGGCACTGAGGGTGCCCTCCTACCTCAAAGTATTGAGGCACTGAGGGTGCCCTCCTACCTCAAAGTATTGAGGCACTGAGAATGCCCTCCTAACTCTCTACTCCAAGGTATTAAGGAACTGAGGATGCCCTCCTACCTCTCCACGCTAAGGTATCAAGGCACTGAGGATGCCCTCCTACCCCAAAGTATTGAGGCACTGAGGATGCCCTCCTAACTCTCTACTCCAAGGTATTAAGGAACTGAGGATGCCCTCCTACCTCTCCACGCTAAGGTATGACGGCACTGAGGATGCCCTCCTACCCCAAAGTATTGAGGCACTGAGGGTGCCCTCCTACCTCAAAGTATTGAGGCACTGAGAATGCCCTCCTAACTCTCCACTCCAAGGTATTAAGGAACTGAGGATGCCCTCCTACCTCTCCACGCTAAGGTATCAAGGCACGGAGGATGCCCTCCTACCCCTCTACCCCAAAGTATTGAGAAACTGAGGGTGCCCTCCTACCTCAAAGTATTGAGGCACTGAGGATGCCCTCCTAACTCTCTACTCCAAGGTATTAAGGAACTGAGGATGCCCTCCTACCTCTCCACGCTAATGTATCGAGGCACTGAGGATGCCCTCCTACCCCTCTACCCCAAAGTATTGAGAAACTGAGGGTGCCCACCTACCCCAAAGTATTGAGGCACTGAGGATGCCCTCCTAACTCTCCACTCCAAGGTATTAAGGAACTGAGGATGCCCTCCTACCTCTCCACGCTAAGGTATCAAGGCACTGAGGATGCCCTCCTACCCCAAAGTATTGAGAAACTGAGGGTGCCCTCCTACCTCAAAGTATTGAGGCACTGAGGATGCCCTCCTACCTCAAAGTATTGAGGCACTGAGGATGCCCTCCTAACTCTCCACTCCAAGGTATTAAGGAACTGAGGATGCCCTCCTACCTCTCCACGCTAAGGTATCAAGGCACTGAGGATGCCCTCCTACCCCAAAGTATTGAGAAACTGAGGGTGCCCTCCTACCTCAAAGTATTGAGGCACTGAGGATGCCCTCCTAACTCTCCACTCCAAGGTATTAAGGAACTGAGGATGCCCTCCTACCTCGCCACGCTAAGGTATCAAGGCACTGAGGATGCCCTCCTACCCCAAAGTATTGAGGCACCGAGGATGCCCTCCTAACTCTCTACTCCAAGGTATTAAGGAACTGAGGATGCCCTCCTACCTCTCCACGCTAAGGTATCAAGGCACTGAGGATGCCCTCCTACCCCAAAGTATTGAGGCACTGAGGGTGCCCTCCTACCTCAAAGTATTGAGGCACTGAGGGTGCCCTCCTACCTCAAAGTATTGAGGCACTGAGAATGCCCTCCTAACTTTCTACTCCAAGGTATTAAGGAACTGAGGATGCCCTCCTACCTCTCCACGCTAAGGTATCAAGGCACTGAGGATGCCCTCCTACCCCAAAGTATTGAGGCACTGAGGATGCCCTCCTAACTCTCTACTCCAAGGTATTAAGGAACTGAGGATGCCCTCCTACCTCTCCACGCTAAGGTATGACGGCACTGAGGATGCCCTCCTACCCCAAAGTATTGAGGCACTGAGGGTGCCCTCCTACCTCAAAGTATTGAGGCACTGAGAATGCCCTCCTAACTCTCCACTCCAAGGTATTAAGGAACTGAGGATGCCCTCCTACCTCTCCACGCTAAGGTATCAAGGCACTGAGGATGCCCTCCTACCCCAAAGTATTAAGAAACTGAGGGTGCCCACCTACCCCAAAGTATTGAGGCACTGAGGATGCCCTCCTAACTCTCCACTCCAAGGTATTAAGGAACTGAGGATGCCCTCCTACCTCTCCACGCTAAGGTATCAAGGCACTGAGGATGCCCTCCTACCCCAAAGTATTGAGAAACTGAGGGTGCCCTCCTACCTCAAAGTATTGAGGCACTGAGGATGCCCTCCTAACTCTCTACTCCAAGGTATTAAGGATCTGAGGATGCCCTCCTACCTCTCCACGCTAATGTATCGAGGCACTGAGGATGCCCTCCTACCCCTCTACCCCAAAGTATTGAGAAACTGTGGGTGCCCACCTACCCCAAAGTATTGAGGCACTGAGGATGCCCTCCTAACTCTCCACTCCAAGGTATTAAGGAACTGAGGATGCCCTTCTACCTCTCCACGCTAAGGTATCAAGGCACTGAGGATGCCCTCCTACCCCAAAGTATTGAGAAACTGAGGGTGCCCTCCTACCTCAAAGTATTGAGGCACTGAGGATGCCCTCCTAACTCTCCACTCCAAGGTAATAAGGAACTGAGGATGCCCTCCTACCTATACACGCTAAGGTATCAAGGCACTGAGGATGCCCTCCTACCCCAAAGTATTGAGGCACTGAGGATGCCCTCCTAACTCTCTACTCCAAGGTATTAAGGAACTGAGGATGCCCTCCTACCTCTCCACGTTAAAGTATCGAGGCACTGAGAATGCCCTCCTAACTCTTCACTCCAAGGCATTAAGGAACTGAGGATGCCCTCCTACCTCTCCATGCTAAGGTATCGAGGCACTGAGAATGCCATCCTACCCCTCTACCCCAAAGTATTGAGAAACTGAGGGTGCCCACCTACCCCAAAGTATTGAGGCACTGAGGATGCCCTCCTAACTCTCCACTCCAAGGTATTAAGGAACTGAGGATGCCCTCCTACCTCTCCACGCTAAGGTATCAAGGCACTGAGGATGCCCTCCTACCCCTCTACCCCAAAGTATTGAGAAACAGAGGGTGCCCTCCTACCTCAAAGTATTGAGGCACTGAGGATGCCCTCCTAACTCTCTACTCCAAGGTATTAAGGAACTGAGGATGCCCTCCTACCTCTCCACGCTAATGTATCGAGGCACTGAGGATGCCCTCCTACCCCTCTACCCCAAAGTATTGAGAAACTGAGGGTGCCCACCTACCCCAAAGTATTGAGGCACTGAGGATGCCCTCCTAACTCTCCACTCCAAGGTATTAAGGAAATGAGGATGCCCTCCTACCTCTCCACGCTAAGGTATCAAGGCACTGAGGATGCCCTCCTACCCCAAAGTATTGAGGCACTGAGGATGCCCTCCTAACTCTCTACTCCAAGGTATTAAGGAACTGAGGATGCCCTCCTACCTCTCCACGCTAAGGTATCAAGGCACTGAGGATGCCCTCCTACCCCAAAGTATTGAGGCACTGAGGGTGCCCTCCTACCTCAAAGTATTGAGGCACTGAGGGTGCCCTCCTACCTCAAAGTATTGAGGCACTGAGAATGCCCTCCTAACTCTCTACTCCAAGGTATTAAGGAACTGAGGATGCCCTCCTACCTCTCCACGCTAAGGTATCAAGGCACTGAGGATGCCCTCCTACCCCAAAGTATTGAGGCACTGAGGATGCCCTCCTACCTCTCCACGCTAAGGTATCAAGGCACTGAGGGTGCCCTCCTACCCCAAAGTATTGAGGCACTGAGGATGCCCTCCTAACTCTCTACTCCAAGGTATCAAGGCACTGAGGATGCCCTCCTACCTCTCTACGCTAATGTATCGAGGCACTGAGGATGCCCTCCTACCCCTCTACCCCAAAGTATTGAGAAACTGAGGGTGCCCACCTACCCCAAAGTATTGAGGCACTTAGGATGCCCTCCTAACTCTCCACTCCAAGGTATTAAGGAACTGAGGATGCCCTCCTTCCTCTCCACGCTAAGGTATCAAGGCACTGAGGATGCCCTCCTACCCCAAAGTATTGAGAAACTGAGGGTGCCCTCCTACCTCAAAGTATTGAGGCACTGAGGATGCCCTCCTAACTCTCCACTCCAAGGTAATAAGGAACTGAGGATGCCCTCCTACCTCTCCACGCTAAGGTATCAAGGCACTGAGGATGCCCTCCTACCCCAAAGTATTGAGGCACTGAGGATGCCCTCCTAACTCTCTACTCCAAGGTATTAAGGAACTGAGGATGCCCTCCTACCTCTCCACGTTAAAGTATCGAGGCACTGAGAATGCCCTCCTAACTCTTCACTCCAAGGCATTAAGGAACTGAGGATGCCCTCCTACCTCTCCACGCTAAGGTATCGAGGCACTGAGAATGCCCTCCTACCCCTCTACCCCAAAGTATTGAGAAACTGAGGGTGCTCACCTACCCCAAAGTATTGAGGCACTGAGGATGCCCTCCTAACTCTCCACTCCAAGGTATTAAGGAACTGAGGATGCCCTCCTATCTCTCCACGCTAAGGTATCAAGGCACTGAGGATGCCCTCCTACCCCTCTACCCCAAAGTATTGAGAAACTGAGGGTGCCCTCCTACCTCAAAGTATTGAGGCACTGAGGATGCCCTCCTAACTCTCTACTCCAAGGTATTAAGGAACTGAGGATGCCCTCCTACCTCTCCACGCTAATGTATCGAGGCACTGAGGATGCCCTCCTACCCCTCTACCCCAAAGTATTGAGAAACTGAGGGTGCCCACCTACCCCAAAGTATTGAGGCACTGAGGATGCCCTCCTAACTCTCCACTCCAAGGTATTAAGGAACTGAGGATGCCCTCCTACCTCTTCACGCTAAGGTATCAAGGCACTGAGGATGCCCTCCTACCCCAAAGTATTGAGAAACTGAGGGTGCCCTCCTACCTCAAAGTATTGAGGCACTGAGGATGCCCTCCTAACTCTCCACTCCAAGGTATTAAGGAACTGAGGATGCCCTCCTACCTCTCCACGCTAAGGTATCAAGGCACTGAGGATGCCCTCCTACCCCAAAGTATTGAGGCACTGAGGATGCCCTCCTAACTCTCTACTCCAAGGTATTAAGGAACTGAGGATGCCCTCCTACCTCTCCACGCTAAGGTATCAAGGCACTGAGGATGCCCTCCTACCCCAAAGTATTGAGGCACTGAGGGTGCCCTCCTACCTCAAAGTATTGAGGCACTGAGGGTGCCCTCCTATCTCAAAGTATTGAGGCACTGAGAATGCCCTCCTAACTCTCTACTCCAAGGTATTAAGGAACTGAGGATGCCCTCCTACCTCTCCACGCTAAGGTATCAAGGCACTGAGGATGCCCTCCTACCCCAAAGTATTGAGGCACTGAGGATGCCCTCCTAACTCTCTTCTCCAAGGTATTAAGGAACTGAGGATGCCCTCCTACCTCTCCACGCTAAGGTATCACGGCACTGAGGATGCCCTCCTACCCCAAAGTATTGAGGCACTGAGGGTGCCCTCCTACCTCAAAGTATTGAGGCACTGAGAATGCCCTCCTAACTCTCCACTCCAAGGTATTAAGGAACTGAGGATGCCCTCCTACCTCTCCACGCTAAGGTATCAAGGCACTGAGGATGCCCTCCTACCCCAAAGTATTAAGAAACTGAGGGTGCCCACCTACCCCAAAGTATTGAGGCACTGAGGATGCCCTCCTAACTCTCCACTCCAAGGTATTAAGGAACTGAGGATGCCCTCCTACCTCTCCACGCTAAGGTATCAAGGCACTGAGGATGCCCTCCTACCCCAAAGTATTGAGAAACTGAGGGTGCCCTCCTACCTCAAAGTATTGAGGCACTGAGGATGCCCTCCTAACTCTCTACTCCAAGGTATTAAGGATCTGAGGATGCCCTCCTACCTCTCCACGCTAATGTATCGAGGCACTGAGGATGCCCTCCTACCCCTCTACCCCAAAGTATTGAGAAACTGAGGGTGCCCACCTACCCCAAAGTATTGAGGCACTGAGGATGCCCTCCTAACTCTCCACTCCAAGGTATTAAGGAACTGAGGATGCCCTCCTACCTCTCCACGCTAAGGTATCAAGGCACTGAGGATGCCCTCCTACCCCAAAGTATTGAGAAACTGAGGGTGCCCTCCTACCTCAAAGTATTGAGGCACTGAGGATGCCCTCCTAACTCTCCACTCCAAGGTAATAAGGAACTGAGGATGCCCTCCTACCTCTCCACGCTAAGGTATCAAGGCACTGAGGATGCCCTCCTACCCCAAAGTATTGAGGCACTGAGGATGCCCTCCTAACTCTCTACTCCAAGGTATTAAGGAACTGAGGATGCCCTCCTACCTCTCCACGTTAAAGTATCGAGGCACTGAGAATGCCCTCCTAACTCTTCACTCCAAGGCATTAAGGAACTGAGGATGCCCTCCTACCTCTCCACGCTAAGGTATCGAGGCACTGAGAATGCCCTCCTACCCCAAAGTATTGAGGCACTGAGGATGCCCTCCTAACTCTCCACTCCAAGGCATTAAGGAACTGAGGATGCCCTCCTACCTCTCCACGCTAAGGTATCAAGGCACTGAGGATGCCCTCCTACCCCAAAGTATTGAGGCACTGAGGATGCCCTCCTAACTCTCCACTCCAAGGTATTAAGGAACTGAGGATGCCCTCCTACCTCTCCACGCTAAGGTATCAAGGCACTGAGGATGCCCTCCTACCCCAAAGTATTGAGGCACTGAGGATGCCCTCCTAACTCTCTACTCCAAGGTATTGAGGAACTGAGGATGCCCTCCTACCTCTCCACGCTAAGGTATCAAGGCACTGAGGATGCCCTCCTACCCCAAAGTATTGAGGCACGGAGGGTGCTCTCCTACCTCAAAGTATTGAGGCACTGAGAATGCCCTCCTAACTCTCTACTCCAAGGTATTAAGGAACTGAGGATGCCCTCCTACCTCTCCACGCTAAGGTATCAAGGCACTGAGGATGCCCTCCTACCCCAAAGTATTGAGGCACTGAGGATGCCCTCCTAACTCTCCACTCCAAGGTATTAAGGAACTGAGGATGCCCTCCTACCTCTCCACGCTAAGGTATCAAGGCACTGAGGATGCCCTCCTACCCCAAAGTATTGAGAAACTGAGGGTGCCCTCCTACCTCAAAGTATTGAGGCACTGAGGATGCCCTCCTACCTCTCCACGCTAAGGTATCAAGGCACTGAGGATGCCCTCCTACCCCAAAGTATTGAGGCACTGAGGATGCCCTCCTAACTCTCTACTCCAAGGTATTAAGGAACTGAGGATGCCCTCCTACCTCTCCACGCTAAGGTATCAAGGCACTGAGGATGCCCTCCTACCCCAAAGTATTGAGGCACTGAGGGTGCCCTCCTACCTCAAAGTATTGAGGCACTGAGGGTGCCCTCCTACCTCAAAGTATTGAGGCACTGAGAATGCCCTCCTAACTCTCTACTCCAAGGTATTAAGGAACTGAGGATGCCCTCCTACCTCTCCACGCTAAGGTATCAAGGCACTGAGGATGCCCTCCTACCCCAAAGTATTGAGGCACTGAGGATGCCCTCCTAACTCTCTACTCCAAGGTATTAAGGAACTGAGGATGCCCTCCTACCTCTCCACGCTAAGGTATGACGGCACTGAGGATGCCCTCCTACCCCAAAGTATTGAGGCACTGAGGGTGCCCTCCTACCTCAAAGTATTGAGGCACTGAGAATGCCCTCCTAACTCTCCACTCCAAGGTATTAAGGAACTGAGGATGCCCTCCTACCTCTCCACGCTAAGGTATCAAGGCACGGAGGATGCCCTCCTACCCCTCTACCCCAAAGTATTGAGAAACTGAGGGTGCCCTCCTACCTCAAAGTATTGAGGCACTGAGGATGCCCTCCTAACTCTCTACTCCAAGGTATTAAGGAACTGAGGATGCCCTCCTACCTCTCCACGCTAATGTATCGAGGCACTGAGGATGCCCTCCTACCCCTCTACCCCAAAGTATTGATAAACTGAGGGTGCCCACCTACCCCAAAGTATTGAGGCACTGAGGATGCCCTCCTAACTCTCCACTCCAAGGTATTAAGGAACTGAGGATGCCCTCCTACCTCTCCACGCTAAGGTATCAAGGCACTGAGGATGCCCTCCTACCCCAAAGTATTGAGAAACTGAGGGTGCCCTCCTACCTCAAAGTATTGAGGCACTGAGGATGCCCTCCTACCTCAAAGTATTGAGGCACTGAGGATGCCCTCCTAACTCTCCACTCCAAGGTATTAAGGAACTGAGGATGCCCTCCTACCTCTCCACGCTAAGGTATCAAGGCACTGAGGATGCCCTCCTACCCCAAAGTATTGAGAAACTGAGGGTGCCCTCCTACCTCAAAGTATTGAGGCACTGAGGATGCCCTCCTAACTCTCCACTCCAAGGTATTAAGGAACTGAGGATGCCCTCCTACCTCGCCACGCTAAGGTATCAAGGCACTGAGGATGCCCTCCTACCCCAAAGTATTGAGGCACCGAGGATGCCCTCCTAACTCTCTACTCCAAGGTATTAAGGAACTGAGGATGCCCTCCTACCTCTCCACGCTAAGGTATCAAGGCACTGAGGATGCCCTCCTACCCCAAAGTATTGAGGCACTGAGGGTGCCCTCCTACCTCAAAGTATTGAGGCACTGAGGGTGCCTTCCTACCTCAAAGTATTGAGGCACTGAGAATGCCCTCCTAACTTTCTACTCCAAGGTATTAAGGAACTGAGGATGCCCTCCTACCTCTCCACGCTAAGGTATCAAGGCACTGAGGATGCCCTCCTACCCCAAAGTATTGAGGCACTGAGGATGCCCTCCTAACTCTCTACTCCAAGGTATTAAGGAACTGAGGATGCCCTCCTACCTCTCCACGCTAAGGTATGACGGCACTGAGGATGCCCTCCTACCCCAAAGTATTGAGGCACTGAGGGTGCCCTCCTACCTCAAAGTATTGAGGCACTGAGAATGCCCTCCTAACTCTCCACTCCAAGGTATTAAGGAACTGAGGATGCCCTCCTACCTCTCCACGCTAAGGTATCAAGGCACTGAGGATGCCCTCCTACCCCAAAGTATTAAGAAACTGAGGGTGCCCACCTACCCCAAAGTATTGAGGCACTGAGGATGCCCTCCTAACTCTCCACTCCAAGGTATTAAGGAACTGAGGATGCCCTCCTACCTCTCCACGCTAAGGTATCAAGGCACTGAGGATGCCATCCTACCCCAAAGTATTGAGAAACTGAGGGTGCCCTCCTACCTCAAAGTATTGAGGCACTGAGGATGCCCTCCTAACTCTCTACTCCAAGGTATTAAGGATCTGAGGATGCCCTCCTACCTCTCCACGCTAATGTATCGAGGCACTGAGGATGCCCTCCTACCCCTCTACCCCAAAGTATTGAGAAACTGTGGGTGCCCACCTACCCCAAAGTATTGAGGCACTGAGGATGCCCTCCTACCTCAAAGTATTGAGGCACTGAGGATGCCCTCCTAACTCTCCACTCCAAGGTATTAAGGAACTGAGGATGCCCTCCTACCTCTCCACGCTAAGGTATCAAGGCACTGAGGATGCCCTCCTACCCCAAAGTATTGAGAAACTGAGGGTGCCCTCCTACCTCAAAGTATTGAGGCACTGAGGATGCCCTCCTAACTCTCCACTCCAAGGTATTAAGGAACTGAGGATGCCCTCCTACCTCGCCACGCTAAGGTATCAAGGCACTAAGGATGCCCTCCTACCCCAAAGTATTGAGGCACCGAGGATGCCCTCCTAACTCTCTACTCCAAGGTATTAAGGAACTGAGGATGCCCTCCTACCTCTCCACGCTAAGGTATCAAGGCACTGAGGATGCCCTCCTACCCCAAAGTATTGAGGCACTGAGGGTGCCCTCCTACCTCAAAGTATTGAGGCACTGAGGGTGCCTTCCTACCTCAAAGTATTGAGGCACTGAGTATGCCCTCCTAACTTTCTACTCCAAGGTATTAAGGAACTGAGGATGCCCTCCTACCTCTCCACGCTAAGGTATCAAGGCACTGAGGATGCCCTCCTACCCCAAAGTATTGAGGCACTGAGGATGCCCTCCTAACTCTCTACTCCAAGGTATTAAGGAACTGAGGATGCCCTCCTACCTCTCCACGCTAAGGTATGACGGCACTGAGGATGCCCTCCTACCCCAAAGTATTGAGGCACTGAGGGTGCCCTCCTACCTCAAAGTATTGAGGCACTGAGAATGCCCTCCTAACTCTCCACTCCAAGGTATTAAGGAACTGAGGATGCCCTCCTACCTCTCCACGCTAAGGTATCAAGGCACTGAGGATGCCCTCCTACCCCAAAGTATTAAGAAACTGAGGGTGCCCACCTACCCCAAAGTATTGAGGCACTGAGGATGCCCTCCTAACTCTCCACTCCAAGGTATTAAGGAACTGAGGATGCCCTCCTACCTCTCCACGCTAAGGTATCAAGGCACTGAGGATGCCATCCTACCCCAAAGTATTGAGAAACTGAGGGTGCCCTCCTACCTCAAAGTATTGAGGCACTGAGGATGCCCTCCTAACTCTCTACTCCAAGGTATTAAGGATCTGAGGATGCCCTCCTACCTCTCCACGCTAATGTATCGAGGCACTGAGGATGCCCTCCTACCCCTCTACCCCAAAGTATTGAGAAACTGTGGGTGCCCACCTACCCCAAAGTATTGAGGCACTGAGGATGCCCTCCTAACTCTCCACTCCAAGGTATTAAAGAACTGAGGATGCCCTTCTACCTCTCCACGCTAAGGTATCAAGGCACTGAGGATGCCCTCCTACCCCAAAGTATTGAGAAACTGAGGGTGCCCTCCTACCTCAAAGTATTGAGGCACTGAGGATGCCCTCCTAACTCTCCACTCCAAGGTAATAAAGAACTGAGGATGCCCTCCTACCTATACACGCTAAGGTATCAAGGCACTGAGGATGCCCTCCTACCCCAAAGTATTGAGGCACTGAGGATGCCCTCCTAACTCTCTACTCCAAGGTATTAAGGAACTGAGGATGCCCTCCTACCTCTCCACGTTAAAGTATCGAGGCACTGAGAATGCCCTCCTAACTCTTCACTCCAAGGCATTAAGGAACTGAGGATGCCCTCCTACCTCTCCACGCTAAGGTATCGAGGCACTGAGAATGCCATCCTACCCCTCTACCCCAAAGTATTGAGAAACTGAGGGTGCCCACCTACCCCAAAGTATTGAGGCACTGAGGATGCCCTCCTAACTCTCCACTCCAAGGTATTAAGGAACTGAGGATGCCCTCCTACCTCTCCACGCTAAGGTATCAAGGCACTGAGGATGCCCTCCTACCCCTCTACCCCAAAGTATTGAGAAACAGAGGGTGCCCTCCTACCTCAAAGTATTGAGGCACTGAGGATGCCCTCCTAACTCTCTACTCCAAGGTATTAAGGAACTGAGGATGCCCTCCTACCTCTCCACGCTAATGTATCGAGGCACTGAGGATGCCCTCCTACCCCTCTACCCCAAAGTATTGAGAAACTGAGGGTGCCCACCTACCCCAAAGTATTGAGGCACTGAGGATGCCCTCCTAACTCTCCACTCCAAGGTATTAAGGAACTGAGGATGCCCTCCTACCTCTCCACGCTAAGGTATCAAGGCACTGAGGATGCCCTCCTACCCCAAAGTATTGAGGCACTGAGGATGCCCTCCTAACTCTCTACTCCAAGGTATTAAGGAACTGAGGATGCCCTCCTACCTCTCCACGCTAAGGTATCAAGGCACTGAGGATGCCCTCCTACCCCAAAGTATTGAGGCACTGAGGATGCCCTCCTAACTCTCTACTCCAAGGTATTAAGGAACTGAGGATGCCCTCCTACCTCTCCACGCTAAGGTATGACGGCACTGAGGATGCCCTCCTACCCCAAAGTATTGAGGCACTGAGGGTGCCCTCCTACCTCAAAGTATTGAGGCACTGAGAATGCCCTCCTAACTCTCCACTCCAAGGTATTAAGGAACTGAGGATGCCCTCCTACCTCTCCACGCTAAGGTATCAAGGCACTGAGGATGCCCTCCTACCCCAAAGTATTAAGAAACTGAGGGTGCCCACCTACCCCAAAGTATTGAGGCACTGAGGATGCCCTCCTAACTCTCCACTCCAAGGTATTAAGGAACTGAGGATGCCCTCCTACCTCTCCACGCTAAGGTATCAAGGCACTGAGGATGCCATCCTACCCCAAAGTATTGAGAAACTGAGGGTGCCCTCCTACCTCAAAGTATTGAGGCACTGAGGATGCCCTCCTAACTCTCTACTCCAAGGTATTAAGGATCTGAGGATGCCCTCCTACCTCTCCACGCTAATGTATCGAGGCACTGAGGATGCCCTCCTACCCCTCTACCCCAAAGTATTGAGAAACTGTGGGTGCCCACCTACCCCAAAGTATTGAGGCACTGAGGATGCCCTCCTAACTCTCCACTCCAAGGTATTAAAGAACTGAGGATGCCCTTCTACCTCTCCACGCTAAGGTATCAAGGCACTGAGGATGCCCTCCTACCCCAAAGTATTGAGAAACTGAGGGTGCCCTCCTACCTCAAAGTATTGAGGCACTGAGGATGCCCTCCTAACTCTCCACTCCAAGGTAATAAAGAACTGAGGATGCCCTCCTACCTATACACGCTAAGGTATCAAGGCACTGAGGATGCCCTCCTACCCCAAAGTATTGAGGCACTGAGGATGCCCTCCTAACTCTCTACTCCAAGGTATTAAGGAACTGAGGATGCCCTCCTACCTCTCCACGTTAAAGTATCGAGGCACTGAGAATGCCCTCCTAACTCTTCACTCCAAGGCATTAAGGAACTGAGGATGCCCTCCTACCTCTCCACGCTAAGGTATCGAGGCACTGAGAATGCCATCCTACCCCTCTACCCCAAAGTATTGAGAAACTGAGGGTGCCCACCTACCCCAAAGTATTGAGGCACTGAGGATGCCCTCCTAACTCTCCACTCCAAGGTATTAAGGAACTGAGGATGCCCTCCTACCTCTCCACGCTAAGGTATCAAGGCACTGAGGATGCCCTCCTACCCCTCTACCCCAAAGTATTGAGAAACAGAGGGTGCCCTCCTACCTCAAAGTATTGAGGCACTGAGGATGCCCTCCTAACTCTCTACTCCAAGGTATTAAGGAACTGAGGATGCCCTCCTACCTCTCCACGCTAATGTATCGAGGCACTGAGGATGCCCTCCTACCCCTCTACCCCAAAGTATTGAGAAACTGAGGGTGCCCACCTACCCCAAAGTATTGAGGCACTGAGGATGCCCTCCTAACTCTCCACTCCAAGGTATTAAGGAACTGAGGATGCCCTCCTACCTCTCCACGCTAAGGTATCAAGGCACTGAGGATGCCCTCCTACCCCAAAGTATTGAGGCACTGAGGATGCCCTCCTAACTCTCTACTCCAAGGTATTAAGGAACTGAGGATGCCCTCCTACCTCTCCACGCTAAGGTATCAAGGCACTGAGGATGCCCTCCTACCCCAAAGTATTGAGGCACTGAGGGTGCCCTCCTACCTCAAAGTATTGAGGCACTGAGGGTGCCCTCCTACCTCAAAGTATTGAGGCACTGAGAATGCCCTCCTAACTCTCTACTCCAAGGTATTAAGGAACTGAGGATGCCCTCCTACCTCTCCACGCTAAGGTCTCAAGGCACTGAGGATGCCCTCCTACCCCAAAGTATTGAGGCACTGAGGATGCCCTCCTACCTCTCCACGCTAAGGTATCAAGGCACTGAGGGTGCCCTCCTACCCCAAAGTATTGAGGCACTGAGGATGCCCTCCTAACTCTCTACTCCAAGGTATCAAGGCACTGAGGATGCCCTCCTACCTCTCTACGCTAATGTATCGAGGCACTGAGGATGCCCTCCTACCCCTCTACCCCAAAGTATTGAGAAACTGAGGGTGCCCACCTACCCCAAAGTATTGAGGCACTTAGGATGCCCTCCTAACTCTCCACTCCAAGGTATTAAGGAACTGAGGATGCCCTCCTTCCTCTCCACGCTAAGGTATCAAGGCACTGAGGATGCCCTCCTACCCCAAAGTATTGAGAAACTGAGGGTGCCCTCCTACCTCAAAGTATTGAGGCACTGAGGATGCCCTCCTAACTCTCCACTCCAAGGTAATAAGGAACTGAGGATGCCCTCCTACCTCTCCACGCTAAGGTATCAAGGCACTGAGGATGCCCTCCTACCCCAAAGTATTGAGGCACTGAGGATGCCCTCCTAACTCTCTACTCCAAGGTATTAAGGAACTGAGGATGCCCTCCTACCTCTCCACGTTAAAGTATCGAGGCACTGAGAATGCCCTCCTAACTCTTCACTCCAAGGCATTAAGGAACTGAGGATGCCCTCCTACCTCTCCACGCTAAGGTATCGAGGCACTGAGAATGCCCTCCTACCCCTCTACCCCAAAGTATTGAGAAACTGAGGGTGCCCACCTACCCCAAAGTATTGAGGCACTGAGGATGCCCTCCTAACTCTCCACTCCAAGGTATTAAGGAACTGAGGATGCCCTCCTACCTCTCCACGCTAAGGTATCAAGGCACTGAGGATGCCCTCCTACCCCTCTACCCCAAAGTATTGAGAAACTGAGGGTGCCCTCCTACCTCAAAGTATTGAGGCACTGAGGATGCCCTCCTAACTCTCTACTCCAAGGTATTAAGGAACTGAGGATGCCCTCCTACCTCTCCACGCTAATGTATCGAGGCACTGAGGATGCCCTCCTACCCCTCTACCCCAAAGTATTGAGAAACTGAGGGTGCCCACCTACCCCAAAGTATTGAGGCACTGAGGATGCCCTCCTAACTCTCCACTCCAAGGTATTAAGGAACTGAGGATGCCCTCCTACCTCTTCACGCTAAGGTATCAAGGCACTGAGGATGCCCTCCTACCCCAAAGTATTGAGAAACTGAGGGTGCCCTCCTACCTCAAAGTATTGAGGCACTGAGGATGCCCTCCTAACTCTCCACTCCAAGGTATTAAGGAACTGAGGATGCCCTCCTACCTCTCCACGCTAAGGTATCAAGGCACTGAGGATGCCCTCCTACCCCAAAGTATTGAGGCACTGAGGATGCCCTCCTAACTCTCTACTCCAAGGTATTAAGGAACTGAGGATGCCCTCCTACCTCTCCACGCTAAGGTATCAAGGCACTGAGGATGCCCTCCTACCCCAAAGTATTGAGGCACTGAGGGTGCCCTCCTACCTCAAAGTATTGAGGCACTGAGGGTGCCCTCCTATCTCAAAGTATTGAGGCACTGAGAATGCCCTCCTAACTCTCTACTCCAAGGTATTAAGGAACTGAGGATGCCCTCCTACCTCTCCACGCTAAGGTATCAAGGCACTGAGGATGCCCTCCTACCCCAAAGTATTGAGGCACTGAGGATGCCCTCCTAACTCTCTTCTCCAAGGTATTAAGGAACTGAGGATGCCCTCCTACCTCTCCACGCTAAGATATCACGGCACTGAGGATGCCCTCCTACCCCAAAGTATTGAGGCACTGAGGGTGCCCTCCTACCTCAAAGTATTGAGGCACTGAGAATGCCCTCCTAACTCTCCACTCCAAGGTATTAAGGAACTGAGGATGCCCTCCTACCTCTCCACGCTAAGGTATCAAGGCACTGAGGATGCCCTCCTACCCCAAAGTATTAAGAAACTGAGGGTGCCCACCTACCCCAAAGTATTGAGGCACTGAGGATGCCCTCCTAACTCTCCACTCCAAGGTATTAAGGAACTGAGGATGCCCTCCTACCTCTCCACGCTAAGGTATCAAGGCACTGAGGATGCCCTCCTACCCCAAAGTATTGAGAAACTGAGGGTGCCCTCCTACCTCAAAGTATTGAGGCACTGAGGATGCCCTCCTAACTCTCTACTCCAAGGTATTAAGGATCTGAGGATGCCCTCCTACCTCTCCACGCTAATGTATCGAGGCACTGAGGATGCCCTCCTACCCCTCTACCCCAAAGTATTGAGAAACTGAGGGTGCCCACCTACCCCAAAGTATTGAGGCACTGAGGATGCCCTCCTAACTCTCCACTCCAAGGTATTAAGGAACTGAGGATGCCCTCCTACCTCTCCACGCTAAGGTATCAAGGCACTGAGGATGCCCTCCTACCCCAAAGTATTGAGAAACTGAGGGTGCCCTCCTACCTCAAAGTATTGAGGCACTGAGGATGCCCTCCTAACTCTCCACTCCAAGGTAATAAGGAACTGAGGATGCCCTCCTACCTCTCCACGCTAAGGTATCAAGGCACTGAGGATGCCCTCCTACCCCAAAGTATTGAGGCACTGAGGATGCCCTCCTAACTCTCTACTCCAAGGTATTAAGGAACTGAGGATGCCCTCCTACCTCTCCACGTTAAAGTATCGAGGCACTGAGAATGCCCTCCTAACTCTTCACTCCAAGGCATTAAGGAACTGAGGATGCCCTCCTACCTCTCCACGCTAAGGTATCGAGGCACTGAGAATGCCCTCCTACCCCTCTACCCCAAAGTATTGAGAAACTGAGGGTGCCCACCTACCCCAAAGTATTGAGGCACTGAGGATGCCCTCCTAACTCTCCACTCCAAGGTATTAAGGAACTGAGGATGCCCTCCTACCTCTCCACGCTAAGGTATCAAGGAACTGAGGATGCCCTCCTACCCCTCTACCCCAAAGTATTGAGAAACAGAGGGTGCCCTCCTACCTCAAAGTATTGAGGCACTGAGGATGCCCTCCTAACTCTCTACTCCAAGGTATTAAGGAACTGAGGATGCCCTCCTACCTCTCCACGCTAATGTATCGAGGCACTGAGGATGCCCTCCTACCCCTCTACCCCAAAGTATTGAAAAACTGAGGGTGCCCACCTACCCCAAAGTATTGAGGCACTGAGGATGCCCTCCTAACTCTCCACTCCAAGGTATTAAGGAACTGAGGATGCCCTCCTACCTCTCCACGCTAAGGTATCAAGGCACTGAGGATGCCCTCCTACCCCAAAGTATTGAGAAACTGAGGGTGCCCTCCTACCTCAAAGTATTGAGGCACTGAGGATGCCCTCCTAACTCTCCACTCCAAGGTATTAAGGAACTGAGGATGCCCTCCTACCTCTCCACGCTAAGGTATCAAGGCACTGAGGATGCCCTCCTACCCCAAAGTATTGAGGCACTGAGGATGCACTCCTAACTCTCTACTCCAAGGTATTAAGGAACTGAGGATGCCCTCCTACCTCTCCACGCTAAGGTATCAAGGCACTGAGGATGCCCTCCTACCCCAAAGTATTGAGGCACTGAGGGTGCCCTCCTACCTCAAAGTATTGAGGCACTGAGGGTGCCCTCCTACCTCAAAGTATTGAGGCACTGAGAATGCCCTCCTAACTCTCTACTCCAAGGTATTAAGGAACTGAGGATGCCCTCCTACCTCTCCACGCTAAGGTCTCAAGGCACTGAGGATGCCCTCCTACCCCAAAGTATTGAGGCACTGAGGATGCCCTCCTACCTCTCCACGCTAAGGTATCAAGGCACTGAGGGTGCCCTCCTACCCCAAAGTATTGAGGCACTGAGGATGCCCTCCTAACTCTCTACTCCAAGGTATCAAGGCACTGAGGATGCCCTCCTACCTCTCTACGCTAATGTATCGAGGCACTGAGGATGCCCTCCTACCCCTCTACCCCAAAGTATTGAGAAACTGAGGGTGCCCACCTACCCCAAAGTATTGAGGCACTTAGGATGCCCTCCTAACTCTCCACTCCAAGGTATTAAGGAACTGAGGATGCCCTCCTTCCTCTCCACGCTAAGGTATCAAGGCACTGAGGATGCCCTCCTACCCCAAAGTATTGAGAAACTGAGGGTGCCCTCCTACCTCAAAGTATTGAGGCACTGAGGATGCCCTCCTAACTCTCCACTCCAAGGTAATAAGGAACTGAGGATGCCCTCCTACCTCTCCACGCTAAGGTATCAAGGCACTGAGGATGCCCTCCTACCCCAAAGTATTGAGGCACTGAGGATGCCCTCCTAACTCTCTACTCCAAGGTATTAAGGAACTGAGGATGCCCTCCTACCTCTCCACGTTAAAGTATCGAGGCACTGAGAATGCCCTCCTAACTCTTCACTCCAAGGCATTAAGGAACTGAGGATGCCCTCCTACCTCTCCACGCTAAGGTATCGAGGCACTGAGAATGCCCTCCTACCCCTCTACCCCAAAGTATTGAGAAACTGAGGGTGCCCACCTACCCCAAAGTATTGAGGCACTGAGGATGCCCTCCTAACTCTCCACTCCAAGGTATTAAGGAACTGAGGATGCCCTCCTACCTCTCCACGCTAAGGTATCAAGGCACTGAGGATGCCCTCCTACCCCTCTACCCCAAAGTATTGAGAAACTGAGGGTGCCCTCCTACCTCAAAGTATTGAGGCACTGAGGATGCCCTCCTAACTCTCTACTCCAAGGTATTAAGGAACTGAGGATGCCCTCCTACCTCTCCACGCTAATGTATCGAGGCACTGAGGATGCCCTCCTACCCCTCTACCCCAAAGTATTGAGAAACTGAGGGTGCCCACCTACCCCAAAGTATTGAGGCACTGAGGATGCCCTCCTAACTCTCCACTCCAAGGTATTAAGGAACTGAGGATGCCCTCCTACCTCTTCACGCTAAGGTATCAAGGCACTGAGGATGCCCTCCTACCCCAAAGTATTGAGAAACTGAGGGTGCCCTCCTACCTCAAAGTATTGAGGCACTGAGGATGCCCTCCTAACTCTCCACTCCAAGGTATTAAGGAACTGAGGATGCCCTCCTACCTCTCCACGCTAAGGTATCAAGGCACTGAGGATGCCCTCCTACCCCAAAGTATTGAGGCACTGAGGATGCCCTCCTAACTCTCTACTCCAAGGTATTAAGGAACTGAGGATGCCCTCCTACCTCTCCACGCTAAGGTATCAAGGCACTGAGGATGCCCTCCTACCCCAAAGTATTGAGGCACTGAGGGTGCCCTCCTACCTCAAAGTATTGAGGCACTGAGGGTGCCCTCCTATCTCAAAGTATTGAGGCACTGAGAATGCCCTCCTAACTCTCTACTCCAAGGTATTAAGGAACTGAGGATGCCCTCCTACCTCTCCACGCTAAGGTATCAAGGCACTGAGGATGCCCTCCTACCCCAAAGTATTGAGGCACTGAGGGTGCCCTCCTACCTCAAAGTATTGAGGCACTGAGGGTGCCCTCCTACCTCAAAGTATTGAGGCACTGAGAATGCCCTCCTAACTTTCTACTCCAAGGTATTAAGGAACTGAGGATGCCCTCCTACCTCTCCACGCTAAGGTATCAAGGCACTGAGGATGCCCTCCTACCCCAAAGTATTGAGGCACTGAGGATGCCCTCCTAACTCTCTACTCCAAGGTATTAAGGAACTGAGGATGCCCTCCTACCTCTCCACGCTAAGGTATGACGGCACTGAGGATGCCCTCCTACCCCAAAGTATTGAGGCACTGAGGGTGCCCTCCTACCTCAAAGTATTGAGGCACTGAGAATGCCCTCCTAACTCTCCACTCCAAGGTATTAAGGAACTGAGGATGCCCTCCTACCTCTCCACGCTAAGGTATCAAGGCACTGAGGATGCCCTCCTACCCCAAAGTATTAAGAAACTGAGGGTGCCCACCTACCCCAAAGTATTGAGGCACTGAGGATGCCCTCCTAACTCTCCACTCCAAGGTATTAAGGAACTGAGGATGCCCTCCTACCTCTCCACGCTAAGGTATCAAGGCACTGAGGATGCCCTCCTACCCCAAAGTATTGAGAAACTGAGGGTGCCCTCCTACCTCAAAGTATTGAGGCACTGAGGATGCCCTCCTAACTCTCTACTCCAAGGTATTAAGGATCTGAGGATGCCCTCCTACCTCTCCACGCTAATGTATCGAGGCACTGAGGATGCCCTCCTACCCCTCTACCCCAAAGTATTGAGAAACTGTGGGTGCCCACCTACCCCAAAGTATTGAGGCACTGAGGATGCCCTCCTAACTCTCCACTCCAAGGTATTAAGGAACTGAGGATGCCCTTCTACCTCTCCACGCTAAGGTATCAAGGCACTGAGGATGCCCTCCTACCCCAAAGTATTGAGAAACTGAGGGTGCCCTCCTACCTCAAAGTATTGAGGCACTGAGGATGCCCTCCTAACTCTCCACTCCAAGGTAATAAGGAACTGAGGATGCCCTCCTACCTATACACGCTAAGGTATCAAGGCACTGAGGATGCCCTCCTACCCCAAAGTATTGAGGCACTGAGGATGCCCTCCTAACTCTCTACTCCAAGGTATTAAGGAACTGAGGATGCCCTCCTACCTCTCCACGTTAAAGTATCGAGGCACTGAGAATGCCCTCCTAACTCTTCACTCCAAGGCATTAAGGAACTGAGGATGCCCTCCTACCTCTCCACGCTAAGGTATCGAGGCACTGAGAATGCCATCCTACCCCTCTACCCCAAAGTATTGAGAAACTGAGGGTGCCCACCTACCCCAAAGTATTGAGGCACTGAGGATGCCCTCCTAACTCTCCACTCCAAGGTATTAAGGAACTGAGGATGCCCTCCTACCTCTCCACGCTAAGGTATCAAGGCACTGAGGATGCCCTCCTACCCCTCTACCCCAAAGTATTGAGAAACAGAGGGTGCCCTCCTACCTCAAAGTATTGAGGCACTGAGGATGCCCTCCTAACTCTCTACTCCAAGGTATTAAGGAACTGAGGATGCCCTCCTACCTCTCCACGCTAATGTATCGAGGCACTGAGGATGCCCTCCTACCCCTCTACCCCAAAGTATTGAGAAACTGAGGGTGCCCACCTATCCCAAAGTATTGAGGCACTGAGGATGCCCTCCTAACTCTCCACTCCAAGGTATTAAGGAACTGAGGATGCCCTCCTACCTCTCCACGCTAAGGTATCAAGGCACTGAGGATGCCCTCCTACCTCAAAGTATTGAGGCACTGAGGATGCCCTCCTAACTCTCTACTCCAAGGTATTAAGGAACTGAGGATGCCCTCCTACCTCTCCACGCTAAGGTATCAAGGCACTGAGGATGCCCTCCTACCCCAAAGTATTGAGGCACTGAGGGTGCCCTCCTACCTCAAAGTATTGAGGCACTGAGGGTGCCCTCCTACCTCAAAGTATTGAGGCACTGAGAATGCCCTCCTAACTCTCTACTCCAAGGTATTAAGGAACTGAGGATGCCCTCCTACCTCTCCACGCTAAGGTCTCAAGGCACTGAGGATGCCCTCCTACCCCAAAGTATTGAGGCACTGAGGATGCCCTCCTACCTCTCCACGCTAAGGTATCAAGGCACTGAGGGTGCCCTCCTACCCCAAAGTATTGAGAAACTGAGGGTGCCCTCCTACCTCAAAGTATTGAGGCACTGAGGATGCCCTCCTAACTCTCCACTCCAAGGTATTAAGGAACTGAGGATGCCCTCCTACCTCTCCACGCTAAGGTATCAAGGCACTGAGGATGCCCTCCTACCCCAAAGTATTGAGGCACTGAGGATGCCCTCCTAACTCTCTACTCCAAGGTATTAAGGAACTGAGGATGCCCTCCTACCTCTCCACGCTAAGGTATCAAGGCACTGAGGATGCCCTCCTACCCCAAAGTATTGAGGCACTGAGGGTGCCCTCCTACCTCAAAGTATTGAGGCACTGAGGGTGCCCTCCTATCTCAAAGTATTGAGGCACTGAGGATGCCCTCCTAACTCTCCACTCCAAGGTATTAAGGAACTGAGGATGCCCTCCTACCTCTCCACGCTAAGGTATCAAGGCACTGAGGATGCCCTCCTACCCCAAAGTATTGAGGCACTGAGGATGCCCTCCTAACTCTCTACTCCAAGGTATTAAGGAACTGAGGATGCCCTCCTACCTCTCCACGCTAAGGTATCAAGGCACTGAGGATGCCCTCCTACCCCAAAGTATTGAGGCACTGAGGGTGCCCTCCTACCTCAAAGTATTGAGGCACTGAGGGTGCCTTCCTACCTCAAAGTATTGAGGCACTGAGAATGCCCTCCTAACTTTCTACTCCAAGGTATTAAGGAACTGAGGATGCCCTCCTACCTCTCCACGCTAAGGTATCAAGGCACTGAGGATGCCCTCCTACCCCAAAGTATTGAGGCACTGAGGATGCCCTCCTAACTCTCTACTCCAAGGTATTAAGGAACTGAGGATGCCCTCCTACATCTCCACGCTAAGGTATGACGGCACTGAGGATGCCCTCCTACCCCAAAGTATTGAGGCACTGAGGGTGCCCTCCTACCTCAAAGTATTGAGGCACTGAGAATGCCCTCCTAACTCTCCACTCCAAGGTATTAAGGAACTGAGGATGCCCTCCTACCTCTCCACGCTAAGGTATCAAGGCACTGAGGATGCCCTCCTACCCCAAAGTATTAAGAAACTGAGGGTGCCCACCTACCCCAAAGTATTGAGGCACTGAGGATGCCCTCCTAACTCTCCACTCCAAGGTATTAAGGAACTGAGGATGCCCTCCTACCTCTCCACGCTAAGGTATCAAGGCACTGAGGATGCCATCCTACCCCAAAGTATTGAGAAACTGAGGGTGCCCTCCTACCTCAAAGTATTGAGGCACTGAGGATGCCCTCCTAACTCTCTACTCCAAGGTATTAAGGATCTGAGGATGCCCTCCTACCTCTCCACGCTAATGTATCGAGGCACTGAGGATGCCCTCCTACCCCTCTACCCCAAAGTATTGAGAAACTGTGGGTGCCCACCTACCCCAAAGTATTGAGGCACTGAGGATGCCCTCCTAACTCTCCACTCCAAGGTATTAAAGAACTGAGGATGCCCTTCTACCTCTCCACGCTAAGGTATCAAGGCACTGAGGATGCCCTCCTACCCCAAAGTATTGAGAAACTGAGGGTGCCCTCCTACCTCAAAGTATTGAGGCACTGAGGATGCCCTCCTAACTCTCCACTCCAAGGTAATAAAGAACTGAGGATGCCCTCCTACCTATACACGCTAAGGTATCAAGGCACTGAGGATGCCCTCCTACCCCAAAGTATTGAGGCACTGAGGATGCCCTCCTAACTCTCTACTCCAAGGTATTAAGGAACTGAGGATGCCCTCCTACCTCTCCACGCTAAGGTATCAAGGCACTGAGGATGCCCTCCTACCCCAAAGTATTGAGGCACTGAGGGTGCCCTCCTACCTCAAAGTATTGAGGCACTGAGGGTGCCCTCCTATCTCAAAGTATTGAGGCACTGAGGATGCCCTCCTAACTCTCCACTCCAAGGTATTAAGGAACTGAGGATGCCCTCCTACCTCTCCACGCTAAGGTATCAAGGCACTGAGGATGCCCTCCTACCCCAAAGTATTGAGGCACTGAGGATGCCCTCCTAACTCTCTACTCCAAGGTATTAAGGAACTGAGGATGCCCTCCTACCTCTCCACGCTAAGGTATCAAGGCACTGAGGATGCCCTCCTACCCCAAAGTATTGAGGCACTGAGGGTGCCCTCCTACCTCAAAGTATTGAGGCACTGAGGGTGCCTTCCTACCTCAAAGTATTGAGGCACTGAGAATGCCCTCCTAACTTTCTACTCCAAGGTATTAAGGAACTGAGGATGCCCTCCTACCTCTCCACGCTAAGGTATCAAGGCACTGAGGATGCCCTCCTACCCCAAAGTATTGAGGCACTGAGGATGCCCTCCTAACTCTCTACTCCAAGGTATTAAGGAACTGAGGATGCCCTCCTACATCTCCACGCTAAGGTATGACGGCACTGAGGATGCCCTCCTACCCCAAAGTATTGAGGCACTGAGGGTGCCCTCCTACCTCAAAGTATTGAGGCACTGAGAATGCCCTCCTAACTCTCCACTCCAAGGTATTAAGGAACTGAGGATGCCCTCCTACCTCTCCACGCTAAGGTATCAAGGCACTGAGGATGCCCTCCTACCCCAAAGTATTAAGAAACTGAGGGTGCCCACCTACCCCAAAGTATTGAGGCACTGAGGATGCCCTCCTAACTCTCCACTCCAAGGTATTAAGGAACTGAGGATGCCCTCCTACCTCTCCACGCTAAGGTATCAAGGCACTGAGGATGCCATCCTACCCCAAAGTATTGAGAAACTGAGGGTGCCCTCCTACCTCAAAGTATTGAGGCACTGAGGATGCCCTCCTAACTCTCTACTCCAAGGTATTAAGGATCTGAGGATGCCCTCCTACCTCTCCACGCTAATGTATCGAGGCACTGAGGATGCCCTCCTACCCCTCTACCCCAAAGTATTGAGAAACTGTGGGTGCCCACCTACCCCAAAGTATTGAGGCACTGAGGATGCCCTCCTAACTCTCCACTCCAAGGTATTAAAGAACTGAGGATGCCCTTCTACCTCTCCACGCTAAGGTATCAAGGCACTGAGGATGCCCTCCTACCCCAAAGTATTGAGAAACTGAGGGTGCCCTCCTACCTCAAAGTATTGAGGCACTGAGGATGCCCTCCTAACTCTCCACTCCAAGGTAATAAAGAACTGAGGATGCCCTCCTACCTATACACGCTAAGGTATCAAGGCACTGAGGATGCCCTCCTACCCCAAAGTATTGAGGCACTGAGGATGCCCTCCTAACTCTCTACTCCAAGGTATTAAGGAACTGAGGATGCCCTCCTACCTCTCCACGTTAAAGTATCGAGGCACTGAGAATGCCCTCCTAACTCTTCACTCCAAGGCATTAAGGAACTGAGGATGCCCTCCTACCTCTCCACGCTAAGGTATCGAGGCACTGAGAATGCCATCCTACCCCTCTACCCCAAAGTATTGAGAAACTGAGGGTGCCCACCTACCCCAAAGTATTGAGGCACTGAGGATGCCCTCCTAACTCTCCACTCCAAGGTATTAAGGAACTGAGGATGCCCTCCTACCTCTCCACGCTAAGGTATCAAGGCACTGAGGATGCCCTCCTACCCCTCTACCCCAAAGTATTGAGAAACAGAGGGTGCCCTCCTACCTCAAAGTATTGAGGCACTGAGGATGCCCTCCTAACTCTCTACTCCAAGGTATTAAGGAACTGAGGATGCCCTCCTACCTCTCCACGCTAATGTATCGAGGCACTGAGGATACCCTCCTACCCCTCTACCCCAAAGTATTGAGAAACTGAGGGTGCCCACCTACCCCAAAGTATTGAGGCACTGAGGATGCCCTCCTAACTCTCCACTCCAAGGTATTAAGGAACTGAGGATGCCCTCCTACCTCTCCACGCTAAGGTATCAAGGCACTGAGGATGCCCTCCTACCCCAAAGTATTGAGGCACTGAGGATGCCCTCCTAACTCTCTACTCCAAGGTATTAAGGAACTGAGGATGCCCTCCTACCTCTCCACGCTAAGGTATCAAGGCACTGAGGATGCCCTCCTACCCCAAAGTATTGAGGCACTGAGGGTGCCCTCCTACCTCAAAGTATTGAGGCACTGAGGGTGCCCTCCTACCTCAAAGTATTGAGGCACTGAGAATGCCCTCCTAACTCTCTACTCCAAGGTATTAAGGAACTGAGGATGCCCTCCTACCTCTCCACGCTAAGGTCTCAAGGCACTGAGGATGCCCTCCTACCCCAAAGTATTGAGGCACTGAGGATGCCCTCCTACCTCTCCACGCTAAGGTATCAAGGCACTGAGGGTGCCCTCCTACCCCAAAGTATTGAGGCACTGAGGATGCCCTCCTAACTCTCTACTCCAAGGTATCAAGGCACTGAGGATGCCCTCCTACCTCTCTACGCTAATGTATCGAGGCACTGAGGATGCCCTCCTACCCCTCTACCCCAAAGTATTGAGAAACTGAGGGTGCCCACCTACCCCAAAGTATTGAGGCACTTAGGATGCCCTCCTAACTCTCCACTCCAAGGTATTAAGGAACTGAGGATGCCCTCCTTCCTCTCCACGCTAAGGTATCAAGGCACTGAGGATGCCCTCCTACCCCAAAGTATTGAGAAACTGAGGGTGCCCTCCTACCTCAAAGTATTGAGGCACTGAGGATGCCCTCCTAACTCTCCACTCCAAGGTAATAAGGAACTGAGGATGCCCTCCTACCTCTCCACGCTAAGGTATCAAGGCACTGAGGATGCCCTCCTACCCCAAAGTATTGAGGCACTGAGGATGCCCTCCTAACTCTCTACTCCAAGGTATTAAGGAACTGAGGATGCCCTCCTACCTCTCCACGTTAAAGTATCGAGGCACTGAGAATGCCCTCCTAACTCTTCACTCCAAGGCATTAAGGAACTGAGGATGCCCTCCTACCTCTCCACGCTAAGGTATCGAGGCACTGAGAATGCCCTCCTACCCCTCTACCCCAAAGTATTGAGAAACTGAGGGTGCCCACCTACCCCAAAGTATTGAGGCACTGAGGATGCCCTCCTAACTCTCCACTCCAAGGTATTAAGGAACTGAGGATGCCCTCCTACCTCTCCACGCTAAGGTATCAAGGCACTGAGGATGCCCTCCTACCCCTCTACCCCAAAGTATTGAGAAACTGAGGGTGCCCTCCTACCTCAAAGTATTGAGGCACTGAGGATGCCCTCCTAACTCTCTACTCCAAGGTATTAAGGAACTGAGGATGCCCTCCTACCTCTCCACGCTAATGTATCGAGGCACTGAGGATGCCCTCCTACCCCTCTACCCCAAAGTATTGAGAAACTGAGGGTGCCCACCTACCCCAAAGTATTGAGGCACTGAGGATGCCCTCCTAACTCTCCACTCCAAGGTATTAAGGAACTGAGGATGCCCTCCTACCTCTTCACGCTAAGGTATCAAGGCACTGAGGATGCCCTCCTACCCCAAAGTATTGAGAAACTGAGGGTGCCCTCCTACCTCAAAGTATTGAGGCACTGAGGATGCCCTCCTAACTCTCCACTCCAAGGTATTAAGGAACTGAGGATGCCCTCCTACCTCTCCACGCTAAGGTATCAAGGCACTGAGGATGCCCTCCTACCCCAAAGCATTGAGGCACTGAGGATGCCCTCCTAACTCTCTACTCCAAGGTATTAAGGAACTGAGGATGCCCTCCTACCTCTCCACGCTAAGGTATCAAGGCACTGAGGATGCCCTCCTACCCCAAAGTATTGAGGCACTGAGGGTGCCCTCCTACCTCAAAGTATTGAGGCACTGAGGGTGCCCTCCTATCTCAAAGTATTGAGGCACTGAGAATGCCCTCCTAACTCTCTACTCCAAGGTATTAAGGAACTGAGGATGCCCTCCTACCTCTCCACGCTAAGGTATCAAGGCACTGAGGATGCCCTCCTACCCCAAAGTATTGAGGCACTGAGGATGCCCTCCTAACTCTCTTCTCCAAGGTATTAAGGAACTGAGGATGCCCTCCTACCTCTCCACGCTAAGGTATCACGGCACTGAGGATGCCCTCCTACCCCAAAGTATTGAGGCACTGAGGGTGCCCTCCTACCTCAAAGTATTGAGGCACTGAGAATGCCCTCCTAACTCTCCACTCCAAGGTATTAAGGAACTGAGGATGCCCTCCTACCTCTCCACGCTAAGGTATCAAGGCACTGAGGATGCCCTCCTACCCCAAAGTATTAAGAAACTGAGGGTGCCCACCTACCCCAAAGTATTGAGGCACTGAGGATGCCCTCCTAACTCTCCACTCCAAGGTATTAAGGAACTGAGGATGCCCTCCTACCTCTCCACGCTAAGGTATCAAGGCACTGAGGATGCCCTCCTACCCCAAAGTATTGAGAAACTGAGGGTGCCCTCCTACCTCAAAGTATTGAGGCACTGAGGATGCCCTCCTAACTCTCTACTCCAAGGTATTAAGGATCTGAGGATGCCCTCCTACCTCTCCACGCTAATGTATCGAGGCACTGAGGATGCCCTCCTACCCCTCTACCCCAAAGTATTGAGAAACTGAGGGTGCCCACCTACCCCAAAGTATTGAGGCACTGAGGATGCCCTCCTAACTCTCCACTCCAAGGTATTAAGGAACTGAGGATGCCCTCCTACCTCTCCACGCTAAGGTATCAAGGCACTGAGGATGCCCTCCTACCCCAAAGTATTGAGAAACTGAGGGTGCCCTCCTACCTCAAAGTATTGAGGCACTGAGGATGCCCTCCTAACTCTCCACTCCAAGGTAATAAGGAACTGAGGATGCCCTCCTACCTCTCCACGCTAAGGTATCAAGGCACTGAGGATGCCCTCCTACCCCAAAGTATTGAGGCACTGAGGATGCCCTCCTAACTCTCTACTCCAAGGTATTAAGGAACTGAGGATGCCCTCCTACCTCTCCACGTTAAAGTATCGAGGCACTGAGAATGCCCTCCTAACTCTTCACTCCAAGGCATTAAGGAACTGAGGATGCCCTCCTACCTCTCCACGCTAAGGTATCGAGGCACTGAGAATGCCCTCCTACCCCTCTACCCCAAAGTATTGAGAAACTGAGGGTGCCCACCTACCCCAAAGTATTGAGGCACTGAGGATGCCCTCCTAACTCTCCACTCCAAGGTATTAAGGAACTGAGGATGCCCTCCTACCTCTCCACGCTAAGGTATCAAGGCACTGAGGATGCCCTCCTACCCCAAAGTATTGAGAAACTGAGGGTGCCCTCCTACCTCAAAGTATTGAGGCACTGAGGATGCCCTCCTAACTCTCCACTCCAAGGTCTTAAGGAACTGAGGATGCCCTCCTACCTCTCCACGCTAAGGTATCAAGGCACTGAGGATGCCCTCCTACCCCAAAGTATTGAGGCACTGAGGATGCCCTCCTAACTCTCTACTCCAAGGTATTAAGGAACTGAGGATGCCCTCCTACCTCTCCACGCTAAGGTATCAAGGCACTGAGGATGCCCTCCTACCCCAAAGTATTGAGGCACTGAGGGTGCCCTCCTACCTCAAAGTATTGAGGCACTGAGGGTGCCCTCCTACCTCAAAGTATTGAGGCACTGAGAATGCCCTCCTAACTCTCTACTCCAAGGTATTAAGGAACTGAGGATGCCCTCCTACCTCTCCACGCTAAGGTCTCAAGGCACTGAGGATGCCCTCCTACCCCAAAGTATTGAGGCACTGAGGATGCCCTCCTACCTCTCCACGCTAAGGTATCAAGGCACTGAGGGTGCCCTCCTACCCCAAAGTATTGAGGCACTGAGGATGCCCTCCTAACTCTCTACTCCAAGGTATCAAGGCACTGAGGATGCCCTCCTACCTCTCTACGCTAATGTATCGAGGCACTGAGGATGCCCTCCTACCCCTCTACCCCAAAGTATTGAGAAACTGAGGGTGCCCACCTACCCCAAAGTATTGAGGCACTTAGGATGCCCTCCTAACTCTCCACTCCAAGGTATTAAGGAACTGAGGATGCCCTCCTTCCTCTCCACGCTAAGGTATCAAGGCACTGAGGATGCCCTCCTACCCCAAAGTATTGAGAAACTGAGGGTGCCCTCCTACCTCAAAGTATTGAGGCACTGAGGATGCCCTCCTAACTCTCCACTCCAAGGTAATAAGGAACTGAGGATGCCCTCCTACCTCTCCACGCTAAGGTATCAAGGCACTGAGGATGCCCTCCTACCCCAAAGTATTGAGGCACTGAGGATGCCCTCCTAACTCTCTACTCCAAGGTATTAAGGAACTGAGGATGCCCTCCTACCTCTCCACGTTAAAGTATCGAGGCACTGAGAATGCCCTCCTAACTCTTCACTCCAAGGCATTAAGGAACTGAGGATGCCCTCCTACCTCTCCACGCTAAGGTATCGAGGCACTGAGAATGCCCTCCTACCCCTCTACCCCAAAGTATTGAGAAACTGAGGGTGCCCACCTACCCCAAAGTATTGAGGCACTGAGGATGCCCTCCTAACTCTCCACTCCAAGGTATTAAGGAACTGAGGATGCCCTCCTACCTCTCCACGCTAAGGTATCAAGGCACTGAGGATGCCCTCCTACCCCTCTACCCCAAAGTATTGAGAAACTGAGGGTGCCCTCCTACCTCAAAGTATTGAGGCACTGAGGATGCCCTCCTAACTCTCTACTCCAAGGTATTAAGGAACTGAGGATGCCCTCCTACCTCTCCACGCTAATGTATCGAGGCACTGAGGATGCCCTCCTACCCCTCTACCCCAAAGTATTGAGAAACTGAGGGTGCCCACCTACCCCAAAGTATTGAGGCACTGAGGATGCCCTCCTAACTCTCCACTCCAAGGTATTAAGGAACTGAGGATGCCCTCCTACCTCTTCACGCTAAGGTATCAAGGCACTGAGGATGCCCTCCTACCCCAAAGTATTGAGAAACTGAGGGTGCCCTCCTACCTCAAAGTATTGAGGCACTGAGGATGCCCTCCTAACTCTCCACTCCAAGGTATTAAGGAACTGAGGATGCCCTCCTACCTCTCCACGCTAAGGTATCAAGGCACTGAGGATGCCCTCCTACCCCAAAGTATTGAGGCACTGAGGATGCCCTCCTAACTCTCTACTCCAAGGTATTAAGGAACTGAGGATGCCCTCCTACCTCTCCACGCTAAGGTATCAAGGCACTGAGGATGCCCTCCTACCCCAAAGTATTGAGGCACTGAGGGTGCCCTCCTACCTCAAAGTATTGAGGCACTGAGGGTGCCCTCCTATCTCAAAGTATTGAGGCACTGAGAATGCCCTCCTAACTCTCTACTCCAAGGTATTAAGGAACTGAGGATGCCCTCCTACCTCTCCACGCTAAGGTATCAAGGCACTGAGGATGCCCTCCTACCCCAAAGTATTGAGGCACTGAGGATGCCCTCCTAACTCTCTTCTCCAAGGTATTAAGGAACTGAGGATGCCCTCCTACCTCTCCACGCTAAGGTATCACGGCACTGAGGATGCCCTCCTACCCCAAAGTATTGAGGCACTGAGGGTGCCCTCCTACCTCAAAGTATTGAGGCACTGAGAATGCCCTCCTAACTCTCCACTCCAAGGTATTAAGGAACTGAGGATGCCCTCCTACCTCTCCACGCTAAGGTATCAAGGCACTGAGGATGCCCTCCTACCCCAAAGTATTAAGAAACTGAGGGTGCCCACCTACCCCAAAGTATTGAGGCACTGAGGATGCCCTCCTAACTCTCCACTCCAAGGTATTAAGGAACTGAGGATGCCCTCCTACCTCTCCACGCTAAGGTATCAAGGCACTGAGGATGCCCTCCTACCCCAAAGTATTGAGAAACTGAGGGTGCCCTCCTACCTCAAAGTATTGAGGCACTGAGGATGCCCTCCTAACTCTCTACTCCAAGGTATTAAGGATCTGAGGATGCCCTCCTACCTCTCCACGCTAATGTATCGAGGCACTGAGGATGCCCTCCTACCCCTCTACCCCAAAGTATTGAGAAACTGAGGGTGCCCACCTACCCCAAAGTATTGAGGCACTGAGGATGCCCTCCTAACTCTCCACTCCAAGGTATTAAGGAACTGAGGATGCCCTCCTACCTCTCCACGCTAAGGTATCAAGGCACTGAGGATGCCCTCCTACCCCAAAGTATTGAGAAACTGAGGGTGCCCTCCTACCTCAAAGTATTGAGGCACTGAGGATGCCCTCCTAACTCTCCACTCCAAGGTAATAAGGAACTGAGGATGCCCTCCTACCTCTCCACGCTAAGGTATCAAGGCACTGAGGATGCCCTCCTACCCCAAAGTATTGAGGCACTGAGGATGCCCTCCTAACTCTCTACTCCAAGGTATTAAGGAACTGAGGATGCCCTCCTACCTCTCCACGTTAAAGTATCGAGGCACTGAGAATGCCCTCCTAACTCTTCACTCCAAGGCATTAAGGAACTGAGGATGCCCTCCTACCTCTCCACGCTAAGGTATCGAGGCACTGAGAATGCCCTCCTACCCCTCTACCCCAAAGTATTGAGAAACTGAGGGTGCCCACCTACCCCAAAGTATTGAGGCACTGAGGATGCCCTCCTAACTCTCCACTCCAAGGTATTAAGGAACTGAGGATGCCCTCCTACCTCTCCACGCTAAGGTATCAAGGAACTGAGGATGCCCTCCTACCCCTCTACCCCAAAGTATTGAGAAACAGAGGGTGCCCTCCTACCTCAAAGTATTGAGGCACTGAGGATGCCCTCCTAACTCTCTACTCCAAGGTATTAAGGAACTGAGGATGCCCTCCTACCTCTCCACGCTAATGTATCGAGGCACTGAGGATGCCCTCCTACCCCTCTACCCCAAAGTATTGAAAAACTGAGGGTGCCCACCTACCCCAAAGTATTGAGGCACTGAGGATGCCCTCCTAACTCTCCACTCCAAGGTATTAAGGAACTGAGGATGCCCTCCTACCTCTCCACGCTAAGGTATCAAGGCACTGAGGATGCCCTCCTACCCCAAAGTATTGAGAAACTGAGGGTGCCCTCCTACCTCAAAGTATTGAGGCACTGAGGATGCCCTCCTAACTCTCCACTCCAAGGTATTAAGGAACTGAGGATGCCCTCCTACCTCTCCACGCTAAGGTATCAAGGCACTGAGGATGCCCTCCTACCCCAAAGTATTGAGGCACTGAGGATGCCCTCCTAACTCTCTACTCCAAGGTATTAAGGAACTGAGGATGCCCTCCTACCTCTCCACGCTAAGGTATCAAGGCACTGAGGATGCCCTCCTACCCCAAAGTATTGAGGCACTGAGGGTGCCCTCCTACCTCAAAGTATTGAGGCACTGAGGGTGCCCTCCTACCTCAAAGTATTGAGGCACTGAGAATGCCCTCCTAACTCTCTACTCCAAGGTATTAAGGAACTGAGGATGCCCTCCTACCTCTCCACGCTAAGGTATCAAGGCACTGAGGATGCCCTCCTACCCCAAAGTATTGAGGCACTGAGGATGCCCTCCTAACTCTCTACTCCAAGGTATTAGGGAACTGAGGATGCCCTCCTACCTCTCCACGCTAAGGTATCAAGGCACTGAGGATGCCCTCCTACCCCAAAGTATTGAGGCACTGAGGGTGCCCTCCTACCTCAAAGTATTGAGGCACTGAGAATGCCCTCCTAACTCTCCACTCCAAGGTATTAAGGAACTGAGGATGCCCTCCTACCTCTCCACGCTAAGGTATCAAGGCACTGAGGATGCCCTCCTACCCCAAAGTATTAAGAAACTGAGGGTGCCCACCTACCTCAAAGTATTGAGGCACTGAGGATGCCCTCCTAACTCTCCACTCCAAGGTATTAAGGAACTGAGGATGCCCTCCTACCTCTCCACGCTAAGGTATCAAGGCACTGAGGATGCCCTCCTACCCCAAAGTATTGAGAAACTGAGGGTGCCCTCCTACCTCAAAGTATTGAGGCACTGAGGATGCCCTCCTAACTCTCTACTCCAAGGTATTAAGGAACTGAGGATGCCCTCCTACCTCTCCACGCTAAGGTATCAAGGCACTGAGGATGCCCTCCTACCCCAAAGTATTGAGGCACTGAGGATGCCCTCCTACCTCTCCACGCTAAGGTATCAAGGCACTGAGGGTGCCCTCCTACCCCAAAGTATTGAGGCACTGAGGATGCCCTCCTAACTCTCTACTCCAAGGTATCAAGGCACTGAGGATGCCCTCCTACCTCTCTACGCTAAGGTATCGAGGCACTGAGAATGCCCTCCTACCCCTCTACCTAAAAGTATTGAGAAACTGAGGGTGCCCACCTACCCCAAAGTATTGAGAAACTGAGGGTGCCCTCCTTCCTCTCCACGCTAAGGTATCAAGGCACTGAGGATGCCCTCCTACCCCAAAGTATTGAGAAACTGAGGGTGCCCTCCTACCTCAAAGTATTGAGGCACTGAGGATGCCCTCCTAACTCTCCACTCCAAGGTAATAAGGAACTGAGGATGCCCTCCTACCTCTCCACGCTAAGGTATCAAGGCACTGAGGATGCCCTCCTACCCCAAAGTATTGAGGCACTGAGGATGCCCTCCTAACTCTCTACTCCAAGGTATTAAGGAACTGAGGATGCCCTCCTACCTCTCCACGTTAAAGTATCGAGGCACTGAGAATGCCCTCCTAACTCTTCACTCCAAGGCATTAAGGAACTGAGGATGCCCTCCTACCTCTCCACGCTAAGGTATCGAGGCACTGAGAATGCCCTCCTACCCCTCTACCTAAAAGTATTGAGAAACTGAGGGTGCCCACCTACCCCAAAGTATTGAGGCACTGAGGATGCCCTCCTAACTCTCCACTCCAAGGTATTAAGGAACTGAGGATGCCCTCCTACCTCTCCACGCTAAGGTATCAAGGCACTGAGGATGCCCTCCCACCCCAAAGTATTGAGAAACTGAGGGTGCCCTCCTACCTCAAAGTATTGAGGCACTGAGGATGCCCTCCTAACTCTCCACTCCAAGGTATTAAGGAACTGAGGATGCCCTCCTACCTCTCCACGCTAAGGTATCAAGGCACTGAGGATGCCCTCCTACCCCAAAGTATTGAGGCACTGAGGGTGCCCTCCTACCTCAAAGTATTGAGGCACTGAGGGTGCCCTCCTACCTCAAAGTATTGATGCACTGAGAATGCCCTCCTAACTCTCTACTCCAAGGTATTAAGGAACTGAGGATGCCCTCCTACCTCTCCACGCTAAGGTATCAAGGCACTGAGGATGCCCTCCTACCCCAAAGTATTGAGGCACTGAGGATGCCCTCCTAACTCTCTACTCCAAGGTATTAAGGAACTGAGGATGCCCTCCTACCTCTCCACGCTAAGGTATCAAGGCACTGAGGATGCCCTCCTACCCCAAAGTATTGAGGCACTGAGGGTGCCCTCCTACCTCAAAGTATTGAGGCACTGAGAATGCCCTCCTAACTCTCCACTCCAAGGTATTAAGGAACTGAGGATGCCCTCCTACCTCTCCACGCTAAGGTATCAAGGCACTGAGGATGCCCTCCTACCCCAAAGTATTGAGAAACTGAGGGTGCCCTCCTACCTCAAAGTATTGAGGCACTGAGGATGCCCTCCTAACTCTCTACTCCAAGGTATTAAGGAACTGAGGATGCCCTCCTACCTCTCCACGCTAATGTATCGAGGCACTGAGGATGCCCTCCTACCCCTCTACCTCAAAGTATTGAGAAACTGAGGGTGCCCACCTACCCCAAAGTATTGAGGCACTGAGGATGCCCTCCTAACTCTCCACTCCAAGGTATTAAGGAACTGAGGATGCCCTCCTTCCTCTCCACGCTAAGGTATCAAGGCACTGAGGATGCCCTCCTACCCCAAAGTATTGAGAAACTGAGGGTGCCCTCCTACCTCAAAGTATTGAGGCACTGAGGATGCCCTCCTAACTCTCCACTCCAAGGTAATAAGGAACTGAGGATGCCCTCCTACCTCTCCACGCTAAGGTATCAAGGCACTGAGGATGCCCTCCTACCCCAAAGTATTGAGGCACTGAGGATGCCCTCCTAACTCTCTACTCCAAGGTATTAAGGAACTGAGGATGCCCTCCTACCTCTCCACGTTAAAGTATCGAGGCACTGAGAATGCCCTCCTAACTCTTCACTCCAAGGCATTAAGGAACTGAGGATGCCCTCCTACCTCTCCACGCTAAGGTATCGAGGCACTGAGAATGCCCTCCTACCCCTCTACCCCAAAGTATTGAGAAACTGAGGGTGCCCACCTACCCCAAAGTATTGAGGCACTGAGGATGCCCTCCTAACTCTCCACTCCAAGGTATTAAGGAACTGAGGATGCCCTCCTACCTCTCCACGCTAAGGTATCAAGGCACTGAGGATGCCCTCTACCCCTCTACCCCAAAGTATTGAGAAACTGAGGGTGCCCTCCTACCTCAAAGTATTGAGGCACTGAGGATGCCCTCCTAACTCTATACTCCAAGGTATTAAGGAACTGAGGATGCCCTCCTACCTCTCCACGCTAATGTATCGAGGCACTGAGGATGCCCTCCTATCCCTCTACCCCAAAGTATTGAGAAACTGAGGGTGCCCACCTACCCCAAAGTATTGAGGCACTGAGGATGCCCTCCTAACTCTCCACTCCAAGGTATTAAGGAACTGAGGATGCCCTCCTACCTCTCCACGCTAAGGTATCAAGGCACTGAGGATGCCCTCCTACCCCAAAGTATTGAGAAACTGAGGGTGCCCTCCTACCTCAAAGTATTGAGGCACTGAGGATGCCCTCCTAACTCTCCACTCCAAGGTATTAAGGAACTGAGGATGCCCTCCTACCTCTCCACGCTAAGGTATCAAGGCACTGAAGATGCCCTCCTACCCCAAAGTATTGAGGCACTGAGGGTGCCCTCCTACCTCAAAGTATTGAGGCACTGAGGGTGCCCTCCTACCTCAAAGTATTGATGCACTGAGAATGCCCTCCTAACTCTCTACTCCAAGGTATTAAGGAACTGAGGATGCCCTCCTACCTCTCCACGCTAAGGTATCAAGGCAGTGAGGATGCCCTCCTACCCCAAAGTATTGAGGCACTGAGGATGCCCTCCTAACTCTCTACTCCAAGGTATTAAGGAACTGAGGATGCCCTCCTACCTCTCCACGCTAAGGTATCAAGGCACTGAGGATGCCCTCCTACCCCAAAGTATTGAGGCACTGAGGGTGCCCTCCTACCTCAAAGTATTGAGGCACTGAGAATGCCCTCCTAACTCTCCACTCCAAGGTATTAAGGAACTGAGGATGCCCTCCTACCTCTCCACGCTAAGGTATCAAGGCACTGAGGATGCCCTCCTACCCCAAAGTATTAAGAAACTGAGGGTGCCCACCTACCCCAAAGTATTGAGGCACTGAGGATGCCCTCCTAACTCTCCACTCCAAGGTATTAAGGAACTGAGGATGCCCTCCTACCTCTCCACGCTAAGGTATCAAGGCACTGAGGATGCCCTCCTACCCCAAAGTATTGAGAAACTGAGGGTGCCCTCCTACCTCAAAGTATTGAGGCACTGAGGATGCCCTCCTAACTCTCTACTCCAAGGTATTAAGGAACTGAGGATGCCCTCCTACCTCTCCACGCTAATGTATCGAGGCACTGAGGATGCCCTCCTACCCCTCTACCCCAAAGTATTGAGAAACTGAGGGTGCCCGCCTACCCCAAAGTATTGAGGCACTGAGGATGCCCTCCTAACTCTCCACTCCAAGGTATTAAGAAACTGAGGATGCCCTCCTACCTCTCCACGCTAAGGTATCAAGGCACTGAGGATGCCCTCCTACCCCAAAGTATTGAGAAACTGAGGGTGCCCTCCTACCTCAAAGTATTGAGGCACTGAGGATGCCCTCCTAACTCTCCACTCCAAGGTAATAAGGAACTGAGGATGCCCTCCTACCTCTCCACGCTAAGGTATCAAGGCACTGAGGATGCCCTCCTACCCCAAAGTATTGAGGCACTGAGGATGCCCTCCTAACTCTCTACTCCAAGGTATTAAGGAACTGAGGATGCCCTCCTACCTCTCCATGTTAAAGTATCGAGGCACTGAGAATGCCCTCCTAACTCTTCACTCCAAGGCATTAAGGAACTGAGGATGCCCTCCTACCTCTCCACGCTAAGGTATTGAGGCACTGAGAATGCCCTCCTACCCCTCTACCCCAAAGTATTGAGAAACTGAGGGTGCCCACCTACCCCAAAGTATTGAGGCACTGAGGATGCCCTCCTAACTCTCCACTCCAAGGTATTAAGGAACTGAGGATGCCCTCCTACCTCTCCACGCTAAGGTATCAAGGCACTGAGGATGCCCTCTACCCCTCTACCCCAAAGTATTGAGAAACTGAGGGTGCCCTCCTACCTCAAAGTATTGAGGCACTAAGGATGCCCTCCTAACTCTATACTCCAAGGTATTAAGGAACTGAGGATGCCCTCCTACCTCTCCACGCTAATGTATCGAGGCACTGAGGATGCCCTCCTACCCCTCTACCCCAAAGTATTGAGAAACTGAGGGTGCCCACCTACCCCAAAGTATTGAGGCACTGAGGATGCCCTCCTAACTCTCCACTCCAAGGTATTAAGGAACTGAGGATGCCCTCCTACCTCTCCACGCTAAGGTATCAAGGCACTGAGGATGCCCTCCTACCCCAAAGTATTGAGAAACTGAGGGTGCCCTCCTACCTCAAAGTATTGAGGCACTGAGGATGCCCTCCTAACTCTCCACTCCAAGGTATTAAGGAACTGAGGATGCCCTCCTACCTCTCCACGCTAAGGTATCAAGGCACTGAGGATGCCCTCCTACCCCAAAGTATTGAGGCACTGAGGGTGCCCTCCTACCTCAAAGTATTGAGGCACTGAGGGTGCCCTCCTACCTCAAAGTATTGATGCACTGAGAATGCCCTCCTAACTCTCTACTCCAAGGTATTAAGGAACTGAGGATGCCCTCCTACCTCTCCACGCTAAGGTATCAAGGCACTGAGGATGCCCTCCTACCCCAAAGTATTGAGGCACTGAGGATGCCCTCCTAACTCTCTACTCCAAGGTATTAAGGAACTGAGGATGCCCTCCTACCTCTCCACGCTAAGGTATCAAGGCACTGAGGATGCCCTCCTACCCCAAAGCATTGAGGCACTGAGGGTGCCCTCCTACCTCAAAGTATTGAGGCACTGAGAATGCCCTCCTAACTCTCCACTCCAAGGTATTAAGGAACTGAGGATGCCCTCCTACCTCTCCACGCTAAGGTATCAAGGCACTGAGGATGCCCTCCTACCCCAAAGTATTAAGAAACTGAGGGTGCCCACCTACCCCAAAGTATTGAGGCACTGAGGATGCCCTCCTAACTCTCCACTCCAAGGTATTAAGGAACTGAGGATGCCCTCCTACCTCTCCACGCTAAGGTATCAAGGCACTGAGGATGCCCTCCTACCCCAAAGTATTGAGAAACTGAGGGTGCCCTCCTACCTCAAAGTATTGAGGCACTGAGGATGCCCTCCTAACTCTCTACTCCAAGGTATTAAGGAACTGAGGATGCCCTCCTACCTCTCCACGCTAATGTATCGAGGCACTGAGGATGCCCTCCTACCCCTCTACCCCAAAGTATTGAGAAACTGAGGGTGCCCGCCTACCCCAAAGTATTGAGGCACTGAGGATGCCCTCCTAACTCTCCACTCCAAGGTATTAAGAAACTGAGGATGCCCTCCTACCTCTCCACTCTAAGGTATCAAGGCACTGAGGATGCCCTCCTACCCCAAAGTATTGAGAAACTGAGGGTGCCCTCCTACCTCAAAGTATTGAGGCACTGAGGATGCCCTCCTAACTCTCCACTCCAAGGTAATAAGGAACTGAGGATGCCCTCCTACCTCTCCACGCTAAGGTATCAAGGCACTGAGGATGCCCTCCTACCCCAAAGTATTGAGGCACTGAGGATGCCCTCCTAACTCTCTACTCCAAGGTATTAAGGAACTGAGGATGCCCTCCTACCTCTCCACGCTAAGGTATCAAGGCACTGAGGATGCCCTCCTACCCCAAAGTATTGAGGCACTGAGGGTGCCCTCCTACCTCAAAGTATTGAGGCACTGAGGGTGCCCTCCTATCTCAAAGTATTGAGGCACTGAGAATGCCCTCCTAACTCTCTACTCCAAGGTATTAAGGAACTGAGGATGCCCTCCTACCTCTCCACGCTAAGGTATCAAGGCACTGAGGATGCCCTCCTACCCCAAAGTATTGAGGCACTGAGGATGCCCTCCTAACTCTCTTCTCCAAGGTATTAAGGAACTGAGGATGCCCTCCTACCTCTCCACGCTAAGGTATCACGGCACTGAGGATGCCCTCCTACCCCAAAGTATTGAGGCACTGAGGGTGCCCTCCTACCTCAAAGTATTGAGGCACTGAGAATGCCCTCCTAACTCTCCACTCCAAGGTATTAAGGAACTGAGGATGCCCTCCTACCTCTCCACGCTAAGGTATCAAGGCACTGAGGATGCCCTCCTACCCCAAAGTATTAAGAAACTGAGGGTGCCCACCTACCCCAAAGTATTGAGGCACTGAGGATGCCCTCCTAACTCTCCACTCCAAGGTATTAAGGAACTGAGGATGCCCTCCTACCTCTCCACGCTAAGGTATCAAGGCACTGAGGATGCCCTCCTACCCCAAAGTATTGAGAAACTGAGGGTGCCCTCCTACCTCAAAGTATTGAGGCACTGAGGATGCCCTCCTAACTCTCTACTCCAAGGTATTAAGGATCTGAGGATGCCCTCCTACCTCTCCACGCTAATGTATCGAGGCACTGAGGATGCCCTCCTACCCCTCTACCCCAAAGTATTGAGAAACTGAGGGTGCCCACCTACCCCAAAGTATTGAGGCACTGAGGATGCCCTCCTAACTCTCCACTCCAAGGTATTAAGGAACTGAGGATGCCCTCCTACCTCTCCACGCTAAGGTATCAAGGCACTGAGGATGCCCTCCTACCCCAAAGTATTGAGAAACTGAGGGTGCCCTCCTACCCCAAAGTATTGAGAAACTGAGGGTGCCCTCCTACCTCAAAGTATTGAGGCACTGAGGATGCCCTCCTAACTCTCCACTCCAAGGTAATAAGGAACTGAGGATGCCCTCCTACCTCTCCACGCTAAGGTATCAAGGCACTGAGGATGCCCTCCTACCCCAAAGTATTGAGGCACTGAGGATGCCCTCCTAACTCTCTACTCCAAGGTATTAAGGAACTGAGGATGCCCTCCTACCTCTCCACGTTAAAGTATCGAGGCACTGAGAATGCCCTCCTAACTCTTCACTCCAAGGCATTAAGGAACTGAGGATGCCCTCCTACCTCTCCACGCTAAGGTATCGAGGCACTGAGAATGCCCTCCTACCCCTCTACCCCAAAGTATTGAGAAACTGAGGGTGCCCACCTACCCCAAAGTATTGAGGCACTGAGGATGCCCTCCTAACTCTCCACTCCAAGGTATTAAGGAACTGAGGATGCCCTCCTACCTCTCCACGCTAAGGTATCAAGGAACTGAGGATGCCCTCCTACCCCTCTACCCCAAAGTATTGAGAAACAGAGGGTGCCCTCCTACCTCAAAGTATTGAGGCACTGAGGATGCCCTCCTAACTCTCTACTTCAAGGTATTAAGGAACTGAGGATGCCCTCCTACCTCTCCACGCTAATGTATCGAGGCACTGAGGATGCCCTCCTACCCCTCTACCCCAAAGTATTGAGAAACTGAGGGTGCCCACCTACCCCAAAGTATTGAGGCACTGAGGATGCCCTCCTAACTCTCCACTCCAAGGTATTAAGGAACTGAGGATGCCCTCCTACCTCTCCACGCTAAGGTATCAAGGCACTGAGGATGCCCTCCTACCCCAAAGTATTGAGAAACTGAGGGTGCCCTCCTACCTCAAAGTATTGAGGCACTGAGGATGCCCTCCTAACTCTCCACTCCAAGGTATTAAGGAACTGAGGATGCCCTCCTACCTCTCCACGCTAAGGTATCAAGGCACTGAGGATGCCCTCCTACCTCAAAGTATTGAGGCACTGAGGATGCCCTCCTAACTCTCTACTCCAAGGTATTAAGGAACTGAGGATGCCCTCCTACCTCTCCACGCTAAGGTATCAAGGCACTGAGGATGCCCTCCTACCCCAAAGTATTGAGGCACTGAGGGTGCCCTCCTACCTCAAAGTATTGAGGCACTGAGGGTGCCCTCCTACCTCAAAGTATTGAGGCACTGAGAATGCCCTCCTAACTCTCTACTCCAAGGTATTAAGGAACTGAGGATGCCCTCCTACCTCTCCACGCTAAGGTATCAAGGCACTGAGGATGCCCTCCTACCCCAAAGTATTGAGGCACTGAGGGTGCCCTCCTACCTCAAAGTATTGAGGCACTGAGAATGCCCTCCTAACTCTCCACTCCAAGGTATTAAGGAACTGAGGATGCCCTCCTACCTCTCCACGCTAAGGTATCAAGGCACTGAGGATGCCCTCCTACCCCAAAGTATTAAGAAACTGAGGGTGCCCACCTACCTCAAAGTATTGAGGCACTGAGGATGCCCTCCTAACTCTCCACTCCAAGGTATTAAGGAACTGAGGATGCCCTCCTACCTCTCCACGCTAAGGTATCAAGGCACTGAGGATGCCCTCCTACCCCAAAGTATTGAGAAACTGAGGGTGCCCTTCTACCTCAAAGTATTGAGGCACTGAGGATGCCCTCCTAACTCTCTACTCCAAGGTATTAAGGAACTGAGGATGCCCTCCTACCTCTCCACGCTAATGTATCGAGGCACAGAGGATGCCCTCCTACCCCTCTACCCCAAAGTATTGAGAAACTGAGGGTGCCCACCTACCCCAAAGTTTTGAGGCACTGAGGATGCCCTCCTAACTCTCCACTCCAAGGTATTAAGAAACTGAGGATGCGCTCCTACCTCTCCACGCTAAGGTATCAAGGCACTGAGGATGCCCTCCTACCCCAAAGTATTGAGAAACTGAGGGTGCCCTCCTACCTCAAAGTATTGAGGCACTGAGGATGCCCTCCTAACTCTCCACTCCAAGGTAATAAGGAACTGAGGATGCCCTCCTACCTCTCCACGCTAAGGTATCAAGGCACTGAGGATGCCCTCCTACCCCAAAGTATTGAGGCACTGAGGATGCCCTCCTAACTCTCTACTCCAAGGTATTAAGGAACTGAGGATGCCCTCCTACCTCTCCACGCTAAGGTATCAAGGCCCTGAGGATGCCCTCCTACCCCAAAGTATTGAGGCACTGAGGGTGCCCTCCTACCTCAAAGTATTGAGGCACTGAGGGTGGCCTCCTACCTCAAAGTATTGAGGCACTGAGAATGCCCTCCTAACTCTCTACTCCAAGGTATTAAGGAACTGAGGATGCCCTCCTACCTCTCCACGCTAAGGTATCAAGGCACTGAGGATGCCCTCCTACCCCAAAGTATTGAGGCACTGAGGATGCCCTCCTACCTCTCCACGCTAAGGTATCAAGGCACTGAGGGTGCCCTCCTACCCCAAAGTATTGAGGCACTGAGGATGCCCTCCTAACTCTCTACTCCAAGGTATCAAGGCACTGAGGATGCCCTCCTACCTCTCTACGCTAATGTATCGAGGCACTGAGGATGCCCTCCTACCCCTCTACCCCAAAGTATTGAGAAACTGAGGGTGCCCACCTACCCCAAAGTATTGAGGCACTGAGGATGCCCTCCTAACTCTCCACTCCAAGGTATTAAGGAACTGAGGATGCCCTCCTTCCTCTCCACGCTAAGGTATCAAGGCACTGAGGATGCCCTCCTACCCCAAAGTATTGAGAAACTGAGGGTGCCCTCCTACCTCAAAGTATTGAGGCACTGAGGATGCCCTCCTAACTCTCCACTCCAAGGTAATAAGGAACTGAGGATGCCCTCCTACCTCTCCACGCTAAGGTATCAAGGCACTGAGGATGCCCTCCGACCCCAAAGTATTGAGGCACTGAGGATGCCCTCCTAACTCTCTACTCCAAGGTATTAAGGAACTGAGGATGCCCTCCTACCTCTCCACGTTAAAGTATCGAGGCACTGAGAATGCCCTCCTAACTCTTCACTCCAAGGCATTAAGGAACTGAGGATGCCCTCCTACCTCTCCACGCTAAGGTATCGAGGCACTGAGAATGCCCTCCTACCCCTCTACCCCAAAGTATTGAGAAACTGAGGGTGCCCACCTACCCCAAAGTATTGAGGCACTGAGGATGCCCTCCTAACTCTCCACTCCAAGGTATTAAGGAACTGAGGATGCCCTCCTACCTCTCCACGCTAAGGTATCAAGGCACTGAGGATGCCCTCTACCCCTCTACCCCAAAGTATTGAGAAACTGAGGGTGCCCTCCTACCTCAAAGTATTGAGGCACTGAGGATGCCCTCCTAACTCTATACTCCAAGGTATTAAGGAACTGAGGATGCCCTCCTACCTCTCCACGCTAATGTATCGAGGCACTGAGGATGCCCTCCTATCCCTCTACCCCAAAGTATTGAGAAACTGAGGGTGCCCACCTACCCCAAAGTATTGAGGCACTGAGGATGCCCTCCTAACTCTCCACTCCAAGGTATTAAGGAACTGAGGATGCCCTCCTACCTCTCCACGCTAAGGTATCAAGGCACTGAGGATGCCCTCCTACCCCAAAGTATTGAGAAACTGAGGGTGCCCTCCTACCTCAAAGTATTGAGGCACTGAGGATGCCCTCCTAACTCTCCACTCCAAGGTATTAAGGAACTGAGGATGCCCTCCTACCTCTCCACGCTAAGGTATCAAGGCACTGAAGATGCCCTCCTACCCCAAAGTATTGAGGCACTGAGGGTGCCCTCCTACCTCAAAGTATTGAGGCACTGAGGGTGCCCTCCTACCTCAAAGTATTGATGCACTGAGAATGCCCTCCTAACTCTCTACTCCAAGGTATTAAGGAACTGAGGATGCCCTCCTACCTCTCCACGCTAAGGTATCAAGGCAGTGAGGATGCCCTCCTACCCCAAAGTATTGAGGCACTGAGGATGCCCTCCTAACTCTCTACTCCAAGGTATTAAGGAACTGAGGATGCCCTCCTACCTCTCCACGCTAAGGTATCAAGGCACTGAGGATGCCCTCCTACCCCAAAGTATTGAGGCACTGAGGGTGCCCTCCTACCTCAAAGTATTGAGGCACTGAGAATGCCCTCCTAACTCTCCACTCCAAGGTATTAAGGAACTGAGGATGCCCTCCTACCTCTCCACGCTAAGGTATCAAGGCACTGAGGATGCCCTCCTACCCCAAAGTATTAAGAAACTGAGGGTGCCCACCTACCCCAAAGTATTGAGGCACTGAGGATGCCCTCCTAACTCTCCACTCCAAGGTATTAAGGAACTGAGGATGCCCTCCTACCTCTCCACGCTAAGGTATCAAGGCACTGAGGATGCCCTCCTACCCCAAAGTATTGAGAAACTGAGGGTGCCCTCCTACCTCAAAGTATTGAGGCACTGAGGATGCCCTCCTAACTCTCTACTCCAAGGTATTAAGGAACTGAGGATGCCCTCCTACCTCTCCACGCTAATGTATCGAGGCACTGAGGATGCCCTCCTACCCCTCTACCCCAAAGTATTGAGAAACTGAGGGTGCCCGCCTACCCCAAAGTATTGAGGCACTGAGGATGCCCTCCTAACTCTCCACTCCAAGGTATTAAGAAACTGAGGATGCCCTCCTACCTCTCCACGCTAAGGTATCAAGGCACTGAGGATGCCCTCCTACCCCAAAGTATTGAGAAACTGAGGGTGCCCTCCTACCTCAAAGTATTGAGGCACTGAGGATGCCCTCCTAACTCTCCACTCCAAGGTATTAAGGAACTGAGGATGCCCTCCTACCTCTCCACGCTAAGGTATCAAGGCACTGAAGATGCCCTCCTACCCCAAAGTATTGAGGCACTGAGGGTGCCCTCCTACCTCAAAGTATTGAGGCACTGAGGGTGCCCTCCTACCTCAAAGTATTGATGCACTGAGAATGCCCTCCTAACTCTCTACTCCAAGGTATTAAGGAACTGAGGATGCCCTCCTACCTCTCCACGCTAAGGTATCAAGGCACTGAGGATGCCCTCCTACCCCAAAGTATTGAGGCACTGAGGATGCCCTCCTAACTCTCTACTCCAAGGTATTAAGGAACTGAGGATGCCCTCCTACCTCTCCACGCTAAGGTATCAAGGCACTGAGGATGCCCTCCTACCCCAAAGTATTGAGGCACTGAGGGTGCCCTCCTACCTCAAAGTATTGAGGCACTGAGAATGCCCTCCTAACTCTCCACTCCAAGGTATTAAGGAACTGAGGATGCCCTCCTACCTCTCCACGCTAAGGTATCAAGGCACTGAGGATGCCCTCCTACCCCAAAGTATTAAGAAACTGAGGGTGCCCACCTACCCCAAAGTATTGAGGCACTGAGGATGCCCTGCTAACTCTCCACTCCAAGGTATTAAGGAACTGAGGATGCCCTCCTACCTCTCCACGCTAAGGTATCAAGGCACTGAGGATGCCCTCCTACCCCAAAGTATTGAGAAACTGAGGGTGCCCTCCTACCTCAAAGTATTGAGGCACTGAGGATGCCCTCCTAACTCTCTACTCCAAGGTATTAAGGAACTGAGGATGCCCTCCTACCTCTCCACGCTAATGTATCGAGGCACTGAGGATGCCCTCCTACCCCTCTACCCCAAAGTATTGAGAAACTGAGGGTGCCCGCCTACCCCAAAGTATTGAGGCACTGAGGATGCCCTCCTAACTCTCCACTCCAAGGTATTAAGAAACTGAGGATGCCCTCCTACCTCTCCACGCTAAGGTATCAAGGCACTGAGGATGCCCTCCTACCCCAAAGTATTGAGAAACTGAGGGTGCCCTCCTACCTCAAAGTATTGAGGCACTGAGGATGCCCTCCTAACTCTCCACTCCAAGGTAATAAGGAACTGAGGATGCCCTCCTACCTCTCCACGCTAAGGTATCAAGGCACTGAGGATGCCCTCCTACCCCAAAGTATTGAGGCACTGAGGATGCCCTCCTAACTCTCTACTCCAAGGTATTAAGGAACTGAGGATGCCCTCCTACCTCTCCATGTTAAAGTATCGAGGCACTGAGAATGCCCTCCTAACTCTTCACTCCAAGGCATTAAGGAACTGAGGATGCCCTCCTACCTCTCCACGCTAAGGTATTGAGGCACTGAGAATGCCCTCCTACCCCTCTACCCCAAAGTATTGAGAAACTGAGGGTGCCCACCTACCCCAAAGTATTGAGGCACTGAGGATGCCCTCCTAACTCTCCACTCCAAGGTATTAAGGAACTGAGGATGCCCTCCTACCTCTCCACGCTAAGGTATCAAGGCACTGAGGATGCCCTCCTACCCCAAAGTATTGAGAAACTGAGGGTGCCCACCTACCCCAAAGTATTGAGGCACTGAGGATGCCCTCCTAACTCTCCACTCCAAGGTATTAAGGAACTGAGGATGCCCTCCTACCTCTCCACGCTAAGGTATCAAGGCACTGAGGATGCCCTCCTACCCCTCTACCCCAAAGTATTGAGAAACTGAAGGTGCTCTCCTACCTCAAAGTATTGAGGCACTGAGGATGCCCTCCTAACTCTCTACTCCAAGGTATTAAGGAACTGAGGATGCCCTCCTACCTCTCCACGCTAATGTATCGAGGCACTGAGAATGCCCTCCTACCCCTCTACCCCAAAGTATTGAGAAACTGAGGGTGCCCACCTACCCCAAAGTATTGAGGCACTGAGGATGCCCTCCTAACTCTCCACTCCAAGGTATTAAGGAACTGAGGATGCCCTCCTACCTCTCCACGCTAAGGTATCAAGGCACTGAGGATGCCCTCCTACCCCAAAGTATTGAGAAACTGAGGGTGCCCTCCTACCTCAAAGTATTGAGGCACTGAGGATGCCCTCCTACCTCTCCACGCTAAGGTATCAAGGCACTGAGGGTGCCCTCCTACCCCAAAGTATTGAGGCACTGAGGATGCCCTCCTAACTCTCTACTCCAAGGTATCAAGGCACTGAGGATGCCCTCCTACCTCTCCACGCTAATGTATCGAGGCACTGAGGATGCCCTCCTACCCCTCTACCCCAAAGTATTGAGAAACTGAGGGTGCCCACCTACCCCAAAGTATTGAGGCACTGAGGATGCCCTCCTAACTCTCCACTCCAAGGTATTAAGGAACTGAGGATGCCCTCCTTCCTCTCCACGCTAAGGTATCAAGGCACTGAGGATGCCCTCCTACCCCAAAGTATTGAGAAACTGAGGGTGCCCTCCTACCTCAAAGTATTGAGGCACTGAGGATGCCCTCCTAACTCTCCACTCCAAGGTAATAAGGAACTGAGGATGCCCTCCTACCTCTCCACGCTAAGGTATCAAGGCACTGAGGATACCCTCTTACCCCAAAGTATTGAGGCACTGAGGATGCCCTCCTAACTCTCTACTCCAAGGTATTAAGGAACTGAGGATGCCCTCCTACCTCTCCACGTTAAAGTATCGAGGCACTGAGAATGCCCTCCAAACTCTCCACTCCAAGGTATTAAGGAACTGAGGATGCCCTCCTACCTCTCCACGCTAAGGTATCAAGGCACTGAGGATGCCCTCCTACCCCAAAGTATTAAGAAACTGAGGGTGCCCACCTACCCCAAAATATTGAGGCACTGAGGATGCCCTCCTAACTCTCCACTCCAAGGTATTAAGGAACTGAGGATGCCCTCCTACCTCTCCACGCTAAGGTATCAAGGCACTGAGGATGCCCTCCTACCCCAAAGTATTGAGGCACTGAGGATGCCCTCCTAACTCTCTACTCCAAGGTATTAAGGAACTGAGGATGCCCTCCTACCTCTCCACGTTAAAGTATCGAGGCACTGAGAATGCCCTCCTAACTCTTCACTCCAAGGCATTAAGGAACTGAGGATGCCCTCCTACCTCTCCACGCTAAGGTATCGAGGCACTGAGAATGCCCTCCTACCCCTCTACCCCAAAGTATTGAGAAACTGAGGGTGCCCACCTACCCCAAAGTATTGAGGCACTGAGGATGCCCTCCTAACTCTCCACTCCAAGGTATTAAGTTACTGAGGATGCCCTCCTACCTCTCCACGCTAAGGTATCAAGGCACTGAGGATGCCCTCCTACCCCTCTACCCCAAAGTATTGAGAAACTGAGGGTGCGCTCCTACCTCAAAGTATTGAGGCACTGAGGATGCCCTCCTAACTCTCTACTCCAAGGTATTAAGGAACTGAGGATGCCCTCCTACCTCTCCACGCTAATGTATCGAGGCACTGAGGATGCCCTCCTACCCCTCTACCCCAAAGTATTGAGAAACTGAGGGTGCCCACCTACCCCAAAGTATTGAGGCACTGAGGATGCCCTCCTAACTCTCCACTCCAAGGTATTAAGGAACTGAGGATGCCCTCCTACCTCTCCACGCTAAGGTATCAAGGCACTGAGGATGCCCTCCTACCCCAAAGTATTGAGGCACTGAGGGTGCCCTCCTACCTCAAAGTATTGAGGCACTGAGGGTGCCCTCCTACCTCAAAGTATTGAGGCACTGAGAATGCCCTCCTAACTCTCTACTCCAAGGTATTAAGGAACTGAGGATGCCCTCCTACCTCTCCACACTAAGGTATCAAGGCACTGAGGATGCCCTCCTACCCCAAAGTATTGAGGCACTGAGGGTGCCCTCCTACCTCAAAGTATTGAGGCACTGAGGGTGCCCTCCTACCTCAAAGTATTGAGGCACTGAGAATGCCCTCCTAACTCTCTACTCCAAGGTATTAAGGAACTGAGGATGCCCTCCTAACTCTCCACGCTAAGGTATCAAGGCACTGAGGATGCCCTCCTACCCCTCTACCCCAAAGTATTGAGAAACTGAGGATGCCCTCCTACCTCTCCATGCTAATGTATCGAGGCACTGAGGATGCTCTCCTACACCTCTACCTCAAAGTATTGAGGCACTGAGGATGCCCTCCTAACTCTCTACTCCAAGGTATTAAGGAACTGAGGATGCCCTCCTACCTCTCCACGCTAAGGTATCAAGGCACTGAGGATGCCCTCCTACCCCAAAGTATTGAGGCACTGAGGGTGCCTTCCTACCTCAAAGTATTGAGGCACTGAGAATGCCCTCCTAACTCTCCACTTCAAGGTATTAAGGAATTGAGGATGCCCTCCTACCTCTCCACGCTAAGGTATCAAGGCACTGAGGATGCCCTCCTACCCCAAAGTATTAAGAAACTGAGGGTGCCCACCTACCCCAAAGTATTGAGGCACTGAGGATGCCCTCCTAACTCTCCACTCCAAGGTATTAAGGAACTGAGGATGCCCTCCTACCTCTCCACGCTAAGTTATCAAGGCACTGAGGATGCCCTCCTACCCCAAAGTATTGAGAAACTGAGGGTGCCCTCCTACCTCAAAGTATTAAGGCACTGAGGATGCCCTCCTAACTCTCTACTCCAAGGTATTAAGGAACTGAGGATGCCCTCCTACCTCTCCACGCTAATGTATCGAGGCACTGAGGATGCCCTCCTACCCCTCTACCCCAAAGTATTAAGAAACTGAGGGTGCCCACCTACCCCAAAGTATTGAGGCACTGAGGATGCCCTCCTAACTCTCCACTCCAAGGTATTAAGGAACTGAGGATGCCCTCCTACCTCTCCACGCTAAGGTATCAAGGCACTGAGGATGCCCTCCTACCCCAAAGTATTGAGAAACTGAGGGTGCCCTCCTACCTCAAAGTATTGAGGCACTGAGGATGCCCTCCTAACTCTCCACTCCAAGGTAATAAGGAACTGAGGATGCCCTCCTACCTCTCCACGCTAAGGTATCAAGGCACTGAGGATGCCCTCCTACCCCAAAGTATTGAGGCACTGAGGATGCCCTCCTAACTCTCTACTCCAAGGTATTAAGGAACTGAGGATGCCCTCCTACCTCTCCACGTTAAAGTATCGAGGCACTGAGAATGCCCTCCTAACTCTTCACTCCAAGGCATTAAGGAACTGAGGATGCCCTCCTACCTCTCCACGCTAAGGTATCGAGGCACTGAGAATGCCCTTCTACCCCTCTACCCCAAAGTATTGAGAAACTGAGGGTGCCCACCTACCCCAAAGTATTGAGGCACTGAGGATGCCCTCCTAACTCTCCACTCCAAGGTATTAAGGAACTGAGGATGCCCTCCTACCTCTCCACGCTAAGGTATCAAGGCACTGAGGATGCCCTCCTACCCCTCTACCCCAAAGTATTGAGAAACTGAGGGTGCCCTCCTACCTCAAAGTATTGAGGCACTGAGGATGCCCTCCTAACTCTCTACTCCAAGGTATTAAGGAACTGAGGATGCCCTCCTACCTCTCCACGCTAATGTATCGAGGCACTGAGGATGCCCTCCTACCCCTCTACCCCAAAGTATTGAGAAACTGAGGGTGCCCACCTACCCCAAAGTATTGAGGCACTGAGGGTGCCCTCCTAACTCTCCACTCCAAGGTATTAAGGAACTGAGGATGCCCTCCTACCTCTCCACGCTAAGGTATCAAGGCACTGAGGATGCCCTCCTACCCCAAAGTATTGAGAAACTGAGGGTGCCCTCCTACCTCAAAGTAATGAGGCACTGAGGATGCCCTCCTAACTCTCCACTCCAAGGTATTAAGGAACTGAGGATGCCCTCCTACCTCTCCACGCTAAGGTATCAAGGCACTGAGGATGCCCTCCTACCCCAAAGTATTGAGGCACTGAGGATCCCCTCCTAACTCTCTACTCCAAGGTATTAAGGAACTGAGGATGCCCTCCTACCTCTCCACGCTAAGGTATCAAGGCACTGAGGATGCCCTCCTACCCCAAAGTATTGAGGCACTGAGGGTGCCCTCCTACCTCAAAGTATTGAGGCACTGAGGGTGCCCTCCTACCTCAAAGTATTGAGGCACTGAGAATGCCCTCCTAACTCTCTACTCCAAGGTATTAAGGAACTGAGGATGCCCTCCTACCTCTCCACGCTAAGGTATCAAGGCACTGAGGATGCCCTCCTACCCCAAAGTATTGAGGCACTGAGGATGCCCTCCTAACTCTCTACTCCAAGGTATTAAGGAACTGAGGATGCCCTCCTACCTCTCCATGCTAAGGTATCAAGGCACTGAGGATGCCCTCCTACCCCAAAGTATTGAGGCACTGAGGGTGCCCTCCTACCCCACAGTATTGAGGCACTGAGGGTGCCCTCCTACCTCAAAGTATTGAGGCACTGAGAATGCCCTCCTAACTCTCTACTCCAAGGTATTAAGGAACTGAGGATGCCCTCCTACCTCTCCACGCTAATGTATCGAGGCACTGAGGATGCCCTCCTACCCCTCTACCCCAAAGTATTGAGAAACTGAGGGTGCCCACCTACCCCAAAGTATTGAGGCACTGAGGATGCCCTCCTAACTCTCCACTCCAAGGTATTAAGGAACTGAGGATGCCCTCCTACCTCTCCACGCTAAGGTATCAAGGCACTGAGGATGCCCTCCTACCCCAAAGTATTGAGAAACTGAGGGTGCCCTCCTACCTCAAAGTATTGAGGCACTGAGGATGCCCTCCTAACTCTCCACTCCAAGGTATTAAGGAACTGAGGATGCCCTCCTACCTCTCCACGCTAAGGTATCAAGGCACTGAGGATGCCCTCCTACCCCAAAGTATTGAGGCACTGAGGATGCCCTCCTAACTCTCTACTCCAAGGTATTAAGGAACTGAGGATGCCCTCCTACCTCTCCATGCTAATGTATCGAGGCACTGAGGATGCCCTCCTACCCCTCTACCCCAAAGTATTGAGAAACGGAGGGTGCCCACCTACCCCAAAGTATTGAGGCACTGAGGATGCCCTCCTAACTCTCCACTCCAAGGTATTAAGGAACTGAGGATGCCCTCCTACCTCTCCACGCTAAGGTATCAAGGCACTGAGGATGCCCTCCTACCCCAAAGTATTGAGAAACTGAGGGTGCCCTCCTACCTCAAAGTATTGAGGCACTGAGGATGCCCTCCTAACTCTCCACTCCAAGGTAATAAGGAACTGAGGATGCCCTCCTACCTCTCCACGCTAAGGTATCAAGGCACTGAGGATGCCCTCCTACCCCAAAGTATTGAGGCACTGAGGATGCCCTCCTAACTCTCTACTCCAAGGTATTAAGGAACTGAGGATGCCCTCCTACCTCTCCACGTTAAAGTATCGAGGCACTGAGAATGCCCTCCTAACTCTTCACTCCAAGGCATTAAGGAACTGAGGATGCCCTCCTACCTCTCCACGCTAAGGTATCGAGGCACTGAGAATGCCCTCCTACCCCTCTACCCCAAAGTATTGAGAAACTGAGGGTGCCCACCTACCCCAAAGTATTGAGGTACTGAGGATGCCCTCCTAACTCTCCACTCCAAGGTATTAAGGAACTGAGGATGCCCTCCTACCTCTCCACGCTAAGGTATCAAGGCACTGAGGATGCCCTCCTACCCCTCTACCCCAAAGTATTGAGAAACTGAGGGTGCCCTCCTACCTCAAAGTATTGAGGCACTGAGGATGCCCTCCTAACTCTCTACTCCAAGGTATTAAGGAACTGAGGATGCCCTCCTACCTCTCCACGCTAATGTATCGAGGCACTGAGGATGCCCTCCTACCCCTCTACCCCAAAGTATTGAGAAACTGAGGGTGCCCACCTACCCCAAAGTATTGAGGCACTGAGGATGCCCTCCTAACTCTCCACTCCAAGGTATTAAGGAACTGAGGATGCCCTCCTACCTCTCCACGCAAAGGTATCAAGGCACTGAGGATGCCCTCCTACCCCAAAGTATTGAGAAACTGAGGGTGCCCTCCTACCTCAAAGTATTGAGGCACTGAGGATGCCCTCCTAACTCTCCACTCCAAGGTATTAAGGAACTGAGGATGCCCTCCTACCTCTCCACGCTAAGGTATCAAGGCACTGAGGATGCCCTCCTACCCCAAAGTATTGAGGCACTGAGGATGCCCTCCTAACTCTCTACTCCAAGGTATTAAGGAACTGAGGATGCCCTCCTACCTCTCCACGCTAAGGTATCAAGGCACTGAGGATGCCCTCCTACCCCAAAGTATTGAGGCACTGAGGGTGCCCTCCTACCTCAAAGTATTGGGGCACTGAGGGTGCCCTCCTAACTCTCTACTCCAAGGTATTAAGGAACTGAGGATGCCCTCCTACCTCTCCACGCTAAGGTATCAAGGCACTGAGGATGCCCTCCTACCCCAAAGTATTGAGGCACTGAGGATGCCCTCCTAACTCTCTACTCCAAGGTATTAAGGAACTGAGGATGCCCTCCTACCTCTCCACGCTAAGGTATCAAGGCACTGAGGATGCCCTCCTACCCCAAAGTATTGAGGCACTGAGGGTGCCCTCCTACCTCAAAGTATTGAGGCACTGAGAATGCCCTCCTAACTCTCCACTCCAAGGTATTAAGGAACTGAGGATGCCCTCCTACCTCTCCACGCTAAGGTATCAAGGCACTGAGGATGCCCTCCTACCCCAAAGTATTAAGAAACTGAGGGTGCCCACCTACCCCAAAGTATTGAGGCACTGAGGATGCCCTCCTAACTCTCCACTCCAAGGTATTAAGGAACTGAGGATGCCCTCCTACCTCTCCACGCTAAGGTATCAAGGCACTGAGGATGCCCTCCTACCCCAAAGTATTGAGAAACTGAGGGTGCCCTCCTACCTCAAAGTATTGAGGCACTGAGGATGCCCTCCTAACTCTCTACTCCAAGGTATTAAGGAACTGAGGATGCCCTCCTACCTCTCCACGCTAATGTATCGAGGCACTGAGGATGCCCTCCTACCCCTCTACCCCAAAGTATTGAGAAACTGAGGGTGCCCACCTACCCCAAAGTATTGAGGCACTGAGGATGCCCTCCTAACTCTCCACTCCAAGGTAATAAGGAACTGAGGATGCCCTCCTACCTCTCCACGCTAAGGTATCAAGGCACTGAGGATGCCCTCCTACCCCAAAGTATTGAGGCACTGAGGATGCCCTCCTAACTCTCTACTCCAAGGTATTAAGGAACTGAGGATGCCCTCCTACCTCTCCACGTTAAAGTATCGAGGCACTGAGAATGCCCTCCTAACTCTTCACTCCAAGGCATTAAGGAACTGAGGGTGCCCTCCTACCTCTCCACGCTAAGGTATCGAGGCACTGAGAATGCCCTCCTACCCCTCTAACCCAAAGTATTGAGAAACTGAGGGTGCCCACCTACCCAAAAGTATTGAGGCACTGAGGATGCCCTCCTAACTCTCCACTCCAAGGTATTAAGGAACTGAGGATGCCCTCCTACCTCTCCACGCTAAGGTATAAAGGCACTGAGGATGCCCTCCTACCCCTCTACCCCAAAGTATTGAGAAACTGAGGGTGCCCTCTTACCTCAAAGTATTGAGGCACTGAGGATGCCCTCCTAACTCTCTACTCCAAGGTATTAAGGAACTGAGGATGCCCTCCTACCTCTCCACGCTAATGTATCGAGGCACTGAGGATGCCCTCCTACCTCTCCACGCTAATGTATCGAGGCACTGAGGATGCCCTCCTACCCTTCTACCCCAAAGTATTGAGAAACTGAGGGTGCCCACCTACCCCAAAGTATTGAGGCACTGAGGATGCCCTCCTAACTCTCCACTCCAAGGTATTAAGGAACTGAGGATGCCCTCCTACCTCTCCACGCTAAGGTATCAAGGCACTGAGGATGCCCTCCTACCCCAAAGTATTGAGAAACTGAGGGTGCCCTCCTACCTCAAAGTATTGAGGCACTGAGGATGCCCTCCTAACTCTCCACTCCAAGGTATTAAGGAACTGAGGATGCCCTCCTACCTCTCCACGCTAAGGTATCAAGGCACTGAGGATGCCCTCCTACCCCAAAGTATAGAGGCACTGAGGATGCCCTCCTAACTCTCTACTCCAAGGTATTAAGGAACTGAGGATGCCCTCCTACCTCTCCACGCTAAGGTATCAAGGCACTGAGGATGCCCTCCTACCCCAAAGTATTGAGGCACTGAGGGTGCCCTCCTACCTCAAAGTATTGAGGCACTGAGGGTGCCCTCCTACCTCAAAGTATTGAGGCACTGAGAATGCCCTCCTAACTCTCTACTCCAAGGTATTAAGGAACTGAGGATGCCCTCCTACCTCTCCATGCTAAGGTATCAAGGCACTGAGGATGCCCTCCTACCCCAAAGTATTGAGGCACTGAGGATGCCCTCCTAACTCTCTACTCCAAGGTATTAAGGAACTGAGGATGCCCTCCTACCTCTCCACGCTAAGGTATCAAGGCACAGAGGATGCCCTCCTACCCCAAAGTATTGAGGCACTGAGGGTGCCCTCCTACCTCAAAGTATTGAGGCACTGAGAATGCCCTCCTAACTCTCCACTCCAAGGTATTAAGGAACTGAGGATGCCCTCCTACCTCTCCACGCTAAGGTATCAAGGCACTGAGGATGCCCTCCTACCCCAAAGTATTAAGAAACTGAGGGTGCCCACCTACCCCAAAGTATTGAGGCACTGAGGATGCCCTCCTAACTCTCCACTCCAAGGTATTAAGGAACTGAGGATGCCCTCCTACCTCTCCACGCTAAGGTATCAAGGCACTGAGGATGCCCTCCTACCCCAAAGTATTGAGAAACTGAGGGTGCCCTCCTACCTCAAAGTATTGAGGCACTGAGGATGCCCTCCTAACTCTCTACTCCAAGGTATTAAGGAACTGAGGATGCCCTCCTACCTCTCCACGCTAATGTATCGAGGCACTGAGGATGCCCTCCTACCCCTCTACCCCAAAGTATTGAGAAACTGAGGGTGCCCACCTACCCCAAAGTATTGAGGCACTGAGGATGCCCTCCTAACTCTCCACTCCAAGGTATTAAGGAACTGAGGATGCCCTCCTACCTCTCCACGCTAAGGTATCAAGGCACTGAGGATGCCCTCCTACCCCAAAGTATTGAGAAACTGAGGGTGCCCTCCTACCTCAAAGTATTGAGGCACTGAGGATGCCCTCCTAACTCTCCACTCCAAGGTAATAAGGAACTGAGGATGCCCTCCTACCTCTCCACGCTAAGGTATCAAGGCACTGAGGATGCCCTCCTACCCCAAAGTATTGAGGCACTGAGGATGCCCTCCTAACTCTCTACTCCAAGGTATTAAGGAACTGAGGATGCCCTCCTACCTCTCCACGTTAAAGTATCGAGGCACTGAGAATGCCCTCCTAACTCTTCACTCCAAGGCATTAAGGAACTGAGGATGCCCTCCTACCTCTCCACGCTAAGGTATCGAGGCACTGAGAATGCCCTCCTACCCCTCTACCCCAAAGTATTGAGAAACTGAGGGTGCCCACCTACCCCAAAGTATTGAGGCACTGAGGATGCCCTCCTAACTCTCCTCTCCAAGGTATTAAGGAACTGAGGATGCCCTCCTACCTCTCCACGCTAAGGTATCAAGGCACTGAGGATGCCCTCCTACCCCTCTACCCCAAAGTATTGAGAAACTGAGGGTGCCCTCCTACCTCAAAGTATTGAGGCACTGAGGATGCCCTCCTAACTCTCTACTCCAAGGTATTAAGGAACTGAGGATGCCCTCCTACCTCTCCACGCTAATGTATCGAGGCACTGAGGATGCCCTCCTACCCCTCTACCCCAAAGTATTGAGAAACTGAGGGTGCCCACCTACCCCAAAGTATTGAGGCACTGAGGATGCCCTCCTAACTCTCCACTCCACGGTATTAAGGAACTGAGGATGCCCTCCTACCTCTCCACGCTAAGGTATCAAGGCACTGAGGATGCCCTCCTACCCCAAAGTATTGAGAAACTGAGGGTGCCCTCCTACCTCAAAGTATTGAGGCACTGAGGATGCCCTCCTAACTCTCCACTCCAAGGTATTAAGGAACTGAGGATGCCCTCCTACCTCTCCACGCTAAGGTATCAAGGCACTGAGGATGCCCTCCTACCCCAAAGTATTGAGGCACTGAGGATGCCCTCCTAACTCTCTACTCCAAGGTATTAAGGAACTGAGGATGCCCTCCTACCTCTCCACGCTAAGGTATCAAGGCACTGAGGATGCCCTCCTACCCCAAAGTATTGAGGCACTGAGGGTGCCCTCCTACCTCAAAGTATTGAGGCACTGAGGGTGCCCTCCTACCTCAAAGTATTGAGGCACTGAGAATGCCCTCCTAACTCTCTACTCCAAGGTATTAAGGAACTGAGGATGCCCTCCTACCTCTCCACGCTAAGGTATCAAGGCACTGAGGATGCCCTCCTACCCCAAAGTATTGAGGCACTGAGGATGCCCTCCTAACTCTCTACTCCAAGGTATTAAGGAACTGAGCATGCCCTCCTACCTCTCCACGCTAAGGTATCAAGGCACTGAGGATGCCCTCCTACCCCAAAGTATTAAGAAACTGAGGGTGCCCACCTACCCCAAAGTATTGAGGCACTGAGGATGCCCTGCTAACTCTCCACTCCAAGGTATTAAGGAACTGAGGATGCCCTCCTACCTCTCCACGCTAAGGTATCAAGGCACTGAGGATGCCCTCCTACCCCAAAGTATTGAGAAACTGAGGGTGCCCTCCTACCTCAAAGTATTGAGGCACTGAGGATGCCCTCCTAACTCTCTACTCCAAGGTATTAAGGAACTGAGGATGCCCTCCTACCTCTCCACGCTAATGTATCGAGGCACTGAGGATGCCCTCCTACCCCTCTACCCCAAAGTATTGAGAAACTGAGGGTGCCCACCTACCCCAAAGTATTGAGGCACTGAGGATGCCCTCCTAACTCTCCACTCCAAGGTATTAAGGAACTGAGGATGCCCTCCTACCTCTCCACGCTAAGGTATCAAGGCACTGAGGATGCCCTCCTACCCCAAAGTATTGAGAAACTGAGGGTGCCCTCCTACCTCAAAGTATTGAGGCACTGAGGATGCCCTCCTAACTCTCCACTCCAAGGTAATAAGGAACTGAGGATGCCCTCCTACCTCTCCACGCTAAGGTATCAAGGCACTGAGGATGCCCTCCTACCCCAAAGTATTGAGGCACTGAGGATGCCCTCCTAACTCTCTACTCCAAGGTATTAAGGAACTGAGGATGCCCTCCTACCTCTCCACGTTAAAGTATCGAGGCACTGAGAATGCCCTCCTAACTCTTCACTCCAAGGCATTAAGGAACTGAGGATGCCCTCCTACCTCTCCACGCTAAGGTATCGAGGCACTGAGAATGCCCTCCTACCCCTCTACCCCAAAGTATTGAGAAACTGAGGTTGCCCACCTACCCCAAAGTATTGAGGCACTGAGGATGCCCTCCTAACTCTCCACTCCAAGGTATTAAGGAACTGAGGATGCCCTCCTACCTCTCCACGCTAAGGTATCAAGGCACTGAGGATGCCCTCCTACCCCTCTACCCCAAAGTATTGAGAAACTGAGGGTGCCCTCCTACCTCAAAGTATTGAGGCACTGAGGATGCCCTCCTAACTCTCTACTCCAAGGTATTAAGGAACTGAGGATGCCCTCCTACCTCTCCACGCTAATGTATCGAGGCACTGAGAATGCCCTCCTACCCCTCTACCCCAAAGTATTGAGAAACTGAGGGTGCCCACCTACCCCAAAGTATTGAGGCACTGAGGATGCCCTCCTAACTCTCCACTCCAAGGTATTAAGGAACTGAGGATGCCCTCCTACCTCTCCACGCTAAGGTATCAAGGCACTTAGGATGCCCTCCTACCCCTCTACCCCAAAGTATTGAGAAACTGAGGGTGCCCTCCTACCTCAAAGTATTGAGGCACTGAGGATGCCCTCCTAACTCTCTACTCCAAGGCATTAAGGAACTGAGGATGCCCTCCTACCTCTCCACGCTAAGGTATCGAGGCACTGAGAATGCCCTCCTACCCCTCTACCCCAAAGTATTGAGAAACTGAGGGTGCTCACCTACCCCAAAGTATTGAGGCACTGAGGATGCCCTCCTAACTCTCCACTCCAAGGTATTAAGGAACTGAGGATGCCCTCCTACCTCTCCACGCTAAGGTATCAAGGCACTGAGGATGCCCTCCTACCCCTCTACCCCAAAGTATTGAGAAACTGAGGGTGCCCTCTTACCTCAAAGTATTGAGGCACTGAGGATGCCCTCCTAACTCTCTACTCCAAGGTATTAAGGAACTGAGGATGCCCTCCTACCTCTCCACGCTAATGTATCGAGGCACTGAGGATGCCCTCCTACCTCTCCACGCTAATGTATCGAGGCACTGAGGATGCCCTCCTACCCTTCTACCCCAAAGTATTGAGAAACTGAGGGTGCCCACCTACCCCAAAGTATTGAGGCACTGAGGATGCCCTCCTAACTCTCCACTCCAAGGTATTAAGGAACTGAGGATGCCCTCCTACCTCTCCACGCTAAGGTATCAAGGCACTGAGGATGCCCTCCTACCCCAAAGTATTGAGAAACTGAGGGTGCCCTCCTACCTCAAAGTATTGAGGCACTGAGGATGCCCTCCTAACTCTCCACTCCAAGGTATTAAGGAACTGAGGATGCCCTCCTACCTCTCCACGCTAAGGTATCAAGGCACTGAGGATGCCCTCCTACCCCAAAGTATAGAGGCACTGAGGATGCCCTCCTAACTCTCTACTCCAAGGTATTAAGGAACTGAGGATGCCCTCCTACCTCTCCACGCTAAGGTATCAAGGCACTGAGGATGCCCTCCTACCCCAAAGTATTGAGGCACTGAGGGTGCCCTCCTACCTCAAAGTATTGAGGCACTGAGGGTGCCCTCCTACCTCAAAGTATTGAGGCACTGAGAATGCCCTCCTAACTCTCTACTCCAAGGTATTAAGGAACTGAGGATGCCCTCCTACCTCTCCATGCTAAGGTATCAAGGCACTGAGGATGCCCTCCTACCCCAAAGTATTGAGGCACTGAGGATGCCCTCCTAACTCTCTACTCCAAGGTATTAAGGAACTGAGGATGCCCTCCTACCTCTCCACGCTAAGGTATCAAGGCACAGAGGATACCCTCCTACCCCAAAGTATTGAGGCACTGAGGGTGCCCTCCTACCTCAAAGTATTGAGGCACTGAGAATGCCCTCCTAACTCTCCACTCCAAGGTATTAAGGAACTGAGGATGCCCTCCTACCTCTCCACGCTAAGGTATCAAGGCACTGAGGATGCCCTCCTACCCCAAAGTATTAAGAAACTGAGGGTGCCCACCTACCCCAAAGTATTGAGGCACTGAGGATGCCCTCCTAACTCTCCACTCCAAGGTATTAAGGAACTGAGGATGCCCTCCTACCTCTCCACGCTAAGGTATCAAGGCACTGAGGATGCCCTCCTACCCCAAAGTATTGAGAAACTGAGGGTGCCCTCCTACCTCAAAGTATTGAGGCACTGAGGATGCCCTCCTAACTCTCTACTCCAAGGTATTAAGGAACTGAGGATGCCCTCCTACCTCTCCACGCTAATGTATCGAGGCACTGAGGATGCCCTCCTACCCCTCTACCCCAAAGTATTGAGAAACTGAGGGTGCCCACCTACCCCAAAGTATTGAGGCACTGAGGATGCCCTCCTAACTCTCCACTCCAAGGTATTAAGGAACTGAGGATGCCCTCCTACCTCTCCACGCTAAGGTATCAAGGCACTGAGGATGCCCTCCTACCCCAAAGTATTGAGAAACTGAGGGTGCCCTCCTACCTCAAAGTATTGAGGCACTGAGGATGCCCTCCTAACTCTCCACTCCAAGGTAATAAGGAACTGAGGATGCCCTCCTACCTCTCCACGCTAAGGTATCAAGGCACTGAGGATGCCCTCCTACCCCAAAGTATTGAGGCACTGAGGATGCCCTCCTAACTCTCTACTCCAAGGTATTAAGGAACTGAGGATGCCCTCCTACCTCTCCACGTTAAAGTATCGAGGCACTGAGAATGCCCTCCTAACTCTTCACTCCAAGGCATTAAGGAACTGAGGATGCCCTCCTACCTCTCCACGCTAAGGTATCGAGGCACTGAGAATGCCCTCCTACCCCTCTACCCCAAAGTATTGAGAAACTGAGGGTGCCCACCTACCCCAAAGTATTGAGGCACTGAGGATGCCCTCCTAACTCTCCTCTCCAAGGTATTAAGGAACTGAGGATGCCCTCCTACCTCTCCACGCTAAGGTATCAAGGCACTGAGGATGCCCTCCTACCCCTCTACCCCAAAGTATTGAGAAACTGAGGGTGCCCACCTACCCCAAAGTATTGAGGCACTGAGGATGCCCTCCTAACTCTCCACTCCACGGTATTAAGGAACTGAGGATTCCCTCCTACCTCTCCACGCTAAGGTATCAAGGCACTGAGGATGCCCTCCTACCCCAAAGTATTGAGAAACTGAGGGTGCCCTCCTACCTCAAAGTATTGAGGCACTGAGGATGCCCTCCTAACTCTCCACTCCAAGGTATTAAGGAACTGAGGATGCCCTCCTACCTCTCCACGCTAAGGTATCAAGGCACTGAGGATGCCCTCCTACCCCAAAGTATTGAGGCACTGAGGATGCCCTCCTAACTCTCTACTCCAAGGTATTAAGGAACTGAGGATGCCCTCCTACCTCTCCACGCTAAGGTATCAAGGCACTGAGGATGCCCTCCTACCCCAAAGTATTGAGGCACTGAGGGTGCCCTCCTACCTCAAAGTATTGAGGCACTGAGGGTGCCCTCCTACCTCAAAGTATTGAGGCACTGAGAATGCCCTCCTAACTCTCTACTCCAAGGTATTAAGGAACTGAGGATGCCCTCCTACCTCTCCACGCTAAGGTATCAAGGCACTGAGGATGCCCTCCTACCCCAAAGTATTGAGGCACTGAGGATGCCCTCCTAACTCTCTACTCCAAGGTATTAAGGAACTGAGCATGCCCTCCTACCTCTCCACGCTAAGGTATCAAGGCACTGAGGATGCCCTCCTACCCCAAAGTATTGAGAAACTGAGGGTGCCCTCCTACCTCAAAGTATTGAGGCACTGAGGATGCCCTCCTAACTCTCTACTCCAAGGTATTAAGGAACTGAGGATGCCCTCCTACCTCTCCACGCTAATGTATCGAGGCACTGAGGATGCCCTCCTACCCCTCTACCCCAAAGTATTGAGAAACTGAGGGTGCCCACCTACCCCAAAGTATTGAGGCACTGAGGATGCCCTCCTAACTCTCCACTCCAAGGTATTAAGGAACTGAGGATGCCCTCCTACCTCTCCACGCTAAGGTATCAAGGCACTGAGGATGCCCTCCTACCCCAAAGTATTGAGAAACTGAGGGTGCCCTCCTACCTCAAAGTATTGAGGCACTGAGGATGCCCTCCTAACTCTCCACTCCAAGGTAATAAGGAACTGAGGATGCCCTCCTACCTCTCCACGCTAAGGTATCAAGGCACTGAGGATGCCCTCCTACCCCAAAGTATTGAGGCACTGAGGATGCCCTCCTAACTCTCTACTCCAAGGTATTAAGGAACTGAGGATGCCCTCCTACCTCTCCACGTTAAAGTATCGAGGCACTGAGAATGCCCTCCTAACTCTTCACTCCAAGGCATTAAGGAACTGAGGATGCCCTCCTACCTCTCCACGCTAAGGTATCGAGGCACTGAGAATGCCCTCCTACCCCTCTACCCCAAAGTATTGAGAAACTGAGGTTGCCCACCTACCCCAAAGTATTGAGGCACTGAGGATGCCCTCCTAACTCTCCACTCCAAGGTATTAAGGAACTGAGGATGCCCTCCTACCTCTCCACGCTAAGGTATCAAGGCACTGAGGATGCCCTCCTACCCCTCTACCCCAAAGTATTGAGAAACTGAGGGTGCCCTCCTACCTCAAAGTATTGAGGCACTGAGGATGCCCTCCTAACTCTCTACTCCAAGGTATTAAGGAACTGAGGATGCCCTCCTACCTCTCCACGCTAATGTATCGAGGCACTGAGAATGCCCTCCTACCCCTCTACCCCAAAGTATTGAGAAACTGAGGGTGCCCACCTACCCCAAAGTATTGAGGCACTGAGGATGCCCTCCTAACTCTCCACTCCAAGGTATTAAGGAACTGAGGATGCCCTCCTACCTCTCCACGCTAAGGTATCAAGGCACTTAGGATGCCCTCCTACCCCTCTACCCCAAAGTATTGAGAAACTGAGGGTGCCCTCCTACCTCAAAGTATTGAGGCACTGAGGATGCCCTCCTAACTCTCTACTCCAAGGCATTAAGGAACTGAGGATGCCCTCCTACCTCTCCACGCTAAGGTATCGAGGCACTGAGAATGCCCTCCTACCCCTCTACCCCAAAGTATTGAGAAACTGAGGGTGCTCACCTACCCCAAAGTATTGAGGCACTGAGGATGCCCTCCTAACTCTCCACTCCAAGGTATTAAGGAACTGAGGATGCCCTCCTACCTCTCCACGCTAAGGTATCAAGGCACTGAGGATGCCCTCCTACCCCTCTACCCCAAAGTATTGAGAAACTGAGGGTGCCCTCCTACCTCAAAGTATTGAGGCACTGAGGATGCCCTCCTAACTCTCTACTCCAAGGTATTAAGGAACTGAGGATGCCCTCCTACCTCTCCACGCTAAGGTATCAAGGCACTGAGGATGCCCTCCTACCCCAAAGTATTGAGGCACTGAGGATGCCCTCCTAACTCTCTACTCCAAGGTATTAAGGAACTGAGGATGCCCTCCTACCTCTCCACGCTAAGGTATCAAGGCACTGAGGATGCCCTCCTACCCCTCTACCCCAAAGTATTGAGAAACTGAGGGTGCCCTCCTACCTCAAAGTATTGAGGCACTGAGGATGCCCTCCTAACTCTCTACCCCAAGGTATTAAGGAACTGAGGATGCCCTCCTACCTCTCCACGCTAATGTATCGAGGCACTGAGGATGCCCTCCTACCCCTCTACCCCAAAGTATTGAGAAACTGAGGGTGCCCACCTACCCCAAAGTATTGAGGCACTGAGGATGCCCTCCTAACTCTCCACTCCAAGGTATTAAGGAACTGAGGATGCCCTCCTACCTCTCCACGCTAAGGTATCAAGGCACTGAGGATGCCCTCCTACCCCAAAGTATTGAGAAACTGAGGGTGCCCTCCTACCTCAAAGTATTGAGGCACTGAGGATGCCCTCCTAACTCTCCACTCCAAGGTAATAAGGAACTGAGGATGCCCTCCTACCTCTCCACGCTAAGGTATCAAGGCACTGAGGATGCCCTCCTACCCCAAAGTATTGAGGCACTGAGGATGCCCTCCTAACTCTCTACTCCAAGGTATTAATGAACTGAGGATGCCCTCCTACCTCTCCACGTTAAAGTATCGAGGCACTGAGAATGCCCTCCTAACTCCTTACTCCAAGGCATTAAGGAACTGAGGATGCCCTCCTACCTCTCCACGCTAAGGTATCGAGGCACTGAGAATGCCCTCCTACCCCTCTACCCCAAAGTATTGAGAAACTGAGGGTGCCCACCTACCCCAAAGTATTGAGGCACTGAGGATGCCCTCCTAACTCTCTACTCCAAGGTATTAAGGAACTGAGGATGCCCTCCTACCTCTCCACGCTAATGTATCGAGGCACTGAGGATGCCCTCCTACCCCTCTACCCCAAAGTATTGAGAAACTGAGGGTGCCCACCTACCCCAAAGTATTGAGGCACTGAGGATGCCCTCCTAACTCTCCACTCCAAGGTATTAAGGAACTGAGGATGCCCTCCTACCTCTCCACGCTAAGGTATCAAGGCACTGAGGATGCCCTCCTACCCCAAAGTATTGAGAAACTGAGGGTGCCCTCCAACCTCAAAGTATTGAGGCACTGAGGATGCCCTCCTAACTCTCCACTCCAAGGTATTAAGGAACTGAGGATGCCCTCCTACCTCTCCACGCTAAGGTATCAAGGCACTGAGGATGCCCTCCTACCCCAAAGTATTGAGGCACTGAGGATGCCCTCCTAACTCTCTACTCCAAGGTATTAAGGAACTGAGGATGCCCTCCTACCTCTCCACGCTAAGGTATCAAGGCACTGAGGATGCCCTCCTACCCCAAAGTATTGAGGCACTGAGGGTGCCCTCCTACCTCAAAGTATTGAGGCACTGAGGGTGCCCTCCTACCTCAAAGTATTGAGGCACTGAGAATGCCCTCCTAACTCTCTACTCCAAGGTATTAAGGAACTGAGGATGCCCTCCTACCTCTCCACGCTAAGGTATCAAGGCACTGAGGATGCCCTCCTACCCCAAAGTATTGAGGCACTGAGGATGCCCTCCTAACTCTCTACTCCAAGGTATTAAGGAACTGAGCATGCCCTCCTACCTCTCCACGCTAAGGTATCAAGGCACTGAGGATGCCCTCCTACCCCAAAGTATTGAGGCACTGAGGGTGCCCTCCTACCTCAAAGTATTGAGGCACTGAGAATGCCCTCCTAACTCTCCACTCCAAGGTATTAAGGAACTGAGGATGCCCTCCTACCTCTCCACGCTAAGGTATCAAGGCACTGAGGATGCCCTTCTACCCCAAAGTATTAAGAAACTGAGGGTGCCCACCTACCCCAAAGTATTGAGGCACTGAAGATGCCCTCCTAACTCTCCACTCCAAGGTATTAAGGAACTGAGGATGCCCTCCTACCTCTCCACGCTAAGGTATCAAGGCACTGAGGATGCCCTCCTACCCCAAAGTATTGAGAAACTGAGGGTGCCCTCCTACCCCAAAGTATTGAGGCACTGAGGATGCCCTCCTAACTCTCCACTCCAAGGTATTAAGGAACTGAGGATGCCCTCCTACCTCTCCACGCTAAGGTATCAAGGCACTGAGGATGCCCTCCTACCCCTCTACCCCAAAGTATTGAGAAACTGAGGGTGCCCTCCTACCTCAAAGTATTGAGGCACTGAGGATGCCCTCCTAACTCTCTACTCCAAGGTATTAAGGAACTGAGGATGCCCTCCTACCTCTCCACGCTAATGTATCGAGGCACTGAGAATGCCCTCCTACCCCTCTACCCCAAAGTATTGAGAAACTGAGGGTGCCCACCTACCCCAAAGTATTGAGGCACTGAGGATGCCCTCCTAACTCTCCACTCCAAGGTATTAAGGAACTGAGGATGCCCTCCTACCTCTCCACGCTAAGGTATCAAGGCACTGAGGATGCCCTCCTACCCCTCTACCCCAAAGTATTGAGAAACTGAGGGTGCCCTCCTACCTCAAAGTATTGAGGCACTGAGGATGCCCTCCTAACTCTCTACTCCAAGGCATTAAGGAACTGAGGATGCCCTCCTACCTCTCCACGCTAAGGTATCGAGGCACTGAGAATGCCCTCCTACCCCTCTACCCCAAAGTATTGAGAAACTGAGGGTGCTCACCTACCCCAAAGTATTGAGGCACTGAGGATGCCCTCCTAACTCTCCACTCCAAGGTATTAAGGAACTGAGGATGCCCTCCTACCTCTCCACGCTAAGGTATCAAGGCACTGAGGATGCCCTCCTACCCCTCTACCCCAAAGTATTGAGAAACTGAGGGTGCCCTCCTACCTCAAAGTATTGAGGCACTGAGGATGCCCTCCTAACTCTCTACTCCAAGGTATTAAGGAACTGAGGATGCCCTCCTACCTCTCCACGCTAAGGTATCAAGGCACTGAGGATGCCCTCCTACCCCAAAGTATTGAGGCACTGAGGATGCCCTCCTAACTCTCTACTCCAAGGTATTAAGGAACTGAGGATGCCCTCCTACCTCTCCACGCTAAGGTATCAAGGCACTGAGGATGCCCTCCTACCCCTCTACCCCAAAGTATTGAGAAACTGAGGGTGCCCTCCTACCTCAAAGTATTGAGGCACTGAGGATGCCCTCCTAACTCTCTACCCCAAGGTATTAAGGAACTGAGGATGCCCTCCTACCTCTCCACGCTAATGTATCGAGGCACTGAGGATGCCCTCCTACCCCTCTACCCCAAAGTATTGAGAAACTGAGGGTGCCCACCTACCCCAAAGTATTGAGGCACTGAGGATGCCCTCCTAACTCTCCACTCCAAGGTATTAAGGAACTGAGGATGCCCTCCTACCTCTCCACGCTAAGGTATCAAGGCACTGAGGATGCCCTCCTACCCCAAAGTATTGAGAAACTGAGGGTGCCCTCCTACCTCAAAGTATTGAGGCACTGAGGATGCCCTCCTAACTCTCCACTCCAAGGTAATAAGGAACTGAGGATGCCCTCCTACCTCTCCACGCTAAGGTATCAAGGCACTGAGGATGCCCTCCTACCCCAAAGTATTGAGGCACTGAGGATGCCCTCCTAACTCTCTACTCCAAGGTATTAATGAACTGAGGATGCCCTCCTACCTCTCCACGTTAAAGTATCGAGGCACTGAGAATGCCCTCCTAACTCCTTACTCCAAGGCATTAAGGAACTGAGGATGCCCTCCTACCTCTCCACGCTAAGGTATCGAGGCACTGAGAATGCCCTCCTACCCCTCTACCCCAAAGTATTGAGAAACTGAGGGTGCCCACCTACCCCAAAGTATTGAGGCACTGAGGATGCCCTCCTAACTCTCTACTCCAAGGTATTAAGGAACTGAGGATGCCCTCCTACCTCTCCACGCTAATGTATCGAGGCACTGAGGATGCCCTCCTACCCCTCTACCCCAAAGTATTGAGAAACTGAGGGTGCCCACCTACCCCAAAGTATTGAGGCACTGAGGATGCCCTCCTAACTCTCCACTCCAAGGTATTAAGGAACTGAGGATGCCCTCCTACCTCTCCACGCTAAGGTATCAAGGCACTGAGGATGCCCTCCTACCCCAAAGTATTGAGAAACTGAGGGTGCCCTCCTACCTCAAAGTATTGAGGCACTGAGGATGCCCTCCTAACTCTCCACTCCAAGGTATTAAGGAACTGAGGATGCCCTCCTACCTCTCCACGCTAAGGTATCAAGGCACTGAGGATGCCCTCCTACCCCAAAGTATTGAGGCACTGAGGATGCCCTCCTAACTCTCTACTCCAAGGTATTAAGGAACTGAGGATGCCCTCCTACCTCTCCACGCTAAGGTATCAAGGCACTGAGGATGCCCTCCTACCCCAAAGTATTGAGGCACTGAGGGTGCCCTCCTACCTCAAAGTATTGAGGCACTGAGGGTGCCCTCCTACCTCAAAGTATTGAGGCACTGAGAATGCCCTCCTAACTCTCTACTCCAAGGTATTAAGGAACTGAGGATGCCCTCCTACCTCTCCACGCTAAGGTATCAAGGCACTGAGGATGCCCTCCTACCCCAAAGTATTGAGGCACTGAGGATGCCCTCCTAACTCTCTACTCCAAGGTATTAAGGAACTGAGCATGCCCTCCTACCTCTCCACGCTAAGGTATCAAGGCACTGAGGATGCCCTCCTACCCCAAAGTATTGAGGCACTGAGGGTGCCCTCCTACCTCAAAGTATTGAGGCACTGAGAATGCCCTCCTAACTCTCCACTCCAAGGTATTAAGGAACTGAGGATGCCCTCCTACCTCTCCACGCTAAGGTATCAAGGCACTGAGGATGCCCTTCTACCCCAAAGTATTAAGAAACTGAGGGTGCCCACCTACCCCAAAGTATTGAGGCACTGAAGATGCCCTCCTAACTCTCCACTCCAAGGTATTAAGGAACTGAGGATGCCCTCCTACCTCTCCACGCTAAGGTATCAAGGCACTGAGGATGCCCTCCTACCCCAAAGTATTGAGAAACTGAGGGTGCCCTCCTACCTCAAAGTATTGAGGCACTGAGGATGCCCTCCTAACTCTCTACTCCAAGGTATTAAGGAACTGAGGATGCCCTCCTACCTCTCCACGCTAATGTATCGAGGCACTGAGGATGCCCTCCTACCCCTCTACCCCAAAGTATTGAGAAACTGAGGGTGCCCACCTACCCCAAAGTATTGAGGCACTGAGGATGCCCTCCTAACTCTCCACTCCAAGGTATTAAGGAACTGAGGATGCCCTCCTACCTCTCCACGCTAAGGTATCAAGGCACTGAGGATGCCCTCCTACCCCAAAGTATTGAGAAACTGAGGGTGCCCTCCTACCTCAAAGTATTGAGGCACTGAGGATGCCCTCCTAACTCTCCACTCCAAGGTAATAAGGAACTGGGGATGCCCTCCTACCTCTCCACGCTAAGGTATCAAGGCACTGAGGATGCCCTCCTACCCCAAAGTATTGAGGCACTGAGGATGCCCTCCTAACTCTCTACTCCAAGGTATTAAGGAACTGAGGATGCCCTCCTACCTCTCCACATTAAAGTATCGAGGCACTGAGAATGCCCTCCTAACTCTTCACTCCAAGGCATTAAGGAACTGAGGATGCCCTCCTACCTCTCCACGCTAAGGTATCGAGGCACTGAGAATGCCCTCCTACCCCTCTACCCCAAAGTATTGAGAAACTGAGGGTGCCCACCTACCCCAAAGTATTGAGGCACTGAGGATGCCCTCCTAACTCTCCACTCCAAGGTATTAAGGAACTGAGGATGCCCTCCTACCTCTCCACGCTAAGGTATCAAGGCACTGAGGATGCCCTCCTACCCCTCTACCCCAAAGTATTGAGAAACTGAGGGTGCCCTCCTACCTCAAAGTATTGAGGCACTGAGGATGCCCTCCTAACTCTCTACTCCAAGGTATTAAGGAACTGAGGATGCCCTCCTACCTCTCCACGCTAATGTATCGAGGCACTGAGAATGCCCTCCTACCCCTCTACCCCAAAGTATTGAGAAACTGAGGGTGCCCACCTACCCCAAAGTATTGAGGCACTGAGGATGCCCTCCTAACTCTCCACTCCAAGGTATTAAGGAACTGAGGATGCCCTCCTACCTCTCCACGCTAAGGTATCAAGGCACTGAGGATGCCCTCCTACCCCTCTACCCCAAAGTATTGAGAAACTGAGGGTGCCCTCCTACCTCAAAGTATTGAGGCACTGAGGATGCCCTCCTAACTCTCTACTCCAAGGCATTAAGGAACTGAGGATGCCCTCCTACCTCTCCACGCTAAGGTATCGAGGCACTGAGAATGCCCTCCTACCCCTCTACCCCAAAGTATTGAGAAACTGAGGGTGCCCACCTACCCCAAAGTATTGAGGCACTGAGGATGCCCTCCTAACTCTCCACTCCAAGGTATTAAGGAACTGAGGATGCCCTCCTACCTCTCCACGCTAAGGTATCAAGGCACTGAGGATGCCCTCCTACCCCTCTACCCCAAAGTATTGAGAAACTGAGGGTGCCCTCCTACCTCAAAGTATTGAGGCACTGAGGATGCCCTCCTAACTCTCTACTCCAAGGTATTAAGGAACTGAGGATGCCCTCCTACCTCTCCACGCTAAGGTATCAAGGCACTGAGGATGCCCTCCTACCCCAAAGTATTGAGGCACTGAGGATGCCCTCCTAACTCTCTACTCCAAGGTATTAAGGAACTGAGGATGCCCTCCTACCTCTCCACGCTAAGGTATCAAGGCACTGAGGATGCCCTCCTACCCCAAAGTATTGAGGCACTGAGGGTGCCCTCCTACCTCAAAGTATTGAGGCACTGAGAATGCCCTCCTAACTCTCCACTCCAAGGTATTAAGGAACTGAGGATGCCCTCCTACCTCTCCACGCTAAGGTATCAAGGCACTGAGGATGCCCTCCTACCCCAAAGTATTAAGAAACTGAGGGTGCCCACCTACCCCAAAGTATTGAGGCACTGAGGATGCCCTCCTAACTCTCCACTCCAAGGTATTAAGGAACTGAGGATGCCCTCCTACCTCTCCACGCTAAGGTATCAAGGCACTGAGGATGCCCTCCTACCCCAAAGTATTGAGAAACTGAGGGTGCCCTCCTACCTCAAAGTATTGAGGCACTGAGGATGCCCTCCTAACTCTCTACTCCAAAGTATTAAGGAACTGAGGATGCCCTCTGTCACGGAACGTCCCACACTCCGCTTGAGTGCTTCCGTCATATACCGCTTCCTAAGTTCTGGAACACGAGTCCAATGGATCTGGCTATAGGAACCCCAAGAACTAGACAACACCAGTCTTGGAGTACATCAGAACTAACTTTTATTTGAGATCTCACACACATTTATACACCAGGATGACTCAAAGCTAACCTAATTAACATGAGCTCCAATAGGAGTCGTCCCGTCTCCTACATTGTATGGAGGACAATGTCATTAGCTCATTCAATTAACATAAGCACAAGTTGACACCAGCATCTCCTCACATGATGTGTCCCAACAGAATGAATCAGTCTTATCAGCAGGGGGCTGCTGGAGGAACCCCCCCCTCCCTCTTCAGGGACACAGATCCACAGCAAGGAGTCCCCATACAATATATACATGACTGAGTCCGATTAATACAGTTCAGACTGGATTTCTCATTCACCTCAAATGCTAGGGCCCATAATCGGTGGGCAACAGGCCCGCACACAGTCCTCTCCAACAGCCTCTGCTCCGGCCAGGTCCGTGACATTTCTCCCCTTTCGGCAGGAGACTAACATAGGAGGAGACCCCAGACGGGTTGACTCCGAAGTTAGTCAGTAGTCCCAGTCCTCTACTGCCTGTACCCACACAGTACCCCAAACAAATTATTCCAAACAGTGTATTACTCACCCAGCCATCCTCTGCCTCTCTCAGAGAACATATCTGCCGCTGGGGAGAGGCCCGGACTGGCCCTTCTCCCTGGAATCCTTTCTGCCGCTGGAGAGAAGACAGTGGGACTGGGCTCACTCCATCCTGCTCTTGGGGATCTGGGCCGACTGCCCAGCATCCCTGGGGTATACAGGTGGGGACTGAAGCCCCATCAACTGACACCAGATCAAGCTGCAGTTGTGAGGTGATGACTGCATTCTCTCCTTGGATCCTGATCTGCAGCTCGCGATAGACTGCCACCTCCTCACCTTGGGCCTCCACAATTGCTGCAGGTGTGGGGCAGAGGTCTTGGACCCTCTGTCCGGTTGCCAGCACTTCTGCTGGGGGTTTGCCAGGTGGTTCCTCCTCTACAGAAACGTCTATTAAATCCCCAGTCTCTGGAAGTGGTAAAAGTTTGGGACAGAGGTCTTGGACCATCTGTTCAGTTACCAGATCTTCAGCTGGAGAAGTTTGTTTTAACTCCATAGATGCTGCTGGCAGAAAATCACATGTCCCTGTCAGTGTTGTGGGAGAAAGGCCGACTACCTCTTCTCTCAAGAAGGCCGAAGCCACTGTTGGTGCTGGGCAGAACACAGTGAACTTTGGCCCTGATAGCAGCTCTTCTGCTGGGGGCTCATCAGGTTGTTCTTCCTCAGCAGAAAAGTCTATCAAGTCCCATGTCTCTGCAACTGATGTCTGGGGATATAGGTTCACCATCTCCTGTCCATGGAACCCAGAAGATGTTATCAGTGCTGGGCAGAGGTTAGCAGAGCTCTGCCCTGTTGTCAGCACTTCAGGTTTGGGGACGGCAATCTCCGGATTTTCCACTGCCGATTCTCTGGCATGCTGCTGAACTTGTTCTAGCAGTTTCCTGTATGCCCTTTCCAGATGCTGTTCCTTCCTTAGCAAATGGTCCAGATCAGGTTTGAGCTCTGAGACCCCTGCAAGACTGAGCATAGACTCTCTATAGTCTCTCATGTCCTCAAGGTCAGGTTCCCCCTCATCGCCAAACATAAAAAGATCTGTAAGGTTCTCCCACAGCAATCCAGGGCCGCCAAAGTCATATCCCTCCGGAGAGCATTCTGTTGTCTCCCCTAAATATCCCTCCTCTGCGTGCCATTGCAGAGCCTGATAACGATTGTCCAGCTCTATCTCCTGCTGGACCAACCTGTCCAACTCAGTCACCCATTGCTCCTGGGGCTGCTCTCCCAGGAGTGCTATCCGCAATGCCCGTTGGTCACTGGCCCGTTGCTCTTGGGTTGGAAAGCACTTGCCCTGTTTTATACCAGCGAGACGGAGGGCTGCAATCCAGAGCTCCACCCGAATTTGCTGCCTAAGCTCCAGGTATTCATCCTCAGACACAGTCCTGGTGTACGTTGAAAGGATGATCCGCAGCAGCCCCGGGAATTCTGATGCCAGGCCCATATCTCCGCTGGGGTGACTGAAGTCTGCTATGCTGATCTTGGATCCAGTTGGAGGTTTGGATGTCCCAGACTTCAGGAAGCTATCCCACTGCTTGCCACCAATGTCACGGAACGTCCCACACTCCGCTTGAGTGCTTCCGTCATATACCGCTTCCTAAGTTCTGGAACACGAGTCCAATGGATCTGGCTATAGGAACCCCAAGAACTAGACAACACCAGTCTTGGAGTACATCAGAACTAACTTTTATTTGAGATCTCACACACATTTATACACCAGGATGACTCAAAGCTAACCTAATTAACATGAGCTCCAATAGGAGTCGTCCCGTCTCCTACATTGTATGGAGGACAATGTCATTAGCTCATTCAATTAACATAAGCACAAGTTGACACCAGCATCTCCTCACATGATGTGTCCCAACAGAATGAATCAGTCTTATCAGCAGGGGGCTGCTGGAGGAACCCCCCCCTCCCTCTTCAGGGACACAGATCCACAGCAAGGAGTCCCCATACAATATATACATGACTGAGTCCGATTAATACAGTTCAGACTGGATTTCTCATTCACCTCAAATGCTAGGGCCCATAATCGGTGGGCAACAGGCCCGCACACAGTCCTCTCCAACAGCCTCTGCTCCGGCCAGGTCCGTGACACCCTCCTACCTCTCCACGCTAATGTATCGAGGCACTGAGGGTGCCCTCCTACCCCTCTACCCCAAAGTATTGAGAAACTGAGGGTGCCCACCTACCCCAAAGTATTGAGGCACTGAGGATGCCCTCCTAACTCTCCACTCCAAGGTATTAAGGAACTGAGGATGCCCTCCTACCTCTCCACGCTAAGGTATCAAGGCACTGAGGATGCCCTCCTACCCCAAAGTATTGAGAAACTGAGGGTGCCCTCCTACCTCAAAGTATTGAGGCACTGAGGATGCCCTCCTAACTCTCCACTCCAAGGTAATAAGGAACTGAGGATGCCCTCCTACCTCTCCACGCTAAGGTATCAAGGCACTGAGGATGCCCTCCTACCCCAAAGTATTGAGGCACTGAGGATGCCCTCCTAACTCTCTACTCCAAGGTATTAAGGAACTGAGGATGCCCTCCTACGTCTCCACGTTAAAGTATCGAGGCACTGAGAATGCCCTCCTAACTCTTCACTCCAAGGCATTAAGGAACTGAGGATGCCCTCCTACCTCTCCACGCTAAGGTATTGAGGCACTGAGAATGCCCTCCTACCCCTCTACCCCAAAGTATTGAGAAACTGAGGGTGCCCACCTACCCCAAAGTATTGAGGCACTGAGGATGCCCTCCTAACTCTCCACTCCAAGGTATTAAGGAACTGAGGATGCCCTCCTACCTCTCCACGCTAAGGTATCAAGGCACTGAGGATGCCCTCCTACCCCTCTACCCCAAAGTATTGAGAAACTGAGGGTGCCCTCCTACCTCAAAGTATTGAGGCACTGAGGATGCCCTCCTAACTCTCTACTCCAAGGTATTAAGGAACTGAGGATGCCCTCCTACCTCTCCACGCTAATGTATCGAGGAACTGAGGATGCCCTCCTACCCCTCTACCCCAAAGTATTGAGAAACTGAGGGTGCCCACCTACCCCAAAGTATTGAGGCACTGAGGATGCCCTCCTAACTCTCCACTCCAAGGTATTAAGGAACTGAGGATGCCCTTCTACCTCTCCACGCTAAGGTATCAAGGCACTGAGGATGCCCTCCTACCCCAAAGTATTGAGAAACTGAGGGTGCCCTCCTACCTCAAAGTATTGAGGCACTGAGGATGCCCTCCTAACTCTCCACTCCAAGGTATTAAGGAACTGAGGATGCCCTCCTACCTCTCCACGCTAAGGTATCAAGGCACTGAGGATGCCCTCCTACCCCAAAGTATTGAGGCACTGAGGATGCCCTCCTAACTCTCTACTCCAAGGTATTAAGGAACTGAGGATGCCCTCCTACCTCTCCACGCTAAGGTATCAAGGCACTGAGGATGCCCTCCTACCCCAAAGTATTGAGGCACTGAGGGTGCCCTCCTACCTCAAAGTATTGAGGCACTGAGGGTGCCCTCCTACCTCAAAGTATTGAGGCACTGAGGGTGCCCTCCTACCTCAAAGTATTGAGGCACTGAGAATGCCCTCCTAACTCTCTACTCCAAGGTATTAAGGAACTGAGGATGCCCTCCTACCTCTCCACGCTAAGGTATCAAGGCACTGAGGATGCCCTCCTACCCCAAAGTATTGAGGCACTGAGGATGCCCTCCTAACTCTCTACTCCAAGGTATTAAGGAACTGAGCATGCCCTCCTACCTCTCCAGGCTAAGGTATCAAGGCACTGAGGATGCCCTCCTACCCCAAAGTATTGAGGCACTGAGGGTGCCCTCCTACCTCAAAGTATTGAGGCACTGAGAATGCCCTCCTAACTCTCCACTCCAAGGTATTAAGGAACTGAGGATGCCCTCCTACCTCTCCACGCTAAGGTATCAAGGCACTGAGGATGCCCTCCTACCCCAAAGTATTAAGAAACTGAGGGTGCCCACCTACCCCAAAGTATTGAGGCACTGAGGATGCCCTCCTAACTCTCCACTCCAAGGTATTAAGGAACTGAGGATGCCCTCCTACCTCTCCACGCTAAGGTATCAAGGCACTGAGGATGCCCTCCTACCCCAAAGTATTGAGAAACTGAGGGTGCCCTCCTACCTCAAAGTATTGAGGCACTGAGGATGCCCTCCTAACTCTCTACTCCAAGGTATTAAGGAACTGAGGATGCCCTCCTACCTCTCCACGCTAATGTATCGAGGCACTGAGGATGCCCTCCTACCCCTCTACCCCAAAGTATTGAGAAACTGAGGGTGCCCACCTACCCCAAAGTATTGAGGCACTGAGGATGCCCTCCTAACTCTCCACTCCAAGGTATTAAGGAACTGAGGATGCCCTCCTACCTCTCCACGCTAAGGTATCAAGGCACTGAGGATGCCCTCCTAACTCTCCACTCCAAGGTATCAAGGCACTGAGGATGCCCTCCTACCCCAAAGTATTGAGAAACTGAGGGTGCCCTCCTACCTCAAAGTATTGAGGCACTGAGGATGCCCTCCTAACTCTCCACTCCAAGGTAATAAGGAACTGAGGATGCCCTCCTACCTCTCCACGCTAAGGTATCAAGGCACTGAGGATGCCCTCCTACCCCAAAGTATTGAGGCACTGAGGATGCCCTCCTAACTCTCTACTCCAAGGTATTAAGGAACTGAGGATGCCCTCCTACCTCTCCACATTAAAGTATCGAGGCACTGAGAATGCCCTCCTAACTCTTCACTCCAAGGCATTAAGGAACTGAGGATGCCCTCCTACCTCTCCACGCTAAGGTATCGAGGCACTGAGAATGCCCTCCTACCCCTCTACCCCAAAGTATTGAGAAACTGAGGGTGCCCACCTACCCCAAAGTATTGAGGCACTGAGGATGCCCTCCTAACTCTCCACTCCAAGGTATTAAGGAACTGAGGATGCCCTCCTACCTCTCCACGTTAAGGTATCAAGGCACTGAGGATGCCCTCCTACCCCAAAGTATTAAGAAACTGAGGGTGCCCACCTACCCCAAAGTATTGAGGCACTGAGGATGCCCTCCTAACTCTCCACTCCAAGGTATTAAGGAACTGAGGATGCCCTCCTACCTCTCCACGCTAAGGTATCAAGGCACTGAGGATGCCCTCCTACCCCAAAGTATTGAGAAACTGAGGGTGCCCTCCTACCTCAAGGTATTGAGGCACTGAGGATGCCCTCCTAACTCTCTACTCCAAGGTATTAAGGAACTGAGGATGCCCTCCTACCTCTCCACGCTAATGTATCGAGGCACTGAGGATGCCCTCCTACCACTCTACCCCAAAGTATTGAGAAACTGAGGGTGCCCACCTACCCCAAAGTATTGAGGCACTGAGGATGCCCTCCTAACTCTCCACTCCAAGGTATTAAGGAACTGAGGATGCCCTCCTACCTCTCCACGCTAAGGTATCAAGGCACTGAGGATGCCCTCCTACCCCAAAGTATTGAGAAACTGAGGGTGCCCTCCTACCTTAAAGTATTGAGGCACTGAGGATGCCCTCCTAACTCTCCACTCCAAGGTAATAAGGAACTGGGGATGCCCTCCTACCTCTCCACGCTAAGGTATCAAGGCACTGAGGATGCCCTCCTACCCCAAAGTATTGAGGCACTGAGGATGCCCTCCTAACTCTCTACTCCAAGGTATTAAGGAACTGAGGATGCCCTCCTACCTCTCCACATTAAAGTATCGAGGCACTGAGAATGCCCTCCTAACTCTTCACTCCAAGGCATTAAGGAACTGAGGATGCCCTCCTACCTCTCCACGCTAAGGTATCGAGGCACTGAGAATGCCCTCCTACCCCTCTACCCCAAAGTATTGAGAAACTGAGGGTGCCCTCCTACCTCAAAGTATTGAGGCACTGAGGATGCCCTCCTAACTCTCTACTCCAAGGTATTAAGGAACTGAGGATGCCCTCCTACCTCTCCACGCTAATGTATCGAGGAACTGAGGATGCCCTCCTACCCCTCTACCCCAAAGTATTGAGAAACTGAGGGTGCCCTCCTACCTCAAAGTATTGAGGCACTGAGGATGCCCTCCTAACTCTCTACTCCAAGGTATTAAGGAACTGAGGATGCCCTCCTACCTCTCCACGCTAATGTATCGAGGCACTGAGAATGCCCTCCCACCCCTCTACCCCAAAGTATTGAGAAACTGAGGGTGCCCACCTACCCCAAAGTATTGAGGCACTGAGGATGCCCTCCTAACTCTCCACTCCAAGGTATTAAGGAACTGAGGATGCCCTCCTACCTCTCCACGCTAAGGTATCAAGGCACTGAGGATGCCCTCCTACCCCTCTACCCCAAAGTATTGAGAAACTGAGGGTGCCCTCCTACCTCAAAGTATTGAGGCACTGAGGATGCCCTCCTAACTTTCTACTCCAAGGCATTAAGGAACTGAGGATGCCCTCCTACCTCTCCACGCTAAGGTATCGAGGCACTGAGAATGCCCTCCTACCCCTCTACCCCAAAGTATTGAGAAACTGAGGGTGCCCACCTACCCCAAAGTATTGAGGCACTGAGGATGCCCTCCTAACTCTCTACTCCAAGGTATTAAGGAACTGAGGATGCCCTCCTACCTCTCCACGCTAATGTATCGAGGAACTGAGGATGCCCTCCTACCCCTCTACCCCAAAGTATTGAGAAACTGAGGGTGCCCACCTACCCCAAAGTATTGAGGCACTGAGGATGCCCTCCTACCCCAAAGTATTGAGAAACTGAGGGTGCCCTCCTACCTCAAAGTATTGAGGCACTGAGGATGCCCTCCTAACTCTCCACTCCAAGGTATTAAGGAACTGAGAATGCCCTCCTACCTCTCCACGCTAAGGTATCAAGGCACTGAGGATGCCCTCCTACCCCAAAGTATTGAGGCACTGAGGATGCCCTCCTAACTCTCTACTCCAAGGTATTAAGGAACTGAGGATGCCCTCCTACCTCTCCACGCTAAGGTATCAAGGCACTGAGGATGCCCTCCTACCCCAAAGTATTGAGGCACTGAGGGTGCCCTCCTACCTCAAAGTATTGAGGCACTGAGGGTGCCCTCCTACCTCAAAGTATTGAGGCACTGAGGGTGCCCTCCTACCTCAAAGTATTGAGGCACTGAGGATGCCCTCCTAACTCTCTACTCCAAGGTATTAAGGAACTGAGCATGCCCTCCTACCTCTCCACGCTAAGGTATCAAGGCACTGAGGATGCCCTCCTACCCCAAAGTATTGAGGCACTGAGGGTGCCCTCCTACCTCAAAGTATTGAGGCACTGAGAATGCCCTCCTAACTCTCCACTCCAAGGTATTAAGGAACTGAGGATGCCCTCCTACCTCTCCACGCTAAGGTATCAAGGCACTGAGGATGCCCTCCTACCCCTCTACCCCAAAGTATTGAGAAACTGAGGGTGCCCACCTACCCCAAAGTATTGAGGCACTGAGGATGCCCTCCTAACTCTCCACTCCAAGGTATTAAGGAACTGAGGATGCCCTCCTACCTCTCCACGCTAAGGTATCAAGGCACTGAGGATGCCCTCCTACCCCAAAGTATTGAGAAACTGAGGGTGCCCTCCTACCTCAAAGTATTGAGGCACTGAGGATGCCCTCCTAACTCTCCACTCCAAGGTAATAAGGAACTGAGGATGCCCTCCTACCTCTCCACGCTAAGGTATCAAGGCACTGAGGATGCCCTCCTACCCCAAAGTATTGAGGCACTGAGGATGCCCTCCTAACTCTCTACTCCAAGGTATTAAGGAACTGAGGATGCCCTCCTACCTCTCCACGTTAAAGTATCGAGGCACTGAGAATGCCCTCCTAACTCTTCACTCCAAGGCATTAAGGAACTGAGGATGCCCTCCTACCTCTCCACGCTAAGGTATCGAGGCACTGAGAATGCCCTCCTACCCCTCTACCCCAAAGTATTGAGAAACTGAGGGTGCCCACCTACCCCAAAGTATTGAGGCACTGAGGATGCCCTCCTAACTCTCCACTCCAAGGTATTAAGGAACTGAGGATGCCCTCCTACCTCTCCACGCTAAGGTATCAAGGCACTGAGGATGCCCTCCTACCCCAAAGTATTGAGAAACTGAGGGTGCCCTCCTACCTCAAAGTATTGAGGCACTGAGGATGCCCTCCTACCTCTCCACGCTAAGGTATCAAGGCACTGAGGGTGCCCTCCTACCCCAAAGTATTGAGGCACTGAGGATGCCTTTCTAACTCTCTACTCCAAGGTATCAAGGCACTGAGGATGCCCTCCTACCTCTCCACGCTAATGTATCGAGGCACTGAGGATGCCCTCCTACCCCTCTACCCCAAAGTATTGAGAAACTGAGGGTGCCCAGCTACCCCAAAGTATTGAGGCACTGAGGATGCCCTCCTAACTCTCCACTCCAAGGTATTAAGGAACTGAGGATGCCCTCCTACCTCTCCACGCTAAGGTATCAAGGCACTGAGGATGCCCTCCTACCCCAAAGTATTGAGAAACTGAGGGTGCCCTCCTACCTCAAAGTATTGAGGCACTCAGGATGCCCTCCTAACTCTCTACTCCAAGGTATTAAGGAACTGAGGATGCCCTCCTACCTCTCCACGCTAAGGTATCAAGGCACTGAGGATGCCCTCCTACCCCAAAGTATTGAGGCACTGAGGATGCCCTCCTAACTCTCTACTCCAAGGTATTAAGGAACTGAGGATGCCCTCCTACCTCTCCACGCTAAGGTATCAAGGCACTGAGGATGCCCTCCTACCCCAAAGTATTGAGGCACTAAGGGTGCCCTCCTACCTCAAAGTATTGAGGCACTGAGGGTGCCCTCCTACCTCAAAGTATTGAGGCACTGAGAATGCCCTCCTAACTCTCTACTCCAAGGTATTAAGGAACTGAGGATGCCCTCCTACCTCTCCACGCTAAGGTATCAAGGCACTGAGGATGCCCTCCTACCCCTCTACCCCAAAGTATTGAGAAACTGAGGATGCCCTCCTACCTCTCCATGCTAATGTATCGAGGCACTGAGGATGCTCTCCTACACCTCTACCTCAAAGTATTGAGGCACTGAGGATGCCCTCCTAACTCTCTACTCCAAGGTATTAAGGAACTGAGGATGCCCTCCTACCTCTCCACGCTAAGGTATCAAGGCACTGAGGATGCCCTCCTACCCCAAAGTATTAAGAAACTGAGGGTGCCCACCTACCCCAAAGTATTGAGGCACTGAGGATGCCCTCCTAACTCTCTACTCCAAGGTATTAAGGAACTGAGGATGCCCTCCTACCTCTCCACGCTAATGTATCGAGGCACTGAGGATGTCCTCCTACCCCTCTACCCCAAAGTATTGAGAAACTGAGGGTGCCCACCTACACCTCTACCTCAAAGTATTGAGGCACTGAGGATGCCCTCCTAACTCTCTACTCCAAGGTATTAAGGAACTGAGGATGCCCTCCTACCTCTCCACGCTAAGGTATCAAGGCACTGAGGATGCCCTCCTACCCCAAAGTATTGAGGCACTGAGGGTGCACTCCTACGTCAAAGTATTGAGGCACTGAGAATGCCCTCCTAACTCTCCACTTCAAGGTATTAAGGAACTGAGGATGCCCTCCTACCTCTCCAAGCTAAGGTATCAAGGCACTGAGGATGCCCTCCTACCCCAAAGTATTAAGAAACTGAGGGTGCCCACCTACCCCAAAGTATTGAGGCACTGAGGATGCCCTCCTAACTCTCTACTCCAAGGTATTAAGGAACTGAGGATGCCCTCCTACCTCTCCACGCTAATGTATCGAGGCACTGAGGATGTCCTCCTACCCCTCTACCCCAAAGTATTGAGAAACTGAGGGTGCCCACCTACCCCAAAGTATTGAGGCACTGAGGATGCCCTCCTAACTCTCCACTCCAAGGTATTAAGGAACTGAGGATGCCCTCCTACCTCTCCACGCTAAGGTATCAAGGCACTGAGGATGCCCTCCTACCCCAAAGTATTGAGAAACTGAGGGTGCCCTCCTACCTCAAAGTATTGAGGCACTGAGGATGCCCTCCTAACTCTCCACTCCAAGGTAATAAGGAACTGAGGATGCCCTCCTACCTCTCCACGCTAAGGTATCAAGGCACTGAGGATGCCCTCCTACCCCAAAGTATTGAGGCACTGAGGATGCCCTCCTAACTCTCTACTCCAAGGTATTAAGGAACTGAGGATGCCCTCCTACCTCTCCACGTTAAAGTATCGAGGCACTGAGAATGCCCTCCTAACTCTTCACTCCAAGGCATTAAGGAACTGAGGATGCCCTCCTACCTCTCCACGCTAAGATATCGAGGCACTGAGAATGCCCTCCTACCCCTCTACCCCAAAGTATTGAGAAACTGAGGGTGCCCACCTACCCCAAAGTATTGAGGCACTGAGGATGCCCTCCTAACTCTCCACTCCAAGGTATTAAGGAACTGAGGATGCCCTCCTACCTCTCCACGCTAAGGTATCAAGGCACTGAGGATGCCCTCCTACCCCTCTACCCCAAAGTATTGAGAAACTGAGGGTGCCCTCCTACCTCAAAGTATTGAGGCACTGAGGATGCCCTCCTAACTCTCTACTCCAAGGTATTAAGGAACTGAGGATGCCCTCCTACCTCTCCACGCTAATGTATCGAGGCACTGAGGATGCCCTCCTACCCCTCTACCCCAAAGTATTGAGAAACTGAGGGTGCCCACCTACCCCAAAGTATTGAGGCACTGAGGATGCCCTCCTAACTCTCCACTCCAAGGTATTAAGGAACTGAGGATGCCCTCCTACCTCTCCACGCTAAGGTATCAAGGCACTGAGGATGCCCTCCTACCCCAAAGTATTGAGAAACTGAGGGTGCCCTCCTACCTCAAAGTATTGAGGCACTGAGGATGCCCTCCTAACTCTCCACTCCAAGGTATTAAGGAACTGAGGATGCCCTCCTACCTCTCCACGCTAAGGTATCAAGGCACTGAGGATGCCCTCCTACCCCAAAGTATTGAGGCACTGAGGATGCCCTCCTAACTCTCTACTCCAAGGTATTAAGGAACTGAGGATGCCTTCCTACCTCTCCACGCTAAGGTATCAAGGCACTGAGGATGCCCTCCTACCCCAAAGTATTGAGGCACTGAGGGTGCCCTCCTACCTCAAAGTATTGAGGCACTGAGGGTGCCCTCCTACCTCAAAGTATTGAGGCACTGAGAATGCCCTCCTAACTCTCTACTCCAAGGTATTAAGGAACTGAGGATGCCCTCCTACCTCTCCACGCTAAGGTATCAAGGCACTGAGGATGCCCTCCTACCCCTCTACCCCAAAGTATTGAGAAACTGAGGATGCCCTCCTACCTCTCCATGCTAATGTATCGAGGCACTGAGGATGCTCTCCTACACCTCTACCTCAAAGTATTGAGGCACTGAGGATGCCCTCCTAACTCTCTACTCCAAGGTATTAAGGAACTGAGGATGCCCTCCTACCTCTCCACGCTAAGGTATCAAGGCACTGAGGATGCCCTCCTACCCCAAAGTATTGAGGCACTGAGGGTGCCCTCCTACCTCAAAGTATTGAGGCACTGAGAATGCACTCCTAACTCTCCACTCCAAGGTATTAAGGAATTGAGGATTCCCTCCTACCTCTCCACGCTAAGGTATCAAGGCACTGAGGATGCCCTCCTACCCCAAAGTATTAAGAAACTGAGGGTGCCCACCTACCCCAAAGTATTGAGGCACTGAGGATGCCCTCCTAACTCTCCACTCCAAGGTATTAAGGAACTGAGGATGCCCTCCTACCTCTCCACGCTAAGGTATCAAGGCACTGAGGATGCCCTCCTACCCCAAAGTATTGAGAAACTGAGGGTGCCCTCCTACCTCAAAGTATTGAGGAACTGAGGATGCCCTCCTAACTCTCTACTCCAAGGTATTAAGGAACTGAGGATGCCCTCCTACCTCTCCACGCTAATGTATCGAGGCACTGAGGATGCCCTCCTACCCCTCTACCCCAAAGTATTGAGAAACTGAGGGTGCCCACCTACCCCAAAGTATTGAGGCACTGAGGATGCCCTTCTAACTCTCCACTCCAAGGTATTAAGGAACTGAGGATGCCCTCCTACCTCTCCACGATAAGGTATCAAGGCACTGAGGATGCCCTCCTACCCCAAAGTATTGAGAAACTGAGGGTGCCCTCCTACCTCAAAGTATTGAGGCACTGAGGATGCCCTCCTAACTCTCCACTCCAAGGTAATAAGGAACTGAGGATGCCCTCCTACCTCTCCACGCTAAGGTATCAAGGCACTGAGGATGCCCTCCTACCCCAAAGTATTGAGGCACTGAGGATGCCCTCCTAACTCTCTACTCCAAGGTATTAAGGAACTGAGGATGCCCTCCTACCTCTCCACGTTAAAGTATCGAGGCACTGAGAATGCCCTCCTAACTCTTCACTCCAAGGCATTAAGGAACTGAGGATGCCCTCCTACCTCTCCACGCTAAGGTATCGAGGCACTGAGAATGCCCTCCTACCCCTCTACCCCAAAGTATTGAGAAACTGAGGGTGCCCACCTACCCCAAAGTATTGAGGCACTGAGGATGCACTCTTAACTCTCCATTCCAAGGTATTAAGGAACTGAGGATGCCCTCCTACCTCTCCACGCTAAGGTATCAAGGCCCTGAGGATGCCCTCCTACCCCAAAGTATTGAGAAACTGAGGGTGCCCACATACCCCAAAGTATTGAGGCACTGAGGATGCCCTCCTAACTCTCCACTCCAAGGTATTAAGGAACTGAGGATGCCCTCCTACCTCTCCACGCTAAGGTATCAAGGCACTGAGGATGCCCCCCTACCCCTCTACCCCAAAGTATTGAGAAACTGAGGGTGCCCTCCTACCTCAAAGTATTGAGGCACTGAGGATGCCCTCCTAACTCTCTACTCCAAGGTATTAAGGAACTGAGGATGCCCTCCTACCTCTCCACGCTAATGTATCGAGGCACTGAGGATGCCCTCCTACCCCTCTACCCCAAAGTATTGAGAAACTGAGGGTGCCCACCTACCCCAAAGTATTGAGGCACTGAGGATGCCCTCCTAACTCTCCACTCCAAGGTATTAAGGAACTGAGGATGCCCTCCTACCTCTCCACGCTAAGGTATCAAGGCACTGAGGATGCCCTCCTACCCCAAAGTATTGAGAAACTGAGGGTGCCCTCCTACATCAAAGTATTGAGGCACTGAGGATGCCCTCCTAACTCTCTACTCCAAGGTATTAAGGAACTGAGGATGCCCTCCTACCTCTCCACGCTAAGGTATCAAGGCACTGGGGATGCCCTCCTACCCCAAAGTATTGAGGCACTGAGGATGCCCTCCTAACTCTCTACTCCAAGGTATTAAGGAACTGAGGATGCCCTCCTACCTCTCCACGCTAAGGTATCAAGGCACTGAGGATGCCCTCCTACCCCAAAGTATTGAGGCACTGAGGGTGCCCTCCTACCTCAAAGTATTGAGGCACTGAGGGTGCCCTCCTACCTCAAAGTATTGAGGCACTGAGAATGCCCTCCTAACTCTCTACTTCAAGGTATTAAGGAACTGAGGATGCCCTCCTACCTCTCCACGCTAAGGTATCAAGGCACTGAGGATGCCCTCCTACCCCTCTACCCCAAAGTATTGAGAAACTGAGGATGCCCTCCTACCTCTCCATGCTAATGTATCGAGGCACTGAGGATGCTCTCCTACACCTCTACCTCAAAGTATTGAGGCACTGAGGATGCCCTCCTAACTCTCTACTCCAAGGTATTAAGGAACTGAGGATGCCCTCCTACCTCTCCACGCTAAGGTATCAAGGCACTGAGGATGCCCTCCTACCCCAAAGTATTGAGGCACTGAGGGTGCCCTCCTACCTCAAAGTATTGAGGCACTGAGGATGCCCTCCTAACTCTCCACTCCAAGGTATTAAGGAACTGAGGATGCCCTCCTACCTCTCCACGCTAAGGTATCAAGGCACTGAGGATGCCCTCCTACCCCAAAGTATTGAGAAACTGAGGGTGCCCTCCTACCTCAAAGTATTAAGGCACTGAGGATGCCCTCCTAACTCTCTACTCCAAGGTATTAAGGAACTGAGGATGCCCTCCTACCTCTCCACGCTAAGGTATCAAGGCACTGAGGATGCCCTCCTACCCCAAAGTATTGAGAAACTGAGGGTGCCCTCCTACCTCAAAGTATTGAGGCACTGAGGATGCCCTCCTAACTCTCCACTCCAAGGTAATAAGGAACTGAGGATGCCCTCCTACCTCTCCACGCTAAGGTATCAAGGCACTGAGGATGCCCTCCTACCCCAAAGTATTGAGGCACTGAGGATGCCCTCCTAACTCTCTACTCCAAGGTATTAAGGAACTGAGGATGCCCTCCTACCTCTCCACGTTAAAGTATCGAGGCACTGAGAATGCCCTCCTAACTCTTCACTCCAAGGCATTAAGGAACTGAGGATGCCCTCCTACCTCTCCACGCTAAGGTATCGAGGCACTGAGAATGCCCTCCTACCCCTCTACCCCAAAGTATTGAGAAACTGAGGGTGCCCACCTACCCCAAAGTATTGAGGCACTGAGGATGCCCTCCTAACTCTCCACTCCAAGGTATTAAGGAACTGAGGATGCCCTCCTACCTCTCCACGCTAAGGTATCAAGGCACTGAGGATGCCCTCCTACCCCTCTACCCCAAAGTATTGAGAAACTGAGGGTGCCCTCCTACCTCAAAGTATTGAGGCACTGAGGATGCCCTCCTAACTCTCTACTCCAAGGTATTAAGGAACTGAGGATGCCCTCCTACCTCTCCACGCTAATGTATCGAGGCACTGAGGATGCCCTCCTACCCCTCTACCCCAAAGTATTGAGAAACTGAGGGTGTCCACCTACCCCAAAGTATTGAGGCACTGAGGATGCCCTCCTAACTCTCCACTCCAAGGTATTAAGGAACTGAGGATGCCCTCCTACCTCTCCACGCTAAGGTATCAAGGCACTGAGGATGCCCTCCTACCCCAAAGTATTGAGAAACTGAGGGTGCCCTCCTAACTATCTACTCCAAGGTATTAAGGAACTGAGGATGCCCTCCTACCTCTCCACGCTAAGGTATCAAGGCACTGAGGATGCCCTCCTACCCCAAAGTATTGAGGCACTGAGGGTGCCCTCCTACCTCAAAGTATTGAGGCACTGAGGGTGCCCTCCTACCTCAAAGTATTGAGGCACTGAGAATGCCCTCCTAACTCTCTACTCCAAGGTATTAAGGAACTGAGGATGCCCTCCTACCTCTCCACGCTAAGGTATCAAGGCACTGAGGATGCCCTCCTACCCCAAAGTATTGAGGCACTGAGGATGCCCTCCTAACTCTCTACTCCAAGGTATTAAGGAACTGAGGATGCCCTCCTACCTCTCCACGCTAAGGTATCAAGGCACTGAGGATGCCCTCCTACCCCAAAGTATTGAGGCACTGAGGGTGCCCTCCTACCTCAAAGTATTGAGGCACTGAGGGTGCCCTCCTACCTCAAAGTATTGAGGCACTGAGAATGCCCTCCTAACTCTCTACTCCAAGGTATTAAGGAACTGAGGATGCCCTCCTACCTCTCCACGCTAAGGTATCAAGGCACTGAGGATGCCCTCCTACCCCAAAGTATTGATGCACTGTATTTGCCCTCCTAACTCTCTACTCCAAGGTATTAAGGAACTGAGCATGCCCTCCTACCTCTCCACGCTAAGGTATCAAGGCACTGAGGATGCCCTCCTACCCCAAAGTATTGAGGCACTGAGGGTGCCCTCCTACCTCAAAGTATTGAGGCACTGAGGATGCCCTCCTAACTCTCTACTCCAAGGTATTAAGGAACTGAGGATGCCCTCCTACCTCTCCACGCTAATGTATCGAGGCACTGAGGATGCCCTCCTACCCCTCTACCCCAAAGTATTGAGAAACTGAGGGTGCCCACCTACCCCAAAGTATTGAGGCACTGAGGATGCCCTCCTAACTCTCCACTCCAAGGTATTAAGGAACTGAGGATGCCCTCCTACCTCTCCACGCTAAGGTATAAGGGCACTGAGGATGCCCTCCTACCCCAAAGTATTGAGAAACTGAGGGTGCCCTCCTACCTCAAAGTATTGAGGCACTGAGGATGCCCTCCTAACTCTCCACTCCAAGGTAATAAGGAACTGAGGATGCCCTCCTACCTCTCCACGCTAAGGTATCAAGGCACTGAGGATGCCCTCCTACCCCAAAGTATTGAGGCACTGAGGATGCCCTCCTAACTCTCTACTCCAAGGTATTAAGGAACTGAGGATGCCCTCCTACCTCTCCACGTTAAAGTATCGAGGCACTGAGAATGCCCTCCTAACTCTTCACTCCAAGGCATTAAGGAACTGAGGATGCCCTCCTACCTCTCCACGCTAAGGTATCGAGGCACTGAGAATGCCCTCCTACCCCTCTACCCCAAAGTATTGAGAAACTTAGGGTGCCCACCTACCCCAAAGTATTGAGGCACTGAGGATGCCCTCCTAACTCTCCACTCCAAGGTATTAAGGAACTGAGGATGCCCTCCTACCTCTCCACGCTAAGGTATCAAGGCCCTGAGGATGCCCTCCTACCCCAAAGTATTGAGAAACTGAGGGTGCCCACCTACCCCAAAGTATTGAGGCACTGAGGATGCCCTCCTAACTCTCCACTCCAAGGTATTAAGGAACTGAGGATGCCCTCCTACCTCTCCACGCTAAGGTATCAAGGCACTGAGGATGCCCTCCTACCCCTCTACCCCAAAGTATTGAGAAACTGAGGGTGCCCTCCTACCTCAAAGTATTGAGGCACTGAGGATGCCCTTCTAACTCTCTACTCCAAGGTATTAAGGAACTGAGGATGCCCTCCTACCTCTCCACGCTAATGTATCGAGGCACTGAGGATGCCCTCCTACCCCTCTACCCCAAAGTATTGAGAAACTGAGGGTGCCCACCTACCCCAAAGTATTGAGGCACTGAGGATGCCCTCCTAACTCTCCACTCCAAGGTATTAAGGAACTGAGGATGCCCTCCTACCTCTCCACGCTAAGGTATCAAGGCACTGAGGATGCCCTCCTACCCCAAAGTATTGAGAAACTGAGGGTGCCCTCCTACCTCAAAGTATTGAGGCACTGAGGATGCCCTCCTACCTCTCCACGCTAATGTATCAAGGCACTGAGGGTGCCCTCCTACCCCAAAGTATTGAGGCACTGAGGATGCCTTTCTAACTCTCTACTCCAAGGTATCAAAGCACTGAGGATGCCCTCCTACCTCTCTACCCCAAAGTATTGAGAAACTGAGGGTGCCCAGCTACCCCAAAGTATTGAGGCACTGAGGATGCCCTCCTAACTCTCCACTCCAAGGTATTAAGGAACTGAGGATGCCCTCCTACCTCTCCACGCTAAGGTATCAAGGCACTGAGGATGCCCTCCTACCCCAAAGTATTGAGAAACTGAGGGTGCCCTCCTACCTCAAAGTATTGAGGCACTGAGGATGCCCTCCTAACTCTCTACTCCAAGGTATTAAGGAACTGAGGATGCCCTCCTACCTCTCCACGCTAAGGTATCAAGGCACTGAGGATGCCCTCCTACCCCAAAGTATTGAGGCACTGAGGATGCCCTCCTAACTCTCTACTCCAAGGTATTAAGGAACTGAGGATGCCCTCCTACCTCTCCACGCTAAGGTATCAAGGCACTGAGGATGCCCTCCTACCCCAAAGTATTGAGGCACTGAGGGTGCCCTCCTACCTCAAAGTATTGAGGCACTGAGGGTGCCCTCCTACCTCAAAGTATTGAGGCACTGAGAATGCCCTCCTAACTCTCTACTCCAAGGTATTAAGGAACTGAGGATGCCCTCCTACCTCTCCACGCTAAGGTATCAAGGCACTGAGGATGCCCTCCTACCCCAAAGTATTGAGGCACTGAGGATGCCCTCCTAACTCTCTACTCCAAGGTATTAAGGAACTGAGGATGCCCTCCTACCTCTCCACGTTAAAGTATCGAGGCACTGAGAATGCCCTCCTAACTCTTCACTCCAAGGCATTAAGGAACTGAGGATGCCCTCCTACCTCTCCACGCTAAGGTATCGAGGCACTGAGAATGCCCTCCTACCCCTCTACCCCAAAGTATTGAGAAACTTAGGGTGCCCACCTACCCCAAAGTATTGAGGCACTGAGGATGCCCTCCTAACTCTCCACTCCAAGGTATTAAGGAACTGAGGATGCCCTCCTACCTCTCCACGCTAAGGTATCAAGGCCCTGAGGATGCCCTCCTACCCCAAAGTATTGAGAAACTGAGGGTGCCCACCTACCCCAAAGTATTGAGGCACTGAGGATGCCCTCCTAACTCTCCACTCCAAGGTATTAAGGAACTGAGGATGCCCTCCTACCTCTCCACGCTAAGGTATCAAGGCACTGAGGATGCCCTCCTACCCCTCTACCCCAAAGTATTGAGAAACTGAGGGTGCCCTCCTACCTCAAAGTATTGAGGCACTGAGGATGCCCTTCTAACTCTCTACTCCAAGGTATTAAGGAACTGAGGATGCCCTCCTACCTCTCCACGCTAATGTATCGAGGCACTGAGGATGCCCTCCTACCCCTCTACCCCAAAGTATTGAGAAACTGAGGGTGCCCACCTACCCCAAAGTATTGAGGCACTGAGGATGCCCTCCTAACTCTCCACTCCAAGGTATTAAGGAACTGAGGATGCCCTCCTACCTCTCCACGCTAAGGTATCAAGGCACTGAGGATGCCCTCCTACCCCAAAGTATTGAGAAACTGAGGGTGCCCTCCTACCTCAAAGTATTGAGGCACTGAGGATGCCCTCCTACCTCTCCACGCTAATGTATCAAGGCACTGAGGGTGCCCTCCTACCCCAAAGTATTGAGGCACTGAGGATGCCTTTCTAACTCTCTACTCCAAGGTATCAAAGCACTGAGGATGCCCTCCTACCTCTCTACCCCAAAGTATTGAGAAACTGAGGGTGCCCAGCTACCCCAAAGTATTGAGGCACTGAGGATGCCCTCCTAACTCTCCACTCCAAGGTATTAAGGAACTGAGGATGCCCTCCTACCTCTCCACGCTAAGGTATCAAGGCACTGAGGATGCCCTCCTACCCCAAAGTATTGAGAAACTGAGGGTGCCCTCCTACCTCAAAGTATTGAGGCACTGAGGATGCCCTCCTAACTCTCTACTCCAAGGTATTAAGGAACTGAGGATGCCCTCCTACCTCTCCACGCTAAGGTATCAAGGCACTGAGGATGCCCTCCTACCCCAAAGTATTGAGGCACTGAGGATGCCCTCCTAACTCTCTACTCCAAGGTATTAAGGAACTGAGGATGCCCTCCTACCTCTCCACGCTAAGGTATCAAGGCACTGAGGATGCCCTCCTACCCCAAAGTATTGAGGCACTGAGGGTGCCCTCCTACCTCAAAGTATTGAGGCACTGAGGGTGCCCTCCTACCTCAAAGTATTGAGGCACTGAGAATGCCCTCCTAACTCTCTACTCCAAGGTATTAAGGAACTGAGGATGCCCTCCTACCTCTCCACGCTAAGGTATCAAGGCACTGAGGATGCCCTCCTACCCCTCTACCCCAAAGTATTGAGAAACTGAGGATGCCCTCCTACCTCTCCATGCTAATGTATCGAGGCACTGAGGATGCTCTCCTACACCTCTACCTCAAAGTATTGAGGCACTGAGGATGCCCTCCTAACTCTCTACTCCAAGGTATTAAGGAACTGAGGATGCCCTCCTACCTCTCCACGCTAAGGTATCAAGGCACTGAGGATGCCCTCCTACCCCAAAGTATTGAGGCACTGAGGGTGCCCTCCTACCTCAAAGTATTGAGGCACTGAGAATGCCCTCCTAACTCTCCACTTCAAGGTATTAAGGAACTGAGGATGCCCTCCTACCTCTCCACGCTAAGGTATCAAGGCACTGAGGATGCCCTCCTACCCCAAAGTATTAAGAAACTGAGGGTGCCCACCTACCCCAAAGTATTGAGGCACTGAGGATGCCCTCCTAACTCTCCACTCCAAGGTATTAAGGAACTGAGGATGCCCTCCTACCTCTCCACGCTAAGGTATCAAGGCACTGAGGATGCCCTCCTACCCCAAAGTATTGAGAAACTGAGGGTGCCCTCCTACCTTAAAGTATTGAGGCACTGAGGATGCCCTCCTAACTCTCTACTCCAAGGTATTAAGGAACTGAGGATGCACTCCTACCTCTCCACGCTAATGTATCGAGGCACTGAGGATGCCCTCCTACCCCTCTACCCCAAAGTATTGAGAAACTGAGGGTGCCCACCTACCCCAAAGTATTGAGGCACTGAGGATGCCCTCCTAACTCTCCACTCCAAGGTATTAAGGAACTGAGGATGCCCTCCTACCTCTCCACGCTAAGGTATCAAGGCACTGAGGATGCCCTCCTACCCCAAAGTATTGAGAAACTGAGGGTGCCCTCCTACCTCAAAGTATTGAGGCACTGAGGATGTCCTCCTAACTCTCCACTCCAAGGTAATAAGGAACTGACGATGCCCTCCTACCTCTCCACGCTAAGGTATCAAGGCACTGAGGATGCCCTCCTACCCCAAAGTATTGAGGCACTGAGGATGCCCTCCTAACTCTCTACTCCAAGGTATTAAGGAACTGAGGATGCCCTCCTACCTCTCCACGTTAAAGTATCGAGGCACTGAGAATGCCCTCCTAACTCTTCACTCCAAGGCATTAAGGAACTGAGGATGCCCTCCTACCTCTCCACGCTAAGGTATCGAGGCACTGAGAATGCCCTCCTACCCCTCTACCCCAAAGTATTGAGAAACTGAGGGTGCCCACCTACCCCAAAGTATTGAGGCACTGAGGATGCCCTCCTAACTCTCCACTCCAAGGTATTAAGGAACTGAGGATGCCCTCCTACCTCTCCACGCTAAGGTATCAAGGCACTGAGGATGCCCTCCTACCCCAAAGTATTGAGAAACTGAGGGTGCCCTCCTACCGCAAAGTATTGAGGCACTGAGGATGCCCTCCTACCTCTCCACGCTAAGGTATCAAGGCACTGAGGGTGCCCTCCTACCCCAAAGTATTGAGGCACTGAGGATGCCTTTCTAACTCTCTACTCCAAGGTATCAAGGCACTGAGGATGCCCTCCTACCTCTCCACGCTAATGTATCGAGGCACTGAGGATGCCCTCCTACCCCTCTACCCCAAAGTATTGAGAAACTGAGGGTGCCCAGCTACCCCAAAGTATTGAGGCACTGAGGATGCCCTCCTAACTCTCCACTCCAAGGTATTAAGGAACTGAGGATGCCCTCCTACCTCTCCACGCTAAGGTATCAAGGCACTGAGGATGCCCTCCTACCCCAAAGTATTGAGAAACTGAGGGTGCCCTCCTACCTCAAAGTATTGAGGCACTGAGGATGCCCTCCTAACTCTCTACTCCAAGGTATTAAGGAACTGAGGATGCCCTCCTACCTCTCCATGCTAAGGTATCAAGGCACTGAGGATGCCCTCCTACCCCAAAGTATTGAGGCACTGAGGATGCCCTCCTAACTCTCTACTCCAAGGTATTAAGGAACTGAGGATGCCCTCCTACCTCTCCACGCTAAGGTATCAAGGCACTGAGGATGCCCTCCTACCCCAAAGTATTGAGGCACTGAGGGTGCCCTCCTACCTCAAAGTATTGAGGCACTGAGGGTGCCCTCCTACCTCAAAGTATTGAGGCACTGAGAATGCCCTCCTAACTCTCTACTCCAAGGTATTAAGGAACTGAGGATGCCCTCCTACCTCTCCACGCTAAGGTATCAAGGCACTGAGGATGCCCTCCTACCCCTCTACCCCAAAGTATTGAGAAACTGAGGATGCCCTCCTACCTCTCCATGCTAATGTATCGAGGCACTGAGGATGCTCTCCTACACCTCTACCTCAAAGTAATGAGGCACTGAGGATGCCCTCCTAACTCTCTACTCCAAGGTATTAAGGAACTGAGGATGCCCTCCTACCTCTCCACGCTAAGGTATCAAGGCATTGAGGATGCCCTCCTACCCCAAAGTATTGAGGCACTGAGGGTGCCCTCCTACCTCAAAGTATTGAGGCACTGAGAATGCCCTCCTAACTCTCCACTTCAAGGTATTAAGGAACTGAGGATGCCCTCCTACCTCTCCACGCTAAGGTATCAAGGCACTGAGGATGCCCTCCTACCCCAAAGTATTAAGAAACTGAGGGTGCCCACCTACCCCAAAGTATTGAGGCACTGAGGATGCCCTCCTAACTCTCCACTCCAAGGTATTAAGGAACTGAGGATGCCCTCCTACCTCTCCACGCTAAGGTATCAAGGCACTGAGGATGCCCTCCTACCCCAAAGTATTGAGAAACTGAGGGTGCCCTCCTACCTTAAAGTATTGAGGCACTGAGGATGCCCTCCTAACTCTCTACTCCAAGGTATTAAGGAACTGAGGATGCCCTCCTACCTCTCCACGCTAATGTATCGAGGCACTGAGGATGTCCTCCTACCCCTCTACCCCAAAGTATTGAGAAACTGAGGGTGCCCACCTACCCCAAAGTATTGAGGCACTGAGGATGCCCTCCTAACTCTCCACTCCAAGGTATTAAGGAACTGAGGATGCCCTCCTACCTCTCCACGCTAAGGTATCAAGGCACTGAGGATGCCCTCCTACCCCAAAGTATTGAGAAACTGAGGGTGCCCTCCTACCTCAAAGTATTGAGGCACTGAGGATGCCCTCCTAACTCTCCACTCCAAGGTAATAAGGAACTGAGGATGCCCTCTTACCTCTCCACGCTAAGGTATCAAGGCACTGAGGATGCCCTCCTACCCCAAAGTATTGAGGCACTGAGGATGCCCTCCTAACTCTCTACTCCAAGGTATTAAGGAACTGAGGATGCCCTCCTACCTCTCCACGTTAAAGTATCGAGGCACTGAGAATGCCCTCCTAACTCTTCACTCCAAGGCATTAAGGAACTGAGGATGCCCTCCTACCTCTCCACGCTAAGGTATCGAGGCACTGAGAATGCCCTCCTACCCCTCTACCCAAAAGTATTGAGAAACTGAGGGTGCCTACCTACCCCAAAGTATTGAGGCACTGAGGATGCCCTCCTAACTCTCCACTCCAAGGTATTAAGGAACTGAGGATGCCCTCCTACCTCTCCACGCTAAGGTATCAAGGCACTGAGGATGCCCTCCTACCCCTCTACCCCAAAGTATTGAGAAACTGAGGGTGCCCTCCTACCTCAAAGTATTGAGGCACTGAGGATGCCCTCCTAACTCTCTACTCCAAGGTATTAAGGAACTGAGGATGCCCTCCTACCTCTCCACGCTAATGTATCGAGGCACTGAGGATGCCCTCCTACCCCTCTACCCCAAAGTATTGAGAAACTGAGGGTGCCCACCTACCCCAAAGTATTGAGGCACTGAGGATGCCCTCCTAACTCTCCACTCCAAGGTATTAAGGAACTGAGGATGCCCTCCTACCTCTCCACGCTAAGGTATCAAGGCACTGAGGATGCCCTCCTACCCCAAAGTATTGAGAAACTGAGGGTGCCCTCCTACCTCAAAGTATTGAGGCACTGAGGATGCCCTCCTAACTCTCCACTCCAAGGTATTAAGGAACTGAGGATGCCCTCCTACCTCTCCACGCTAAGGTATCAAGGCACTGAGGATGCCCTCCTACCCCAAAGTATTGAGGCACTGAGGATGCCCTCCTAACTCTCTACTCCAAGGTATTAAGGAACTGAGGATGCCCTCCTACCTCTCCACGCTAAGGTATCAAGGCACTGAGGATGCCCTCCTACCCCAAAGTATTGAGGCACTGAGGGTGCCCTCCTACCTCAAAGTATTGAGGCACTGAGGGTGCCCTCCTACCTCAAAGTATTGAGGCACTGAGAATGCCCTCCTAAATCTCTACTCCAAGGTATTAAGGAACTGAGGATGCCCTCCTACCTCTCCACGCTAAGGTATCAAGGCACTGAGGATGCCCTCCTACCCCTCTACCCCAAAGTATTGAGAAACTGAGGATGCCCTCCTACCTCTCCATGCTAATGTATCGAGGCACTGAGGATGCTCTCCTACACCTCTACCTCAAAGTATTGAGGCACTGAGGATGCCCTCCTAACTCTCTACTCCAAGGTATTAAGGAACTGAGGATGCCCTCCTACCTCTCCACGCTAAGGTATCAAGGCACTGAGGATGCCCTCCTACCCCAAAGTATTGAGGCACTGAGGGTGCCCTCCTACCTCAAAGTATTGAGGCACTGAGAATGCCCTCCTAACTCTCCACTCCAAGGTATTAAGGAACTGAGGATTCCCTCCTACCTCTCCACGCTAAAGTATCAAGGCACTGAGGATGCCCTCCTACCCCAAAGTATTAAGAAACTGAGGGTGCCCACCTACCCCAAAGTATTGAGGCACTGAGGATGCCCTCCTAACTCTCCACTCCAAGGTATTAAGGAACTGAGGATGCCCTCCTACCTCTCCACGCTAAGGTATCAAGGCACTGAGGATGCCCTCCTACCCCAAAGTATTGAGAAACTGAGGGTGCCCTCCTACCTCAAAGTATTGAGGAACTGAGGATGCCCTCCTAACTCTCTACTCCAAGGTATTAAGGAACTGAGGATGCCCTCCTACCTCTCCACGCTAATGTATCGAGGCACTGAGGATGCCCTCCTACCCCTCTACCCCAAAGTATTGAGAAACTGAGGGTGCCCACCTACCCCAAAGTATTGAGGCACTGAGGATGCCCTCCTAACTCTCCACTCCAAGGTATTAAGGAACTGAGGATGCCCTCCTACCTCTCCACGATAAGGTATCAAGGCACTGAGGATGCCCTCCTACCCCAAAGTATTGAGAAACTGAGGGTGCCCTCCTACCTCAAAGTATTGAGGCACTGAGGATGCCCTCCTAACTCTCCACTCCAAGGTAATAAGGAACTGAGGATGCCCTCCTACCTCTCCACGCTAAGGTATCAAGGCAATGAGGTTGCCCTCCTACCCCAAAGTATTGAGGCACTGAGGATGCCCTCCTAACTCTCTACTCCAAGGTATTAAGGAACTGAGGATGCCCTCCTACCTCTCCACGTTAAAGTATCGAGGCACTGAGAATGCCCTCCTAACTCTTCACTCCAAGGCATTAAGGAACTGAGGATGCCCTCCTACCTCTCCACGCTAAGGTATCGAGGCACTGAGAATGCCCTCCTACCCCTCTACCCCAAAGTATTGAGAAACTGAGGGTGCCCACCTACCCCAAAGTATTGAGGCACTGAGGATGCCCTCCTAACTCTCCACTCCAAGGTATTAAGGAACTGAGGATGCCCTCCTACCTCTCCACGCTAAGGTATCAAGGCCCTGAGGATGCCCTCCTACCCCAAAGTATTGAGAAACTGAGGGTGCCCACCTACCCCAAAGTATTGAGGCACTGAGGATGCCCTCCTAACTCTCTACTCCAAGGTATTAAGGAACTGAGGATGCCCTCCTACCTCTCCACGCTAAGGTATCAAGGCACTGAGGATGCCCTCCTACCCCTCTACCCCAAAGTATTGAGAAACTGAGGGTGCCCTCCTACCTCAAAGTATTGAGGCACTGAGGATGCCCTCCTAACTCTCTACTCCAAGGTATTAAGGAACTGAGGATGCCCTCCTACCTCTCCACGCTAATGTATCGAGGCACTGAGGATGCCCTCCTACCCCTCTACCCCAAAGTATTGAGAAACTGAGGGTGCCCACCTACCCCAAAGTATTGAGGCACTGAGGATGCCCTCCTAACTCTCCACTCCAAGGTATTAAGGAACTGAGGATGCCCTCCTACCTCTCCACGCTAAGGTATCAAGGCACTGAGGATGCCTTCCTACCCCAAAGTATTGAGAAACTGAGGGTGCCCTCCTGCCTCAAAGTATTGAGGCACTGAGGATGCCCTCCTAACTCTCTACTCCAAGGTATTAAGGAACTGAGGATGCCCTCCTACCTCTCCACGCTAAGGTATCAAGGCACTGAGGATGCCCTCCTACCCCAAAGTATTGAGGCACTGAGGATGCCCTCCTAACTCTCTACTCCAAGGTATTAAGGAACTGAGGATGCCCTCCTACCTCTCCACGCTAAGGTATCAAGGCACTGAGGATGCCCTCCTACCCCAAAGTATTGAGGCACTGAGGGTGCCCTCCTACCTCAAAGTATTGAGGCACTGAGGGTGCCCTCCTACCTCAAAGTATTGAGGCACTGAGGGTGCCCTCCTAACTCTCTACTCCAAGGTATTAAGGAACTGAGGATGCCCTCCTACCTCTCCACGCTAAGGTATCAAGGCACTGAGGATGCCCTCCTACCCCTCTACCCCAAAGTATTGAGAAACTGAGGATGCCCTCCTACCTCTCCATGCTAATGTATCGAGGCACTGAGGATGCTCTCCTACACCTCTACCTCAAAGTATTGAGGCACTGAGGATGCCCTCCTAACTCTCTACTCCAAGGTATTAAGGAACTGAGGATGCCCTCCTACCTCTCCACGCTAAGGTATCAAGGCACTGAGGATGCCCTCCTACCCCAAAGTATTGAGGCACTGAGGGTGCCCTCCTACCTCAAAGTATTGAGGCACTGAGAATGCCCTCCTAACTCTCCACTTCAAGGTATTAAGGAACTGAGGATGCCCTCCTACCTCTCCACGCTAAGGTATCAAGGCACTGAGGATGCCCTCCTACCCCAAAGTATTAAGAAACTGAGGGTGCCCACCTACCCCAAAGTATTGAGGCACTGAGGATGCCCTCCTAACTCTCCACTCCAAGGTATTAAGGAACTGAGGATGCCCTCCTACCTCTCCATGCTAAGGTATCAAGGCACTGAGGATGCCCTCCTACCCCAAAGTATTGAGAAACTGAGGGAGCCCTCCTACCTCAAACTATTAAGGCACTGAGGATGCCCTCCTAACTCTCTACTCCAAGGTATTAAGGAACTGAGGATGCCCTCCTACCTCTCCACGCTAATGTATCGAGGCACTGAGGATGCCCTCCTACCCCTCTACCCCAAAGTATTGAGAAACTGAGGGTGCCCACCTACCCCAAAGTATTGAGGCACTGAGGATGCCCTCCTAACTCTCCACTCCAAGGTATTAAGGAACTGAGGATGCCCTCCTACCTCTCCACGCTAAGGTATCAAGGCACTGAGGATGCCCTCCTACCCCAAAGTATTGAGAAACTGAGGGTGCCCTCCTACCTCAAAGTATTGAGGCACTGAGGATGCCCTCCTAACTCTCCACTCCAAGGTAATAAGGAACTGAGGATGCCCTCCTACCTCTCCACGCTAAGGTATCAAGGCACTGAGGATGCCCTCCTACCCCAAAGTATTGAGGCACTGAGGATGCCCTCCTAACTCTCTACTCCAAGGTATTAAGGAACTGAGGATGCCCTCCTACCTCTCCACGTTAAAGTATCGAGGCACTGAGAATGCCCTCCTAACTCTTCACTCCAAGGCATTAAGGAACTGAGGATGCCCTCCTACCTCTCCACGCTAAGGTATTGAGGCACTGAGAATGCCCTCCTACCCCTCTACCCCAAAGTATTGAGAAACTGAGGGTGCCCACCTACCCCAAAGTATTTAGGCACTGAGGATGCCCTCCTAACTCTCCACTCCAAGGTATTAAGGAACTGAGGATGCCCTCCTACCTCTCCACGCTAAGGTATCAAGGCACTGAGGATGCCCTCCTACCCCTCTACCCCAAAGTATTGAGAAACTGAGGGTGCCCTCCTACCTCAAAGTATTGAGGCACTGAGGATGCCCTCCTAACTCTCTACTCCAAGGTATTAAGGAACTGAGGATGCCCTACTACCTCTCCACGCTAATGTATCGAGGCACTGAGGATGCCCTCCTACCCCTCTACCCCAAAGTATTGAGAAACTGAGGGTGCCCACCTACCCCAAAGTATTGAGGCACTGAGGATGCCCTCCTAACTCTCCACTCCAAGGTATTAAGGAACTGAGGATGCCCTCCTACCTCTCCACGCTAAGGTATCAAGGCACTGAGGATGCCCTCCTACCCCAAAGTATTGAGAAACTGAGGGTGCCCTCCTAACTCTCTACTCCAAGGTATTAAGGAACTGAGGATGCCCTCCTACCTCTCCACGCTAAGGTATCAAGGCACTGAGGATGCCCTCCTACCCCAAAGTATTGAGGCACTGAGGGTGCCCTCCTACCTCAAAGTATTGAGGCACTGAGGGTGCCCTCCTACCTCAAAGTATTGAGGCACTGAGAATGCCCTCCTAACTTTCTACTCCAAGGTATTAAGGAACTGAGGATGCCCTCCTACCTCTCCACGCTAAGGTATCAAGGCACTGAGGATGCCCTCCTACCCCAAAGTATTGAGGCACTGAGGATGCCCTCCTAACTCTCTACTCCAAGGTATTAAGGAACTGAGGATGCCCTCCTACCTCTCCACGCTAAGGTATCAAGGCACTGAGGATGCCCTCCTACCCCAAAGTATTGAGGCACTGAGGGTGCCCTCCTACCTCAAAGTATTGAGGCACTGAGAATGCCCTCCTAACTCTCCACTCCAAGGTATTAAGGAACTGAGGATGCCCTCCTACCTCTCCACGCTAAGGTATCAAGGCACTGAGGATGCCCTCCTACCCCAAAGTATTAAGAAACTGAGGGTGCCCACCTACCCCAAAGTATTGAGGCACTGAGGATGCCCTCCTAACTCTCCACTCCAAGGTATTAAGGAACTGAGGATGCCCTCCTACCTCTCCACGCTAAGGTATCAAGGCACTGAGGATGCCCTCCTACCCCAAAGTATTGAGAAACTGAGGGTGCCCTCCTACCTCAAAGTATTGAGGCACTGAGGATGCCCTCCTAACTCTCTACTCCAAGGTATTAAGGAACTGAGGATGCCCTCCTACCTCTCCACGCTAATGTATCTAGGCACTGAGGATGCGCTCCTACCCCTCTACCCCAAAGTATTGAGAAACTGAGGGTGCCCACCTACTCCAAAGTATTGAGGCACTGAGGATGCCCTCCTAACTCTCCACTCCAAGGTATTAAGGAACTGAGGATGCCCTCCTACCTCTCCACGCTAAGGTATCAAGGCACTGAGGATGCCCTCCTACCCCAAAGTATTGAGAAACTGAGGGTGCCCTCCTACCTCAAAGTATTGAGGCACTGAGGATGCCCTCCTAACTCTCTACTCCAAGGTATTAAGGAACTGAGGATGCCCTCCTACCTCTCCACGCTAAGGTATCAAGGCACTGAGGATGCCCTCCTACCCCAAAGTATTAAGAAACTGAGGGTGCCCACCTACCCCAAAGTATTGAGGCACTGAGGATGCCCTCCTAACTCTCTACTCCAAGGTATTAAGGAACTGAGGATGCCCTCCTACCTCTCCACGCTAATGTATCGAGGCACTGAGGATGTCCTCCTACCCCTCTACCCCAAAGTATTGAGAAACTGAGGGTGCCCACCTACACCTCTACCTCAAAGTATTGAGGCACTGAGGATGCCCTCCTAACTCTCTACTCCAAGGTATTAAGGAACTGAGGATGCCCTCCTACCTCTCCACGCTAAGGTATCAAGGCACTGAGGATGCCCTCCTACCCCAAAGTATTGAGGCACTGAGGGTGCACTCCTACGTCAAAGTATTGAGGCACTGAGAATGCCCTCCTAACTCTCCACTTCAAGGTATTAAGGAACTGAGGATGCCCTCCTACCTCTCCAAGCTAAGGTATCAAGGCACTGAGGATGCCCTCCTACCCCAAAGTATTAAGAAACTGAGGGTGCCCACCTACCCCAAAGTATTGAGGCACTGAGGATGCCCTCCTAACTCTCTACTCCAAGGTATTAAGGAACTGAGGATGCCCTCCTACCTCTCCACGCTAATGTATCGAGGCACTGAGGATGTCCTCCTACCCCTCTACCCCAAAGTATTGAGAAACTGAGGGTGCCCACCTACCCCAAAGTATTGAGGCACTGAGGATGCCCTCCTAACTCTCCACTCCAAGGTATTAAGGAACTGAGGATGCCCTCCTACCTCTCCACGCTAAGGTATCAAGGCACTGAGGATGCCCTCCTACCCCAAAGTATTGAGAAACTGAGGGTGCCCTCCTACCTCAAAGTATTGAGGCACTGAGGATGCCCTCCTAACTCTCCACTCCAAGGTAATAAGGAACTGAGGATGCCCTCCTACCTCTCCACGCTAAGGTATCAAGGCACTGAGGATGCCCTCCTACCCCAAAGTATTGAGGCACTGAGGATGCCCTCCTAACTCTCTACTCCAAGGTATTAAGGAACTGAGGATGCCCTCCTACCTCTCCACGTTAAAGTATCGAGGCACTGAGAATGCCCTCCTAACTCTTCACTCCAAGGCATTAAGGAACTGAGGATGCCCTCCTACCTCTCCACGCTAAGGTATCGAGGCACTGAGAATGCCCTCCTACCCCTCTACCCCAAAGTATTGAGAAACTGAGGGTGCCCACCTACCCCAAAGTATTGAGGCACTGAGGATGCCCTCCTAACTCTCCACTCCAAGGTATTAAGGAACTGAGGATGCCCTCCTACCTCTCCACGCTAAGGTATCAAGGCACTGAGGATGCCCTCCTACCCCTCTACCCCAAAGTATTGAGAAACTGAGGGTGCCCTCCTACCTCAAAGTATTGAGGCACTGAGGATGCCCTCCTAACTCTCTACTCCAAGGTATTAAGGAACTGAGGATGCCCTCCTACCTCTCCACGCTAATGTATCGAGGCACTGAGGATGCCCTCCTACCCCTCTACCCCAAAGTATTGAGAAACTGAGGGTGCCCACCTACCCCAAAGTATTGAGGCACTGAGGATGCCCTCCTAACTCTCCACTCCAAGGTATTAAGGAACTGAGGATGCCCTCCTACCTCTCCACGCTAAGGTATCAAGGCACTGAGGATGCCCTCCTACCCCAAAGTATTGAGAAACTGAGGGTGCCCTCCTACCTCAAAGTATTGAGGCACTGAGGATGCCCTCCTAACTCTCCACTCCAAGGTATTAAGGAACTGAGGATGCCCTCCTACCTCTCCACGCTAAGGTATCAAGGCACTGAGGATGCCCTCCTACCCCAAAGTATTGAGGCACTGAGGATGCCCTCCTAACTCTCTACTCCAAGGTATTAAGGAACTGAGGATGCCTTCCTACCTCTCCACGCTAAGGTATCAAGGCACTGAGGATGCCCTCCTACCCCAAAGTATTGAGGCACTGAGGGTGCCCTCCTACCTCAAAGTATTGAGGCACTGAGGGTGCCCTCCTACCTCAAAGTATTGAGGCACTGAGAATGCCCTCCTAACTCTCTACTCCAAGGTATTAAGGAACTGAGGATGCCCTCCTACCTCTCCACGCTAAGGTATCAAGGCACTGAGGATGCCCTCCTACCCCTCTACCCCAAAGTATTGAGAAACTGAGGATGCCCTCCTACCTCTCCATGCTAATGTATCGAGGCACTGAGGATGCTCTCCTACACCTCTACCTCAAAGTATTGAGGCACTGAGGATGCCCTCCTAACTCTCTACTCCAAGGTATTAAGGAACTGAGGATGCCCTCCTACCTCTCCACGCTAAGGTATCAAGGCACTGAGGATGCCCTCCTACCCCAAAGTATTGAGGCACTGAGGGTGCCCTCCTACCTCAAAGTATTGAGGCACTGAGAATGCACTCCTAACTCTCCACTCCAAGGTATTAAGGAATTGAGGATTCCCTCCTACCTCTCCACGCTAAGGTATCAAGGCACTGAGGATGCCCTCCTACCCCAAAGTATTAAGAAACTGAGGGTGCCCACCTACCCCAAAGTATTGAGGCACTGAGGATGCCCTCCTAACTCTCCACTCCAAGGTATTAAGGAACTGAGGATGCCCTCCTACCTCTCCACGCTAAGGTATCAAGGCACTGAGGATGCCCTCCTACCCCAAAGTATTGAGAAACTGAGGGTGCCCTCCTACCTCAAAGTATTGAGGAACTGAGGATGCCCTCCTAACTCTCTACTCCAAGGTATTAAGGAACTGAGGATGCCCTCCTACCTCTCCACGCTAATGTATCGAGGCACTGAGGATGCCCTCCTACCCCTCTACCCCAAAGTATTGAGAAACTGAGGGTGCCCACCTACCCCAAAGTATTGAGGCACTGAGGATGCCCTTCTAACTCTCCACTCCAAGGTATTAAGGAACTGAGGATGCCCTCCTACCTCTCCACGATAAGGTATCAAGGCACTGAGGATGCCCTCCTACCCCAAAGTATTGAGAAACTGAGGGTGCCCTCCTACCTCAAAGTATTGAGGCACTGAGGATGCCCTCCTAACTCTCCACTCCAAGGTAATAAGGAACTGAGGATGCCCTCCTACCTCTCCACGCTAAGGTATCAAGGCACTGAGGATGCCCTCCTACCCCAAAGTATTGAGGCACTGAGGATGCCCTCCTAACTCTCTACTCCAAGGTATTAAGGAACTGAGGATGCCCTCCTACCTCTCCACGTTAAAGTATCGAGGCACTGAGAATGCCCTCCTAACTCTTCACTCCAAGGCATTAAGGAACTGAGGATGCCCTCCTACCTCTCCACGCTAAGGTATCGAGGCACTGAGAATGCCCTCCTACCCCTCTACCCCAAAGTATTGAGAAACTGAGGGTGCCCACCTACCCCAAAGTATTGAGGCACTGAGGATGCACTCTTAACTCTCCATTCCAAGGTATTAAGGAACTGAGGATGCCCTCCTACCTCTCCACGCTAAGGTATCAAGGCCCTGAGGATGCCCTCCTACCCCAAAGTATTGAGAAACTGAGGGTGCCCACATACCCCAAAGTATTGAGGCACTGAGGATGCCCTCCTAACTCTCCACTCCAAGGTATTAAGGAACTGAGGATGCCCTCCTACCTCTCCACGCTAAGGTATCAAGGCACTGAGGATGCCCCCCTACCCCTCTACCCCAAAGTATTGAGAAACTGAGGGTGCCCTCCTACCTCAAAGTATTGAGGCACTGAGGATGCCCTCCTAACTCTCTACTCCAAGGTATTAAGGAACTGAGGATGCCCTCCTACCTCTCCACGCTAATGTATCGAGGCACTGAGGATGCCCTCCTACCCCTCTACCCCAAAGTATTGAGAAACTGAGGGTGCCCACCTACCCCAAAGTATTGAGGCACTGAGGATGCCCTCCTAACTCTCCACTCCAAGGTATTAAGGAACTGAGGATGCCCTCCTACCTCTCCACGCTAAGGTATCAAGGCACTGAGGATGCCCTCCTACCCCAAAGTATTGAGAAACTGAGGGTGCCCTCCTACATCAAAGTATTGAGGCACTGAGGATGCCCTCCTAACTCTCTACTCCAAGGTATTAAGGAACTGAGGATGCCCTCCTACCTCTCCACGCTAAGGTATCAAGGCACTGGGGATGCCCTCCTACCCCAAAGTATTGAGGCACTGAGGATGCCCTCCTAACTCTCTACTCCAAGGTATTAAGGAACTGAGGATGCCCTCCTACCTCTCCACGCTAAGGTATCAAGGCACTGAGGATGCCCTCCTACCCCAAAGTATTGAGGCACTGAGGGTGCCCTCCTACCTCAAAGTATTGAGGCACTGAGGGTGCCCTCCTACCTCAAAGTATTGAGGCACTGAGAATGCCCTCCTAACTCTCTACTTCAAGGTATTAAGGAACTGAGGATGCCCTCCTACCTCTCCACGCTAAGGTATCAAGGCACTGAGGATGCCCTCCTACCCCTCTACCCCAAAGTATTGAGAAACTGAGGATGCCCTCCTACCTCTCCATGCTAATGTATCGAGGCACTGAGGATGCTCTCCTACACCTCTACCTCAAAGTATTGAGGCACTGAGGATGCCCTCCTAACTCTCTACTCCAAGGTATTAAGGAACTGAGCATGCCCTCCTACCTCTCCACGCTAAGGTATCAAGGCACTGAGGATGCCCTCCTACCCCAAAGTATTGAGGCACTGAGGGTGCCCTCCTACCTCAAAGTATTGAGGCACTGAGGATGCCCTCCTAACTCTCCACTCCAAGGTATTAAGGAACTGAGGATGCCCTCCTACCTCTCCACGCTAAGGTATCAAGGCACTGAGGATGCCCTCCTACCCCAAAGTATTGAGAAACTGAGGGTGCCCTCCTACCTCAAAGTATTAAGGCACTGAGGATGCCCTCCTAACTCTCTACTCCAAGGTATTAAGGAACTGAGGATGCCCTCCTACCTCTCCACGCTAAGGTATCAAGGCACTGAGGATGCCCTCCTACCCCAAAGTATTGAGAAACTGAGGGTGCCCTCCTACCTCAAAGTATTGAGGCACTGAGGATGCCCTCCTAACTCTCCACTCCAAGGTAATAAGGAACTGAGGATGCCCTCCTACCTCTCCACGCTAAGGTATCAAGGCACTGAGGATGCCCTCCTACCCCAAAGTATTGAGGCACTGAGGATGCCCTCCTAACTCTCTACTCCAAGGTATTAAGGAACTGAGGATGCCCTCCTACCTCTCCACGTTAAAGTATCGAGGCACTGAGAATGCCCTCCTAACTCTTCACTCCAAGGCATTAAGGAACTGAGGATGCCCTCCTACCTCTCCACGCTAAGGTATCGAGGCACTGAGAATGCCCTCCTACCCCTCTACCCCAAAGTATTGAGAAACTGAGGGTGCCCACCTACCCCAAAGTATTGAGGCACTGAGGATGCCCTCCTAACTCTCCACTCCAAGGTATTAAGGAACTGAGGATGCCCTCCTACCTCTCCACGCTAAGGTATCAAGGCACTGAGGATGCCCTCCTACCCCTCTACCCCAAAGTATTGAGAAACTGAGGGTGCCCTCCTACCTCAAAGTATTGAGGCACTGAGGATGCCCTCCTAACTCTCTACTCCAAGGTATTAAGGAACTGAGGATGCCCTCCTACCTCTCCACGCTAATGTATCGAGGCACTGAGGATGCCCTCCTACCCCTCTACCCCAAAGTATTGAGAAACTGAGGGTGTCCACCTACCCCAAAGTATTGAGGCACTGAGGATGCCCTCCTAACTCTCCACTCCAAGGTATTAAGGAACTGAGGATGCCCTCCTACCTCTCCACGCTAAGGTATCAAGGCACTGAGGATGCCCTCCTACCCCAAAGTATTGAGAAACTGAGGGTGCCCTCCTAACTATCTACTCCAAGGTATTAAGGAACTGAGGATGCCCTCCTACCTCTCCACGCTAAGGTATCAAGGCACTGAGGATGCCCTCCTACCCCAAAGTATTGAGGCACTGAGGGTGCCCTCCTACCTCAAAGTATTGAGGCACTGAGGGTGCCCTCCTACCTCAAAGTATTGAGGCACTGAGAATGCCCTCCTAACTCTCTACTCCAAGGTATTAAGGAACTGAGGATGCCCTCCTACCTCTCCACGCTAAGGTATCAAGGCACTGAGGATGCCCTCCTACCCCAAAGTATTGAGGCACTGAGGATGCCCTCCTAACTCTCTACTCCAAGGTATTAAGGAACTGAGGATGCCCTCCTACCTCTCCACGCTAAGGTATCAAGGCACTGAGGATGCCCTCCTACCCCAAAGTATTGAGGCACTGAGGGTGCCCTCCTACCTCAAAGTATTGAGGCACTGAGGGTGCCCTCCTACCTCAAAGTATTGAGGCACTGAGGATGCCCTCCTAACTCTCTACTCCAAGGTATTAAGGAACTGAGGATGCCCTCCTACCTCTCCACGCTAATGTATCGAGGCACTGAGGATGCCCTCCTACCCCTCTACCCCAAAGTATTGAGAAACTGAGGGTGCCCACCTACCCCAAAGTATTGAGGCACTGAGGATGCCCTCCTAACTCTCCACTCCAAGGTATTAAGGAACTGAGGATGCCCTCCTACCTCTCCACGCTAAGGTATAAGGGCACTGAGGATGCCCTCCTACCCCAAAGTATTGAGAAACTGAGGGTGCCCTCCTACCTCAAAGTATTGAGGCACTGAGGATGCCCTCCTAACTCTCTACTCCAAGGTATTAAGGAACTGAGGATGCCCTCCTACCTCTCCACGCTAATGTATCGAGGCACTGAGGATGCCCTCCTACCCCTCTACCCCAAAGTATTGAGAAACTGAGGGTGTCCACCTACCCCAAAGTATTGAGGCACTGAGGATGCCCTCCTAACTCTCCACTCCAAGGTATTAAGGAACTGAGGATGCCCTCCTACCTCTCCACGCTAAGGTATCAAGGCACTGAGGATGCCCTCCTACCCCAAAGTATTGAGAAACTGAGGGTGCCCTCCTAACTATCTACTCCAAGGTATTAAGGAACTGAGGATGCCCTCCTACCTCTCCACGCTAAGGTATCAAGGCACTGAGGATGCCCTCCTACCCCAAAGTATTGAGGCACTGAGGGTGCCCTCCTACCTCAAAGTATTGAGGCACTGAGGGTGCCCTCCTACCTCAAAGTATTGAGGCACTGAGAATGCCCTCCTAACTCTCTACTCCAAGGTATTAAGGAACTGAGGATGCCCTCCTACCTCTCCACGCTAAGGTATCAAGGCACTGAGGATGCCCTCCTACCCCAAAGTATTGAGGCACTGAGGATGCCCTCCTAACTCTCTACTCCAAGGTATTAAGGAACTGAGGATGCCCTCCTACCTCTCCACGCTAAGGTATCAAGGCACTGAGGATGCCCTCCTACCCCAAAGTATTGAGGCACTGAGGGTGCCCTCCTACCTCAAAGTATTGAGGCACTGAGGGTGCCCTCCTACCTCAAAGTATTGAGGCACTGAGAATGCCCTCCTAACTCTCTACTCCAAGGTATTAAGGAACTGAGGATGCCCTCCTACCTCTCCACGCTAAGGTATCAAGGCACTGAGGATGCCCTCCTACCCCAAAGTATTGATGCACTGTATTTGCCCTCCTAACTCTCTACTCCAAGGTATTAAGGAACTGAGCATGCCCTCCTACCTCTCCACGCTAAGGTATCAAGGCACTGAGGATGCCCTCCTACCCCAAAGTATTGAGGCACTGAGGGTGCCCTCCTACCTCAAAGTATTGAGGCACTGAGGATGCCCTCCTAACTCTCTACTCCAAGGTATTAAGGAACTGAGGATGCCCTCCTACCTCTCCACGCTAATGTATCGAGGCACTGAGGATGCCCTCCTACCCCTCTACCCCAAAGTATTGAGAAACTGAGGGTGCCCACCTACCCCAAAGTATTGAGGCACTGAGGATGCCCTCCTAACTCTCCACTCCAAGGTATTAAGGAACTGAGGATGCCCTCCTACCTCTCCACGCTAAGGTATAAGGGCACTGAGGATGCCCTCCTACCCCAAAGTATTGAGAAACTGAGGGTGCCCTCCTACCTCAAAGTATTGAGGCACTGAGGATGCCCTCCTAACTCTCCACTCCAAGGTAATAAGGAACTGAGGATGCCCTCCTACCTCTCCACGCTAAGGTATCAAGGCACTGAGGATGCCCTCCTACCCCAAAGTATTGAGGCACTGAGGATGCCCTCCTAACTCTCTACTCCAAGGTATTAAGGAACTGAGGATGCCCTCCTACCTCTCCACGTTAAAGTATCGAGGCACTGAGAATGCCCTCCTAACTCTTCACTCCAAGGCATTAAGGAACTGAGGATGCCCTCCTACCTCTCCACGCTAAGGTATCGAGGCACTGAGAATGCCCTCCTACCCCTCTACCCCAAAGTATTGAGAAACTTAGGGTGCCCACCTACCCCAAAGTATTGAGGCACTGAGGATGCCCTCCTAACTCTCCACTCCAAGGTATTAAGGAACTGAGGATGCCCTCCTACCTCTCCACGCTAAGGTATCAATGCCCTGAGGATGCCCTCCTACCCCAAAGTATTGAGAAACTGAGGGTGCCCACCTACCCCAAAGTATTGAGGCACTGAGGATGCCCTCCTAACTCTCCACTCCAAGGTATTAAGGAACTGAGGATGCCCTCCTACCTCTCCACGCTAAGGTATCAAGGCACTGAGGATGCCCTCCTACCCCTCTACCCCAAAGTATTGAGAAACTGAGGGTGCCCTCCTACCTCAAAGTATTGAGGCACTGAGGATGCCCTTCTAACTCTCTACTCCAAGGTATTAAGGAACTGAGGATGCCCTCCTACCTCTCCACGCTAATGTATCGAGGCACTGAGGATGCCCTCCTACCCCTCTACCCCAAAGTATTGAGAAACTGAGGGTGCCCACCTACCCCAAAGTATTGAGGCACTGAGGATGCCCTCCTAACTCTCCACTCCAAGGTATTAAGGAACTGAGGATGCCCTCCTACCTCTCCACGCTAAGGTATCAAGGCACTGAGGATGCCCTCCTACCCCAAAGTATTGAGAAACTGAGGGTGCCCTCCTACCTCAAAGTATTGAGGCACTGAGGATGCCCTCCTACCTCTCCACGCTAATGTATCAAGGCACTGAGGGTGCCCTCCTACCCCAAAGTATTGAGGCACTGAGGATGCCTTTCTAACTCTCTACTCCAAGGTATCAAAGCACTGAGGATGCCCTCCTACCTCTCTACCCCAAAGTATTGAGAAACTGAGGGTGCCCAGCTACCCCAAAGTATTGAGGCACTGAGGATGCCCTCCTAACTCTCCACTCCAAGGTATTAAGGAACTGAGGATGCCCTCCTACCTCTCCACGCTAAGGTATCAAGGCACTGAGGATGCCCTCCTACCCCAAAGTATTGAGAAACTGAGGGTGCCCTCCTACCTCAAAGTATTGAGGCACTGAGGATGCCCTCCTAACTCTCTACTCCAAGGTATTAAGGAACTGAGGATGCCCTCCTACCTCTCCACGCTAAGGTATCAAGGCACTGAGGATGCCCTCCTACCCCAAAGTATTGAGGCACTGAGGATGCCCTCCTAACTCTCTACTCCAAGGTATTAAGGAACTGAGGATGCCCTCCTACCTCTCCACGCTAAGGTATCAAGGCACTGAGGATGCCCTCCTACCCCAAAGTATTGAGGCACTGAGGGTGCCCTCCTACCTCAAAGTATTGAGGCACTGAGGGTGCCCTCCTACCTCAAAGTATTGAGGCACTGAGAATGCCCTCCTAACTCTCTACTCCAAGGTATTAAGGAACTGAGGATGCCCTCCTACCTCTCCACGCTAAGGTATCAAGGCACTGAGGATGCCCTCCTACCCCTCTACCCCAAAGTATTGAGAAACTGAGGATGCCCTCCTACCTCTCCATGCTAATGTATCGAGGCACTGAGGATGCTCTCCTACCCCAAAGTATTGAGGCACTGAGGGTGCCCTCCTACCTCAAAGTATTGAGGCACTGAGAATGCCCTCCTAACTCTCCACTTCAAGGTATTAAGGAACTGAGGATGCCCTCCTACCTCTCCACGCTAAGGTATCAAGGCACTGAGGATGCCCTCCTACCCCAAAGTATTAAGAAACTGAGGGTGCCCACCTACCCCAAAGTATTGAGGCACTGAGGATGCCCTCCTAACTCTCCACTCCAAGGTATTAAGGAACTGAGGATGCCCTCCTACCTCTCCACGCTAAGGTATCAAGGCACTGAGGATGCCCTCCTACCCCAAAGTATTGAGAAACTGAGGGTGCCCTCCTACCTTAAAGTATTGAGGCACTGAGGATGCCCTCCTAACTCTCTACTCCAAGGTATTAAGGAACTGAGGATGCACTCCTACCTCTCCACGCTAATGTATCGAGGCACTGAGGATGCCCTCCTACCCCTCTACCCCAAAGTATTGAGAAACTGAGGGTGCCCACCTACCCCAAAGTATTGAGGCACTGAGGATGCCCTCCTAACTCTCCACTCCAAGGTATTAAGGAACTGAGGATGCCCTCCTACCTCTCCACGCTAAGGTATCAAGGCACTGAGGATGCCCTCCTACCCCAAAGTATTGAGAAACTGAGGGTGCCCTCCTACCTCAAAGTATTGAGGCACTGAGGATGTCCTCCTAACTCTCCACTCCAAGGTAATAAGGAACTGACGATGCCCTCCTACCTCTCCACGCTAAGGTATCAAGGCACTGAGGATGCCCTCCTACCCCAAAGTATTGAGGCACTGAGGATGCCCTCCTAACTCTCTACTCCAAGGTATTAAGGAACTGAGGATGCCCTCCTACCTCTCCACGTTAAAGTATCGAGGCACTGAGAATGCCCTCCTAACTCTTCACTCCAAGGCATTAAGGAACTGAGGATGCCCTCCTACCTCTCCACGCTAAGGTATCGAGGCACTGAGAATGCCCTCCTACCCCTCTACCCCAAAGTATTGAGAAACTGAGGGTGCCCACCTACCCCAAAGTATTGAGGCACTGAGGATGCCCTCCTAACTCTCCACTCCAAGGTATTAAGGAACTGAGGATGCCCTCCTACCTCTCCACGCTAAGGTATCAAGGCACTGAGGATGCCCTCCTACCCCAAAGTATTGAGAAACTGAGGGTGCCCTCCTACCGCAAAGTATTGAGGCACTGAGGATGCCCTCCTACCTCTCCACGCTAAGGTATCAAGGCACTGAGGGTGCCCTCCTACCCCAAAGTATTGAGGCACTGAGGATGCCTTTCTAACTCTCTACTCCAAGGTATCAAGGCACTGAGGATGCCCTCCTACCTCTCCACGCTAATGTATCGAGGCACTGAGGATGCCCTCCTACCCCTCTACCCCAAAGTATTGAGAAACTGAGGGTGCCCAGCTACCCCAAAGTATTGAGGCACTGAGGATGCCCTCCTAACTCTCCACTCCAAGGTATTAAGGAACTGAGGATGCCCTCCTACCTCTCCACGCTAAGGTATCAAGGCACTGAGGATGCCCTCCTACCCCAAAGTATTGAGAAACTGAGGGTGCCCTCCTACCTCAAAGTATTGAGGCACTGAGGATGCCCTCCTAACTCTCTACTCCAAGGTATTAAGGAACTGAGGATGCCCTCCTACCTCTCCATGCTAAGGTATCAAGGCACTGAGGATGCCCTCCTACCCCAAAGTATTGAGGCACTGAGGATGCCCTCCTAACTCTCTACTCCAAGGTATTAAGGAACTGAGGATGCCCTCCTACCTCTCCACGCTAAGGTATCAAGGCACTGAGGATGCCCTCCTACCCCAAAGTATTGAGGCACTGAGGGTGCCCTCCTACCTCAAAGTATTGAGGCACTGAGGGTGCCCTCCTACCTCAAAGTATTGAGGCACTGAGAATGCCCTCCTAACTCTCTACTCCAAGGTATTAAGGAACTGAGGATGCCCTCCTACCTCTCCACGCTAAGGTATCAAGGCACTGAGGATGCCCTCCTACCCCTCTACCCCAAAGTATTGAGAAACTGAGGATGCCCTCCTACCTCTCCATGCTAATGTATCGAGGCACTGAGGATGCTCTCCTACACCTCTACCTCAAAGTATTGAGGCACTGAGGATGCCCTCCTAACTCTCTACTCCAAGGTATTAAGGAACTGAGGATGCCCTCCTACCTCTCCACGCTAAGGTATCAAGGCATTGAGGATGCCCTCCTACCCCAAAGTATTGAGGCACTGAGGGTGCCCTCCTACCTCAAAGTATTGAGGCACTGAGAATGCCCTCCTAACTCTCCACTTCAAGGTATTAAGGAACTGAGGATGCCCTCCTACCTCTCCACGCTAAGGTATCAAGGCACTGAGGATGCCCTCCTACCCCAAAGTATTAAGAAACTGAGGGTGCCCACCTACCCCAAAGTATTGAGGCACTGAGGATGCCCTCCTAACTCTCCACTCCAAGGTATTAAGGAACTGAGGATGCCCTCCTACCTCTCCACGCTAAGGTATCAAGGCACTGAGGATGCCCTCCTACCCCAAAGTATTGAGAAACTGAGGGTGCCCTCCTACCTTAAAGTATTGAGGCACTGAGGATGCCCTCCTAACTCTCTACTCCAAGGTATTAAGGAACTGAGGATGCCCTCCTACCTCTCCACGCTAATGTATCGAGGCACTGAGGATGTCCTCCTACCCCTCTACCCCAAAGTATTGAGAAACTGAGGGTGCCCACCTACCCCAAAGTATTGAGGCACTGAGGATGCCCTCCTAACTCTCCACTCCAAGGTATTAAGGAACTGAGGATGCCCTCCTACCTCTCCACGCTAAGGTATCAAGGCACTGAGGATGCCCTCCTACCCCAAAGTATTGAGAAACTGAGGGTGCCCTCCTACCTCAAAGTATTGAGGCACTGAGGATGCCCTCCTAACTCTCCACTCCAAGGTAATAAGGAACTGAGGATGCCCTCTTACCTCTCCACGCTAAGGTATCAAGGCACTGAGGATGCCCTCCTACCCCAAAGTATTGAGGCACTGAGGATGCCCTCCTAACTCTCTACTCCAAGGTATTAAGGAACTGAGGATGCCCTCCTACCTCTCCACGTTAAAGTATCGAGGCACTGAGAATGCCCTCCTAACTCTTCACTCCAAGGCATTAAGGAACTGAGGATGCCCTCCTACCTCTCCACGCTAAGGTATCGAGGCACTGAGAATGCCCTCCTACCCCTCTACCCAAAAGTATTGAGAAACTGAGGGTGCCTACCTACCCCAAAGTATTGAGGCACTGAGGATGCCCTCCTAACTCTCCACTCCAAGGTATTAAGGAACTGAGGATGCCCTCCTACCTCTCCACGCTAAGGTATCAAGGCACTGAGGATGCCCTCCTACCCCTCTACCCCAAAGTATTGAGAAACTGAGGGTGCCCTCCTACCTCAAAGTATTGAGGCACTGAGGATGCCCTCCTAACTCTCTACTCCAAGGTATTAAGGAACTGAGGATGCCCTCCTACCTCTCCACGCTAATGTATCGAGGCACTGAGGATGCCCTCCTACCCCTCTACCCCAAAGTATTGAGAAACTGAGGGTGCCCACCTACCCCAAAGTATTGAGGCACTGAGGATGCCCTCCTAACTCTCCACTCCAAGGTATTAAGGAACTGAGGATGCCCTCCTACCTCTCCACGCTAAGGTATCAAGGCACTGAGGATGCCCTCCTACCCCAAAGTATTGAGAAACTGAGGGTGCCCTCCTACCTCAAAGTATTGAGGCACTGAGGATGCCCTCCTAACTCTCCACTCCAAGGTATTAAGGAACTGAGGATGCCCTCCTACCTCTCCACGCTAAGGTATCAAGGCACTGAGGATGCCCTCCTACCCCAAAGTATTGAGGCACTGAGGATGCCCTCCTAACTCTCTACTCCAAGGTATTAAGGAACTGAGGATGCCCTCCTACCTCTCCACGCTAAGGTATCAAGGCACTGAGGATGCCCTCCTACCCCAAAGTATTGAGGCACTGAGGGTGCCCTCCTACCTCAAAGTATTGAGGCACTGAGGGTGCCCTCCTACCTCAAAGTATTGAGGCACTGAGAATGCCCTCCTAAATCTCTACTCCAAGGTATTAAGGAACTGAGGATGCCCTCCTACCTCTCCACGCTAAGGTATCAAGGCACTGAGGATGCCCTCCTACCCCTCTACCCCAAAGTATTGAGAAACTGAGGATGCCCTCCTACCTCTCCATGCTAATGTATCGAGGCACTGAGGATGCTCTCCTACACCTCTACCTCAAAGTATTGAGGCACTGAGGATGCCCTCCTAACTCTCTACTCCAAGGTATTAAGGAACTGAGGATGCCCTCCTACCTCTCCACGCTAAGGTATCAAGGCACTGAGGATGCCCTCCTACCCCAAAGTATTGAGGCACTGAGGGTGCCCTCCTACCTCAAAGTATTGAGGCACTGAGAATGCCCTCCTAACTCTCCACTCCAAGGTATTAAGGAACTGAGGATTCCCTCCTACCTCTCCACGCTAAAGTATCAAGGCACTGAGGATGCCCTCCTACCCCAAAGTATTAAGAAACTGAGGGTGCCCACCTACCCCAAAGTATTGAGGCACTGAGGATGCCCTCCTAACTCTCCACTCCAAGGTATTAAGGAACTGAGGATGCCCTCCTACCTCTCCACGCTAAGGTATCAAGGCACTGAGGATGCCCTCCTACCCCAAAGTATTGAGAAACTGAGGGTGCCCTCCTACCTCAAAGTATTGAGGAACTGAGGATGCCCTCCTAACTCTCTACTCCAAGGTATTAAGGAACTGAGGATGCCCTCCTACCTCTCCACGCTAATGTATCGAGGCACTGAGGATGCCCTCCTACCCCTCTACCCCAAAGTATTGAGAAACTGAGGGTGCCCACCTACCCCAAAGTATTGAGGCACTGAGGATGCCCTCCTAACTCTCCACTCCAAGGTATTAAGGAACTGAGGATGCCCTCCTACCTCTCCACGATAAGGTATCAAGGCACTGAGGATGCCCTCCTACCCCAAAGTATTGAGAAACTGAGGGTGCCCTCCTACCTCAAAGTATTGAGGCACTGAGGATGCCCTCCTAACTCTCCACTCCAAGGTAATAAGGAACTGAGGATGCCCTCCTACCTCTCCACGCTAAGGTATCAAGGCAATGAGGTTGCCCTCCTACCCCAAAGTATTGAGGCACTGAGGATGCCCTCCTAACTCTCTACTCCAAGGTATTAAGGAACTGAGGATGCCCTCCTACCTCTCCACGTTAAAGTATCGAGGCACTGAGAATGCCCTCCTAACTCTTCACTCCAAGGCATTAAGGAACTGAGGATGCCCTCCTACCTCTCCACGCTAAGGTATCGAGGCACTGAGAATGCCCTCCTACCCCTCTACCCCAAAGTATTGAGAAACTGAGGGTGCCCACCTACCCCAAAGTATTGAGGCACTGAGGATGCCCTCCTAACTCTCCACTCCAAGGTATTAAGGAACTGAGGATGCCCTCCTACCTCTCCACGCTAAGGTATCAAGGCCCTGAGGATGCCCTCCTACCCCAAAGTATTGAGAAACTGAGGGTGCCCACCTACCCCAAAGTATTGAGGCACTGAGGATGCCCTCCTAACTCTCTACTCCAAGGTATTAAGGAACTGAGGATGCCCTCCTACCTCTCCACGCTAAGGTATCAAGGCACTGAGGATGCCCTCCTACCCCTCTACCCCAAAGTATTGAGAAACTGAGGGTGCCCTCCTACCTCAAAGTATTGAGGCACTGAGGATGCCCTCCTAACTCTCTACTCCAAGGTATTAAGGAACTGAGGATGCCCTCCTACCTCTCCACGCTAATGTATCGAGGCACTGAGGATGCCCTCCTACCCCTCTACCCCAAAGTATTGAGAAACTGAGGGTGCCCACCTACCCCAAAGTATTGAGGCACTGAGGATGCCCTCCTAACTCTCCACTCCAAGGTATTAAGGAACTGAGGATGCCCTCCTACCTCTCCACGCTAAGGTATCAAGGCACTGAGGATGCCTTCCTACCCCAAAGTATTGAGAAACTGAGGGTGCCCTCCTGCCTCAAAGTATTGAGGCACTGAGGATGCCCTCCTAACTCTCTACTCCAAGGTATTAAGGAACTGAGGATGCCCTCCTACCTCTCCACGCTAAGGTATCAAGGCACTGAGGATGCCCTCCTACCCCAAAGTATTGAGGCACTGAGGATGCCCTCCTAACTCTCTACTCCAAGGTATTAAGGAACTGAGGATGCCCTCCTACCTCTCCACGCTAAGGTATCAAGGCACTGAGGATGCCCTCCTACCCCAAAGTATTGAGGCACTGAGGGTGCCCTCCTACCTCAAAGTATTGAGGCACTGAGGGTGCCCTCCTACCTCAAAGTATTGAGGCACTGAGGGTGCCCTCCTAACTCTCTACTCCAAGGTATTAAGGAACTGAGGATGCCCTCCTACCTCTCCACGCTAAGGTATCAAGGCACTGAGGATGCCCTCCTACCCCTCTACCCCAAAGTATTGAGAAACTGAGGATGCCCTCCTACCTCTCCATGCTAATGTATCGAGGCACTGAGGATGCTCTCCTACACCTCTACCTCAAAGTATTGAGGCACTGAGGATGCCCTCCTAACTCTCTACTCCAAGGTATTAAGGAACTGAGGATGCCCTCCTACCTCTCCACGCTAAGGTATCAAGGCACTGAGGATGCCCTCCTACCCCAAAGTATTGAGGCACTGAGGGTGCCCTCCTACCTCAAAGTATTGAGGCACTGAGAATGCCCTCCTAACTCTCCACTTCAAGGTATTAAGGAACTGAGGATGCCCTCCTACCTCTCCACGCTAAGGTATCAAGGCACTGAGGATGCCCTCCTACCCCAAAGTATTAAGAAACTGAGGGTGCCCACCTACCCCAAAGTATTGAGGCACTGAGGATGCCCTCCTAACTCTCCACTCCAAGGTATTAAGGAACTGAGGATGCCCTCCTACCTCTCCATGCTAAGGTATCAAGGCACTGAGGATGCCCTCCTACCCCAAAGTATTGAGAAACTGAGGGAGCCCTCCTACCTCAAACTATTAAGGCACTGAGGATGCCCTCCTAACTCTCTACTCCAAGGTATTAAGGAACTGAGGATGCCCTCCTACCTCTCCACGCTAATGTATCGAGGCACTGAGGATGCCCTCCTACCCCTCTACCCCAAAGTATTGAGAAACTGAGGGTGCCCACCTACCCCAAAGTATTGAGGCACTGAGGATGCCCTCCTAACTCTCCACTCCAAGGTATTAAGGAACTGAGGATGCCCTCCTACCTCTCCACGCTAAGGTATCAAGGCACTGAGGATGCCCTCCTACCCCAAAGTATTGAGAAACTGAGGGTGCCCTCCTACCTCAAAGTATTGAGGCACTGAGGATGCCCTCCTAACTCTCCACTCCAAGGTAATAAGGAACTGAGGATGCCCTCTTACCTCTCCACGCTAAGGTATCAAGGCACTGAGGATGCCCTCCTACCCCAAAGTATTGAGGCACTGAGGATGCCCTCCTAACTCTCTACTCCAAGGTATTAAGGAACTGAGGATGCCCTCCTACCTCTCCACGTTAAAGTATCGAGGCACTGAGAATGCCCTCCTAACTCTTCACTCCAAGGCATTAAGGAACTGAGGATGCCCTCCTACCTCTCCACGCTAAGGTATCGAGGCACTGAGAATGCCCTCCTACCCCTCTACCCAAAAGTATTGAGAAACTGAGGGTGCCTACCTACCCCAAAGTATTGAGGCACTGAGGATGCCCTCCTAACTCTCCACTCCAAGGTATTAAGGAACTGAGGATGCCCTCCTACCTCTCCACGCTAAGGTATCAAGGCACTGAGGATGCCCTCCTACCCCTCTACCCCAAAGTATTGAGAAACTGAGGGTGCCCTCCTACCTCAAAGTATTGAGGCACTGAGGATGCCCTCCTAACTCTCTACTCCAAGGTATTAAGGAACTGAGGATGCCCTCCTACCTCTCCACGCTAATGTATCGAGGCACTGAGGATGCCCTCCTACCCCTCTACCCCAAAGTATTGAGAAACTGAGGGTGCCCACCTACCCCAAAGTATTGAGGCACTGAGGATGCCCTCCTAACTCTCCACTCCAAGGTATTAAGGAACTGAGGATGCCCTCCTACCTCTCCACGCTAAGGTATCAAGGCACTGAGGATGCCCTCCTACCCCAAAGTATTGAGAAACTGAGGGTGCCCTCCTACCTCAAAGTATTGAGGCACTGAGGATGCCCTCCTAACTCTCCACTCCAAGGTATTAAGGAACTGAGGATGCCCTCCTACCTCTCCACGCTAAGGTATCAAGGCACTGAGGATGCCCTCCTACCCCAAAGTATTGAGGCACTGAGGATGCCCTCCTAACTCTCTACTCCAAGGTATTAAGGAACTGAGGATGCCCTCCTACCTCTCCACGCTAAGGTATCAAGGCACTGAGGATGCCCTCCTACCCCAAAGTATTGAGGCACTGAGGGTGCCCTCCTACCTCAAAGTATTGAGGCACTGAGGGTGCCCTCCTACCTCAAAGTATTGAGGCACTGAGAATGCCCTCCTAAATCTCTACTCCAAGGTATTAAGGAACTGAGGATGCCCTCCTACCTCTCCACGCTAAGGTATCAAGGCACTGAGGATGCCCTCCTACCCCTCTACCCCAAAGTATTGAGAAACTGAGGATGCCCTCCTACCTCTCCATGCTAATGTATCGAGGCACTGAGGATGCTCTCCTACACCTCTACCTCAAAGTATTGAGGCACTGAGGATGCCCTCCTAACTCTCTACTCCAAGGTATTAAGGAACTGAGGATGCCCTCCTACCTCTCCACGCTAAGGTATCAAGGCACTGAGGATGCCCTCCTACCCCAAAGTATTGAGGCACTGAGGGTGCCCTCCTACCTCAAAGTATTGAGGCACTGAGAATGCCCTCCTAACTCTCCACTCCAAGGTATTAAGGAACTGAGGATTCCCTCCTACCTCTCCACGCTAAAGTATCAAGGCACTGAGGATGCCCTCCTACCCCAAAGTATTAAGAAACTGAGGGTGCCCACCTACCCCAAAGTATTGAGGCACTGAGGATGCCCTCCTAACTCTCCACTCCAAGGTATTAAGGAACTGAGGATGCCCTCCTACCTCTCCACGCTAAGGTATCAAGGCACTGAGGATGCCCTCCTACCCCAAAGTATTGAGAAACTGAGGGTGCCCTCCTACCTCAAAGTATTGAGGAACTGAGGATGCCCTCCTAACTCTCTACTCCAAGGTATTAAGGAACTGAGGATGCCCTCCTACCTCTCCACGCTAATGTATCGAGGCACTGAGGATGCCCTCCTACCCCTCTACCCCAAAGTATTGAGAAACTGAGGGTGCCCACCTACCCCAAAGTATTGAGGCACTGAGGATGCCCTCCTAACTCTCCACTCCAAGGTATTAAGGAACTGAGGATGCCCTCCTACCTCTCCACGATAAGGTATCAAGGCACTGAGGATGCCCTCCTACCCCAAAGTATTGAGAAACTGAGGGTGCCCTCCTACCTCAAAGTATTGAGGCACTGAGGATGCCCTCCTAACTCTCCACTCCAAGGTAATAAGGAACTGAGGATGCCCTCCTACCTCTCCACGCTAAGGTATCAAGGCAATGAGGTTGCCCTCCTACCCCAAAGTATTGAGGCACTGAGGATGCCCTCCTAACTCTCTACTCCAAGGTATTAAGGAACTGAGGATGCCCTCCTACCTCTCCACGTTAAAGTATCGAGGCACTGAGAATGCCCTCCTAACTCTTCACTCCAAGGCATTAAGGAACTGAGGATGCCCTCCTACCTCTCCACGCTAAGGTATCGAGGCACTGAGAATGCCCTCCTACCCCTCTACCCCAAAGTATTGAGAAACTGAGGGTGCCCACCTACCCCAAAGTATTGAGGCACTGAGGATGCCCTCCTAACTCTCCACTCCAAGGTATTAAGGAACTGAGGATGCCCTCCTACCTCTCCACGCTAAGGTATCAAGGCCCTGAGGATGCCCTCCTACCCCAAAGTATTGAGAAACTGAGGGTGCCCACCTACCCCAAAGTATTGAGGCACTGAGGATGCCCTCCTAACTCTCTACTCCAAGGTATTAAGGAACTGAGGATGCCCTCCTACCTCTCCACGCTAAGGTATCAAGGCACTGAGGATGCCCTCCTACCCCTCTACCCCAAAGTATTGAGAAACTGAGGGTGCCCTCCTACCTCAAAGTATTGAGGCACTGAGGATGCCCTCCTAACTCTCTACTCCAAGGTATTAAGGAACTGAGGATGCCCTCCTACCTCTCCACGCTAATGTATCGAGGCACTGAGGATGCCCTCCTACCCCTCTACCCCAAAGTATTGAGAAACTGAGGGTGCCCACCTACCCCAAAGTATTGAGGCACTGAGGATGCCCTCCTAACTCTCCACTCCAAGGTATTAAGGAACTGAGGATGCCCTCCTACCTCTCCACGCTAAGGTATCAAGGCACTGAGGATGCCTTCCTACCCCAAAGTATTGAGAAACTGAGGGTGCCCTCCTGCCTCAAAGTATTGAGGCACTGAGGATGCCCTCCTAACTCTCTACTCCAAGGTATTAAGGAACTGAGGATGCCCTCCTACCTCTCCACGCTAAGGTATCAAGGCACTGAGGATGCCCTCCTACCCCAAAGTATTGAGGCACTGAGGATGCCCTCCTAACTCTCTACTCCAAGGTATTAAGGAACTGAGGATGCCCTCCTACCTCTCCACGCTAAGGTATCAAGGCACTGAGGATGCCCTCCTACCCCAAAGTATTGAGGCACTGAGGGTGCCCTCCTACCTCAAAGTATTGAGGCACTGAGGGTGCCCTCCTACCTCAAAGTATTGAGGCACTGAGGGTGCCCTCCTAACTCTCTACTCCAAGGTATTAAGGAACTGAGGATGCCCTCCTACCTCTCCACGCTAAGGTATCAAGGCACTGAGGATGCCCTCCTACCCATCTACCCCAAAGTATTGAGAAACTGAGGATGCCCTCCTACCTCTCCATGCTAATGTATCGAGGCACTGAGGATGCTCTCCTACACCTCTACCTCAAAGTATTGAGGCACTGAGGATGCCCTCCTAACTCTCTACTCCAAGGTATTAAGGAACTGAGGATGCCCTCCTACCTCTCCACGCTAAGGTATCAAGGCACTGAGGATGCCCTCCTACCCCAAAGTATTGAGGCACTGAGGGTGCCCTCCTACCTCAAAGTATTGAGGCACTGAGAATGCCCTCCTAACTCTCCACTTCAAGGTATTAAGGAACTGAGGATGCCCTCCTACCTCTCCACGCTAAGGTATCAAGGCACTGAGGATGCCCTCCTACCCCAAAGTATTAAGAAACTGAGGGTGCCCACCTACCCCAAAGTATTGAGGCACTGAGGATGCCCTCCTAACTCTCCACTCCAAGGTATTAAGGAACTGAGGATGCCCTCCTACCTCTCCATGCTAAGGTATCAAGGCACTGAGGATGCCCTCCTACCCCAAAGTATTGAGAAACTGAGGGAGCCCTCCTACCTCAAACTATTAAGGCACTGAGGATGCCCTCCTAACTCTCTACTCCAAGGTATTAAGGAACTGAGGATGCCCTCCTACCTCTCCACGCTAATGTATCGAGGCACTGAGGATGCCCTCCTACCCCTCTACCCCAAAGTATTGAGAAACTGAGGGTGCCCACCTACCCCAAAGTATTGAGGCACTGAGGATGCCCTCCTAACTCTCCACTCCAAGGTATTAAGGAACTGAGGATGCCCTCCTACCTCTCCACGCTAAGGTATCAAGGCACTGAGGATGCCCTCCTACCCCAAAGTATTGAGAAACTGAGGGTGCCCTCCTACCTCAAAGTATTGAGGCACTGAGGATGCCCTCCTAACTCTCCACTCCAAGGTAATAAGGAACTGAGGATGCCCTTCTACCTCTCCACGCTAAGGTATCAAGGCACTGAGGATGCCCTCCTACCCCAAAGTATTGAGGCACTGAGGATGCCCTCCTAACTCTCTACTCCAAGGTATTAAGGAACTGAGGATGCCCTCCTACCTCTCCACGTTAAAGTATCGAGGCACTGAGAATGCCCTCCTAACTCTTCACTCCAAGGCATTAAGGAACTGAGGATGCCCTCCTACCTCTCCACGCTAAGGTATTGAGGCACTGAGAATGCCCTCCTACCCCTCTACCCCAAAGTATTGAGAAACTGAGGGTGCCCACCTACCCCAAAGTATTGAGGCACTGAGGATGCCCTCCTAACTCTCCACTCCAAGGTATTAAGGAACTGAGGATGCCCTCCTACCTCTCCACGCTAAGGTATCAAGGCACTGAGGATGCCCTCCTACCCCTCTACCCCAAAGTATTGAGAAACTGAGGGTGCCCTCCTACCTGAAAGTATTGAGGCACTGAGGATGCCCTCCTAACTCTCTACTCCAAGGTATTAAGGAACTGAGGATGCCCTACTACCTCTCCACGCTAATGTATCGAGGCACTGAGGATGCCCTCCTACCCCTCTACCCCAAAGTATTGAGAAACTGAGGGTGCCCACCTACCCCAAAGTATTGAGGCACTGAGGATGCCCTCCTAACTCTCCACTCCAAGGTATTAAGGAACTGAGGATGCCCTCCTACCTCTCCACGCTAAGGTATCAAGGCACTGAGGATGCCCTCCTACCCCAAAGTATTGAGAAACTGAGGGTGCCCTCCTAACTCTCTACTCCAAGGTATTAAGGAACTGAGGATGCCCTCCTACCTCTCCACGCTAAGGTATCAAGGCACTGAGGATGCCCTCCTACCCCAAAGTATTGAGGCACTGAGGGTGCCCTCCTACCTCAAAGTATTGAGGCACTGAGGGTGCCCTCCTACCTCAAAGTATTGAGGCACTGAGAATGCCCTCCTAACTTTCTACTCCAAGGTATTAAGGAACTGAGGATGCCCTCCTACCTCTCCACGCTAAGGTATCAAGGCACTGAGGATGCCCTCCTACCCCAAAGTATTGAGGCACTGAGGATGCCCTCCTAACTCTCTACTCCAAGGTATTAAGGAACTGAGGATGCCCTCCTACCTCTCCACGCTAAGGTATCAAGGCACTGAGGATGCCCTCCTACCCCAAAGTATTGAGGCACTGAGGGTGCCCTCCTACCTCAAAGTATTGAGGCACTGAGAATGCCCTCCTAACTCTCCACTCCAAGGTATTAAGGAACTGAGGATGCCCTCCTACCTCTCCACGCTAAGGTATCAAGGCACTGAGGATGCCCTCCTACCCCAAAGTATTAAGAAACTGAGGGTGCCCACCTACCCCAAAGTATTGAGGCACTGAGGATGCCCTCCTAACTCTCCACTCCAAGGTATTAAGGAACTGAGGATGCCCTCCTACCTCTCCACGCTAAGGTATCAAGGCACTGAGGATGCCCTCCTACCCCAAAGTATTGAGAAACTGAGGGTGCCCTCCTACCTCAAAGTATTGAGGCACTGAGGATGCCCTCCTAACTCTCTACTCCAAGGTATTAAGGAACTGAGGATGCCCTCCTACCTCTCCACGCTAATGTATCTAGGCACTGAGGATGCGCTCCTACCCCTCTACCCCAAAGTATTGAGAAACTGAGGGTGCCCACCTACTCCAAAGTATTGAGGCACTGAGGATGCCCTCCTAACTCTCCACTCCAAGGTATTAAGGAACTGAGGATGCCCTCCTACCTCTCCACGCTAAGGTATCAAGGCACTGAGGATGCCCTCCTACCCCAAAGTATTGAGAAACTGAGGGTGCCCTCCTACCTCAAAGTATTGAGGCACTGAGGATGCCCTCCTAACTCTCCACTCCAAGGTAATAAGGAACTGAGGATGCCCTCCTACCTCTCCACGCTAAGGTATCAAGGCACTGAGGATGCCCTCCTACCCCAAAGTATTGAGGCACTGAGGATGCCCTCCTAACTCTCTACTCCAAGGTATTAAGGAACTGAGGATGCCCTCCTACCTCTCCACGTTAAAGTATCGAGGCACTGAGAATGCCCTCCTAACTCTTCACTCCAAGGCATTAAGGAACTGAGGATGCCCTCCTACCTCTCCACGCTAAGGTATCGAGGCACTGAGAATGCCCTCCTACCCCTCTACCCCAAAGTATTGAGAAACTGAGGGTGCCCACCTACCCCAAAGTATTGAGGCACTGAGGATGCCCTCCTAACTCTCCACTCCAAGGTATTAAGGAACTGAGGATGCCCTCCTACCTCTCCACGCTAAGGTATCAAGGCACTGAGGATGCCCTCCTACCCCTCTACCCCAAAGTATTGAGAAACTGAGGGTGCCCTCCTACCTCAAAGTATTGAGGCACTGAGGATGCCCTCCTAACTCTCTACTCCAAGGTATTAAGGAACTGAGGATGCCCTCCTACCTCTCCACGCTAATGTATCGAGGCACTGAGGATGCCCTCCTACCCCTCTACCCCAAAGTATTGAGAAACTGAGGGTGCCCACCTACCCCAAAGTATTGAGGCACTGAGGATGCCCTCCTAACTCTCCACTCCAAGGTATTAAGGAACTGAGGATGCCCTCCTACCTCTCCACGCTAAGGTATCAAGGCACTGAGGATGCCCTCCTACCCCAAAGTATTGAGAAACTGAGGGTGCCCTCCTACCTCAAAGTATTGAGGCACTGAGGATGCCCTCCTAACTCTCCACTCCAAGGTATTAAGGAACTAAGGATGCCCTCCTACCTCTCCCCGCTAAGGTATCAAGGCACTGAGGATGCCCTCCTACCCCAAAGTATTGAGGCACTGAGGGTGCCCTCCTACCTCAAAGTATTGAGAAACTGAGGGTGCCCTCCTACCTCAAAGTATTGAGGCACTGAGGATGCCCTCCTAACTCTCTACTCCAAGGTATTAAGGAACTGAGGATGCCCTCCTACCTCTCCACGCTAAGGTATCAAGGCACTGAGGATGCCCTCCTACCCCAAAGTATTGAGGCACTGAGGATGCCCTCCTAACTCTCTACTCCAAGGTATTAAGGAACTGAGGATGCCCTCCTACCTCTCCACGCTAAGGTATCAAGGCACTGAGGATGCCCTCCTACCCCAAAGTATTGAGGCACAGAGGGTGCCCTCCTACCTCAAAGTATTGAGGCACTGAGGGTGCCCTCCTACCTCAAAGTATTGAGGCACTGAGAATGCCCTCCTAACTCTCTACTCCAAGGTATTAAGGAACTGAGGATGCCCTCCTACCTCTCCACGCTAAGGTATCAAGGCACTGAGGATGCCCTCCTACCCCTCTACCCCAAAGTATTGAGAAACTGAGGATGCCCTCCTACCTCTCCATGCTAATGTATCGAGGCACTGAGGATGCTCTCCTACACCTCTACCTCAAAGTATTGAGGCACTGAGGATGCCCTCCTAACTCTCTACTCCAAGGTATTAAGGAACTGAGGATACCCTCCTACCTCTCCACGCTAAGGTATCAAGGCACTGAGGATGCCCTCCTACCCCAAAGTATTGAGGCACTGAGGGTGCCCTCCTACCTCAAAGTATTGAGGCACTGAGAATGCCCTCCTAACTCTCCACTTCAAGGTATTAAGGAACTGAGGATGCCCTCCTACCTCTCCACGCTAAGGTATCAAGGCACTGAGGATGCCCTCCTACCCCAAAGTATTAAGAAACTGAGGGTGCCCACCTACCCCAAAGTATTGAGGCACTGAGGATGCCCTCCTAACTCTCCACTCCAAGGTATTAAGGAACTGAGGATGCCCTCCTACCTCTCCACGCTAAGGTATCAAGGCACTGAGGATGCCCTCCTACCCCAAAGTATTGAGAAACTGAGGGTGCCCTCCTACCTCAAAGTATTAAGGCACTGAGGATGCCCTCCTAACTCTCTACTCCAAGGTATTAAGGAACTGAGGATGCCCTCCTACCTCTCCACGCTAATGTATCGAGGCACTGAGGATGCCCTCCTACCCCTCTACCCCAAAGTATTGAGAAACTGAGGGTGCCCACCTACCCCAAAGTATTGAGGCACTGAGGATGCCCTCCTAACTCTCCACTCCAAGGTATTAAGGAACTGAGGATGCCCTCCTACCTCTCCACGCTAAGGTATCAAGGCACTGAGGATGCCCTCCTACCCCAAAGTATTGAGAAACTGAGGGTGCCCTCCTACCTCAAAGTATTGAGGCACTGAGGATGCCCTCCTAACTCTCCACTCCAAGGTAATAAGGAACTGAGGATGCCCTCCTACCTCTCCACGCTAAGGTATCAAGGCACTGAGGATGCCCTCCTACCCCAAAGTATTGAGGCACTGAGGATGCCCTCCTAACTCTCTACTCCAAGGTATTAAGGAACTGAGGATGCCCTCCTACCTCTCCACGTTAAAGTATCGAGGCACTGAGAATGCCCTCCTAACTCTTCACTCCAAGGCATTAAGGAACTGAGGATGCCCTCCTACCTCTCCACGCTAAGGTATCGAGGCACTGAGAATGCCCTCCTACCCCTCTATCCCAAAGTATTGAGAAACTGAGGGTGCCCACCTACCCCAAAGTATTGAGGCACTGAGGATGCCCTCCTAACTCTCCACTCCAAGGTATTAAGGAACTGAGGATGCCCTCCTACCTCTCCACGCTAAGGTATCAAGGCACTGAGGATGCCCTCCTACCCCTCTACCCCAAAGTATTGAGAAACTGAGGGTGCCCTCCTACCTCAAAGTATTGAGGCACTGAGGATGCCCTCCTAACTCTCTACTCCAAGGTATTAAGGAACTGAGGATGCCCTCCTACCTCTCCACGCTAATGTATCGAGGCACTGAGGATGCCCTCCTACCCCTCTACCCCAAAGTATTGAGAAACTGAGGGTGCCCACCTACCCCAAAGTATTGAGGCACTGAGGATGCCCTCCTAACTCTCCACTCCAAGGTATTAAGGAACTGAGGATGCCCTCCTACCTCTCCACGCTAAGGTATCAAGGCACTGAGGATGCCCTCCTACCCCAAAGTATTGAGAAACTGAGGGTGCCCTCCTACCTCAAAGTATTGAGGCACTGAGGATGCCCTCCTAACTCTCCACTCCAAGGTATTAAGGAACTGAGGATGCCCTCCTACCTCTCCACGCTAAGGTATCAAGGCACTGAGGATGCCCTCCTACCCCAAAGTATTGAGGCACTGAGGATGCCCTCCTAACTCTCTACTCCAAGGTATTAAGGAACTGAGGATGCCCTCCTACCTCTCCACGCTAAGGTATCAAGGCACTGAGGATGCCCTCCTACCCCAAAGTATTGAGGCACTGAGGGTGCCCATCTACCTAAAAGTATTGAGGCACTGAGGGTGCCCTCCTACCTCAAAGTATTGAGGCACTGAGAATGCCCTCCTAACTCTCTACTCCAAGGTATTAAGGAACTGAGGATGCCCTCCTACCTCTCCACGCTAAGGTATCAAGGCACTGAGGATGCCCTCCTACCCCAAAGTATTGAGGCACTGAGGATGCCCTCCTAAATCTCTACTCCAAGGTATTAAGGAACTGAGGATGCCCTCCTACCTCTCCACGCTAAGGTATCAAGGCACTGAGGATGCCCTCCTACCCCAAAGTATTGAGGCACTGAGGATGCCCTCCTAACTCTCTACTCCAAGGTATTAAGGAACTGAGGATGCCCTCCTACCTCTCCACGCTAAGGTATCAAGGCACTGAGGATGCCCTCCTACCCCAAAGTATTGAGGCACTGAGGGTGCCCTCCTACCTCAAAGTATTGAGGCACTGAGAATTCCCTCCTACCTCTCCACTCCAAGGTATTAAGGAACTGAGGATGCCCTCCTACCTCTCCACGCTAAGGTATCAAGGCACTGAGTATGCCCTCCTACCCCAAAGTATTAAGAAACTGAGGGTGCCCACCTACCCCAAAGTATTGAGGCACTGAGGATGCCCTCCTAACTCTCCACTCCAAGGTATTAAGGAACTGAGGATGCCCTCCTACCTCTCCACGTTAAAGTATCGAGGCACTGAGAATGCCCTCCTAACTCTTCACTCCAAGGCATTAAGGAACTGAGGATGCCCTCCTACCTCTCCACGTTAAAGTATCGAGGCACTGAGAATGCCCTCCTAACTCTTCACTCCAAGGCATTAAGGAACTGAGGATGCCCTCCTACCTCTCCACGCTAAGGTATCAAGGCACTGAGGATGCCCACCTACCAAAAAGTATTGAGGCACTGAGGGTGCCCTCCTACCTCAAAGTATTGAGGCACTGAGAATGCCCTCCTAACTCTCCACTCCAAGGTATTAAGGAACTGAGGATGCCCTCCTACCTCTCCACGCTAAGGTATCAAGGCACTGAGGATGCCCTCCTACCCCAAAGTATTAAGAAACTGAGGGTGCCCACCTACCCCAAAGTATTGAGGCACTGAGGATGCCCTCCTAACTCTCCACTCCAAGGTATTAAGGAACTGAGGATGCCCTCCTACCTCTCCACGCTAAGGTATCAAGGCACTGAGGATGCCCTCCTACCCCAAAGTATTGAGAAACTGAGGGTGCCCTCCTACCTCAAAGTATTGAGGCACTGAGGATGCCCTCCTAACTCTCTACTCCAAGGTATTAAGGAACTGAGGATGCCCTCCTACCTCTCCACGCTAATGTATCGAGGCACTGAGGATGCCCTCCTACCCCTCTACCCCAAAGTATTGAGAAACGGAGGGTGCCCACCTACCCCAAAGTATTGAGGCACTGAGGATGCCCTCCTAACTCTCCACTCCAAGGTATTAAGGAACTGAGGATGCCCTCCTACCTCTCCACGCTAAGGTATCAAGGCACTGAGGATGCCCTCCTACCCCAAAGTATTGAGAAACTGAGGGTGCCCTCCTACCTCAAAGTATTGAGGCACTGAGGATGCCCTCCTAACTCTCCACTCCAAGGTAATAAGGAACTGAGGATGCCCTCCTACCTCTCCACGCTAAGGTATCAAGGCACTGAGGATGCCCTCCTACCCCAAAGTATTGAGGCACTGAGGATGCCCTCCTAACTCTCTACTCCAAGGTATTAAGGAACTGAGGATGCCCTCCTACCTCTCCACGTTAAAGTATCGAGGCACTGAGAATGCCCTCCTAACTCTTCACTCCAAGGCATTAAGGAACTGAGGATGCCCTCCTACCTCTCCACGCTAAGGTATCGAGGCACTGAGAATGCCCTCCTACCCCTCTACCCCAAAGTATTGAGAAACTGAGGGTGCCCACCTACCCCAAAGTATTGAGGCACTGAGGATGCCCTCCTAACTCTCCACTCCAAGGTATTAAGGAACTGAGGATGCCCTCCTACCTCTCCACGCTAAGGTATCAAGGCACTGAGGATGCCCTCCTACCCCTCTACCCCAAAGTATTGAGAAACTGAGGGTGCCCTCCTACCTCAAAGTATTGAGGCACTGAGGATGCCCTCCTAACTCTCTACTCCGAGGTATTAAGGAACTGAGGATGCCCTCCTACCTCTCCACGCTAATGTATCGAGGCACTGAGGATGCCCTCCTACCCCTCTACCCCAAAGTATTGAGAAACTGAGGGTGCCCACCTACCCCAAAGTATTGAGGCACTGAGGATGCCCTCCTAACTCTCCACTGCAAGGTATTAAGGAACTGAGGATGCCCTCCTACCTCTCCACGCTAAGGTATCAAGGCACTGAGGATGCCCTCCTACCCCAAAGTATTGAGAAACTGAGGGTGCCCTCCTACCTCAAAGTATTGAGGCACTGAGGATGCCCTTCTTATCTCTCCACTCCAAGGTATTAAGGAACTGAGGATGCCCTCCTACCTCTCCACGCTAAGGTATCAAGGCACTGAGGATGCCCTCCTACCCCAAAGTATTGAGGCACTGAGGATGCCCTCCTAACTCTCTACTCCAAGGTATTAAGGAACTGAGGATGCCCTCCTACCTCTCCACGCTAAGGTATCAAGGCACTGAGGATGCCCTCCTACCCCAAAGTATTGAGGCACTGAGGGTTCCCTCCTACCTCAAAGTATTGAGGCACTGAGAATGCCCTCCTAACTCTCTACTCCAAGGTATTAAGGAACTGAGGATGCCCTCCTACCTCTCCACGCTAAGGTATCAAGGCACTGAGGATGCCCTCCTACCCCAAAGTATTGAGGCACTGAGGATGCCCTCCTAACTCTCTACTCCAAGGTATTAAGGAACTGAGGATGCCCTCCTACCTCTCCACGCTAAGGTATCAAGGCACTGAGGATGCCCTCCTACCCCAAAGTATTGAGGCACTGAGGGTGCCCTCCTACCTCAAAGTATTGAGGCACTGAGAATTCCCTCCTACCTCTCCACTCCAAGGTATTAAGGAACTGAGGATGCCCTCCTACCTCTCCACGCTAAGGTATCAAGGCACTGAGTATGCCCTCCTACCCCAAAGTATTAAGAAACTGAGGGTGCCCACCTACCCCAAAGTATTGAGGCACTGAGGATGCCCTCCTAACTCTCCACTCCAAGGTATTAAGGAACTGAGGATGCCCTCCTACCTCTCCACGCTAAGGTATCAAGGCACTGAGGATGCCCTCCTACCCCAAAGTATTGAGAAACTGAGGGTGCCCTCCTACCTCAAAGTATTGAGGCACTGAGGATGCCCTCCTAACTCTCTACTCCAAGGTATTAAGGAACTGAGGATGCCCTCCTACCTCTCCACGCTAATGTATCGAGGCACTGAGGATGCCCTCCTACCCTTCTACCCCAAAGTATTGAGAAACTGAGGGTGCCCACCTACCCCAAAGTATTGAGGCACTGAGGATGCCCTCCTAACTCTCCACTCCAAGGTAATAAGGAACTGAGGATGCCCTCCTACCTCTCCACGCTAAGGTATCAAGGCACTGAGGATGCCCTCCTACCCCAAAGTATTGAGGCACTGAGGATGCCCTCCTAACTCTCTACTCCAAGGTATTAAGGAACTGAGGATGCCCTCCTACCTCTCCACGTTAAAGTATCGAGGCACTGAGAATGCCCTCCTAACTCTTCACTCCAAGGCATTAAGGAACTGAGGATGCCCTCCTACCTCTCCACGCTAAGGTATCGAGGCACTGAGAATGCCCTCCTACCCCTCTACCCCAAAGTATTGAGAAACTGAGGGTGCCCACCTACCCCAAAGTATTGAGGCACTGAGGATGCCCTCCTAACTCTCCACTCCAAGGTATTAAGGAACTGAGGATGCCCTCCTACCTCTCCACGCTAAGGTATCAAGGCACTGAGGATGCCCTCCTACCCCTCTACCCCAAAGTATTGAGAAACTGAGGGTGCCCTCCTACCTCAAAGTATTGAGGCACTGAGGATGCCCTCCTAACTCTCTACTCCAAGGTATTAAGGAACTGAGGATGCCCTCCTACCTCTCCACGCTAATGTATCGAGGCACTGAGGATGCCCTCCTACCCCTCTACCCCAAAGTATTGAGAAACTGAGGGTGCCCACCTACCCCAAAGTATTGAGGCACTGAGGATGCCCTCCTAACTCTCCACTCCAAGGTATTAAGGAACTGAGGATGCCCTCCTACCTCTCCACGCTAAGGTATCAAGGCACTGAGGATGCCCTCCTACCCCAAAGTATTGAGAAACTGAGGGTGCCCTCCTACCTCAAAGTATTGAGGCACTGAGGATGCCCTCCTAACTCTCCACTCCAAGGTATTAAGGAACTGAGGATGCCCTCCTACCTCTCCACGCTAAGGTATCAAGGCACTGAGGATGCCCTCCTACCCCAAAGTATTGAGGCACTGAGGATGCCCTCCTAACTCTCTACTCCAAGGTATTAAGGAACTGAGGATGCCCTCCTACCTCTCCACGCTAAGGTATCAAGGCACTGAGGATGCACTCCTACCCCAAAGTATTGAGGCACTGAGGGTGCCCTCCTACCTCAAAGTATTGAGGCACTGAGGGTGCCCTCCTACCTCAAAGTATTGAGGCACTGAGAATGCCCTCCTAACTCTCTACTCCAAGGTATTAAGGAACTGAGGATGCCCTCCTACCTCTCCACGCTAAGGTATCAAGGCACTGAGGATGCCCTCCTACCCCAAAGTATTGAGGCACTGAGGATGCCCTCCTAACTCTCTACTCCAAGGTATTAAGGAACTGAGGATGCCCTCCTACCTCTCCACGCTAAGGTATCAAGGCACTGAGGATGCCCTCCTACCCCAAAGTATTGAGGCACTGAGGGTGCCCTCCTACCTCAAAGTATTGAGGCACTGAGAATGCCCTCCTAACTCTCCACTCCAAGGTATTAAGGAACTGAGGATGCCCTCCTACCTCTCCACGCTAAGGTATCAAGGCACTGAGGATGCCCTCCTACCCCAAAGTATTAAGAAACTGAGGGTGCCCACCTACCCCAAAGTATTGAGGCACTGAGGATGCCCTCCTAACTCTCCACTCCAAGGTATTAAGGAACTGAGGATGCCCTCCTACCTCTCCACGCTAAGGTATCAAGGCACTGAGGATGCCCTCCTACCCCAAAGTATTGAGAAACTGAGGGTGCCCTCCTACCTCAAAGTATTGAGGCACTGAGGATGCCCTCCTAACTCTCTACTCCAAGGTATTAAGGAACTGAGGATGCCCTCCTACCTCTCCACGCTAATGTATCGAGGCACTGAGGATGCCCTCCTACCCCTCTACCCCAAAGTATTGAGAAACCGAGGGTGCCCACCTACCCCAAAGTATTGAGGCACTGAGGATGCCCTCCTAATTCTCCACTCCAAGGTATTAAGGAACTGAGGATGCCCTCCTACCTCTCCACGCTAAGGTATCAAGGCACTGAGGATGCCCTCCTACCCCAAAGTATTGAGAAACTGAGGGTGCCCTCCTACCTCAAAGTATTGAGGCACTGAGGATGCCCTCCTAACTCTCCACTCCAAGGTAATAAGGAACTGAGGATGCCCTCCTACCTCTCCACGCTAAGGTATCAAGGCACTGAGGATGCCCTCCTACCCCAAAGTATTGAGGCACTGAGGATGCCCTCCTAACTCTCTACTCCAAGGTATTAAGGAACTGAGGATGCCCTCCTACCTCTCCACGCTAAGGTATCAAGGCACTGAGGATGCCCTCCTACCCCAAAGTATTGAGGCACTGAGGGTGCCCTCCTACATCAAAGTATTGAGGCACTGAGAATGCCCTCCTAACTCTCTACTCCAAGGTATTAAGGAACTGAGGATGCCCTCCTACCTCTCCACGCTAAGGTATCAAGGCACTGAGGATTCCCTCCTACCCCAAAGTATTGAGGCACTGAGGATGCCCTCCTAACTCTCTACTCCAAGGTATTAAGGAACTGAGGATGCCCTCCTACCTCTCCACGCTAAGGTATCAAGGCACTGAGGATGCCCTCCTACCCCAAAGTATTGAGGCACTGAGGGTGCCCTCCTACCTCAAAGTATTGAGGCACTGAGAATGCCCTCCTACCTCTCCACTCCAAGGTATTAAGGAACTGAGGATGCCCTCCTACCTCTCCACGCTAAGGTATCAAGGCACTGAGGATGCCCTCCTACCCCAAAGTATTAAGAAACTGAGGGTGCCCACCTACCCCAAAGTATTGAGGCACTGAGGATGCCCTCCTAACTCTCCACTCCAAGGTATTAAGGAACTGAGGATGCCCTCCTACCTCTCCACGCTAAGGTATCAAGGCACTGAGGATGCCCTCCTACCCCAAAGTATTGAGAAACTGAGGGTGCCCTCCTACCTCAAAGTATTGAGGCACTGAGGATGCCCTCCTAACTCTCTACTCCAAGGTATTAAGGAACTGAGGATGCCCTCCTACCTCTCCACGCTAATGTATCGAGGCACTGAGGATGCCCTCCTACCCCTCTACCCCAAAGTATTGAGAAACTGAGGGTGCCCACCTACCCCAAAGTATTGAGGCACTGAGGATGCCCTCCTAACTCTCCACTCCAAGGTAATAAGGAACTGAGGATGCCCTCCTACCTCTCCACGCTAAGGTATCAAGGCACTGAGGATGCCCTCCTACCCCAAAGTATTGAGGCACTGAGGATGCCCTCCTAACTCTCTACTCCAAGGTATTAAGGAACTGAGGATGCCCTCCTACCTCTCCACGTTAAAGTATCGAGGCACTGAGAATGCCCTCCTAACTTTTCACTCCAAGGCATTAAGGAACTGAGGATGCCCTCCTACCTCTCCACGCTAAGGTATCGAGGCACTGAGAATGCCCTCCTACCCCTCTACCCCAAAGTATTGAGAAACTGAGGGTGCCCACGTACGCCAAAGTATTGAGGCACTGAGGATGCCCTCCTAACTCTCCACTCCAAGGTATTAAGGAACTGAGGATGCCCTCCTACCTCTCCACGCTAAGGTATCAAGGCACTGAGGATGCCCTCCTACCCCTCTACCCCAAAGTATTGAGAAACTGAGGGTGCCCTCCTACCTCAAAGTATTGAGGCACTGAGGATGCCCTCCTAACTCTCCACTCCAAGGTATTAAGGAACTGAGGATGCCCTCCTACCTCTCCACGCTAAGGTATCAAGGCACTGAGGATGCCCTCCTACCCCAAAGTATTGAGAAACTGAGGGTGCCCTCCTACCTCAAAGTATTGAGGCACTGAGGATGCCCTCCTAACTCTCCACTCCAAGGTATTAAGGAACTGAGGATGCCCTCCTACCTCTCCACGCTAAGGTATCAAGGCACTGAGGATGCCCTCCTACCCCAAAGTATTGAGGCACTGAGGATGCCCTCCTAACTCTCTACTCCAAGGTATTAAGGAACTGAGGATGCCCTCCTACCTCTCCACGCTAAGGTATCAAGGCACTGAGGATGCACTCCTACCCCAAAGTATTGAGGCACTGAGGGTGCCCTCCTACCTCAAAGTATTGAGGCACTGAGGGTGCCCTCCTACCTCAAAGTATTGAGGCACTGAGGATGCCCTTCTTATCTCTCCACTCCAAGGTATTAAGGAACTGAGGATGCCCTCCTACCTCTCCACGCTAAGGTATCAAGGCACTGAGGATGCCCTCCTACCCCAAAGTATTGAGGCACTGAGGATGCCCTCCTAACTCTCTACTCCAAGGTATTAAGGAACTGAGGATGCCCTCCTACCTCTCCACGCTAAGGTATCAAGGCACTGAGGATGCCCTCCTACCCCAAAGTATTGAGGCACTGAGGGTTCCCTCCTACCTCAAAGTATTGAGGCACTGAGAATGCCCTCCTAACTCTCTACTCCAAGGTATTAAGGAACTGAGGATGCCCTCCTACCTCTCCACGCTAAGGTATCAAGGCACTGAGGATGCCCTCCTACCCCAAAGTATTGAGGCACTGAGGATGCCCTCCTAACTCTCTACTCCAAGGTATTAAGGAACTGAGGATGCCCTCCTACCTCTCCACGCTAAGGTATCAAGGCACTGAGGATGCCCTCCTACCCCAAAGTATTGAGGCACTGAGGGTGCCCTCCTACCTCAAAGTATTGAGGCACTGAGAATGCCCTCCTATCTCTACACTCCAAGGTATTAAGGAACTGAGGATGCCCTCCTACCTCTCCACGCTAAGGTATCAAGGCACTGAGGATGCCCTCCTACCCCAAAGTATTAAGAAACTGAGGGTGCCCACCTACCCCAAAGTATTGAGGCACTGAGGATGCCCTCCTAACTCTCCACTCCAAGGTATTAAGGAACTGAGGATGCCCTCCTACCTCTCCACGCTAAGGTATCAAGGCACTGAGGATGCCCTCCTACCCCAAAGTATTGAGAAACTGAGGGTGCCCTCCTACCTCAAAGTATTGAGGCACTGAGGATGCCCTCCTAACTCTCTACTCCAAGGTATTAAGGAACTGAGGATGCCCTCCTACCTCTCCACGCTAATGTATCGAGGCACTGAGGATGCCCTCCTACCCTTCTACCCCAAAGTATTGAGAAACTGAGGGTGCCCACCTACCCCAAAGTATTGAGGCACTGAGGATGCCCTCCTAACTCTCCACTCCAAGGTAATAAGGAACTGAGGATGCCCTCCTACCTCTCCACGCTAAGGTATCAAGGCACTGAGGATGCCCTCCTACCCCAAAGTATTGAGGCACTGAGGATGCCCTCCTAACTCTCTACTCCAAGGTATTAAGGAACTGAGGATGCCCTCCTACCTCTCCACGTTAAAGTATCGAGGCACTGAGAATGCCCTCCTAACTCTTCACTCCAAGGCATTAAGGAACTGAGGATGCCCTCCTACCTCTCCACGCTAAGGTATCGAGGCACTGAGAATGCCCTCCTACCCCTCTACCCCAAAGTATTGAGAAACTGAGGGTGCCCACCTACCCCAAAGTATTGAGGCACTGAGGATGCCCTCCTAACTCTCCACTCCAAGGTATTAAGGAACTGAGGATGCCCTCCTACCTCTCCACGCTAAGGTATCAAGGCACTGAGGATGCCCTCCTACCCCTCTACCCCAAAGTATTGAGAAACTGAGGGTGCCCTCCTACCTCAAAGTATTGAGGCACTGAGGATGCCCTCCTAACTCTCTACTCCAAGGTATTAAGGAACTGAGGATGCCCTCCTACCTCTCCACGCTAATGTATCGAGGCACTGAGGATGCCCTCCTACCCCTCTACCCCAAAGTATTGAGAAACTGAGGGTGCCCACCTACCCCAAAGTATTGAGGCACTGAGGATGCCCTCCTAACTCTCCACTCCAAGGTATTAAGGAACTGAGGATGCCCTCCTACCTCTCCACGCTAAGGTATCAAGGCACTGAGGATGCCCTCCTACCCCAAAGTATTGAGAAACTGAGGGTGCCCTCCTACCTCAAAGTATTGAGGCACTGAGGATGCCCTCCTAACTCTCCACTCCAAGGTATTAAGGAACTGAGGATGCCCTCCTACCTCTCCACGCTAAGGTATCAAGGCACTGAGGATGCCCTCCTACCCCAAAGTATTGAGGCACTGAGGATGCCCTCCTAACTCTCTACTCCAAGGTATTAAGGAACTGAGGATGCCCTCCTACCTCTCCACGCTAAGGTATCAAGGCACTGAGGATGCACTCCTACCCCAAAGTATTGAGGCACTGAGGGTGCCCTCCTACCTCAAAGTATTGAGGCACTGAGGGTGCCCTCCTACCTCAAAGTATTGAGGCACTGAGAATGCCCTCCTAACTCTCTACTCCAAGGTATTAAGGAACTGAGGATGCCCTCCTACCTCTCCACGCTAAGGTATCAAGGCACTGAGGATGCCCTCCTACCCCAAAGTATTGAGGCACTGAGGATGCCCTCCTAACTCTCTACTCCAAGGTATTAAGGAACTGAGGATGCCCTCCTACCTCTCCACGCTAAGGTATCAAGGCACTGAGGATGCCCTCCTACCCCAAAGTATTGAGGCACTGAGGGTGCCCTCCTACCTCAAAGTATTGAGGCACTGAGAATGCCCTCCTAACTCTCCACTCCAAGGTATTAAGGAACTGAGGATGCCCTCCTACCTCTCCACGCTAAGGTATCAAGGCACTGAGGATGCCCTCCTACCCCAAAGTATTAAGAAACTGAGGGTGCCCACCTACCCCAAAGTATTGAGGCACTGAGGATGCCCTCCTAACTCTCCACTCCAAGGTATTAAGGAACTGAGGATGCCCTCCTACCTCTCCACGCTAAGGTATCAAGGCACTGAGGATGCCCTCCTACCCCAAAGTATTGAGAAACTGAGGGTGCCCTCCTACCTCAAAGTATTGAGGCACTGAGGATGCCCTCCTAACTCTCTACTCCAAGGTATTAAGGAACTGAGGATGCCCTCCTACCTCTCCACGCTAATGTATCGAGGCACTGAGGATGCCCTCCTACCCCTCTACCCCAAAGTATTGAGAAACCGAGGGTGCCCACCTACCCCAAAGTATTGAGGCACTGAGGATGCCCTCCTAACTCTCCACTCCAAGGTATTAAGGAACTGAGGATGCCCTCCTACCTCTCCACGCTAAGGTATCAAGGCACTGAGGATGCCCTCCTACCCCAAAGTATTGAGAAACTGAGGGTGCCCTCCTACCTCAAAGTATTGAGGCACTGAGGATGCCCTCCTAACTCTCCACTCCAAGGTAATAAGGAACTGAGGATGCCCTCCTACCTCTCCACGCTAAGGTATCAAGGCACTGAGGATGCCCTCCTACCCCAAAGTATTGAGGCACTGAGGATGCCCTCCTAACTCTCTACTCCAAGGTATTAAGGAACTGAGGATGCCCTCCTACCTCTCCACGCTAAGGTATCAAGGCACTGAGGATGCCCTCCTACCCCAAAGTATTGAGGCACTGAGGGTGCCCTCCTACATCAAAGTATTGAGGCACTGAGAATGCCCTCCTAACTCTCTACTCCAAGGTATTAAGGAACTGAGGATGCCCTCCTACCTCTCCACGCTAAGGTATCAAGGCACTGAGGATGCCCTCCTACCCCAAAGTATTGAGGCACTGAGGATGCCCTCCTAACTCTCTACTCCAAGGTATTAAGGAACTGAGGATGCCCTCCTACCTCTCCACGCTAAGGTATCAAGGCACTGAGGATGCCCTCCTACCCCAAAGTATTGAGGCACTGAGGGTGCCCTCCTACCTCAAAGTATTGAGGCACTGAGAATGCCCTCCTACCTCTCCACTCCAAGGTATTAAGGAACTGAGGATGCCCTCCTACCTCTCCACGCTAAGGTATCAAGGCACTGAGGATGCCCTCCTACCCCAAAGTATTAAGAAACTGAGGGTGCCCACCTACCCCAAAGTATTGAGGCACTGAGGATGCCCTCCTAACTCTCCACTCCAAGGTATTAAGGAACTGAGGATGCCCTCCTACCTCTCCACGCTAAGGTATCAAGGCACTGAGGATGCCCTCCTACCCCAAAGTATTGAGAAACTGAGGGTGCCCTCCTACCTCAAAGTATTGAGGCACTGAGGATGCCCTCCTAACTCTCTACTCCAAGGTATTAAGGAACTGAGGATGCCCTCCTACCTCTCCACGCTAATGTATCGAGGCACTGAGGATGCCCTCCTACCCCTCTACCCCAAAGTATTGAGAAACTGAGGGTGCCCACCTACCCCAAAGTATTGAGGCACTGAGGATGCCCTCCTAACTCTCCACTCCAAGGTAATAAGGAACTGAGGATGCCCTCCTACCTCTCCACGCTAAGGTATCAAGGCACTGAGGATGCCCTCCTACCCCAAAGTATTGAGGCACTGAGGATGCCCTCCTAACTCTCTACTCCAAGGTATTAAGGAACTGAGGATGCCCTCCTACCTCTCCACGTTAAAGTATCGAGGCACTGAGAATGCCCTCCTAACTTTTCACTCCAAGGCATTAAGGAACTGAGGATGCCCTCCTACCTCTCCACGCTAAGGTATCGAGGCACTGAGAATGCCCTCCTATCCCTCTACCCCAAAGTATTGAGAAACTGAGGGTGCCCACGTACGCCAAAGTATTGAGGCACTGAGGATGCCCTCCTAACTCTCCACTCCAAGGTATTAAGGAACTGAGGATGCCCTCCTACCTCTCCACGCTAAGGTATCAAGGCACTGAGGATGCCCTCCTACCCCTCTACCCCAAAGTATTGAGAAACTGAGGGTGCCCTCCTACCTCAAAGTATTGAGGCACTGAGGATGCCCTCCTAACTCTCTACTCCAAGGTATTAAGGAACTGAGGATGCCCTCCTACCTCTCCACGCTAATGTATCGAGGCACTGAGGATGCCCTCCTACCCCTCTACCCCAAAGTATTGAGAAACTGAGGGTGCCCACCTACCCCAAAGTATTGAGGCACTTAGGATGCCCTCCTAACTCTCCACTCCAAGGTATTAAGGAACTGAGGATGCCCTCCTACCTCTCCACGCTAAGGTATCAAGGCACTGAGGATGCCCTCCTACCCCAAAGTATTGAGAAACTGAGGGTGCCCTCCTACCTCAAAGTATTGAGGCACTGAGGATGCCCTCCTAACTCTCCACTCCAAGGTATTAAGGAACTGAGGATGCCCTCCTACCTCTCCACGCTAAGGTATCAAGGCACTGAGGATGCCCTCCTACCCCAAAGTATTGAGGCACTGAGGATGCCCTCCTAACTCTCTACTCCAAGGTATTAATGAACTGAGGATGCCCTCCTACCTCTCCACGCTAAGGTATCAAGGCACTGAGGATGCACTCCTACCCCAAAGTATTGAGGCACTGAGGGTGCCCTCCTACCTCAAAGTATTGAGGCACTGAGGGTGCCCTCCTACCTCAAAGTATTGAGGCACTGAGAATGCCCTCCTAACTCTCTACTCCAAGGTATTAAGGAACTGAGGATGCCCTCCTACCTCTCCACGCTAAGGTATCAAGGCACTGAGGATGCCCTCCTACCCCAAAGTATTGAGGCACTGAGGATGCCCTCCTAACTCTCTACTCCAAGGTATTAAGGAACTGAGCATGCCCTCCTACCTCTCCACGCTAAGGTATCAAGGCACTGAGGATGCCCTCCTACCCCAAAGTATTGAGGCACTGAGGGTGCCCTCCTACCTCAAAGTATTGAGGCACTGAGAATGCCCTCCTAACTCTCCACTCCAAGGTATTAAGGAACTGAGGATGCCCTCCTACCTCTCCACGCTAAGGTATCAAGGCACTGAGGATGCCCTCCTACCCCAAAGTATTAAGAAACTGAGGGTGCCCACCTACCCCAAAGTATTGAGGCACTGAGGATGCCCTCCTAACTCTCCACTCCAAGGTATTAAGGAACTGAGGATGCCCTCCTACCTCTCCACGCTAAGGTATCAAGGCACTGAGGATGCCCTCCTACCCCAAAGTATTGAGAAACTGAGGGTGCCCTCCTACCTCAAAGTATTGAGGCACTGAGGATGCCCTCCTAACTCTCTACTCCAAGGTATTAAGGAACTGAGGATGCCCTCCTACCTCTCCACGCTAATGTATCGAGGCACTGAGGATGCCCTCCTACCCCTCTACCCCAAAGTATTGAGAAACTGAGGGTGCCCACCTACCCCAAAGTATTGAGGCACTGAGGATGCCCTCCTAACTCTCCACTCCAAGGTATTAAGGAACTGAGGATGCCCTCCTACCTCTCCACGCTAAGGTATCAAGGCACTGAGGATGCCCTCCTACCCCAAAGTATTGAGAAACTGAGGGTGCCCTCCTACCTCAAAGTATTGAGGCACTGAGGATGCCCTCCTAACTCTCCACTCCAAGGTAATAAGGAACTGAGGATGCCCTCCTACCTCTCCACGCTAAGGTATCAAGGCACTGAGGATGCCCTCCTACCCCAAAGTATTGAGGCACTGAGGATGCCCTCCTAACTCTCTACTCCAAGGTATTAAGGAACTGAAGATGCCCTCCTACCTCTCCACGTTAAAGTATCGAGGCACTGAGAATGCCCTCCTAACTCTTCACTCCAAGGCATTAAGGAACTGAGGATGCCCTCCTACCTCTCCACGCTAAGGTATCGAGGCACTGAGAATGCCCTCCTACCCCTCTACCCCAAAGTATTGAGAAACTGAGGGTGCCCACCTACCCCAAAGTATTGAGGCACTGAGGATGCCCTCCTAACTCTCCACTCCAAGGTATTAAGGAACTGAGGATGCCCTCCTACCTCTCCACGCTAAGGTATCAAGGCACTGAGGATGCCCTCCTACCCCTCTACCCCAAAGTATTGAGAAACTGAGGGTGCCCTCCTACCTCAAAGTATTGAGGCACTGAGGATGCCCTCCTAACTCTCTACTCCAAGGTATTAAGGAACTGAGGATGCCCTCCTACCTCTCCACGCTAATGTATCGAGGCACTGAGGATGCCCTCCTACCCCTCTACCCCAAAGTATTGAGAAACTGAGGGTGCCCACCTACCCCAAAGTATTGAGGCACTGAGGATGCCCTCCTAACTCTCCACTCCAAGGTATTAAGGAACTGAGGATGCACTCCTACCTCTCCACGCTAAGGTATCAAGGCACTGAGGATGCCCTCCTACCCCAAAGTATTGAGAAACTGAGGGTGCCCTCCTACCTCAAAGTATTGAGGCACTGAGGATGCCCTCCTAACTCTCCACTCCAAGGTATTAAGGAACTGAGGATGCCCTCCTACCTCTCCACGCTAAGGTATCAAGGCACTGAGGATGCCCTCCTACCCCAAAGTATTGAGGCACTGAGGATGCCCTCCTAACTCTCTACTCCAAGGTATTAAGGAACTGAGGATGCCCTCCTACCTCTCCACGCTAAGGTATCAAGGCACTGAGGATGCCCTCCTACCCCAAAGTATTGAGGCACTGAGGGTGCCCTCCTACCTCAAAGTATTGAGGCACTGAGGGTGCCCTCCTACCTCAAAGTATTGAGGCACTGAGAATGCCCTCCTAACTCTCTACTCCAAGGTATTAAGAAACTGAGGATGCCCTCCTACCTCTCCACGCTAAGGTATCAAGGAACTGAGGATGCCCTCCTACCCCAAAGTATTGAGGCACTGAGGATGCCCTCCTAACTCTCTACTCCAAGGTATTAAGGAACTGAGGATGCCCTCCTACCTCTCCACGCTAAGGTATCAAGGCACTGAGGATGCCCTCCTACCCCAAAGTATTGAGGCAGTGAGGGTGCCCTCCTACCTCAAAATATTGAGGCACTGAGAATGCCCTCCTAACTCTCCACTCCAAGGTATTAAGGAACTGAGGATGCCCTCCTACCTCTCCACGCTAAGGTATCAAGGCACTGAGGATGCCCTCCTACCCCAAAGTATTAAGAAACTGAGGGTGCCCACCTACCCCAAAGTATTGAGGCACTGAGGATGCCCTCCTAACTCTCCACTCCAAGGTATTAAGGAACTGAGGATGCCCTCCTACCTCTCCACGCTAAGGTATCAAGGCACTGAGGATGCCCTCCTACCCCAAAGTATTGAGAAACTGAGGGTGCCCTCCTACCTCAAAGTATTGAGGCACTGAGGATGCCCTCCTAACTCTCTACTCCAAGGTATTAAGGAACTGAGGATGCCCTCCTACCTCTCCACGCTAATGTATCGAGGAACTGAGGATGCCCTCCTACCCCTCTACCCCAAAGTATTGAGAAACTGAGGGTGCCCACCTACCCCAAAGTATTGAGGCACTGAGGATGCCCTCCTAACTCTCCACTCCAAGGTATTAAGGAACTGAGGATGCCCTCCTACCTCTCCACGCTAAGGTATCAAGGCACTGAGGATGCCCTCCTACCCCAAAGTATTGAGGCACTGAGGATGCCCTCCTAACTCTCTACTCCAAGGTATTAAGGAACTGAGGATGCCCTCCTACCTCTCCACGCTAAGGTATCAAGGCACTGAGGATGCCCTCCTACCCCAAAGTATTGAGGCACTGAGGGTGCCCTCCTACCTCAAAGTATTGAGGCACTGAGGGTGCCCTCCTACCTCAAAGTATTGAGGCACTGAGAATGCCCTCCTAACTCTCTACTCCAAGGTATTAAGGAACTGAGGATGCCCTCCTACCTCTCCACGCTAAGGTATCAAGGCACTGAGGATGCCCTCCTACCCCAAAGTATTGAGGCACTGAGGATGCCCTCCTAACTCTCTACTCCAAGGTATTAAGGAACTGAGCATGCCCTCCTACCTCTCCACGCTAAGGTATCAAGGCACTGAGGATGCCCTCCTACCCCAAAGTATTGAGGCACTGAGGGTGCCCTCCTACCTCAAAGTATTGAGGCACTGAGAATGCCCTCCTAACTCTCCACTCCAAGGTATTAAGGAACTGAGGATGCCCTCCTACCTCTCCACGCTAAGGTATCAAGGCACTGAGGATGCCCTCCTACCCCAAAGTATTAAGAAACTGAGGGTGCCCACCTACCCCAAAGTATTGAGGCACTGAGGATGCCCTCCTAACTCTCCACTCCAAGGTATTAAGGAACTGAGGATGCCCTCCTACCTCACCACGCTAAGGTATCAAGGCACTGAGGATGCCCTCCTACCCCAAAGTATTGAGAAACTGAGGGTGCCCTCCTACCTCAAAGTATTGAGGCACTGAGGATGCCCTCCTAACTCTCTACTCCAAGGTATTAAGGAACTGAGGATGCCCTCCTACCTCTCCACGCTAATGTATCGAGGCACTGAGGATGCCCTCCTACCCCTCTACCCCAAAGTATTGAGCAACTGAGGGTGCCCACCTACCCCAAAGTATTGAGGCACTGAGGATGCCCTCCTAACTCTCCACTCCAAGGTATTAAGGAACTGAGGATGCCCTCCTACCTCTCCACGCTAAGGTATCAAGGCACTGAGGATGCCCTCCTACCCCAAAGTATTGAGAAACTGAGGGTGCCCTCCTACCTCAAAGTATTGAGGCACTGAGGATGCCCTCCTAACTCTCCACTCCAAGGTAATAAGGAACTGAGGATGCCCTCCTACCTCTCCACGCTAAGGTATCAAGGCACTGAGGATGCCCTCCTACCCCAAAGTATTGAGGCACTGAGGATGCCCTCCTAACTCTCTACTCCAAGGTATTAAGGAACTGAGGATGCCCTCCTACCTCTCCACGCTAAAGTATCAAGGCACTGAGGATGCCCTCCTACCCCAAAGTATTGAGGCACTGAGGGTGCCCTCCTACCTCAAAGTATTGAGGCACTGAGAATGCCCTCCTAACTCTCCACTCCAAGGTATTAAGGAACTGAGGATGCCCTCCTACCTCTCCACGCTAAGGTATTAAGGCACTGAGGATGCCCTCCTACCCCAAAGTATTAAGAAACTGAGGGTGCCCACCTACCCCAAAGTATTGAGGCACTGAGGATGCCCTCCTAACTCTCCACTCCAAGGTATTAAGGAACTGAGGATGCCCTCCTACCTCTCCACGCTAAGGTATCAAGGCACTGAGGATGCCCTCCTACCCCAAAGTATTGAGAAACTGAGGGTGCCCTCCTACCTCAAAGTATTGAGGCACTGAGGATGCCCGCCTAACTCTCTACTCCAAGGTATTAAGGAACTGAGGATGCCCTCCTACCTCTCCACGCTAATGTATCGAGGCACTGAGGATGCCCTCCTACCCCTCTACCCCAAAGTATTGAGAAACCGAGGGTGCCCACCTACCCCAAAGTATTGAGGCACTGAGGATGCCCTCCTAACTCTCCACTCCAAGGTATTAAGGAACTGAGGATGCCCTCCTACCTCTCCACGCTAAGGTATCAAGGCACTGAGGATGCCCTCCTACCCCAAAGTATTGAGAAACTGAGGGTGCCCTCCTACCTCAAAGTATTGAGGCACTGAGGATGCCCTCCTAACTCTCCACTCCAAGGTAATAAGGAACTGAGGATGCCCTCCTACCTCTCCACGCTAAGGTATCAAGGCACTGAGGATGCCCTCCTACCCCAAAGTATTGAGGCACTGAGGATGCCCTCCTAACTCTCTACTCCAAGATATTAAGGAACTGAGGATGCCCTTCTACCTCTCCACGTTAAAGTATCGAGGCACTGAGAATGCCCTCCTAACTCTTCACTCCAAGGCATTAAGGAACTGAGGATGCCCTCCTACCTCTCCACGCTAAGGTATCGAGGCACTGAGAATGCCCTCCTACCCCTCTACCCCAAAGTATTGAGAAACTGAGGGTGCCCACCTACCCCAAAGTATTGAGGCACTGAGGATGCCCTCCTAACTCTCCACTCCAAGGTATTAAGGAACTGAGGATGCCCTCCTACCTCTCCACGCTAAGGTATCAAGGCACTGAGGATGCCCTCCTACCCCTCTACCCCAAAGTATTGAGAAACTGAGGGTGCCCTCCTACCTCAAAGTATTGAGGCACTGAGGATGCCCTCCTAACTCTCTACTCCAAGGTATTAAGGAACTGAGGATGCCCTCCTACCTCTCCACGCTAATGTATCGAGGCACTGAGGATGCCCTCCTACCCCTCTACCCCAAAGTATTGAGAAACTGAGGGTGCCCACCTACCCCAAAGTATTGAGGCACTGAGGATGCCCTCCTAACTCTCCACTCCAAGGTATTAAGGAACTGAGGATGCCCTCCTACCTCTCCACGCTAAGGTATCAAGGCACTGAGGATGCCCTCCTACCCCAAAGTATTGAGGCACTGAGGATGCCCTCCTAACTCTCTACTCCAAGGTATTAAGGAACTGAGGATGCCCTCCTACCTCTCCACGCTAAGGTATCAAGGCACTGAGGATGCCCTCCTACCCCAAAGTATTGAGGCACTGAGGGTGCCCTCCTACCTCAAAGTATTGAGGCACTGAGGGTGCCCTCCTACCTCAAAGTATTGAGGCACTGAGAATGCCCTCCTAACTCTCTACTCCAAGGTATTAAGGAACTGAGGATGCCCTCCTACCTCTCCACGCTAAGGTATCAAGGCACTGAGGATGCCCTCCTACCCCAAAGTATTGAGGCACTGAGGATGCCCTCCTAACTCTCTACTCCAAGGTATTAAGGAACTGAGGATGCCCTCCTACCTCTCCACGCTAAGGTATCAAGGCACTGAGGATGCCCTCCTACCCCAAAGTATTGAGGCACTGAGGGTGCCCTCCTACCTCAAAAAATTGAGGCACTGAGAATGCCCTCCTAACTCTCCACTCCAAGGTATTAAGGAACTGAGGATGCCCTCCTACCTCTCCACGCTAAGGTATCAAGGCACTGAGGATGCCCACCTACCCAAAGTATTAAGAAACTGAGGGTGCCCACCTACCCCAAAGTATTGAGGCACTGAGGATGCCCTCCTAACTCTCCACTCCAAGGTATTAAGGAACTGAGGATGCCCTCCTACCTCTCCACGCTAAGGTATCAAGGCACTGAGGATGCCCTCCTACCCCAAAGTATTGAGAAACTGAGGGTGCCCTCCTACCTCAAAGTATTGAGGCACTGAGGATGCCCTCCTAACTCTCTACTCCAAGGTATTAAGGAACTGAGGATGCCCTCCTACCTCTCCACGCTAATGTATCGAGGCACTGAGGATGCCCTCCTACCCCTCTACCCCAAAGAATTGAGAAACTGAGGGTGCCCACCTACCCCAAAGTATTGAGGCACTGAGGATGCCCTCCTAACTCTCCACTCCAAGGTATTAAGGAACTGAGGATGCCCTCCTACCTCTCCACGCTAAGGTATCAAGGCACTGAGGATGCCCTCCTACCCCAAAGTATTGAGGCACTGAGGATGCCCTCCTAACTCTCTACTCCAAGGTATTAAGGAACTGAGGATGCCCTCCTACCTCTCCACGCTAAGGTATCAAGGCACTGAGGATGCCCTCCTACCCCAAAGTATTGAGGCACTGAGGGTGCCCTCCTACCTCAAAGTATTGAGGCACTGAGGGTGCCCTCCTACCTCAAAGTATTGAGGCACTGAGAATGCCCTCCTAACTCTCTACTCCAAGGTATTAAAGGAACTGAGGATGCCCTCCTACCTCTCCACGCTAAGGTATCAAGGCACTGAGGATGCCCTCCTACCCCAAAGTATTGAGGCACTGAGGATGCCCTCCTAACTCTCTACTCCAAGGTATTAAGGAACTGAGCATGCCCTCCTACCTCTCCACGCTAAGGTATCAAGGCACTGAGGATGCCCTCCTACCCCAAAGTATTGAGGCACTGAGGGTGCCCTCCTACCTCAAAGTATTGAGGCACTGAGAATGCCCTCCTAACTCTCCACTCCAAGGTATTAAGGAACTGAGGATGCCCTCCTACCTCTCCACGCTAAGGTATCAAGGCACTGAGGATGCCCTCCTACCCCAAAGTATTAAGAAACTGAGGGTGCCCACCTACCCCAAAGTATTGAGGCACTGAGGATGCCCTCCTAACTCTCCACTCCAAGGTATTAAGGAACTGAGGATGCCCTCCTACCTCTCCACGCTAAGGTATCAAGGCACTGAGGATGCCCTCCTACCCCAAAGTATTGAGAAACTGAGGGTGCCCTCCTACCTCAAAGTATTGAGGCACTGAGGATGCCCTCCTAACTCTCCACTCCAAGGTAATAAAGAACTGAGGATGCCCTCCTACCTCTCCACGCTAAGGTATCAAGGCACTGAGGATGCCCTCCTACCCCAAAGTATTGAGGCACTGAGGATGCCCTCCCAACTCTCTACTCCAAGGTATTAAGGAACTGAGGATGCCCTCCTACCTCTCCACGCTAAAGTATCAAGGCACTGAGGATGCCCTCCTACCCCAAAGTATTGAGGCACTGAGGGTGCCCTCCTACCTCAAAGTATTGAGGCACTGAGAATGCCCTCCTAACTCTCCACTCCAAGGTATTAAGGAATTGAGGATGCCCTCCTACCTCTCCACGCTAAGGTATCAAGGCACTGAGGATGCCCTCCTACCCCAAAGTATTAAGAAACTGAGGGTGCCCACCTACCCCAAAGTATTGAGGCACTGAGGATGCCCTCCTAACTCTCCACTCCAAGGTATTAAGGAACTGAGGATGCCCTCCTACCTCTCCACGCTAAGGTATCAAGGCACTGAGGATGCCCTCCTACCCCAAAGTATTGAGAAACTGAGGGTGCCCTCCTACCTCAAAGTATTGAGGCACTGAGGATGCCCTCCTAACTCTCTACTCCAAGGTATTAAGGAACTGAGGATGCCCTCCTACCTCTCCACGCTAATGTATCGAGGCACTGAGGATGCCCTCCTACCCCTCTACCCCAAAGTATTGAGAAACCGAGGGTGCCCACCTACCCCAAAGTATTGAGGCACTGAGGATGCCCTCCTAACTCTCCACTCCAAGGTAATAAGGAACTGAGGATGCCCTCCTACCTCTCCACGCTAAGGTATCAAGGCACTGAGGATGCCCTCCTACCCCAAAGTATTGAGGCACTGAGGATGCCCTCCTAATTCTCTACTCCAAGATATTAAGGAACTGAGGATGCCCTCCTACCTCTCCACGTTAAAGTATCGAGGCACTGAGAATGCCCTCCTAACTCTTCACTCCAAGGCATTAAGGAACTGAGGATGCCCTCCTACCTCTCCACGCTAAGGTATCGAGGCACTGAGAATGCCCTCCTACCCCTCTACCCCAAAGTATTGAGAAACTGAGGGTGCCCACCTACCCCAAAGTATTGAGGCACTGAGGATGCCCTCCTAACTCTCCACTCCAAGGTATTAAGGAACTGAGGATGCCCTCCTACCTCTCCACGCTAAGGTATCAAGGCACTGAGGATGCCCTCCTACCCCTCTACCCCAAAGTATTGAGAAACTGAGGGTGCCCTCCTACCTCAAAGTATTGAGGCACTGAGAATGCCCTCCTAACTCTCCACTCCAAGGTATTAAGGAACTGAGGATGCCCTCCTACCTCTCCACGCTAAGGTATCAAGGCACTGAGGATGCCCTCCTACCCCAAAGTATTAAGAAACTGAGGGTGCCCACCTACCCCAAAGTATTGAGGCACTGGGGATGCCCTCCTAACTCTCCACTCCAAGGTATTAAGGAACTGAGGATGCCCTCCTACCTCTCCACGCTAAGGTATCAAGGCACTGAGGATGCCCTCCTACCCCAAAGTATTGAGAAACTGAGGGTGCCCTCCTACCTCAAAGTATTGAGGCACTGAGGATGCCCTCCTAACTCTCTACTCCAAGGTATTAAGGAACTGAGGATGCCCTCCTACCTCTCCACGCTAATGTATCGAGGCACTGAGGATGCCCTCCTACCCCTCTACCCCAAAGTATTGAGAAACTGAGGGTGCCCACCTACCCCAAAGTATTGAGGCACTGAGGATGCCCTCCTAACTCTCCACTCCAAGGTATTAAGGAACTGAGGATGCCCTCCTACCTCTCCACGCTAAGGTATCAAGGCACTGAGGATGCCCTCCTACCCCAAAGTACTGAGAAACTGAGGGTGCCCTCCTACCTCAAAGTATTGAGGCACTGAGGATGCCCTCCTAACTCTCCACTCCAAGGTATTAAGGAACTGAGGATGCCCTCCTACCTCTCCACGCTAAGGTATCAAGGCACTGAGGATGCCCTCCTACCCCAAAGTATTGAGGCACTGAGGATGTCCTCCTAACTCTCTACTCCAAGGTATTAAGGAACTGAGGATGCCCTCCTACCTCTCCACGCTAAGGTATCAAGGCACTGAGGATGCCCTCCTACCCCAAAGTATTGAGGCACTGAGGGTGCCCTCCTACCTCAAAGTATTGAGGCACTGAGGGTGCCCTCCTACCTCAAAGTATTGAGGCACTGAGAATGCCCTCCTAACTCTCTACTCCAAGGTATTAAGGAACTGAGGATGCCCTCCTACCTCTCCACGCTAAGGTATCAAGGCACTGAGGATGCCCTCCTACCCCAAAGTATTGAGGCACTGAGGATGCCCTCCTAACTCTCTACTCCAAGGTATTAAGGAACTGAGGATGCCCTCCTACCTCTCCACGCTAAGGTATCAAGGCACTGAGGATGCCCTCCTACCCCAAAGTATTAAGAAACTGAGGGTGCCCACCTACCCCAAAGTATTGAGGCACTGAGGATGCCCTCCTAACTCTCCACTCCAAGGTATTAAGGAACTGAGGATGCCCTCCTACCTCTCCACGCTAAGGTATCAAGGCACTGAGGATGCCCTCCTACCCCAAAGTATTGAGAAAGTATTGAGAAACTGAGGGTGCCCTCCTACCTCAAAGTATTGAGGCACTGAGGATGCCCTCCTAACTCTCTACTCCAAGGTATTAAGGAACTGAGGATGCCCTCCTACCTCTCCACGCTAATGTATCGAGGCACTGAGGATGCCCTCCTACCCCAAAGTATTGAGAAACTGAGGGTGCCCACCTACCCCAAAGTATTGAGGCACTGAGGATGCCCTCCTAACTCTCCACTCCAAGGTATTAAGGAACTGAGGATGCCCTCCTACCTCTCCACGCTAAGGTATCAAGGCACTGAGGATGCCCTCCTACCCCAAAGTATTGAGAAACTGAGGGTGCCCTCCTACCTCAAAGTATTGAGGCACTGAGGATGCCCTCCTAACTCTCCACTCCAAGGTAATAAGGAACTGAGGATGCCCTCCTACCTCTCCACGCTAAGGTATCAAGGCACTGAGGATGCCCTCCTACCCCAAAGTATTGAGGCACTGAGGATGCCCTCCTAACTCTCTACTCCAAGATATTAAGGAACTGAGGATGCCCTCCTACCTCTCCACGTTAAAGTATCGAGGCACTGAGAATGCCCTCCTAACTCTTCACTCCAAGGCATTAAGGAACTGAGGATGCCCTCCTACCTCTCCACGCTAAGGTATCGAGGCACTGAGAATGCCCTCCTACCCCTCTACCCCAAAGTATTGAGAAACTGAGGGTGCCCACCTACCCCAAAGTATTGAGGCACTGAGGATGCCCTCCTAACTCTCCACTCCAAGGTATTAAGGAACTGAGGATGCCCTCCTACCTCTCCACGCTAAGCTATCAAGGCACTGAGGATGCCCTCCTACCCCTTTACCCCAAAGTATTGAGAAACTGAGGGTGCCCTCCTACCTCAAAGTATTGAGGCACTGAGGATGCCCTCCTAACTCTCTACTCCAAGGTATTAAGGAACTGAGGATGCCCTCCTACCTCTCCACGCTAATGTATCGAGGCACTGAGGATGCCCTCCTACCCCTCTACCCCAAAGTATTGAGAAACTGAGGGTGCCCACCTACCCCAAAGTATTGAGGCACTGAGGATGCCCTCCTAACTCTCCACTCCAAGGTATTAAGGAACTGAGGATGCCCTCCTACCTCTCCACGCTAAGGTATCAAGGCACTGAGGATGCCCTCCTACCCCAAAGTATTGAGAAACTGAGGGTGCCCTCCTACCTCAAAGTATTGAGGCACTGAGGATGCCCTCCTAACTCTCCACTCCAAGGTATTAAGGAACTGAGGATGCCCTCCTACCTCTCCACGCTAAGGTATCAAGGCACTGAGGATGCCCTCCTACCCCAAAGTATTGAGGCACTGAGGGTGCCCTCCTACCTCAAAGTATTGAGGCACTGAGGGTGCCCTCCTACCTCAAAGTATTGAGGCACTGATAATGCCCTCCTAACTCTCTACTCCAAGGTATTAAGGAACTGAGGATGCCCTCCTACCTCTCCACGCTAAGGTATCAAGGCACTGAGGATGCCCTCCTACCCCAAAGTATTGAGGCATTGAGGATGCCCTCCTAACTCTCTACTCCAAGGTATTAAGGAACTGAGGATGCCCTCCTACCTCTCCACGCTAAGGTATCAAGGCACTGAGGATGCCCTCCTACCCCAAAGTATTGAGGCACTGAGGGTGCCCTCCTACCTCAAAGTATTGAGGCACTGAGAATGCCCTCCTAACTCTCCACTCCAAGGTATTAAGGAACTGAGGATGCCCTCCTACCTCTCCACGCTAAGGTATCAAGGCACTGAGGATGCCCTCCTACCCCAAAGTATTAAGAAACTGAGGGTGCCCACCTACCCCAAAGTATTGAGGCACTGAGGATGCCCTCCTAACTCTCCACTCCAAGGTATTAAGGAACTGAGGATGCCCTCCTACCTCTCCACGCTAAGGTATCAAGGCACTAAGGATGCCCTCCTACCCCAAAGTATTGAGAAACTGAGGGTGCCCTCCTACCTCAAAGTATTGAGGCACTGAGGATGCCCTCCTAACTCTCTACTCCAAGGTATTAAGGAACTTAGGATGCCCTCCTACCTCTCCACGCTAATGTATCGAGGCACTGAGGATGCCCTCCTACCCCTCTACCCCAAAGTATTGAGAAACTGAGGGTGCCCACCTACCCCAAAGTATTGAGGCACTGAGGATGCCCTCCTAACTCTCCACTCCAAGGTATTAAGGAACTGAGGATGCCCTCCTACCTCTCCACGCTAAGGTATCAAGGCACTGAGGATGCCCTCCTACCCCAAAGTATTGAGAAACTGAGGGTGCCCTCCTACCTCAAAGTATTGAGGCACTGAGGATGCCCTCCTAACTCTCCACTCCAAGGTATTAAGGAACTGAGGATGCCCTCCTACCTCTCCACGCTAAGGTATCAAGGCACTGAGGATGCCCTCCTACCCCAAAGTATTGAGAAACTGAGGGTGCCCTCCTACCCCAAAGTATTGAGGCACTGAGGATGCCCTCCTAACTCTCCATTCCAAGGTATTAAGGAACTGAGGATGCCCTCCTACCTCTCCACGCTAAGGTATCAAGGCACTGAGGATGCCCTCCTACCCCAAAGTATTGAGAAACTGAGGGTGCCCTCCTACCTCAAAGTATTGAGGCACTGAGGGTGCCCTCCTACCTCAAAGTATTGAGGCACTGAGAATGCCCTCCTAACTCTCTACTCCAAGGTATTAAGGAACTGAGGATGCCCTCCTACCTCTCCACGCTAAGGTATCAAGGCACTGAGGATGCCCTCCTACCCCAAAGTATTGAGGCACTGAGGATGCCCTCCTAACTCTCTACTCCAAGGTATTAAGGAACTGAGGATGCCCTCCTACCTCTCCACGCTAATGTATCAAGGCACTGAGGATGCCCTCCTACCCCAAAGTATTGAGAAACTGAGGGTGCCCTCCTACCTCAAAGTATTGAGGCACTGAGGATGCCCTCCTAACTCTCCACTCCAAGGTATTAAGGAACTGAGGATGCCCTCCTACCTCTCCACGCTAAGGTATCAAGGCACTGAGGATGCCCTCCTACCCCAAAGTATTGAGGCACTGAGGATGCCCTCCTAACTCTCTACTCCAAGGTATTAAGGAACTGAGGATGCCCTCCTACCTCTCCACGCTAAGGTATCAAGGCACTGAGGATGCCCTCCTACCCCAAAGTATTGAGGCACTGAGGGTGCCCTCCTACCTCAAAGTATTGAGGCACTGAGGGTGCCCTCCTACCTCAAAGTATTGAGGCACTGAGAATGCCCTCCTAACTCTCTACTCCGAGGTATTAAGGAACTGAGGATGCCCTCCTACCTCTCCACGCTAAGGTATCAAGGCACTGAGGATGCCCTCCTACCCCAAAGTATTGAGGCACTGAGGATGCCCTCCTAACTCTCTACTCCAAGGTATTAAGGAACTGAGCATGCCCTCCTACCTCTCCACGCTAAGGTATCAAGGCACTGAGGATGCCCTCCTACCCCAAAGTATTGAGGCACTGAGGGTGCCCTCCTACCTCAAAGTATTGAGGCACTGAGAATGCCCTCCTAACTCTCCACTCCAAGGTATTAAGGAACTGAGGATGCCCTCCTACCTCTCCACGCTAAGGTATCAAGGCACTGAGGATGCCCTCCTACCTCAAAGTATTAGGAAACTGAGGGTGCCCACCTACCCCAAAGTATTGAGGCACTGAGGATGCCCTCCTAACTCTCCACTCCAAGGTATTAAGGAACTGAGGATGCCCTCCTACCTCTCCACGCTAAGGTATCAAGGCACTGAGGATGCCCTCCTACCCCAAAGTATTGAGAAACTGAGGGTGCCCTCCTACCTCAAAGTATTGAGGCACTGAGGATGCCCTCCTAACTCTCTACTCCAAGGTATTAAGGAACTGAGGATGCCCTCCTACCTCTCCACGTTAATGTATCGAGGCACTGAGGATGCCCTCCTACCCCTCTACCCCAAAGTATTGAGAAACTGAGGGTGCCCACCTACCCCAAAGTATTGAGGCACTGAGGATGCCCTCCTAACTCTCCACTCCAAGGTATTAAGGAACTGAGGATGCCCTCCTACCTCTCCACGCTAAGGTATCAAGGCACTGAGGATGCCCTCCTACCCCAAAGTATTGAGAAACTGAGGGTGCCCTCCTACCTCAAAGTATTGAGGCACTGAGGATGCCCTCCTAACTCTCCACTCCAAGGTAATAAGGAACTGAGGATGCCCTCCTACCTCTCCACGCTAAGGTATCAAGGCACTGAGGATGCCCTCCTACCCCAAAGTATTGAGGCACTGAGGATGCCCTCCTAACTCTCTACTCCAAGGTATTAAGGAACTGAGGATGCCCTCCTACCTCTCCACGTTAAAGTATCGAGGCACTGAGAATGCCCTCCTAACTCTTCACTCCAAGGCATTAAGGAACTGAGGATGCCCTCCTACCTCTCCACGCTAAGGTATCAAGGCACTGAGGATGCCCTCCTACCCCTCTACCCCAAAGTATTGAGAAACTGAGGGTGCCCTCCTACCTCAAAGTATTGAGGCACTGAGGATGCCCTCCTAACTCTCTACTCCAAGGTATTAAGGAACTGAGGATGCCCTCCTACCTCTCCGCGCTAATGTATCGAGGCACTGAGGATGCCCTCCTACCCCTCTACCCCAAAGTATTGAGAAACTGAGGGTGCCCACCTACCCCAAAGTATTGAGGCACTGAGGATGCCCTCCTAACTCTCCACTCCAAGGTATTAAGGAACTGAGGATGCCCTCCTACCTCTCCACGCTAAGGTATCAAGGCACTGAGGATGCCCTCCTACCCCAAAGTATTGAGAAACTGAGGGTGCCCTCCTACCTCAAAGTATTGAGGCACTGAGAATGCCCTCCTAACTCTCTACTCCAAGGTATTAAGGAACTGAGGATGCCCTCCTACCTCTCCACGCTAAGGTATCAAGGCACTGAGGATGCCCTCCTACCCCAAAATATTGAGGCACTGAGGATGCCCTCCTAACTCTCTACTCCAAGGTATTAAGGAACTGAGCATGCCCTCCTACCTCTCCACGCTAAGGTATCAAGGCACTGAGGATGCCCTCCTACCCCAAAGTATTGAGGCACTGAGGGTGCCCTCCTACCTCAAAGTATTGAGGCACTGAGAATGCCCTCCTAACTCTCCACTCCAAGGTATTAAGGAACTGAGGATGCCCTCCTACCTCTCCACGCTAAGGTATCAAGGCACTGAGGATGCCCTCCTACCCCAAAGTATTAAGAAACTGAGGGTGCCCACCTACCCCAAAGTATTGAGGCACTGAGGATGCCCTCCTAACTCTCCACTCCAAGGTATTAAGAAACTGAGGATGCCCTCCTACCTCTCCACGTTAAAGTATTGAGGCACTGAGAATGCCCTCCTAACTCTTCACTCCAAGGCATTAAGGAACTGAGGATGCCCTCCTACCTCTCCACGCTAAGGTATCGAGGCACTGAGAATGCCCTCCTACCCCTCTACCCCAAAGTATTGAGAAACTGAGGGTGCCCACCTACCCCAAAGTATTGAGGCACTGAGGATGCCCTCCTAACTCTCCACTCCAAGGTATTAAGAAACTGAGGATGCCCTCCTACCTCTCCACGCTAAGGTATCAAGGAACTGAGGATGCCCTCCTACCTCTCCACGCTAATGTATCGAGGCACTGAGGATGCCCTCCTACCCCTCTACCCCAAAGTATTGAAAAACTGAGGGTGCCCACCTACCCCAAAGTATTGAGGCACTGAGGATGCCCTCCTAACTCTCCACTCCAAGGTATTAAGGAACTGAGGATGCCCTCCTACCTCTCCACGCTAAGGTATCAAGGCACTGAGGATGCCCTCCTACCCCAAAGTATTGAGAAACTGAGGGTGCCCTCCTACCTCAAAGTATTGAGGCACTGAGGATGCCCTCCTAACTCTCCACTCCAAGGTATTAAGGAACTGAGGATGCCCTCCTACCTCTCCACGCTAAGGTATCAAGGCACTGAGGATGCCCTCCTACCCCAAAGTATTGAGGCACTGAGGATGCCCTCCTAACTCTCTACTCCAAGGTATTAAGGAACTGAGGATGCCCTCCTACCTCTCCACGCTAAGGTATCAAGGCACTGAGGATGCCCTCCTACCCCAAAGTATTGAGGCACTGAGGATGCCCTCCTAACTCTCTACTCCAAGGTATTAAGGAACTGAGGATGCCCTCCTACCTCTCCACGCTAATGTATCAAGGCACTGAGGATGCCCTCCTACCCCAAAGTATTGAGAAACTGAGGGTGCCCTCCTACCTCAAAGTATTGAGGCACTGAGGATGCCCTCCTAACTCTCCACTCCAAGGTATTAAGGAACTGAGGATGCCCTCCTACCTCTCCACGCTAAGGTATCAAGGCACTGAGGATGCCCTCCTACCCCAAAGTATTGAGGCACTGAGGATGCCCTCCTAACTCTCTACTCCAAGGTATTAAGGAACTGAGGATGCCCTCCTACCTCTCCACGCTAAGGTATCAAGGCACTGAGGATGCCCTCCTACCCCAAAGTATTGAGGCACTGAGGGTGCCCTCCTACCTCAAAGTATTGAGGCACTGAGGGTGCCCTCCTACCTCAAAGTATTGAGGCACTGAGAATGCCCTCCTAACTCTCTACTCCGAGGTATTAAGGAACTGAGGATGCCCTCCTACCTCTCCACGCTAAGGTATCAAGGCACTGAGGATGCCCTCCTACCCCAAAGTATTGAGGCACTGAGGATGCCCTCCTAACTCTCTACTCCAAGGTATTAAGGAACTGAGCATGCCCTCCTACCTCTCCACGCTAAGGTATCAAGGCACTGAGGATGCCCTCCTACCCCAAAGTATTGAGAAACTGAGGGTGCCCTCCTACCTCAAAGTATTGAGGCACTGAGGATGCCCTCCTAACTCTCTACTCCAAGGTATTAAGGAAATGAGGATGCCCTCCTACCTCTCCACGCTAATGTATCGAGGCACTGAGGATGCCCTCCTACCCCTCTACCCCAAAGTATTGAGAAACTGAGGGTGCCCACCTACCCCAAAGTATTGAGGCACTGAGGATGCCCTCCTAACTCTCCACTCCAAGGTATTAAGGAACTGAGGATGCCCTCCTACCTCTCCACGCTAAGGTATCAAGGCACTGAGGATGCCCTCCTACCCCAAAGTATTGAGAAACTGAGGGTGCCCTCCTACCTCAAAGTATTGAGGCACTGAGGATGCCCTCCTAACTCTCCACTCCAAGGTAATAAGGAACTGAGGATGCCCTCCTATCTCTCCACGCTAAGGTATCAAGGCACTGAGGATGCCCTCCTACCCCAAAGTATTGAGGCACTGAGGATGCCCTCCTAACTCTCTACTCCAAGGTATTAAGGAACTGAGGATGCCCTCCTACCTCTCCACGTTAAAGTATCGAGGCACTGAGAATGCCCTCCTAACTCTTCACTCCAAGGCATTAAGGAACTGAGGATGCCCTCCTACCTCTCCACGCTAAGGTATCGAGGCACTGAGAATGCCCTCCTACCCCTCTACCCCAAAGTATTGAGAAACTGAGGGTGCCCACCTACCCCAAAGTATTGAGGCACTGAGGATGCCCTCCTAACTCTCCACTCCAAGGTATTAAGGAACTGAGGATGCCCTCCTACCTCTCCACGCTAAGGTATCAAGGCACTGAGGATGCCCTCCTACCCATCTACCCCAAAGTATTGAGAAACTGAGGGTGCCCTCCTACCTCAAAGTATTGAGGCACTGAGGATGCCCTCCTAACTCTCTACTCCAAGGTATTAAGGAACTAAGGATGCCCTCCTACCTCTCCACGCTAATGTATCGAGGCACTGAGGATGCCCTCCTACCCCTCTACCCCAAAGTATTGAGAAACTGAGGGTGCCCACCTACCCCAAAGTATTGAGGCACTGAGGATGCCCTCCTAACTCTCCACTCCAAGGTATTAAGGAACTGAGGATGCCCTCCTACCTCTCCACGCTAAGGTATCAAGGCACTGAGGATGCCCTCCTACCCCAAAGTATTGAGAAACTGAGGGTGCCCTCCTACCTCAAAGTATTGAGGCACTGAGAATGCCCTCCTAACTCTCTACTCCAAGGTATTAAGGAACTGAGGATGCCCTCCTACCTCTCCACGCTAAGGTATCAAGGCACTGAGGATGCCCTCCTACCCCAAAATATTGAGGCACTGAGGATGCCCTCCTAACTCTCTACTCCAAGGTATTAAGGAACTGAGCATGCCCTCCTACCTCTCCACGCTAAGGTATCAAGGCACTGAGGATGCCCTCCTACCCCAAAGTATTGAGGCACTGAGGGTGCCCTCCTACCTCAAAGTATTGAGGCACTGAGAATGCCCTCCTAACTCTCCACTCCAAGGTATTAAGGAACTGAGGATGCCCTCCTACCTCTCCACGCTAAGGTATCAAGGCACTGAGGATGCCCTCCTACCCCAAAGTATTAAGAAACTGAGGGTGCCCACCTACCCCAAAGTATTGAGGCACTGAGGATGCCCTCCTAACTCTCCACTCCAAGGTATTAAGAAACTGAGGATGCCCTCCTATCTCTCCACGTTAAAGTATCGAGGCACTGAGAATGCCCTCCTAACTCTTCACTCCAAGGCATTAACGAACTGAGGATGCCCTCCTACCTCTCCACGCTAAGGTATCAAGGCACTGAGGATGCCCTCCTACCCCAAAGTATTAAGAAACTGAGGGTGCCCACCTACCCCAAAGTATTGAGGCACTGAGGATGCCCTCCTAACTCTCTACTCCAAGGTATTAAGGAACTGAGGATGCCCTCCTACCTCTCCACGCTAATGTATCGAGGCACTGAGGATGCCCTCCTACCCCTCTACCCTAAAGTATTGAGAAACTGAGGGTGCCCACCTACCCCAAAGTATTGAGGCACTGAGGATGCCCTCCTAACTCTCCACTCCAAGGTATTAAGGAACTGAGGATGCCCTCCTACCTCTCCACGCTAAGGTATCAAGGCACTGAGGATGCCCTCCTACCCCAAAGTATTGAGAAACTGAGGGTGCCCTCCTACCTCAAAGTATTGAGGCACTGAGGATGCCCTCCTAACTCTCCACTCCAAGGTATTAAGGAACTGAGGATGCCCTCCTACCTCTCCACGCTAAGGTATCAAGGCACTGAGGATGCCCTCCTACCCCAAAGTATTGAGGCACTGAGGATGCCCTCCTAACTCTCTACTCCAAGGTATTAAGGAACTGAGGATGCCCTCCTACCTCTCCACGCTAAGGTATCAAGGCACTGAGGATGCCCTCCTACCCCAAAGTATTGAGGCACTGAGGGTGCCCTCCTACCTCAAAGTATTGAGGCACTGAGGGTGCCCTCCTACCTCAAAGTATTGAGGCACTGAGAATGCCCTCCTAACTCTCTACTCCAAGGTATTAAGGAACTGAGGATGCCCTCCTACCTCTCCACGCTAAGGTATCAAGGCACTGAGGATGCCCTCCTACCCCAAAGTATTGAGGCACTGAGGGTGCCCTCCTACCTCAAAGTATTGAGGCACTGAGGATGCCCTCCTAACTCTCCACTCCAAGGTATTAAGGAACTGAGGATGCCCTCCTACCTCTCCACGCTAAGGTATCAAGGCACTGAGGATGCCCTCCTACCCCAAAGTATTAAGAAACTGAGGGTGCCCACCTACCCCAAAGTATTGAGGCACTGAGGATGCCCTCCTAACTCTCCACTCCAAGGTATTAAGGAACTGAGGATGCCCTCCTACCTCTCCACGCTAAGGTATCAAGGCACTGAGGATGCCCTCCTACCCCAAAGTATTGAGAAACTGAGGGTGCCCTCCTACCTCAAAGTATTGAGGCACTGAGGATGCCCTCCTAACTCTCCACTCCAAGGTAATAAGGAACTGAGGATGCCTTCCTACCTCTCCACGCTAAGGTATCAAGGCACTGAGGATGCCCTCCTACCCCAAAGTATTGAGGCACTGAGGATGCCCTCCTAACTCTCTACTCCAAGGTATTAAGGAACTGAGGATGCCCTCCTACCTCTCCACGTTAAAGTATCGAGGCACTGAGAATGCCCTCCTACCCCTCTACCCCAAAGTATTGAGAAACTGAGGGTGCCCACCTACCCCAAAGTATTGAGGCACTGAGGATGCCCTCCTAACTCTCCACTCCAAGGTATTAAGGAACTGAGGATGCCCTCCTACCTCTCCACGCTAATGTATCAAGGCACTGAGGATGCCCTCCTACCCCTCTACCCCAAAGTATTGAGAAACTGAGGGTGCCCTCCTACCTCAAAGTATTGAGGCACTGAGGATGCCCTCCTAACTCTCTACTCCAAGGTATTAAGGAACTGAGGATGCCCTCCTACCTCTCCACGCTAATGTATCGAGGCACTGAGGATGCCCTCCTACCCCTCTACTCCAAAGTATTGAGAAACTGAGGGTGCCCACCTACCCCAAAGTATTGAGGCACTGAGGATGCCCTCCTAACTCTCCACTCCAAGGTATTATGGAACTGAGGATGCCCTCCTACCTCTCCACGCTAAGGTATCAAGGCACTGAGGATGCCCTCCTACCATAAAGTATTGAGAAACTGAGGGTGCCCTCCTACCTCAAAGTATTGAGGCACTGAGGATGCCCTCCTAACTCTCCACTCCAAGGTATTAAGGAACTGAGGATGCCCTCCTACCTCTCCACGCTAAGGTATCAAGGCACTGAGGATGCCCTCCTACCCCAAAGTATTGAGGCACTGAGGATGCCCTCCTAACTCTCTTCTCCAAGGTATTAAGGAACTGAGGATGCCCTCCTACCTCTCCACGCTAAGGTATCAAGGCACTGAGGATGCCCTCCTACCCCAAAGTATTGAGGCACTGAGGGTGCCCTCCTACCTCAAAGTATTGAGGCACTGAGGGTGCCCTCCTACCTCAAAGTATTGAGGCACTGAGAATGCCCTCCTAACTCTCTACTCCAAGGTATTAAGGAACTGAGGATGCCCTCCTACCTCTCCACGCTAAGGTATCAAGGCACTGAGGATGCCCTCCTACCCCAAAGTATTGAGGCACTGAGGATGCCCTCCTAACTCTCTACTCCAAGGTATTAAGGAACTGAGCATGCCCTCCTACCTCTCCACGCTAAGGTATCAAGGCACTGAGGATGCCCTCCTACCCCAAAGTATTGAGGCACTGAGGGTGCCCTCCTACCTCAAAGTATTGAGGCACTGAGGATGCCCTCCTAACTCTCCACTCCAAGGTATTAAGGAACTGAGGATGCCCTCCTACCTCTCCACGCTAAGGTATCAAGGCACTGAGGATGCCCTCCTACCCCAAAGTATTGAGAAACTGAGGGTGCCCTCCTACCTCAAAGTATTGAGGCACTGAGGGTGCCCTCCTACCTCAAAGTATTGAGGCACTGAGAATGCCCTCCTAACTCTCTACTCCAAGGTATTAAGGAACTGAGGATGCCCTCCTACCTCTCCACGCTAAGGTATCAAGGCACTGAGGATGCCCTCCTACCCCAAAGTATTGAGGCACTGAGGATGCCCTCCTAACTCTCTACTCCAAGGTATTAAGGAACTGAGCATTCCCTCCTACCTCTCCACGCTAAGGTATCAAGGCACTGAGGATGCCCTCCTACCCCAAAGTATTGAGGCACTGAGGGTGCCCTCCTACCTCAAAGTATTGAGGCACTGAGGATGCCCTCCTAACTCTCCACTCCAAGGTATTAAGGAACTGAGGATGCCCTCCTACCTCTCCACGCTAAGGTATCAAGGCACTGAGGATGCCCTCCTACCCCAAAGTATTGAGAAACTGAGGGTGCCCTCCTACCTCAAAGTATTGAGGCACTGAGGGTGCCCTCCTACCTCAAAGTATTGAGGCACTGAGAATGCCCTCCTAACTCTCTACTCCAAGGTATTAAGGAACTGAGGATGCCCTCCTACCTCTCCACGCTAAGGTATCAAGGCACTGAGGATGCCCTCCTACCCCAAAGTATTGAGGCACTGAGGATGCCCTCCTAACTCTCTACTCCAAGGTATTAAGGAACTGAGGATGCCCTCCTACCTCTCCACGCTAAGGTATCAAGGCACTGAGGATGCCCTCCTAACTCTCCACTCCAAGGTATTAAGGAACTGAGGATGCCCTCCTACCTCTCCACGCTAAGGTATCAAGGCACTGAGGATGCCCTCCTACCCCAAAGTATTGAGAAACTGAGGGTGCCCTCCTACCTCAAAGTATTGAGGCACTGAGGGTGCCCTCCTACCTCAAAGTATTGAGGCACTGAGAATGCCCTCCTAACTCTCTACTCCAAGGTATTAAGGAACTGAGGATGCCCTCCTACCTCTCCACGCTAAGGTATCAAGGCACTGAGGATGCCCTCCTACCCCAAAGTATTGAGGCACTGAGGATGCCCTCCTAACTCTCTACTCCAAGGTATTAAGGAACTGAGGATGCCCTCCTACCTCTCCACGCTAAGGTATCAAGGCACTGAGGATGCCCTCCTACCCCAAAGTATTGAGGCACTGAGGATGCCCTCCTAACTCTCTACTCCAAGGTATTAAGGAACTGAGGATGCCCTCCTACCTCTCCACGCTAAGGTATCAAGGCACTGAGGATGCCCTCCTAACTCTCCACTCCAAGGTATTAAGGAACTGAGGATGCCCTCCTACCTCTCCACGCTAAGGTATCAAGGCACTGAGGATGCCCTCCTACCCCAAAGTATTGAGAAACTGAGGGTGCCCTCCTACCTCAAAGTATTGAGGCACTGAGGGTGCCCTCCTACCTCAAAGTATTGAGGCACTGAGAATGCCCTCCTAACTCTCTACTCCAAGGTATTAAGGAACTGAGGATGCCCTCCTACCTCTCCACGCTAAGGTATCAAGGCACTGAGGATGCCCTCCTACCCCAAAGTATTGAGGCACTGAGGATGCCCTCCTAACTCTCTACTCCAAGGTATTAAGGAACTGAGGATGCCCTCCTACCTCTCCACGCTAAGGTATCAAGGCACTGAGGATGCCCTCCTACCCCAAAGTATTGAGGCACTGAGGGTGCCCTCCTACCTCAAAGTATTGAGGCACTGAGAATGCCCTCCTAACTCTCCACTCCAAGGTATTAAGGAACTGAGGATGCCCTCCTACCTCTCCACGCTAAGGTATCAAGGCACTGAGGATGCCCTCCTACCCCAAAGTATTAAGAAACTGAGGGTGCCCACCTACCCCAAAGTATTGAGGCACTGAGGATGCCCTCCTAACTCTCCACTCCAAGGTATTAAGGAACTGAGGATGCCCTCCTACCTCTCCACGCTAAGGTATCAAGGCACTAAGGATGCCCTTCTACCCCAAAGTATTGAGAAACTGAGGGTGCCCTCCTACCTCAAAGTATTGAGGCACTGAGGATGCCCTCCTAACTCTCTACTCCAAGGTATTAAGGAACTGAGGATGCCCTCCTACCTCTCCACGCTAATGTATCGAGGCACTGAGGATGCCCTCCTACCCCTCTACCCCAAAGTATTGAGAAACTGAGGGTGCCCACCTACCCCAAAGTATTGAGGCACTGAGGATGCCCTCCTAACTCTCCACTCCAAGGTATTAAGGAACTGAGGATGCCCTCCTACCTCTCCACGCTAAGGTATCAAGGCACTGAGGATGCCCTCCTACCCCAAAGTATTGAGAAACTGAGGGTGCCCTCCTACCTCAAAGTATTGAGGCACTGAGGATGCCCTCCTAACTCTCCACTCCAAGGTATTAAGGAACTGAGGATGCCCTCCTACCTCTCTACGCTAAGGTATCAAGGCACTGAGGATGCCCTCCTACCCCAAAGTATTGAGGCACTGAGGATGCCCTCCTAACTCTCTACTCCAAGGTATTAAGGAACTGAGGATGCCCTCCTACCTCTCCACGCTAAGGTATCAAGGCACTGAGGATGCCCTCCTACCCCAAAGTATTGAGGCACTGAGGGTGCCCTCCTACCTCAAAGTATTGAGGCACTGAGGGTGCCCTCCTACCTCAAAGTATTGAGGCACTGAGAATGCCCTCCTAACTCTCTACTCCAAGGTATTAAGGAACTGAGGATGCCCTCCTACCTCTCCACGCTAAGGTATCAAGGCACTGAGGATGCCCTCCTACCCCAAAGTATTGAGGCACTGAGGATGCCCTCCTAACTCTCTACTCCAAAGTATTAAGGAACTGAGCATGCCCTCCTACCTCTCCACGCTAAGGTATCAAGGCACTGAGGATGCCCTCCTACCCCAAAGTATTGAGGCACTGAGGGTGCCCTCCTACCTCAAAGTATTGAGGCACTGAGAATGCCCTCCTAACTCTCCACTCCAAGGTATTAAGGAACTGAGGATGCCCTCCTACCTCTCCACGCTAAGGTATCAAGGCACTGAGGATGCCCTCCTACCCCAAAGTATTAAGAAACTGAGGGTGCCCACCTACCCCAAAGTATTGAGGCACTGAGGATGCCCTCCTAACTCTCCACTCCAAGGTATTAAGGAACTGAGGATGCCCTCCTACCTCTCCACGCTAAGGTATCAAGGCACTGAGGATGCCCTCCTACCCCAAAGTATTGAGAAACTGAGGGTGCCCTCCTACCTCAAAGTATTGAGGCACTGAGGGTGCCCTCCTACCTCAAAGTATTGAGGCACTGAGAATGCCCTCCTAACTCTCTACTCCAAGGTATTAAGGAACTGAGGATGCCCTCCTACCTCTCCACGCTAAGGTATCAAGGCACTGAGGATGCCCTCCTACCCCAAAGTATTGAGGCACTGAGGATGCCCTCCTAACTCTCTACTCCAAGGTATTAAGGAACTGAGGATGCCCTCCTACCTCTCCACGCTAAGGTATCAAGGCACTGAGGATGCCCTCCTACCCCAAAGTATTGAGGCACTGAGGGTGCCCTCCTACCTCAAAGTATTGAGGCACTGAGAATGCCCTCCTAACTCTCCACTCCAAGGTATTAAGGAACTGAGGATGCCCTCCTACCTCTCCACGCTAAGGTATCAAGGCACTGAGGATGCCCTCCTACCCCAAAGTATTAAGAAACTGAGGGTGCCCACCTACCCCAAAGTATTGAGGCACTGAGGATGCCCTCCTAACTCTCCACTCCAAGGTATTAAGGAACTGAGGATGCCCTCCTACCTCTCCACGCTAAGGTATCAAGGCACTAAGGATGCCCTCCTACCCCAAAGTATTGAGAAACTGAGGGTGCCCTCCTACCTCAAAGTATTGAGGCACTGAGGATGCCCTCCTAACTCTCTACTCCAAGGTATTAAGGAACTGAGGATGCCCTCCTACCTCTCCACGCTAATGTATCGAGGCACTGAGGATGCCCTCCTACCCCTCTACCCCAAAGTATTGAGAAACTGAGGGTGCCCACCTACCCCAAAGTATTGAGGCACTGAGGATGCCCTCCTAACTCTCCACTCCAAGGTATTAAGGAACTGAGGATGCCCTCCTACCTCTCCACGCTAAGGTATCAAGGCACTGAGGATGCCCTCCTACCCCAAAGTATTGAGAAACTGAGGGTGCCCTCCTACCTCAAAGTATTGAGGCACTGAGGATGCCCTCCTAACTCTCCACTCCAAGGTATTAAGGAACTGAGGATGCCCTCCTACCTCTCCACGCTAAGGTATCAAGGCACTGAGGATGCCCTCCTACCCCAAAGTATTGAGGCACTGAGGATGCCCTCCTAACTCTCTACTCCAAGGTATTAAGGAACTGAGGATGCCCTCCTACCTCTCCACGCTAAGGTATCAAGGCACTGAGGATGCCCTCCTACCCCAAAGTATTGAGGCACTGAGGGTGCCCTCCTACCTCAAAGTATTGAGGCACTGAGGGTGCCCTCCTACCTCAAAGTATTGAGGCACTGAGAATGCCCTCCTAACTCTCTACTCCAAGGTATTAAGGAACTGAGGATGCCCTCCTACCTCTCCACGCTAAGGTATCAAGGCACTGAGGATGCCCTCCTACCCCAAAGTATTGAGGCACTGAGGATGCCCTCCTAACTCTCTACTCCAAGGTATTAAGGAACTGAGGATGCCCTCCTACCTCTCCACGCTAAGGTATCAAGGCACTGAGGATGCCCTCCTATCCCAAAGTATTGAGGCACTGAGGGTGCCCTCCTACCTCAAAGTATTGAGGCACTGAGGGTGCCCTCCTACCCCAAAGTATTGAGGCACTGAGGATGCCCTCCTAACTCTCTACTCCAAGGTATTAAGGAACTGAGGATGCCCTCCTACCTCTCCACGCTAAGGTATCAAGGCACTGAGGATGCCCTCCTACCCCAAAGTATTGAGGCACTGAGGATGCCCTCCTAACTCTCTACTCCAAGGTATTAAGGAACTGAGCATGCCCTCCTACCTCTCCACGCTAAGGTATCAAGGCACTGAGGATGCCCTCCTACCCCAAAGTATTGAGGCACTGAGGGTGCCCTCCTACCTCAAAGTATTGAGGCACTGAGAATGCCCTCCTAACTCTCCACTCCAAGGTATTAAGGAACTGAGGATGCCCTCCTACCTCTCCACGCTAAGGTATCAAGGCACTGAGGATGCCCTCCTACCCCAAAGTATTAAGAAACTGAGGGTGCCCACCTACCCCAAAGTATTGAGGCACTGAGGATGCCCTCCTAACTCTCCACTCCAAAGTATTAAGGAACTGAGGATGCCCTCCTACCTCTCCACGCTAAGGTATCAAGGCACTGAGGATGCCCTCCTACCCCAAAGTATTGAGAAACTGAGGGTGCCCTCCTACCTCAAAGTATTGAGGCACTGAGGATGCCCTCCTAACTCTCTACTCCAAGGTATTAAGGAACTGAGGATGCCCTCCTACCTCTCCACGCTAATGTATCGAGGCACTGAGGATGCCCTCCTACCCCTCTACTCCAAAGTATTGAGAAACTGAGGGTGCTCACCTACCCCAAAGTATTGAGGCACTGAGGATGCCCTCCTAACTCTCCACTCCAAGGTATTAAGGAACTGAGGATGCCCTCCTACCTCTCCACGCTAAGGTATCAAGGCACTGAGGATGCCCTCCTACCCCAAAGTATTGAGAAACTGAGGGTGCCCTCCTACCTCAAAGTATTGAGGCACTGAGGATGCCCTCCTAACTCTCCACTCCAAGGTAATAAGGAACTGAGGATGCCCTCCTACCTCTCCACGCTAAGGTATCAAGGCACTGAGGATGCCCTCCTACCCCAAAGTATTGAGGCACTGAGGATGCCCTCCTAACTCTCTACTCCAAGGTATTAAGGAACTGAGGATGCCCTCCTACCTCTCCACGTTAAAGTATCGAGGCACTGAGAATGCCCTCCTAACTCTTCACTCCAAGGCATTAAGGAACTGAGGATGCCCTCCTACCTCTCCACGCTAAGGTATCGAGGCACTGAGAATGCCCTCCTACCCCTCTACCCCAAAGTATTGAGAAACTGAGGGTGCCCACCTACCCCAAAGTATTGAGGCACTGAGGATGCCCTCCTAACTCTCCACTCCAAGGTATTAAGGAACTGAGGATGCCCTCCTACCTCTCCACACTAAGGTATCAAGGCACTGAGGATGCCCTCCTACCCCTCTACCCCAAAGTATTGAGAAACTGAGGGTGCCCTCCTACCTCAAAGTATTGAGGCACTGAGGATGCCCTCCTAACTCTCTACTCCAAGGTATTAAGGAACTGAGGATGCCCTCCTACCTTTCCACGCTAATGTATCGAGGCACTGAGGATGCCCTCCTACCCCTCTACCCCAAAGTATTGAGAAACTGAGGGTGCCCACCTACCCCAAAGTATTGAGGCACTGAGGATGCCCTCCTAACTCTCCACTCCAAGGTATTAAGGAACTGAGGATGCCCTCCTACCTCTCCACGCTAAGGTATCAAGGCACTGAGGATGCCCTCCTACCCCAAAGTATTGAGAAACTGAGGGTGCCCTCCTACCTCAAAGTATTGAGGCACTGAGGATGCCCTCCTAACTCTCCACTCCAAGGTATTAAGGAACTGAGGATGCCCTCCTACCTCTCCACGCTAAGGTATCAAGGCACTGAGGATGCCCTCCTACCCCAAAGTATTGAGGCACTGAGGATGCCCTCCTAACTCTCTACTCCAAGGTATTAAGGAACTGAGGATGCCCTCCTACCTCTCCACGCTAAGGTATCAAGGCACTGAGGATGCCCTCCTACCTCAAAGTATTGAGGCACTGAGGGTGCCCTCCTACCTCAAAGAATTGAGGCACTGAGGGTGCCCTCCTACCTCAAAGTATTGAGGCACTGAGAATGCCCTCCTAACTCTCTACTCCAAGGTATTAAGGAACTGAGGATGCCCTCCTACCTCTCCACGCTAAGGTATCAAGGCACTGAGGATGCCCTCCTACCCCAAAGTATTGAGGCACTGAGGATGCCCTCCTAACTCTCTACTCCAAGGTATTAAGGAACTGAGCATGCCCTCCTACCTCTCCACGCTAAGGTATCAAGGCACTGAGGATGCCCTCCTACCCCAAAGTATTGAGGCACTGAGGGTGCCCTCCTACCTCAAAGTATTGAGGCACTGAGAATGCCCTCCTAACTCTCCACTCCAAGGTATTAAGGAACTGAGGATGCCCTCCTACCTCTCCACGCTAAGGTATCAAGGCACTGAGGATGCCCTCCTACCCCAAAGTATTAAGAAACTGAGGGTGCCCACCTACCCCAAAGTATTGAGGCACTGAGGATGCCCTCCTAACTCTCCACTCCAAGGTATTAAGGAACTGAGGATGCCCTCCTACCTCTCCACGCTAAGGTATCAAGGCACTGAGGATGCCCTCCTACCCCAAAGTATTGAGAAACTGAGGGTGCCCTCCTACCTCAAAGTATTGAGGCACTGAGGATGCCCTCCTAACTCTCTACTCCAAGGTATTAAGGAACTGAGGATGCCCTCCTACCTCTCCACGCTAATGTATCGAGGCACTGAGGATGCCCTCCTACCCCTCTACCCCAAAGTATTGAGAAACTGAGGGTGCCCACCTACCCCAAAGTATTGAGGCACTGAGGATGCCCTCCTAACTCTCCACTCCAAGGTATTAAGGAACTGAGGATGCCCTCCTACCTCTCCACGCTAAGGTATCAAGGCACTGAGGATGCCCTCCTACCCCAAAGTATTTAGAAACTGAGGGTGCCCTCCTACCTCAAAGTATTGAGGCACTGAGGATGCCCTCCTAACTCTCCACTCCAAGGTATTAAGGAACTGAGGATGCCCTCCTACCTCTCCACGCTAAGGTATCAAGGCACTGAGGATGCCCTCCTACCCCAAAGTATTGAGGCACTGAGGATGCCCTCCTAACTCTCTACTCCAAGGTATTAAGGAACTGAGGATGCCCTCCTACCTCTCCACGCTAAGGTATCAAGGCACTGAGGATGCCCTCCTACCCCAAAGTATTGAGGCACTGAGGGTGCCCTCCTAACTCTTCACTCCAAGGCATTAAGGAACTGAGGATGCCCTCCTACCTCTCCACGCTAAGGTATCAAGGCACTGAGAATGCCCTCCTACCCCTCTACCCCAAAGTATTGAGAAACTGAGGGTGCCCACCTACCCCAAAGTATTGAGGCACTGAGGATGCCCTCCTAACTCTCCACTCCAAGGTATTAAGGAACTGAGGATGCCCTCCTACCTCTCCACGCTAAGGTATCAAGGCACTGAGGATGCCCTCCTACCCCTCTACCCCAAAGTATTGAGAAACTGAGGGTGCCCTCCTACCTCAAAGTATTGAGGCACTGAGGATGCCCTCCTAACTCTCTACTCCAAGGTATTAAGGAACTGAGGATGCCCTCCTACCTCTCCACGCTAATGTATCGAGGCACTGAGGATGCCCTCCTACCCCTCTACCCCAAAGTATTGAGAAACTGAGGGTGCCCACCTACCCCAAAGTATTGAGGCACTGAGGATGCCCTCCTAACTCTCCACTCCAAGGTATTAAGGAACTGAGGATGCCCTCCTACCTCTCCACGCTAAGGTATCAAGGCACTGAGGATGCCCTCCTACCCCAAAGTATTGAGAAACTGAGGGTGCCCTCCTACCTCAAAGTATTGAGGCACTGAGGATGCCCTCCTAACTCTCCACTCCAAGGTATTAAGGAACTGAGGATGCCCTCCTACCTCTCCACGCTAAGGTATCAAGGCACTGAGGATGCCCTCCTACCCCAAAGTATTGAGGCACTGAGGGTGCCCTCCTACCTCAAAGTATTGAGGCACTGAGGGTGCCCTCCTACCTCAAAGTATTGAGGCACTGAGAATGCCCTCCTAACTCTCTACTCCAAGGTATTAAGGAACTGAGGATGCCCTCCTACCTCTCCACGCTAAGGTATCAAGGCACTGAGGATGCCCTCCTACCCCAAAGTATTGAGGCACTGAGGATGCCCTCCTAACTCTCTACTCCAAGGTATTAAGGAACTGAGCATGCCCTCCTACCTCTCCACGCTAAGGTATCAAGGCACTGAGGATGCCCTCCTACCCCAAAGTATTGAGGCACTGAGGGTGCCCTCCTACCTCAAAGTATTGAGGCACTGAGAATGCCCTCCTAACTCTCCACTCCAAGGTATTAAGGAACTGAGGATGCCCTCCTACCTCTCCACGCTAAGGTATCAAGGCACTGAGGATGCCCTCCTACCCCAAAGTATTGAGAAACTGAGGGTGCCCTCCTACCTAAAAGTATTGAGGCACTGAGGATGCCCTCCTAACTCTCTACTCCAAGGTATTAAGGAACTGAGGATGCCCTCCTACCTCTCCACGCTAATGTATCGAGGCACTGAGGATGCCCTCCTACCCCTCTACCCCAAAGTATTGAGAAACTGAGGGTGCCCACCTACCCCAAAGTATTGAGGCACTGAGGATGCCCTCCTAACTCTCCACTCCAAGGTATTAAGGAACTGAGGATGCCCTCCTACCTCTCCACGCTAAGGTATCAAGGCACTGAGGATGCCCTCCTACCCCAAAGTATTGAGAAACTGAGGGTGCCCTCCTACCTCAAAGTATTGAGGCACTGAGGATGCCCTCCTAACTCTCCACTCCAAGGTAATAAGGTACTGAGGATGCCCTCCTACCTCTCCACGCTAAGGTATCAAGGCACTGAGGATGCCCTCCTACCCCAAAGTATTGAGGCACTGAGGATGCCCTCCTAACTCTCTACTCCAAGGTATTAAGGAACTGAGGATGCCCTCCTACCTCTCCACGTTAAAGTATCGAGGCACTGAGAATGCCCTCCTAACTCTTCACTCCAAGGCATTAAGGAACTGAGGATGCCCTCCTACCTCTCCACGCTAAGGTATCGAGGCACTGAGAATGCCCTCCTACCCCTCTACCCCAAAGTATTGAGAAACTGAGGGTGCCCACCTACCCCAAAGTATTGAGGCACTGAGGATGCCCTCCTAACTCTCCACTCCAAGGTATTAAGGAACTGAGGATGCCCTCCTACCTCTCCACGCTAAGGTATCAAGGCACTGAGGATGCCCTCCTACCCCTCTACCCCAAAGTATTGAGAAACTAAGGGTGCCCTCCTACCTCAAAGTATTGAGGCACTGAGGATGCCCTCCTAACTCTCTACTCCAAGGTATTAAGGAACTGAGGATGCCCTCCTACCTCTCCACGCTAATGTATCGAGGCACTGAGGATGCCCTCCTACCCCTCTACCCCAAAGTATTGAGAAACTGAGGGTGCCCACCTACCCCAAAGTATTGAGGCACTGAGGATGCCCTCCTAACTCTCCACTCCAAGGTATTAAGGAACTGAGGATGCCCTCCTACCTCTCCACGCTAAGGTATCAAGGCACTGAGGATGCCCTCCTACCCCAAAGTATTGAGAAACTGAGGGTGCCCTCCTACCTCAAAGTATTGAGGCACTGAGGATGCCCTCCTAACTCTCCACTCCAAGGTATTAAGGAACTGAGGATGCCCTCCTACCTCTCCACGCTAAGGTATCAAGGCACTGAGGATGCCCTCCTACCCCAAAGTATTGAGGCACTAAGGATGCCCTCCTAACTCTCTACTCCAAGGTATTAAGGAACTGAGGATGCCCTCCTACCTCTCCACGCTAAGGTATCAAGGCACTGAGGATGCCCTCCTACCTCAAAGTATTGAGGCACTGAGGATGCCCTCCTAACTCTCCACTCCAAGGTATTAAGGAACTGAGGATGCCCTCCTACCTCTCCACGCTAAGGTATCAAGGCACTGAGGATGCCCTCCTACCCCAAAGTATTGAGAAACTGAGCGTGCCCTCCTACCTCAAAGTATTGAGGCACTGAGGATGCCCTCCTAACTCTCTACTCCAAGGTATTAAGGAACTGAGGATGCCCTCCTACCTCTCCACGCTAATGTATCGAGGCACTGAGGATGCCCTCCTACCCCTCTACCCCAAAGTATTGAGAAACTGAGGGTGCCCACCTACCCCAAAGTATTGAGGCACTGAGGATGCCCTCCTAACTCTCCACTCCAAGGTATTAAGGAACTGAGGATGCCCTCCTACCTCTCCACGCTAAGGTATCAAGGCACTGAGGATGCCCTCCTACCCCAAAGTATTGAGAAACTGAGGGTGCCCTCCTACCTCAAAGTATTGAGGCACTGAGGATGCCCTCCTAACTCATCACTCCAAGGTATTAAGGAACTGAGGATGCCCTCCTACCTCTCCACGCTAAGGTATCAAGGCACTGAGGATGCCCTCCTACCCCAAAGTATTGAGGCACTGAGGATGCCCTCCTAACTCTCTACTCCAAGGTATTAAGGAACTGAGGATGCCCTCCTACCTCTCCACGCTAAGGTATCAAGGCACTGAGGATGCCCTCCTACCCCAAAGTATTGAGGCACTGAGGGTGCCCTCCTAACTCTTCACTCCAAGGCATTAAGGAACTGAGGATGCCCTCCTACCTCTCCACGCTAAGGTATCAAGGCACTGAGAATGCCCTCCTACCCCTCTACCCCAAAGTATTGAGAAACTGAGGGTGCCCACCTACCCCAAAGTATTGAGGCACTGAGGATCCCCTCCTAACTCTCCACTCCAAGGTATTAAGGAACTGAGGATGCCCTCCTACCTCTCCACGCTAAGGTATCAAGGCACTGAGGATGCCCTCCTACCCCTCTACCCCAAAGTATTGAGAAACTGAGGGTGCCCTCCTACCTCAAAGTATTGAGGCACTGAGGATGCCCTCCTAACTCTCTACTCCAAGGTATTAAGGAACTGAGGATGCCCTCCTACCTCTCCACGCTAATGTATCGAGGCACTGAGGATGCCCTCCTACCCCTCTACCCCAAAGTATTGAGAAACTGAGGGTGCCCACCTACCCCAAAGTATTGAGGCACTGAGGATGCCCTCCTAACTCTCCACTCCAAGGTATTAAGGAACTGAGGATGCCCTTCTACCTCTCCACGCTAAGGTATCAAGGCACTGAGGATGCCCTCCTACCCCAAAGTATTGAGAAACTGAGGGTGCCCTCCTACCTCAAAGTATTGAGGCACTGAGGATGCCCTCCTAACTCTCCACTCCAAGGTATTAAGGAACTGAGGATGCCCTCCTACCTCTCCACGCTAAGGTATCAAGGCACTGAGGATGCCCTCCTACCCCAAAGTATTGAGGCACTGAGGATGCCCTCCTAACTCTCTACTCCAAGGTATTAAGGAACTGAGGATGCCCTCCTACCTCTCCACGCTAAGGTATCAAGGCACTGAGGATGCCCTCCTACCCCAAAGTATTGAGGCACTGAGGGTGCCCTCCTACCTCAAAGTATTGAGGCACTGAGGGTGCCCTCCTACCTCAAAGTATTGAGGCACTGAGAATGCCCTCCTAACTCTCCACTCCAAGGTATTAAGGAACTGAGGATGCCCTCCTACCTCTCCACGCTAAGGTATCAAGGCACTGAGGATGCCCTCCTACCCCAAAGTATTGAGAAACTGAGGGTGCCCTCCTACCTCAAAGTATTGAGGCACTGAGGATGCCCTCCTAACTCTCCACTCCAAGGTATTAAGGAACTGAGGATGCCCTCCTACCTCTCCACGCTAAGGTATCAAGGCACTGAGGATGCCCTCCTACCCCAAAGTATTGAGGCACTGAGGATGCCCTACTAACTCTCTACTCCAAGGTATTAAGGAACTGAGGATGCCCTCCTACCTCTCCACGCTAAGGTATCAAGGCACTGAGGATGCCCTCCTACCCCAAAGTATTGAGGCACTGAGGGTGCCCTCCTACCTCAAAGTATTGAGGCACTGAGGATGCCCTCCTAACTCTCCACTCCAAGGTATTAAGGAACTGAGGATGCCCTCCTACCTCTCCACGCTAAGGTATCAAGGCACTGAGGATGCCCTCCTACCCCAAATTATTGAGAAACTGAGGGTGCCCTCCTACCTCAAAGTATTGAGGCACTGAGGATGCCCTCCTAACTCTCTACTCCAAGGTATTAAGGAACTGAGGATGCCCTCCTACCTCTCCACGCTAATGTATCGAGGCACTGAGGATGCCCTCCTACCCCTCTACCCCAAAGTATTGAGAAACTGAGGGTGCCCACCTACCCCAAAGTATTGAGGCACTGAGGATGCCCTCCTAACTCATCACTCCAAGGTATTAAGGAACTGAGGATGCCCTCCTACCTCTCCACGCTAAGGTATCAAGGCACTGAGGATGCCCTCCTACCCCAAAGTATTGAGAAACTGAGGGTGCCCTCCTACCTCAAAGTATTGAGGCACTGAGGATGCCCTCCTAACTCATCACTCCAAGGTATTAAGGAACTGAGGATGCCCTCCTACCTCTCCACGCTAAGGTATCAAGGCACTGAGGATGCCCTCCTACCCCAAAGTATTGAGGCACTGAGGATGCCCTCCTAACTCTCTACTCCAAGGTATTAAGGAACTGAGGATTCCCTCCTACCTCTCCACGCTAAGGTATCAAGGCACTGAGGATGCCCTCCTACCCCAAAGTATTGAGGCACTGAGGGTGCCCTCCTAACTCTTCACTCCAAGGCATTAAGGAACTGAGGATGCCCTCCTACCTCTCCACGCTAAGGTATCAAGGCACTGAGAATGCCCTCCTACCCCTCTACCCCAAAGTATTGAGAAACTGAGGGTGCCCACCTACCCCAAAGTATTGAGGCACTGAGGATGCCCTCCTAACTCTCCACTCCAAGGTATTAAGGAACTGAGGATGCCCTCCTACCTCTCCACGCTAAGGTATCAAGGCACTGAGGATGCCCTCCTACCCCTCTACCCCAAAGTATTGAGAAACTGAGGGTGCCCTCCTACCTCAAAGTATTGAGGCACTGAGGATGCCCTCCTAACTCTCTACTCCAAGGTATTAAGGAACTGAGGATGCCCTCCTACCTCTCCACGCTAATGTATCGAGGCACTGAGGATGCCCTCCTACCCCTCTACCCCAAAGTATTGAGAAACTGAGGGTGCCCACCTACCCCAAAGTATTGAGGCACTGAGGATGCCCTCCTAACTCTCCACTCCAAGGTATTAAGGAACTGAGGATGCCCTCCTACCTCTCCACGCTAAGGTATCAAGGCACTGAGGATGCCCTCCTACCCCAAAGTATTGAGAAACTGAGGGTGCCCTCCTACCTCAAAGTATTGAGGCACTGAGGATGCCCTCCTAACTCTCCACTCCAAGGTATTAAGGAACTGAGGATGCCCTCCTACCTCTCCACGCTAAGGTATCAAGGCACTGAGGATGCCCTCCTACCCCAAAGTATTGAGGCACTGAGGATGCCCTCCTAACTCTCTACTCCAAGGTATTAAGGAACTGAGGATGCCCTCCTACCTCTCCACGCTAAGGTATCAAGGCACTGAGGATGCCCTCCTACCCCAAAGTATTGAGGCACTGAGGGTGCCCTCCTACCTCAAAGTATTGAGGCACTGAGGGTGCCCTCCTACCTCAAAGTATTGAGGCACTGAGAATGCCCTCCTAACTCTCCACTCCAAGGTATTAAGGAACTGAGGATGCCCTCCTACCTCTCCACGCTAAGGTATCAAGGCACTGAGGATGCCCTCCTACCCCAAAGTATTGAGAAACTGAGGGTGCCCTCCTACCTCAAAGTATTGAGGCACTGAGGATGCCCTCCTAACTCTCCACTCCAAGGTATTAAGGAACTGAGGATGCCCTCCTACCTCTCCACGCTAAGGTATCAAGGCACTGAGGATGCCCTCCTACCCCAAAGTATTGAGGCACTGAGGATGCCCTCCTAACTCTCTACTCCAAGGTATTAAGGAACTGAGGATGCCCTCCTACCTCTCCACGCTAAGGTATCAAGGCACTGAGGATGCCCTCCTACCCCAAAGTATTGAGGCACTGAGGGTGCCCTCCTACCTCAAAGTATTGAGGCACTGAGGATGCCCTCCTAACTCTCCACTCCAAGGTATTAAGGAACTGAGGATGCCCTCCTACCTCTCCACGCTAAGGTATCAAGGCACTGAGGATGCCCTCCTACCCCAAATTATTGAGAAACTGAGGGTGCCCTCCTACCTCAAAGTATTGAGGCACTGAGGATGCCCTCCTAACTCTCTACTCCAAGGTATTAAGGAACTGAGGATGCCCTCCTACCTCTCCACGCTAATGTATCGAGGCACTGAGGATGCCCTCCTACCCCTCTACCCCAAAGTATTGAGAAACTGAGGGTGCCCACCTACCCCAAAGTATTGAGGCACTGAGGATGCCCTCCTAACTCTCCACTCCATGGTATTAAGGAACTGAGGATGCCCTCCTACCTCTCCACGCTAAGGTATCAAGGCACTGAGGATGCCCTCCTACCCCAAAGTATTGAGAAACTGAGGGTGCCCTCCTACCTCAAAGTATTGAGGCACTGAGGATGCCCTCCTAACTCTCCACTCCAAGGTATTAAGGAACTGAGGATGCCCTCCTACCTCTCCACGCTAAGGTATCAAGGCACTGAGGATGCCCTCCTACCCCAAAGTATTGAGGCACTGAGGATGCCCTCCTAACTCTCTACTCCAAGGTATTAAGGAACTGAGGATGCCCTCCTACCTCTCCACGCTAAGGTATCAAGGCACTGAGGATGCCCTCCTACCCCAAAGTATTGAGGCACTGAGGGTGCCCTCCTAACTCTTCACTCCAAGGCATTAAGGAACTGAGGATGCCCTCCTACCTCTCCACGCTAAGGTATCAAGGCACTGAGAATGCCCTCCTATCCCTCTACCCCAAAGTATTGAGAAACTGAGGGTGCCCACCTACCCCAAAGTATTGAGGCACTGAGGATGCCCTCCTAACTCTCCACTCCAAGGTATTAAGGAACTGAGGATGCCCTCCTACCTCTCCACGCTAAGGTATCAAGGCACTGAGGATGCCCTCCTACCCCTCTACCCCAAAGTATTGAGAAACTGAGGGTGCCCTCCTACCTCAAAGTATTGAGGCACTGAGGATGCCCTCCTAACTCTCTACTCCAAGGTATTAAGGAACTGAGGATGCCCTCCTACCTCTCCAAGCTAATGTATCGAGGCACTGAGGATGCCCTCCTACCCCTCTACCCCAAAGTATTGAGAAACTGAGGGTGCCCACCTACCCCAAAGTATTGAGGCACTGAGGATGCCCTCCTAACTCTCCACTCCAAGGTATTAAGGAACTGAGGATGCCCTCCTACCTCTCCACGCTAAGGTATCAAGGCACTGAGGATGCCCTCCTACCCCAAAGTATTGAGAAACTGAGGGTGCCCTCCTACCTCAAAGTATTGAGGCACTGAGGATGCCCTCCTAACTCTCCACTCCAAGGTATTAAGGAACTGAGGATGCCCTCCTACCTCTCCACGCTAAGGTATCAAGGCACTGAGGATGCCCTCCTACCCCAAAGTATTGAGGCACTGAGGATGCCCTCCTAACTCTCTACTCCAAGGTATTAAGGAACTGAGGATGCCCTCCTACCTCTCCACGCTAAGGTATCAAGGCACTGAGGATGCCCTCCTACCCCAAAGTATTGAGGCACTGAGGGTGCCCTCCTACCTCAAAGTATTGAGGCACTGAGGGTGCCCTCCTACCTCAAAGTATTGAGGCACTGAGAATGCCCTCCTAACTCTCTACTCCAAGGTATTAAGGAACTGAGGATGCCCTCCTACCTCTCCACGCTAAGGTATCAAGGCACTGAGGATGCCCTCCTACCCCAAAGTATTGAGGCACTGAGGATGCCCTCCTAACTCTCTACTCCAAGGTATTAAGGAACTGAGCATGCCCTCCTACCTCTCCACGCTAAGGTATCAAGGCACTGAGGATGCCCTCCTACCCCAAAGTATTGAGGCACTGAGGGTGCCCTCCTACCTCAAAGTATTGAGGCACTGAGAATGCCCTCCTAACTCTCCACTCCAAGGTATTAAGGAACTGAGGATGCCCTCCTACCTCTCCACGCTAAGGTATCAAGGCACTGAGGATGCCCTCCTACCCCAAAGTATTAAGAAACTGAGGGTGCCTACCTACCCCAAAGTATTGAGGCACTGAGGATGCCCTCCTAACTCTCCACTCCAAGGTATTAAGGAACTGAGGATGCCCTCCTACCTCTCCACGCTAAGGTATCAAGGCACTGAGGATGCCCTCCTACCCCAAAGTATTGAGAAACTGAGGGTGCCCTCCTACCTCAAAGTATTGAGGCACTGAGGATGCCCTCCTAACTCTCTACTCCAAGGTATTAAGGAACTGAGGATGCCCTCCTACCTCTCCACGCTAATGTATCGAGGCACTGAGGATGCCCTCCCACCCCTCTACTCCAAAGTATTGAGAAACTGAGGGTGCCCACCTACCCCAAAGTATTGAGGCACTGAGGATGCCCTCCTAACTCTCCACTCCAAGGTATTAAGGAACTGAGGATGCCCTCCTACCTCTCCACGCTAAGGTATCAAGGCACTGAGGATGCCCTCCTACCCCAAAGTATTGAGAAACTGAGGGTGCCCTCCTACCTCAAAGTATTGAGGCACTGAGGATGCCCTCCTACCCCAAAGTATTGAGGCACTGAGGATGCCCTCCTAACTCTCTACTATAAGGTATTAAGGAACTGAGGATGCCCTCCTACCTCTCCACGTTAAAGTATCGAGGCACTGAGAATGCCCTCCTAACTCTTCACTCCAAGGCATTAAGGAACTGAGGATGCCCTCCTACCTCTCCACGCTAAGGTATCGAGGCACTGAGAATGCCCTCCTACCCCTCTACCCCAAAGTATTGAGAAACTGAGGGTGCCCACCTACCCCAAAGTATTGAGGCACTGAGGATGCCCTCCTAACTCTCCACTCCAAGGTATTAAGGAACTGAGGATGCCCTCCTACCTCTCCACGCTAAGGTATCAAGGCACTGAGGATGCCCTCCTACCCCAAAGTATTGAGAAACTGAGGGTGCCCTCCTACCTCAAAGTATTGAGGCACTGAGGATGCCCTCCTAACTCTCCACTCCAAGGTAATAAGGAACTGAGGATGCCCTCCTACCTCTCCACGCTAAGGTATCAAGGCACTGAGGATGCCTTCCTACCCCAAAGTATTGAGGCACTGAGGATGCCCTCCTAACTCTCTACTCCAAGGTATTAAGGAACTGAGGATGCCCTCCTACCTCTCCACGTTAAAGTATCGAGGCACTGAGAATGCCCTCCTAACTCTTCACTCCAAGGCATTAAGGAACTGAGGATGCCCTCCTACCTCTCCACGCTAAGGTATCGAGGCACTGAGAATGCCCTCCTACCCCTCTACCCCAAAGTATTGAGAAACTGAGGGTGCCCACCTACCCCAAAGTATTGAGGCACTGAGGATGCCCTCCTAACTCTCCACTCCAAGGTATTAAGGAACTGAGGATGCCCTCCTACCTCTCCACGCTAAGGTATCAAGGCACTGAGGATGCCCTCCTACCCCTCTACCCCAAAGTATTGAGAAACTGAGGGTGCCCTCCTACCTCAAAGTATTGAGGCACTGAGGATGCCCTCCTAACTCTCTACTCCAAGGTATTAAGGAACTGAGGATGCCCTCCTACCTCTCCACGCTAATGTATTGAGGCACTGAGGATGCCCTCCTACCCCTCTACCCCAAAGTATTGAGAAACTGAGGGTGCCCACCTACCCCAAAGTATTGAGACACTGAGGATGCCCTCCTAACTCTCCACTCCAAGGTATTAAGGAACTGAGGATGCACTCCTACCTCTCCACGCTAAGGTATCAAGGCACTGAGGATGCCCTCCTACCCCAAAGTATTGAGAAACTGAGGGTGCCCTCCTACCTCAAAGTATTGAGGCACTGAGGATGCCCTCCTAACTCTCCACTCCAAGGTATTAAGGAACTGAGGATGCCCTCCTACCTCTCCACGCTAAGGTATCAAGGCACTGAGGATGCCCTCCTACCCCAAAGTATTGAGGCACTGAGGATGCCCTCCTAACTCTCTACTCCAAGGTATTAAGGAACTGAGGATGCCCTCCTACCTCTCCACGCTAAGGTATCAAGGCACTGAGGATGCCCTCCTACCCCAAAGTATTGAGGCACTGAGGGTGCCCTCCTACCTCAAAGTATTGAGGCACTGAGGGTGCCCTCCTACCTCAAAGTATTGAGGCACTGAGAATGCCCTCCTAACTCTCTACTCCAAGGTATTAAGAAACTGAGGATGCCCTCCTACCTCTCCACGCTAAGGTATCAAGGAACTGAGGATGCCCTCCTACCCCAAAGTATTGAGGCACTGAGGATGCCCTCCTAACTCTCTACTCCAAGGTATTAAGGAACTGAGGATGCCCTCCTACCTCTCCACGCTAAGGTATCAAGGCACTGAGGATGCCCTCCTACCCCAAAGTATTGAGGCACTGAGGGTGCCCTCCTACCTCAAAGTATTGAGGCACTGAGAATGCCCTCCTAACTCTCCACTCCAAGGTATTAAGGAACTGAGGATGCCCTCCTACCTCTCCACGCTAAGGTATCAAGGCACTGAGGATGCCCTCCTACCCCAAAGTATTAAGAAACTGAGGGTGCCCACCTACCCCAAAGTATTGAGGCACTGAGGATGCCCTCCTAACTCTCCACTCCAAGGTATTAAGGAACTGAGGATGCCCTCCTACCTCTCCACGCTAAGGTATCAAGGCACTGAGGATGCCCTCCTACCCCAAAGTATTGAGAAACTGAGGGTGCCCTCCTACCTCAAAGTATTGAGGCACTGAGGATGCCCTCCTAACTCTCTACTCCAAGGTATTAAGGAACTGAGGATGCCCTCCTACCTCTCCACGCTAATGTATCGAGGAACTGAGGATGCCCTCCTACCCCTCTACCCCAAAGTATTGAGAAACTGAGGGTGCCCACCTACCCCAAAGTATTGAGGCACTGAGGATGCCCTCCTAACTCTCCACTCCAAGGTATTAAGGAACTGAGGATGCCCTCCTACCTCTCCACGCTAAGGTATCAAGGCACTGAGGATGCCCTCCTACCCCAAAGTATTGAGGCACTGAGGATGCCCTCCTAACTCTCTACTCCAAGGTATTAAGGAACTGAGGATGCCCTCCTACCTCTCCACGCTAAGGTATCAAGGCACTGAGGATGCCCTCCTACCCCAAAGTATTGAGGCACTGAGGGTGCCCTCCTACCTCAAAGTATTGAGGCACTGAGGGTGCCCTCCTACCTCAAAGTATTGAGGCACTGAGAATGCCCTCCTAACTCTCTACTCCAAGGTATTAAGGAACTGAGGATGCCCTCCTACCTCTCCACGCTAAGGTATCAAGGCACTGAGGATGCCCTCCTACCCCAAAGTATTGAGGCACTGAGGATGCCCTCCTAACTCTCTACTCCAAGGTATTAAGGAACTGAGCATGCCCTCCTACCTCTCCACGCTAAGGTATCAAGGCACTGAGGATGCCCTCCTACCCCAAAGTATTGAGGCACTGAGGGTGCCCTCCTACCTCAAAGTATTGAGGCACTGAGAATGCCCTCCTAACTCTCCACTCCAAGGTATTAAGGAACTGAGGATGCCCTCCTACCTCTCCACGCTAAGGTATCAAGGCACTGAGGATGCCCTCCTACCCCAAAGTATTAAGAAACTGAGGGTGCCCACCTACCCCAAAGTATTGAGGCACTGAGGATGCCCTCCTAACTCTCCACTCCAAGGTATTAAGGAACTGAGGATGCCCTCCTACCTCACCACGCTAAGGTATCAAGGCACTGAGGATGCCCTCCTACCCCAAAGTATTGAGAAACTGAGGGTGCCCTCCTACCTCAAAGTATTGAGGCACTGAGGATGCCCTCCTAACTCTCTACTCCAAGGTATTAAGGAACTGAGGATGCCCTCCTACCTCTCCACGCTAATGTATCGAGGCACTGAGGATGCCCTCCTACCCCTCTACCCCAAAGTATTGAGCAACTGAGGGTGCCCACCTACCCCAAAGTATTGAGGCACTGAGGATGCCCTCCTAACTCTCCACTCCAAGGTATTAAGGAACTGAGGATGCCCTCCTACCTCTCCACGCTAAGGTATCAAGGCACTGAGGATGCCCTCCTACCCCAAAGTATTGAGAAACTGAGGGTGCCCTCCTACCTCAAAGTATTGAGGCACTGAGGATGCCCTCCTAACTCTCCACTCCAAGGTAATAAGGAACTGAGGATGCCCTCCTACCTCTCCACGCTAAGGTATCAAGGCACTGAGGATGCCCTCCTACCCCAAAGTATTGAGGCACTGAGGATGCCCTCCTAACTCTCTACTCCAAGGTATTAAGGAACTGAGGATGCCCTCCTACCTCTCCACGCTAAAGTATCAAGGCACTGAGGATGCCCTCCTACCCCAAAGTATTGAGGCACTGAGGGTGCCCTCCTACCTCAAAGTATTGAGGCACTGAGAATGCCCTCCTAACTCTCCACTCCAAGGTATTAAGGAACTGAGGATGCCCTCCTACCTCTCCACGCTAAGGTATTAAGGCACTGAGGATGCCCTCCTACCCCAAAGTATTAAGAAACTGAGGGTGCCCACCTACCCCAAAGTATTGAGGCACTGAGGATGCCCTCCTAACTCTCCACTCCAAGGTATTAAGGAACTGAGGATGCCCTCCTACCTCTCCACGCTAAGGTATCAAGGCACTGAGGATGCCCTCCTACCCCAAAGTATTGAGAAACTGAGGGTGCCCTCCTACCTCAAAGTATTGAGGCACTGAGGATGCCCTCCTAACTCTCTACTCCAAGGTATTAAGGAACTGAGGATGCCCTCCTACCTCTCCACGCTAATGTATCGAGGCACTGAGGATGCCCTCCTACCCCTCTACCCCAAAGTATTGAGAAACCGAGGGTGCCCACCTACCCCAAAGTATTGAGGCACTGAGGATGCCCTCCTAACTCTCCACTCCAAGGTATTAAGGAACTGAGGATGCCCTCCTACCTCTCCACGCTAAGGTATCAAGGCACTGAGGATGCCCTCCTACCCCAAAGTATTGAGAAACTGAGGGTGCCCTCCTACCTCAAAGTATTGAGGCACTGAGGATGCCCTCCTAACTCTCCACTCCAAGGTAATAAGGAACTGAGGATGCCCTCCTACCTCTCCACGCTAAGGTATCAAGGCACTGAGGATGCCCTCCTACCCCAAAGTATTGAGGCACTGAGGATGCCCTCCTAACTCTCTACTCCAAGATATTAAGGAACTGAGGATGCCCTTCTACCTCTCCACGTTAAAGTATCGAGGCACTGAGAATGCCCTCCTAACTCTTCACTCCAAGGCATTAAGGAACTGAGGATGCCCTCCTACCTCTCCACGCTAAGGTATCGAGGCACTGAGAATGCCCTCCTACCCCTCTACCCCAAAGTATTGAGAAACTGAGGGTGCCCACCTACCCCAAAGTATTGAGGCACTGAGGATGCCCTCCTAACTCTCCACTCCAAGGTATTAAGGAACTGAGGATGCCCTCCTACCTCTCCACGCTAAGGTATCAAGGCACTGAGGATGCCCTCCTACCCCTCTACCCCAAAGTATTGAGAAACTGAGGGTGCCCTCCTACCTCAAAGTATTGAGGCACTGAGGATGCCCTCCTAACTCTCTACTCCAAGGTATTAAGGAACTGAGGATGCCCTCCTACCTCTCCACGCTAATGTATCGAGGCACTGAGGATGCCCTCCTACCCCTCTACCCCAAAGTATTGAGAAACTGAGGGTGCCCACCTACCCCAAAGTATTGAGGCACTGAGGATGCCCTCCTAACTCTCCACTCCAAGGTATTAAGGAACTGAGGATGCCCTCCTACCTCTCCACGCTAAGGTATCAAGGCACTGAGGATGCCCTCCTACCCCAAAGTATTGAGAAACTGAGGGTGCCCTCCTACCTCAAAGTATTGAGGCACTGAGGATGCCCTCCTAACTCTCCACTCCAAGGTATTAAGGAACTGAGGATGCCCTCCTACCTCTCCACGCTAAGGTATCAAGGCACTGAGGATGCCCTCCTACCCCAAAGTATTGAGGCACTGAGGATGCCCTCCTAACTCTCTACTCCAAGGTATTAAGGAACTGAGGATGCCCTCCTACCTCTCCACGCTAAAGTATCAAGGCACTGAGGATGCCCTCCTACCCCAAAGTATTGAGGCACTGAGGGTGCCCTCCTACCTCAAAGTATTGAGGCACTGAGGGTGCCCTCCTACCTCAAAGTATTGAGGCACTGAGAATGCCCTCCTAACTCTCTACTCCAAGGTATTAAGGAACTGAGGATGCCCTCCTACCTCTCCACGCTAAGGTATCAAGGCACTGAGGATGCCCTCCTACCCCAAAGTATTGAGGCACTGAGGATGCCCTCCTAACTCTCTACTCCAAGGTATTAAGGAACTGAGGATGCCCTCCTACCTCTCCACGCTAAGGTATCAAGGCACTGAGGATGCCCTCCTACCCCAAAGTATTGAGGCACTGAGGGTGCCCTCCTACCTCAAAAAATTGAGGCACTGAGAATGCCCTCCTAACTCTCCACTCCAAGGTATTAAGGAATTGAGGATGCCCTCCTACCTCTCCACGCTAAGGTATCAAGGCACTGAGGATGCCCTCCTACCCCAAAGTATTAAGAAACTGAGGGTGCCCACCTACCCCAAAGTATTGAGGCACTGAGGATGCCCTCCTAACTCTCCACTCCAAGGTATTAAGGAACTGAGGATGCCCTTCTACCTCTCCACGCTAAGGTATCAAGGCACTGAGGATGCCCTCCTACCCCAAAGTATTGAGAAACTGAGGGTGCCCTCCTACCTCAAAGTATTGAGGCACTGAGGATGCCCTCCTAACTCTCTACTCCAAGGTATTAAGGAACTGAGGATGCCCTCCTACCTCTCCACGCTAATGTATCGAGGCACTGAGGATGCCCTCCTACCCCTCTACCCCAAAGTATTCAGAAACCGAGGGTGCCCACCTACCTCAAAGTATTGAGGCACTGAGGATGCCCTCCTAACTCTCCACTCCAAGGTAATAAGGAACTGAGGATGCCCTCCTACCTCTCCACGCTAAGGTATCAAGGCACTGAGGATGCCCTCCTACCCCAAAGTATTGAGGCACTGAGGATGCCCTCCTAACTCTCTACTCCAAGATATTAAGGAACTGAGGATGCCCTCCTACCTCTCCACGTTAAAGTATCGAGGCACTGAGAATGCCCTCCTAACTCTTCACTCCAAGGCATTAAGGAACTGAGGATGCCCTCCTACCTCTCCACGCTAAGGTATCGAGGCACTGAGAATGCCCTCCTACCCCTCTACCCCAAAGTATTGAGAAACTGAGGGTGCCCACCTACCCCAAAGTATTGAGGCACTGAGGATGCCCTCCTAACTCTCCACTCCAAGGTATTAAGGAACTGAGGATGCCCTCCTACCTCTCCACACTAAGGTATCAAGGCACTGAGGATGCCCTCCTACCCCTCTACCCCAAAGTATTGAGAAACTGAGGGTGCCCTCCTACCTCAAAGTATTGAGGCACTGAGGATGCCCTCCTAACTCTCTACTCCAAGGTATTAAGGAACTGAGGATGCCCTCCTACCTCTCCACGCTAATGTATCGAGGCACTGAGGATGCCCTCCTACCCCTCTACCCCAAAGTATTGAGAAACTGAGGGTGCCCACCTATCCCAAAGTATTGAGGCACTGAGGATGCCCTCCTAACTCTCCACTCCAAGGTATTAAGGAACTGAGGATGCCCTCCTACCTCTCCACGCTAAGGTATCAAGGCACTGAGGATGCCCTCCTACCCCAAAGTATTGAGAAACTTAGGGTGCCCTCCTACCTCAAAGTATTGAGGCACTGAGGATGCCCTCCTAACTCTCCACTCCAAGGTATTAAGGAACTGAGGATGCCCTCCTACCTCTCCACGCTAAGGTATCAAGGCACTGAGGATGCCCTCCTACCCCAAAGTATTGAGGCACTGAGGATGCCCTCCTAACTCTCTACTCCAAGGTATTAAGGAACTGAGGATGCCCTCCTACCTCTCCACGCTAAGGTATCAAGGCACTGAGGATGCCCTCCTACCCCAAAGTATTGAGGCACTGAGGGTGCCCTCCTACCTCAAAGTATTGAGGCACTGAGGGTGCCCTCCTACCTCAAAGTATTGAGGCACTGAGAATGCCCTCCTAACTCTCTACTCCAAGGTATTAAGGAACTGAGGATGCCCTCCTACCTCTCCACGCTAAGGTATCAAGGCACTGAGGATGCCCTCCTACCCCAAAGTATTGAGGCACTGAGGATGCCCTCCTAACTCTCTACTCAAAGGTATTAAGGAACTGAGGATGCCCTCCTACCTCTCCACGCTAAGGTATCAAGGCACTGAGGATGCCCTCCTACCCCAAAGTATTGAGGCACTGAGGGTGCCCTCCTACCTCAAAGTATTGAGGCACTGAGAATGCCCTCCTAACTCTCCACTCCAAGGTATTAAGGAACTGAGGATGCCCTCCTACCTCTCCACGCTAAGGTATCAAGGCACTGAGGATGCCCTCCTACCCCAAAGTATTAAGAAACTGAGGGTGCCCACCTACCCCAAAGTATTGAGGCACTGAGGATGCCCTCCTAACTCTCCACTCCAAGGTATTAAGGAACTGAGGATGCCCTCCTACCTCTCCACGCTAAGGTATCAAGGCACTGAGGATGCCCTCCTACCCCAAAGTATTGAGAAACTGAGGGTGCCCTCCTACCTCAAAGTATTGAGGCACTGAGGATGCCCTCCTAACTCTCTACTCCAAGGTATTAAGGAACTGAGGATGCCCTCCTACCTCTCCATGCTAATGTATCGAGGCACTGAGGATGCCCTCCTACCCCTCTACCCCAAAGTATTGAGAAACTGAGGGTGCCCACCTACCCCAAAGTATTGAGGCACTGAGGATGCCCTCCTAACTCTCCACTCCAAGGTATTAAGGAACTGAGGATGCCCTCCTACCTCTCCACGCTAAGGTATCAAGGCACTGAGGATGCCCTCCTACCCCAAAGTATTGAGGCACTGAGGATGCCCTCCTAACTCTCTACTCCAAGGTATTAAGGAACTGAGGATGCCCTCCTACCTCTCCACGCTAAGGTATCAAGGCACTGAGGATGCCCTCCTACCCCAAAGTATTGAGGCACTGAGGGTGCCCTCCTACCTCAAAGTATTGAGGCACTGAGGGTGCCCTCCTACCTCAAAGTATTGAGGCACTGAGAATGCCCTCCTAACTCTCTACTCCAAGGTATTAAGGAACTGAGGATGCCCTCCTACCTCTCCACGCTAAGGTATCAAGGCACTGAGGATGCCCTCCTACCCCAAAGTATTGAGGCACTGAGGATGCCCTCCTAACTCTCTACTCCAAGGTATTAAGGAACTGAGCATGCCCTCCTACCTCTCCACGCTAAGGTATCAAGGCACTGAGGATGCCCTCCTACCCCAAAGTATTGAGGCACTGAGGGTGCCCTCTTACCTCAAAGTATTGAGGCACTGAGAATGCCCTCCTAACTCTCCACTCCAAGGTATTAAGGAACTGAGGATGCCCTCCTACCTCTCCACGCTAAGGTATCAAGGCACTGAGGATGCCCTCCTACCCCAAAGTATTAAGAAACTGAGGGTGCCCACCTACCCCAAAGTATTGAGGCACTGAGGATGCCCTCCTAACTCTCCACTCCAAGGTATTAAGGAACTGAGGATGCCCTCCTACCTCTCCACGCTAAGGTATCAAGGCACTGAGGATGCCCTCCTACCCCAAAGTATTGAGAAACTGAGGGTGCCCTCCTACCTCAAAGTATTGAGGCACTGAGGATGCCCTCCTAACTCTCTACTTCAAGGTATTAAGGAACTGAGGATGCCCTCCTACCTCTCCACGCTAATGTATCGAGGCACTGAGGATGCCCTCCTACCCCTCTACCCCAAAGTATTGAGAAACTGAGGGTGCCCACCTACCCCAAAGTATTGAGGCACTGAGGATGCCCTCCTAACTCTCCACTCCAAGGTATTAAGGAACTGAGGATGCCCTCCTACCTCTCCACGCTAAGGTATCAAGGCACTGAGGATGCCCTCCTACCCCAAAGTACTGATGAAACTGAGGGTGCCCTCCTACCTCAAAGTATTGAGGCACTGAGGATGCCCTCCTAACTCTCCACTCCAAGGTATTAAGGAACTGAGGATGCCCTCTTACCTCTCCACGCTAAGGTATCAAGGCACTGAGGATGCCCTCCTACCCCAAAGTATTGAGGCACTGAGGATGCCCTCCTAACTCTCTACTCCAAGGTATTAAGGAACTGAGGATGCCCTCCTACCTCTCCACGCTAAGGTATCAAGGCACTGAGGATGCCCTCCTACCCCAAAGTATTGAGGCACTGAGGGTGCCCTCCTACCTCAAAGTATTGAGGCACTGAGGGTGCCCTCCTACCTCAAAGTATTGAGGCACTGAGAATGCCCTCCTAACTCTCTACTCCAAGGTATTAAGGAACTGAGGATGCCCTCCTACCTCTCCACGCTAAGGTATCAAGGCACTGAGGATGCCCTCCTACCCCAAAGTATTGAGGCACTGAGGATGCCCTCCTAACTCTCTACTCCAAGGTATTAAGGAACTGAGGATGCCCTCCTACCTCTCCACGCTAAGGTATCAAGGCACTGAGGATGCCCTCCTACCCCAAAGTATTAAGAAACTGAGGGTGCCCACCTACCCCAAAGTATTGAGGCACTGAGGATGCCCTCCTAACTCTCCACTCCAAGGTATTAAGGAACTGAGGATGCCCTCCTACCTCTCCACGCTAAGGTATCAAGGCACTGAGGATGCCCTCCTACCCCAAAGTATTGAGAAACTGAGGGTGCCCTCCTACCTCAAAGTATTGAGGCACTGAGGATGCCCTCCTAACTCTCTACTCCAAGGTATTAAGGAACTGAGGATGCCCTCCTACCTCTCCATGCTAATGTATCGAGGCACTGAGGATGCCCTCCTACCCCAAAGTATTGAGAAACTGAGGGTGCCCACCTACCCCAAAGTATTGAGGCACTGAGGATGCCCTCCTAACTCTCCACTCCAAGGTATTAAGGAACTGAGGATGCCCTCCTACCTCTCCACGCTAAGGTATCAAGGCACTGAGGATGCCCTCCTACCCCAAAGTATTGAGAAACTGAGGGTGCCCTCCTACCTCAAAGTATTGAGGCACTGAGGATGCCCTCCTAACTCTCCACTCCAAGGTAATAAGGAACTGAGGATGCCCTCCTACCTCTCCACGCTAAGGTATCAAGGCACTGAGGATGCCCTCCTACCCCAAAGTATTGAGGCACTGAGGATGCCCTCCTAACTCTCTACTCCAAGATATTAAGGAACTGAGGATGCCCTCCTACCTCTCCACGTTAAAGTATCGAGGCACTGAGAATGCCCTCCTAACTCTTCACTCCAAGGCATTAAGGAACTGAGGATGCCCTCCTACCTCTCCACGCTAAGGTATCGAGGCACTGAGAATGCCCTCCTACCCCTCTACCCCAAAGTATTGAGAAACTGAGGGTGCCCACCTACCCCAAAGTATTGAGGCACTGAGGATGCCCTCCTAACTCTCCACTCCAAGGTATTAAGGAACTGAGGATGCCCTCCTACCTCTCCACGCTAAGCTATCAAGGCACTGAGGATGCCCTCCTACCCCTTTACCCCAAAGTATTGAGAAACTGAGGGTGCCCTCCTACCTCAAAGTATTGAGGCACTGAGGATGCCCTCCTAACTCTCTACTCCAAGGTATTAAGGAACTGAGGATGCCCTCCTACCTCTCCACGCTAATGTATCGAGGCACTGAGGATGCCCTCCTACCCCTCTACCCCAAAGTATTGAGAAACTGAGGGTGCCCACCTACCCCAAAGTATTGAGGCACTGAGGATGCCCTCCTAACTCTCCACTCCAAGGTATTAAGGAACTGAGGATGCCCTCCTACCTCTCCACGCTAAGGTATCAAGGCACTGAGGATGCCCTCCTACCCCAAAGTATTGAGAAACTGAGGGTGCCCTCCTACCTCAAAGTATTGAGGCACTGAGGATGCCCTCCTAACTCTCCACTCCAAGGTATTAAGGAACTGAGGATGCCCTCCTACCTCTCCACGCTAAGGTATCAAGGCACTGAGGATGCCCTCCTACCCCAAAGTATTGAGGCACTGAGGGTGCCCTCCTACCTCAAAGTATTGAGGCACTGAGGGTGCCCTCCTACCTCAAAGTATTGAGGCACTGATAATGCCCTCCTAACTCTCTACTCCAAGGTATTAAGGAACTGAGGATGCCCTCCTACCTCTCCACGCTAAGGTATCAAGGCACTGAGGATGCCCTCCTACCCCAAAGTATTGAGGCATTGAGGATGCCCTCCTAACTCTCTACTCCAAGGTATTAAGGAACTGAGGATGCCCTCCTACCTCTCCACGCTAAGGTATCAAGGCACTGAGGATGCCCTCCTACCCCAAAGTATTGAGGCACTGAGGGTGCCCTCCTACCTCAAAGTATTGAGGCACTGAGAATGCCCTCCTAACTCTCCACTCCAAGGTATTAAGGAACTGAGGATGCCCTCCTACCTCTCCACGCTAAGGTATCAAGGCACTGAGGATGCCCTCCTACCCCAAAGTATTAAGAAACTGAGGGTGCCCACCTACCCCAAAGTATTGAGGCACTGAGGATGCCCTCCTAACTCTCCACTCCAAGGTATTAAGGAACTGAGGATGCCCTCCTACCTCTCCACGCTAAGGTATCAAGGCACTAAGGATGCCCTCCTACCCCAAAGTATTGAGAAACTGAGGGTGCCCTCCTACCTCAAAGTATTGAGGCACTGAGGATGCCCTCCTAACTCTCTACTCCAAGGTATTAAGGAACTTAGGATACCCTCCTACCTCTCCACGCTAATGTATCGAGGCACTGAGGATGCCCTCCTACCCCTCTACCCCAAAGTATTGAGAAACTGAGGGTGCCCACCTACCCCAAAGTATTGAGGCACTGAGGATGCCCTCCTAACTCTCCACTCCAAGGTATTAAGGAACTGAGGATGCCCTCCTACCTCTCCACGCTAAGGTATCAAGGCACTGAGGATGCCCTCCTACCCCAAAGTATTGAGAAACTGAGGGTGCCCTCCTACCTCAAAGTATTGAGGCACTGAGGATGCCCTCCTAACTCTCCACTCCAAGGTATTAAGGAACTGAGGATGCCCTCCTACCTCTCCACGCTAAGGTATCAAGGCACTGAGGATGCCCTCCTACCCCAAAGTATTGAGAAACTGAGGGTGCCCTCCTACCCCAAAGTATTGAGGCACTGAGGATGCCCTCCTAACTCTCCATTCCAAGGTATTAAGGAACTGAGGATGCCCTCCTACCTCTCCACGCTAAGGTATCAAGGCACTGAGGATGCCCTCCTACCCCAAAGTATTGAGAAACTGAGGGTGCCCTCCTACCTCAAAGTATTGAGGCACTGAGGGTGCCCTCCTACCTCAAAGTATTGAGGCACTGAGAATGCCCTCCTAACTCTCTACTCCAAGGTATTAAGGAACTGAGGATGCCCTCCTACCTCTCCACGCTAAGGTATCAAGGCACTGAGGATGCCCTCCTACCCCAAAGTATTGAGGCACTGAGGATGCCCTCCTAACTCTCTACTCCAAGGTATTAAGGAACTGAGGATGCCCTCCTACCTCTCCACGCTAATGTATCAAGGCACTGAGGATGCCCTCCTACCCCAAAGTATTGAGAAACTGAGGGTGCCCTCCTACCTCAAAGTATTGAGGCACTGAGGATGCCCTCCTAACTCTCCACTCCAAGGTATTAAGGAACTGAGGATGCCCTCCTACCTCTCCACGCTAAGGTATCAAGGCACTGAGGATGCCCTCCTACCCCAAAGTATTGAGGCACTGAGGATGCCCTCCTAACTCTCTACTCCAAGGTATTAAGGAACTGAGGATGCCCTCCTACCTCTCCACGATAAGGTATCAAGGCACTGAGGATGCCCTCCTACCCCAAAGTATTGAGGCACTGAGGGTGCCCTCCTACCTCAAAGTATTGAGGCACTGAGGGTGCCCTCCTACCTCAAAGTATTGAGGCACTGAGAATGCCCTCCTAACTCTCTACTCCGAGGTATTAAGGAACTGAGGATGCCCTCCTACCTCTCCACGCTAAGGTATCAAGGCACTGAGGATGCCCTCCTACCCCAAAGTATTGAGGCACTGAGGATGCCCTCCTAACTCTCTACTCCAAGGTATTAAGGAACTGAGCATGCCCTCCTACCTCTCCACGCTAAGGTATCAAGGCACTGAGGATGCCCTCCTACCCCAAAGTATTGAGGCACTGAGGGTGCCCTCCTACCTCAAAGTATTGAGGCACTGAGAATGCCCTCCTAACTCTCCACTCCAAGGTATTAAGGAACTGAGGATGCCCTCCTACCTCTCCACGCTAAGGTATCAAGGCACTGAGGATGCCCTCCTACCTCAAAGTATTAGGAAACTGAGGGTGCCCACCTACCCCAAAGTATTGAGGCACTGAGGATGCCCTCCTAACTCTCCACTCCAAGGTATTAAGGAACTGAGGATGCCCTCCTACCTCTCCACGCTAAGGTATCAAGGCACTGAGGATGCCCTCCTACCCCAAAGTATTGAGAAACTGAGGGTGCCCTCCTACCTCAAAGTATTGAGGCACTGAGGATGCCCTCCTAACTCTCTACTCCAAGGTATTAAGGAACTGAGGATGCCCTCCTACCTCTCCACGCTAATGTATCGAGGCACTGAGGATGCCCTCCTACCCCTCTACCCCAAAGTATTGAGAAACTGAGGGTGCCCACCTACCCCAAAGTATTGAGGCACTGAGGATGCCCTCCTAACTCTCCACTCCAAGGTATTAAGGAACTGAGGATGCCCTCCTACCTCTCCACGCTAAGGTATCAAGGCACTGAGTATGCCCTCCTACCCCAAAGTATTGAGAAACTGAGGGTGCCCTCCTACCTCAAAGTATTGAGGCACTGAGGATGCCCTCCTAACTCTCCACTCCAAGGTAATAAGGAACTGAGGATGCCCTCCTACCTCTCCACGCTAAGGTATCAAGGCACTGAGGATGCCCTCCTACCCCAAAGTATTGAGGCACTGAGGATGCCCTCCTAACTCTCTACTCCAAGGTATTAAGGAACTGAGGATGCCCTCCTACCTCTCCACGTTAAAGTATCGAGGCACTGAGAATGCCCTCCTAACTCTTCACTCCAAGGCATTAAGGAACTGAGGATGCCCTCCTACCTCTCCACGCTAAGGTATCGAGGCACTGAGAATGCCCTCCTACCCCTCTACCCCAAAGTATTGAGAAACTGAGGGTGCCCACCTACCCCAAAGTATTGAGGCACTGAGGATGCCCTCCTAACTCTCCACTCCAAGGTATTAAGGAACTGAGGATGCCCTCCTACCTCTCCACGCTAAGGTATCAAGGCACTGAGGATGCCCTCCTACCCCTCTACCCCAAAGTATTGAGAAACTGAGGGTGCCCTCCTACCTCAAAGTATTGAGGCACTGAGGATGCCCTCCTAACTCTCTACTCCAAGGTATTAAGGAACTGAGGATGCCCTCCTACCTCTCCACGCTAATGTATCGAGGCACTGAGGATGCCCTCCTACCCCTCTACCCCAAAGTATTGAGAAACTGAGGGTGCCCACCTACCCCAAAGTATTGAGGCACTGAGGATGCCCTCCTAACTCTCCACTCCAAGGTATTAAGGAACTGAGGATGCCCTCCTACCTCTCCACGCTAAGGTATCAAGGCACTGAGGATGCCCTCCTACCCCAAAGTATTGAGAAACTGAGGGTGCCCTCCTACCTCAAAGTATTGAGGCACTGAGAATGCCCTCCTAACTCTCTACTCCAAGGTATTAAGGAACTGAGGATGCCCTCCTACCTCTCCACGCTAAGGTATCAAGGCACTGAGGATGCCCTCCTACCCCAAAATATTGAGGCACTGAGGATGCCCTCCTAACTTTCTACTCCAAGGTATTAAGGAACTGAGCATGCCCTCCTACCTCTCCACGCTAAGGTATCAAGGCACTGAGGATGCCCTCCTACCCCAAAGTATTGAGGCACTGAGGGTGCCCTCCTACCTCAAAGTATTGAGGCACTGAGAATGCCCTCCTAACTCTCCACTCCAAGGTATTAAGGAACTGAGGATGCCCTCCTACCTCTCCACGCTAAGGTATCAAGGCACTGAGGATGCCCTCCTACCCCAAAGTATTAAGAAACTGAGGGTGCCCACCTACCCCAAAGTATTGAGGCACTGAGGATGCCCTCCTAACTCTCCACTCCAAGGTATTAAGAAACTGAGGATGCCCTCCTACCTCTCCACGTTAAAGTATCGAGGCACTGAGAATGCCCTCCTAACTCTTCACTCCAAGGCATTAAGGAACTGAGGATGCCCTCCTACCTCTCCACGCTAAGGTATCGAGGCACTGAGAATGCCCTCCTACCCCTCTACCCCAAAGTATTGAGAAACTGAGGGTGCCCACCTACCCCAAAGTATTGAGGCACTGAGGATGCCCTCCTAACTCTCCACTCCAAGGTATTAAGAAACTGAGGATGTCCTCCTACCTCTCCACGCTAAGGTATCAAGGCACTGAGGATGCCCTCCTACCCCTCTACCCCAAAGTATTGAGAAACTAAGGGTGCTCTCCTACCTCAAAGTATTGAGGCACTGAGGATGCCCTCCTAACTCTCTACTCCAAGGTATTAAGGAACTGAGGATGCCCTCCTACCTCTCCACGCTAATGTATCGAGGCACTGAGGATGCCCTCCTACCCCTCTACCCCAAAGTATTGAGAAACTGAGGGTGCCCACCTACCCCAAAGTATTGAGGCACTGAGGATGCCCTCCTAACTCTCCACTCCAAGGTATTAAGGAACTGAGGATGCCCTCCTACCTCTCCACGCTAAGGTATCAAGGCACTGAGGATGCCCTCCTACCCCAAAGTATTGAGAAACTGAGGGTGCCCTCCTACCTCAAAGTATTGAGGCACTGAGGATGTCCTCCTAACTCTCCACTCCAAGGTATTAAGGAACTGAGGATGCCCTCCTACCTCTCCACGCTAAGGTATCAAGGCACTGAGGATGCCCTCCTACCCCAAAGTATTGAGGCACTGAGGATGCCCTCCTAACTCTCTACTCCAAGGTATTAAGGAACTGAGGATGCCCTCCTACCTCTCCACGCTAAGGTATCAAGGCACTGAGGATGCCCTCCTACCCCAAAGTATTGAGGCACTGAGGATGCCCTCCTAACTCTCTACTCCAAGGTATTAAGGAACTGAGGATGCCCTCCTACCTCTCCACGCTAATGTATCAAGGCACTGAGGATGCCCTCCTACCCCAAAGTATTGAGAAACTGAGGGTGCCCTCCTACCTCAAAGTATTGAGGCACTGAGGATGCCCTCCTAACTCTCCACTCCAAGGTATTAAGGAACTGAGGATGCCCTCCTACCTCTCCACGCTAAGGTATCAAGGCACTGAGGATGCCCTCCTACCCCAAAGTATTGAGGCACTGAGGATGCCCTCCTAACTCTCTACTCCAAGGTATTAAGGAACTGAGGATGCCCTCCTACCTCTCCACGCTAAGGTATCAAGGCACTGAGGATGCCCTCCTACCCCAAAGTATTGAGGCACTGAGGGTGCCCTCCTACCTCAAAGTATTGAGGCACTGAGGGTGCCCTCCTACCTCAAAGTATTGAGGCACTGAGAATGCCCTCCTAACTCTCTACTCCGAGGTATTAAGGAACTGAGGATGCCCTCCTACCTCTCCACGCTAAGGTATCAAGGCACTGAGGATGCCCTCCTACCCCAAAGTATTGAGGCACTGAGGATGCCCTCCTAACTCTCTACTCCAAGGTATTAAGGAACTGAGCATGCCCTCCTACCTCTCCACGCTAAGGTATCAAGGCACTGAGGATGCCCTCCTACCCCAAAGTATTGAGGCACTGAGGGTGCCCTCCTACCTCAAAGTATTGAGGCACTGAGAATGCCCTCCTAACTCTCCACTCCAAGGTATTAAGGAACTGAGGATGCCCTCCTACCTCTCCACGCTAAGGTATCAAGGCACTGAGGATGCCCTCCTACCTCAAAGTATTAAGAAACTGAGGGTGCCCACCTACCCCAAAGTATTGAGGCACTGAGGATGCCCTCCTAACTCTCCACTCCAAGGTATTAAGGAACTGAGGATGCCCTCCTACCTCTCCACGCTAAGGTATCAAGGCACTGAGGATGCCCTCCTACCCCAAAGTATTGAGAAACTGAGGGTGCCCTCCTACCTCAAAGTATTGAGGCACTGAGGATGCCCTCCTAACTCTCTACTCCAAGGTATTAAGGAACTGAGGATGCCCTCCTACCTCTCCACGCTAATGTATCGAGGCACTGAGGATGCCCTCCTACCCCTCTACCCCAAAGTATTGAGAAACTGAGGGTGCCCACCTACCCCAAAGTATTGAGGCACTGAGGATGCCCTCCTAACTCTCCACTCCAAGGTATTAAGGAACTGAGGATGCCCTCCTACCTCTCCACGCTAAGGTATCAAGGCACTGAGGATGCCCTCCTACCCCAAAGTATTGAGAAACTGAGGGTGCCCTCCTACCTCAAAGTATTGAGGCACTGAGGATGCCCTCCTAACTCTCCACTCCAAGGTAATAAGGAACTGAGGATGCCCTCCTACCTCTCCACGCTAAGGTATCAAGGCACTGAGGATGCCCTCCTACCCCAAAGTATTGAGGCACTGAGGATGCCCTCCTAACTCTCTACTCCAAGGTATTAAGGAACTGAGGATGCCCTCCTACCTCTCCACGTTAAAGTATCGAGGCACTGAGAATGCCCTCCTAACTCTTCACTCCAAGGCATTAAGGAACTGAGGATGCCCTCCTACCTCTCCACGCTAAGGTATCGAGGCACTGAGAATGCCCTCCTACCCCTCTACCCCAAAGTATTGAGAAACTGAGGGTGCCCACCTACCCCAAAGTATTGAGGCACTGAGGATGCCCTCCTAACTCTCCACTCCAAGGTATTAAGGAACTGAGGATGCCCTCCTACCTCTCCACGCTAAGGTATCAAGGCACTGAGGATGCCCTCCTACCCCTCTACCCCAAAGTATTGAGAAACTGAGGGTGCCCTCCTACCTCAAAGTATTGAGGCACTGAGGATGCCCTCCTAACTCTCTACTCCAAGGTATTAAGGAACTGAGGATGCCCTCCTACCTCTCCACGCTAATGTATCGGGGCACTGAGGATGCCCTCCTACCCCTCTACCCCAAAGTATTGAGAAACTGAGGGTGCCCACCTACCCCAAAGTATTGAGGCACTGAGGATGCCCTCCTAACTCTCCACTCCAAGGTATTAAGGAACTGAGGATGCCCTCCTACCTCTCCACGCTAAGGTATCAAGGCACTGAGGATGCCCTCCTACCCCAAAGTATTGAGAAACTGAGGGTGCCCTCCTACCTCAAAGTATTGAGGCACTGAGAATGCCCTCCTAACTCTCTACTCCAAGGTATTAAGGAACTGAGGATGCCCTCCTACCTCTCCACGCTAAGGTATCAAGGCACTGAGGATGCCCTCCTACCCCAAAATATTGAGGCACTGAGGATGCCCTCCTAACTCTCTACTCCAAGGTATTAAGGAACTGAGCATGCCCTCCTACCTCTCCACGCTAAGGTATCAAGGCACTGAGGATGCCCTCCTACCCCAAAGTATTGAGGCACTGAGGGTGCCCTCCTACCTCAAAGTATTGAGGCACTGAGAATGCCCTCCTAACTCTCCACTCCAAGGTATTAAGGAACTGAGGATGCCCTCCTACCTCTCCACGCTAAGGTATCAAGGCACTGAGGATGCCCTCCTACCCCAAAGTATTAAGAAACTGAGGGTGCCCACCTACCCCAAAGTATTGAGGCACTGAGGATGCCCTCCTAACTCTCCACTCCAAGGTATTAAGAAACTGAGGATGCCCTCCTACCTCTCCACGTTAAAGTATCGAGGCACTGAGAATGCCCTCCTAACTCTTCACTCCAAGGCATTAACGAACTGAGGATGCCCTCCTACCTCTCCACGCTAAGGTATCGAGGCACTGAGAATGCCCTCCTACCCCTCTACCCCAAAGTATTGAGAAACTGAGGGTGCCCACCTACCCCAAAGTATTGAGGCACTGAGGATGCCCTCCTAACTCTCCACTCCAAGGTATTAAGAAACTGAGGATGCCCTCCTACCTCTCCACGCTAAGGTATCAAGGCACTGAGGATGCCCTCCTACCCCTCTACCCCAAAGTATTGAGAAACTAAGGGTGCTCTCCTACCTCAAAGTATTGAGGCACTGAGGATGCCCTCCTAACTCTCTACTCCAAGGTATTAAGGAACTGAGGATGCCCTCCTACCTCTCCACGCTAATGTATCGAGGCACTGAGGATGCCCTCCTACCCCTCTACCCCAAAGTATTGAGAAACTGAGGGTGCCCACCTACCCCAAAGTATTGAGGCACTGAGGATGCCCTCCTAACTCTCCACTCCAAGGTATTAAGGAACTGAGGATGCCCTCCTACCTCTCCACGCTAAGGTATCAAGGCACTGAGGATGCCCTCCTACCCCAAAGTATTGAGAAACTGAGGGTGCCCTCCTACCTCAAAGTATTGAGGCACTGAGGATGCCCTCCTAACTCTCCACTCCAAGGTATTAAGGAACTGAGGATGCCCTCCTACCTCTCCACGCTAAGGTATCAAGGCACTGAGGATGCCCTCCTACCCCAAAGTATTGAGGCACTGAGGATGCCCTCCTAACTCTCTACTCCAAGGTATTAAGGAACTGAGGATGCCCTCCTACCTCTCCACGCTAAGGTATCAAGGCACTGAGGATGCCCTCCTACCCCAAAGTATTGAGGCACTGAGGGTGCCCTCCTACCTCAAAGTATTGAGGCACTGAGGGTGCCCTCCTACCTCAAAGTATTGAGGCACTGAGAATGCCCTCCTAACTCTCTACTCCAAGGTATTAAGGAACTGAGGATGCCCTCCTACCTCTCCACGCTAAGGTATCAAGGCACTGAGGATGCCCTCCTACCCCAAAGTATTGAGGCACTGAGGGTGCCCTCCTACCTCAAAGTATTGAGGCACTGAGGATGCCCTCCTAACTCTCCACTCCAAGGTATTAAGGAACTGAGGATGCCCTCCTACCTCTCCACGCTAAGGTATCAAGGCACTGAGGATGCCCTCCTACCCCAAAGTATTAAGAAACTGAGGGTGCCCACCTACCCCAAAGTATTGAGGCACTGAGGATGCCCTCCTAACTCTCCACTCCAAGGTATTAAGGAACTGAGGATGCCCTCCTACCTCTCCACGCTAAGGTATCAAGGCACTGAGGATGCCCTCCTACCCCAAAGTATTGAGAAACTGAGGGTGCCCTCCTACCTCAAAGTATTGAGGCACTGAGGATGCCCTCCTAACTCTCCACTCCAAGGTAATAAGGAACTGAGGATGCCTTCCTACCTCTCCACGCTAAGGTATCAAGGCACTGAGGATGCCCTCCTACCCCAAAGTATTGAGGCACTGAGGATGCCCTCCTAACTCTCTACTCCAAGGTATTAAGGAACTGAGGATGCCCTCCTACCTCTCCACGTTAAAGTATCGAGGCACTGAGAATGCCCTCCTAACTCTTCACTCCAAGGCATTAAGGAACTGAGGATGCCCTCCTACCTCTCCACGCTAAGGTATCGAGGCACTGAGAATGCCCTCCTACCCCTCTACCCCAAAGTATTGAGAAACTGAGGGTGCCCACCTACCCCAAAGTATTGAGGCACTGAGGATGCCCTCCTAACTCTCCACTCCAAGGTATTAAGGAACTGAGGATGCCCTCCTACCTCTCCACGCTAATGTATCAAGGCACTGAGGATGCCCTCCTACCCCTCTACCCCAAAGTATTGAGAAACTGAGGGTGCCCTCCTACCTCAAAGTATTGAGGCACTGAGGATGCCCTCCTAACTCTCTACTCCAAGGTATTAAGGAACTGAGGATGCCCTCCTACCTCTCCACGCTAATGTATCGAGGCACTGAGGATGCCCTCCTACCCCTCTACTCCAAAGTATTGAGAAACTGAGGGTGCCCACCTACCCCAAAGTATTGAGGCACTGAGGATGCCCTCCTAACTCTCCACTCCAAGGTATTATGGAACTGAGGATGCCCTCCTACCTCTCCACGCTAAGGTATCAAGGCACTGAGGATGCCCTCCTACCATAAAGTATTGAGAAACTGAGGGTGCCCTCCTACCTCAAAGTATTGAGGCACTGAGGATGCCCTCCTAACTCTCCACTCCAAGGTATTAAGGAACTGAGGATGCCCTCCTACCTCTCCACGCTAAGGTATCAAGGCACTGAGGATGCCCTCCTACCCCAAAGTATTGAGGCACTGAGGATGCCCTCCTAACTCTCTTCTCCAAGGTATTAAGGAACTGAGGATGCCCTCCTACCTCTCCACGCTAAGGTATCAAGGCACTGAGGATGCCCTCCTACCCCAAAGTATTGAGGCACTGAGGGTGCCCTCCTACCTCAAAGTATTGAGGCACTGAGGGTGCCCTCCTACCTCAAAGTATTGAGGCACTGAGAATGCCCTCCTAACTCTCTACTCCAAGGTATTAAGGAACTGAGGATGCCCTCCTACCTCTCCACGCTAAGGTATCAAGGCACTGAGGATGCCCTCCTACCCCAAAGTATTGAGGCACTGAGGATGCCCTCCTAACTCTCTACTCCAAGGTATTAAGGAACTGAGGATGCCCTCCTACCTCTCCACGCTAAGGTATCAAGGCACTGAGGATGCCCTCCTACCCCAAAGTATTGAGGCACTGAGGGTGCCCTCCTACCTCAAAGTATTGAGGCACTGAGAATGCCCTCCTAACTCTCCACTCCAAGGTATTAAGGAACTGAGGATGCCCTCCTACCTCTCCACGCTAAGGTATCAAGGCACTGAGGATGCCCTCCTACCCCAAAGTATTAAGAAACTGAGGGTGCCCACCTACCCCAAAGTATTGAGGCACTGAGGATGCCCTCCTAACTCTCCACTCCAAGGTATTAAGGAACTGAGGATGCCCTCCTACCTCTCCACGCTAAGGTATCAAGGCACTAAGGATGCCCTTCTACCCCAAAGTATTGAGAAACTGAGGGTGCCCTCCTACCTCAAAGTATTGAGGCACTGAGGATGCCCTCCTAACTCTCTACTCCAAGGTATTAAGGAACTGAGGATGCCCTCCTACCTCTCCACGCTAATGTATCGAGGCACTGAGGATGCCCTCCTACCCCTCTACCCCAAAGTATTGAGAAACTGAGGGTGCCCACCTACCCCAAAGTATTGAGGCACTGAGGATGCCCTCCTAACTCTCCACTCCAAGGTATTAAGGAACTGAGGATGCCCTCCTACCTCTCCACGCTAAGGTATCAAGGCACTGAGGATGCCCTCCTACCCCAAAGTATTGAGAAACTGAGGGTGCCCTCCTACTCCAAGGTATTAAGGAACTGAGGATGCCCTCCTACCTCTCCACGTTAAAGTATCGAGGCACTGAGAATGCCCTCCTAACTCTTCACTCCAAGGCATTAAGGAACTGAGGATGCCCTCCTACCTCTCCACGCTAAGGTATCGAGGCACTGAGAATGCCCTCCTACCCCTCTACCCCAAAGTATTGAGAAACTGAGGGTGCCCACCTACCCCAAAGTATTGAGGCACTGAGGATGCCCTCCTAACTCTCCACTCCAAGGTATTAAGGAACTGAGGATGCCCTCCTACCTCTCCACGCTAATGTATCAAGGCACTGAGGATGCCCTCCTACCCCTCTACCCCAAAGTATTGAGAAACTGAGGGTGCCCTCCTACCTCAAAGTATTGAGGCACTGAGGATGCCCTCCTAACTCTCTACTCCAAGGTATTAAGGAACTGAGGATGCCCTCCTACCTCTCCACGCTAATGTATCGAGGCACTGAGGATGCCCTCCTACCATAAAGTATTGAGAAACTGAGGGTGCCCTCCTAACTCTCTACTCCAAGGTATTAAGGAACTGAGGATGCCCTCCTACCTCTCCACGTTAAAGTATCGAGGCACTGAGAATGCCCTCCTACCCCTCTACCCCAAAGTATTAAGAAACTGAGGGTGCCCACCTACCCCAAAGTATTGAGGCACTGAGGATGCCCTCCTAACTCTCCACTCCAAGGTATTAAGGAACTGAGGATGCCCTCCTACCTCTCCACGCTAAGGTATCAAGGCACTGAGGATGCCCTCCTACCCCAAAGTATTGAGAAACTGAGGGTGCCCTCCTACCTCAAAGTATTGAGGCACTGAGGATGCCCTCCTAACTCTCCACTCCAAGGTAATAAGGAACTGAGGATGCCCTCCTACCTCTCCACGCTAAGGTATCAAGGCACTGAGGATGCCTTCCTACCCCAAAGTATTGAGGCACTGAGGATGCCCTCCTAACTCTCTACTCCAAGGTATTAAGGAACTGAGGATGCCCTCCTACCTCTCCACGTTAAAGTATCGAGGCACTGAGAATGCCCTCCTAACTCTTCACTCCAAGGCATTAAGGAACTGAGGATGCCCTCCTACCTCTCCACGCTAAGGTATCGAGGCACTGAGAATGCCCTCCTACCCCTCTACCCCAAAGTATTGAGAAACTGAGGGTGCCCACCTACCCCAAAGTATTGAGGCACTGAGGATGCCCTCCTAACTCTCCACTCCAAGGTATTAAGGAACTGAGGATGCCCTCCTACCTCTCCACGCTAAGGTATCAAGGCACTGAGGATGCCCTCCTACCCCTCTACCCCAAAGTATTGAGAAACTGAGGGTGCCCTCCTACCTCAAAGTATTGAGGCACTGAGGATGCCCTCCTAACTCTCTACTCCAAGGTATTAAGGAACTGAGGATGCCCTCCTACCTCTCCACGCTAATGTATCGAGGCACTGAGGATGCCCTCTTACCCCTCTACCCCAAAGTATTGAGAAACTGAGGGTGCCCACCTACCCCAAAGTATTGAGGCACTGAGGATGCCCTCCTAACTCTCCACTCCAAGGTATTAAGGAACTGAGGATGCCCTCCTACCTCTCCACGCTAAGGTATCAAGGCACTGAGGATGCCCTCCTACCCCAAAGTATTGAGAAACTGAGGGTGCCCTCCTACCTCAAAGTATTGAGGCACTGAGGATGCCCTCCTAACTCTCCACTCCAAGGTATTAAGGAACTGAGGATGCCCTCCTACCTCTCCACGCTAAGGTATCAAGGCACTGAGGATGCCCTCCTACCCCAAAGTATTGAGGCACTGAGGATGCCCTCCTAACTCTCTACTCCAAGGTATTAAGGAACTGAGGATGCCCTCCTACCTCTCCACGCTAAGGTATCAAGGCACTGAGGATGCCCTCCTACCCCAAAGTATTGAGGCACTGAGGGTGCCCTCCTACCTCAAAGTATTGAGGCACTGAGGGTGCCCTCCTACCTCAAAGTATTGAGGCACTGAGAATGCCCTCCTAACTCTCTACTCCAAGGTATTAAGGAACTGAGGATGCCCTCCTACCTCTCCACGCTAAGGTATCAAGGCACTGAGGATGCCCTCCTACCCCAAAGTATTGAGGCACTGAGGATGCCCTCCTAACTCTCTACTCCAAGGTATTAAGGAACTGAGCATGCCCTCCTACCTCTCCACGCTAAGGTATCAAGGCACTGAGGATGCCCTCCTACCCCAAAGTATTGAGGCACTGAGGGTGCCCTCCTACCTCAAAGTATTGAGGCACTGAGAATGCCCTCCTAACTCTCCACTCCAAGGTATTAAGGAACTGAGGATGCCCTCCTACCTCTCCACGCTAAGGTATCAAGGCACTGAGGATGCCCTCCTACCCCAAAGTATTAAGAAACTGAGGGTGCCCACCTACCCCAAAGTATTGAGGCACTGAGGATGCCCTCCTAACTCTCCACTCCAAGGTATTAAGGAACTGAGGATGCCCTCCTACCTCTCCACGCTAAGGTATCAAGGCACTGAGGATGCCCTCCTACCCCAAAGTATTGAGAAACTGAGGGTGCCCTCCTACCTCAAAGTATTGAGGCACTGAGGATGCCCTCCTAACTCTCTACTCCAAGGTATTAAGGAACTGAGGATGCCCTCCTACCTCTCCACGCTAATGTATCGAGGCACTGAGGATGCCCTCCTACCCCTCTACCCCAAAGTATTGAGAAACTGAGGGTGCCCACCTACCCCAAAGTATTGAGGCACTGAGGATGCCCTCCTAACTCTCCACTCCAAGGTATTAAGGAACTGAGGATGCCCTCCTACCTCTCCACGCTAAGGTATCAAGGCACTGAGGATGCCCTCCTACCCCAAAGTATTGAGAAACTGAGGGTGCCCTCCTACCTCAAAGTATTGAGGCACTGAGGATGCCCTCCTAACTCTCCACTCCAAGGTAATAAGGAACTGAGGATGCCCTCCTACCTCTCCACGCTAAGGTATCAAGGCACTGAGGATGCCCTCCTACCCCAAAGTATTGAGGCACTGAGGATGCCCTCCTAACTCTCTACTCCAAGGTATTAAGGAACTGAGGATGCCCTCCTACCTCTCCACGTTAAAGTATCGAGGCACTGAGAATGCCCTCCTAACTCTTCACTCCAAGGCATTAAGGAACTGAGGATGCCCTCCTACCTCTCCACGCTAAGGTATCGAGGCACTGAGAATGCCCTCCTACCCCTCTACCCCAAAGTATTGAGAAACTGAGGGTGCCCACCTACCCCAAAGTATTGAGGCACTGAGGATGCCCTCCTAACTCTCCACTCCAAGGTATTAAGGAACTGAGGATGCCCTCCTACCTCTCCACGCTAAGGTATCAAGGCACTGAGGATGCCCTCCTACCCCAAAGTATTGAGAAACTGAGGGTGCCCTCCTACCTCAAAGTATTGAGGCACTGAGGATGCCCTCCTAACTCTCCACTTCAAGGTAATAAGGAACTGAGGATGCCCTCCTACCTCTCCACGCTAAGGTATCAAGGCACTGAGGATGCCCTCCTACCCCAAAGTATTGAGGCACTGAGGATGCCCTCCTAACTCTCTACTCCAAGGTATTAAGGAACTGAGGATGCCCTCCTACCTCTCCACGTTAAAGTATCGAGGCACTGAGAATGCCCTCCTAACTCTTCACTCCAAGGCATTAAGGAACTGAGGATGCCCTCCTACCTCTCCACGCTAAGGTATCGAGGCACTGAGAATGCCCTCCTACCCCTCTACCCCAAAGTATTGAGAAACTGAGGGTGCCCACCTACCCCAAAGTATTGAGGCACTGAGGATGCCCTCCTAACTCTCCACTCCAAGGTATTAAGGAACTGAGGATGCCCTCCTACCTCTCCACGCTAAGGTATCAAGGCACTGAGGATGCCCTCCTACCCCTCTACCCCAAAGTATTGAGAAACTGAGGGTGCCCTCCTACCTCAAAGTATTGAGGCACTGAGGATGCCCTCCTAACTCTCTACTCCAAGGTATTAAGGAACTGAGGATGCCCTCCTACCTCTCCACGCTAATGTATCGAGGCACTGAGGATGCCCTCCTACCCCTCTACCCCAAAGTATTGAGAAACTGAGGGTGCCCACCTACCCCAAAGTATTGAGGCACTGAGGATGCCCTCCTAACTCTCCACTCCAAGGTATTAAGGAACTGAAGATGCCCTCCTACCTCTCCACGCTAAGGTATCAAGGCACTGAGGATGCCCTCCTACCCCAAAGTATTGAGAAACTGAGGGTGCCCTCCTACCTCAAAGTATTGAGGCACTGAGGATGCCCTCCTAACTCTCCACTCCAATGTATTAAGGAACTGAGGATGCCCTCCTACCTCTCCACGCTAAGGTATCAAGGCACTGAGGATGCCCTCCTACCCCAAAGTATTGAGGCACTGAGGATGCCCTCCTAACTCTCTACTCCAAGGTATTAAGGAACTGAGGATGCCCTCCTACCTCTCCACGCTAAGGTATCAAGGCACTGAGGATGCCCTCCTACCCCAAAGTATTGAGGCACTGAGGGTGCCCTCCTACCTCAAAGTATTGAGGCACTGAGGGTGCCCTCCTACCTCAAAGTATTGAGGCACTGAGAATGCCCTCCTAACTCTCTACTCCAAGGTATTAAGGAACTGAGGATGCCCTCCTACCTCTCCACGCTAAGGTATCAAGGCACTGAGGATGCCCTCCTACCCCAAAGTATTGAGGCACTGAGGATGCCCTCCTAACTCTCTACTCCAAGGTATTAAGGAACTGAGCATGCCCTCCTACCTCTCCACGCTAAGGTATCAAGGCACTGAGGATGCCCTCCTACCCCAAAGTATTGAGGCACTGAGGGTGCCCTCCTACCTCAAAGTATTGAGGCACTGAGAATGCCCTCCTAACTCTCCACTCCAAGGTATTAAGGAACTGAGGATGCCCTCCTACCTCTCCACGCTAAGGTATCAAGGCACTGAGGATGCCCTCCTACCCCAAAGTATTAAGAAACTGAGGGTGCCCACCTACCCCAAAGTATTGAGGCACTGAGGATGCCCTCCTAACTCTCCACTCCAAGGTATTAAGGAACTGAGGATGCCCTCCTACCTCTCCACGCTAAGGTATCAAGGCACTGAGGATGCCCTCCTACCCCAAAGTATTGAGAAACTGAGGGTGCCCTCCTACCTCAAAGTATTGAGGCACTGAGGATGCCCTCCTAACTCTCTACTCCAAGGTATTAAGGAACTGAGGATGCCCTCCTACCTCTCCACGCTAATGTATCGAGGCACTGAGGATGCCCTCCTACCCCTCTACCCCAAAGTATTGAGAAACTGAGGGTGCCCACCTACCCCAAAGTATTGAGGCACTGAGGATGCCCTCCTAACTCTCCACTCCAAGGTATTAAGGAACTGAGGATGCCCTCCTACCTCTCCATGCTAAGGTATCAAGGCACTGAGGATGCCCTCCTACCCCAAAGTATTGAGAAACTGAGGGTGCCCTCCTACCTCAAAGTATTGAGGCACTGAGGATGCCCTCCTAACTCTCCACTCCAAGGTATTAAGGAACTGAGGATGCCCTCCTACCTCTCCACGCTAAGGTATTAAGGCACTGAGGATGCCCTCCTACCCCAAAGTATTGAGGCACTGAGGATGCCCTCCTAACTCTCTACTCCAAGGTATTAAGGAACTGAGGATGCCCTCCTACCCCAAAGTATTGAGGCACTGAGGGTGCCCTCCTAACTCTTCACTCCAAGGCATTAAGGAACTGAGGATGCCCTCCTACCTCTCCACGCTAAGGTATCAAGGCACTGAGAATGCCCTCCTACCCCTCTACCCCAAAGTATTGAGAAACTGAGGGTGCCCACCTACCCCAAAGTATTGAGGCACTGAGGATGCCCTCCTAACTCTCCACTCCAAGGTATTAAGGAACTGAGGATGCCCTCCTACCTCTCCACGCTAAGGTATCAAGGCACTGAGGATGCCCTCCTACCCCTCTACCCCAAAGTATTGAGAAACTGAGGGTGCCCTCCTACCTCAAAGTATTGAGGCACTGAGGATGCCCTCCTAACTCTCTACTCCAAGGTATTAAGGAACTGAGGATGCCCTCCTACCTCTCCACGCTAATGTATCGAGGCACTGAGGATGCCCTCCTACCCCTCTACCCCAAAGTATTGAGAAACTGAGGGTGCCCACCTACCCCAAAGTATTGAGGCACTGAGGATGCCCTCCTAACTCTCCACTCCAAGGTATTAAGGAACTGAGGATGCCCTCCTACCTCTCCACGCTAAGGTATCAAGGCACTGAGGATGCCCTCCTACCCCAAAGTATTGAGAAACTGAGGGTGCCCTCCTACCTCAAAGTATTGAGGCACTGAGGATGCCCTCCTAACTCTCCACTCCAAGGTATTAAGGAACTGAGGATGCCCTCCTACCTCTCCACGCTAAGGTATCAAGGCACTGAGGATGCCCTCCTACCCCAAAGTATTGAGGCACTGAGGATGCCCTCCTAACTCTCTACTCCAAGGTATTAAGGAACTGAGGATGCCCTCCTACCTCTCCACGCTAAGGTATCAAGGCACTGAGGATGCCCTCCTACCCCAAAGTATTGAGGCACTGAGGGTGCCCTCCTACCTCAAAGTATTGAGGCACTGAGGGTGCCCTCCTACCTCAAAGTATTGAGGCACTGAGAATGCCCTCCTAACTCTCTACTCCAAGGTATTAAGGAACTGAGGATGCCCTCCTACCTCTCCACGCTAAGGTATCAAGGCACTGAGGATGCCCTCCTACCCCAAAGTATTGAGGCACTGAGGATGCCCTCCTAACTCTCTACTCCAAGGTATTAAGGAACTGAGCATGCCCTCCTACCTCTCCACGCTAAGGTATCAAGGCACTGAGGATGCCCTCCTACCCCAAAGTATTGAGGCACTGAGGGTGCCCTCCTACCTCAAAGTATTGAGGCACTGAGAATGCCCTCCTAACTCCCCACTCCAAGGTATTAAGGAACTGAGGATGCCCTCCTACCTCTCCACGCTAAGGTATCAAGGCACTGAGGATGCCCTCCTACCCCAAAGTATTAAGAAACTGAGGGTGCCCACCTACCCCAAAGTATTGAGGCACTGAGGATGCCCTCCTAACTCTCCACTCCAAGGTATTAAGGAACTGAGGATGCCCTCCTACCTCTCCACGCTAAGGTATCAAGGCACTGAGGATGCCCTCCTACCCCAAAGTATTGAGAAACTGAGGGTGCCCTCCTACCTCAAAGTATTGAGGCACTGAGGATGCCCTCCTAACTCTCTACTCCAAGGTATTAAGGAACTGAGGATGCCCTCCTACCTCTCCACGCTAATGTATCGAGGCACTGAGGATGCCCTCCTACCCCTCTACCCCAAAGTATTGAGAAACTGAGGGTGCCCACCTACCCCAAAGTATTGAGGCACTGAGGATGCCCTCCTAACTCTCCACTCCAAGGTATTAAGGAACTGAGGATGCCCTCCTACCTCTCCATGCTAAGGTATCAAGGCACTGAGGATGCCCTCCTACCCCAAAGTATTGAGAAACTGAGGGTGCCCTCCTACCTCAAAGTATTGAGGCACTGAGGATGCCCTCCTAACTCTCCACTCCAAGGTATTAAGGAACTGAGGATGCCCTCCTACCTCTCCACGCTAAGGTATCAAGGCACTGAGGATGCCCTCCTACCCCAAAGTATTGAGGCACTGAGGATGCCCTCCTAACTCTCTACTCCAAGGTATTAAGGAACTGAGGATGCCCTCCTACCTCTCCACGTTAAAGTATCGAGGCACTGAGAATGCCCTCCTAACTCTTCACTCCAAGGCATTAAGGAACTGAGGATGCCCTCCTACCTCTCCACGCTAAGGTATCGAGGCACTGAGAATGCCCTCCTACCCCTCTACCCCAAAGTATTGAGAAACTGAGGGTGCCCACCTACCCCAAAGTATTGAGGCACTGAGGATGCCCTCCTAACTCTCCACTCCAAGGTATTAAGGAACTGAGGATGCCCTCCTACCTCTCCACGCTAAGGTATCAAGGCACTGAGGATGCCCTCCTACCCCAAAGTATTGAGAAACTGAGGGTGCCCTCCTACCTCAAAGTATTGAGGCACTGAGGATGCCCTCCTAACTCTCCACTTCAAGGTAATAAGGAACTGAGGATGCCCTCCTACCTCTCCACGCTAAGGTATCAAGGCACTGAGGATGCCCTCCTACCCCAAAGTATTGAGGCACTGAGGATGCCCTCCTAACTCTCTACTCCAAGGTATTAAGGAACTGAGGATGCCCTCCTACCTCTCCACGTTAAAGTATCGAGGCACTGAGAATGCCCTCCTAACTCTTCACTCCAAGGCATTAAGGAATTGAGGATGCCCTCCTACCTCTCCACGCTAAGGTATCGAGGCACTGAGAATGCCCTCCTACCCCTCTACCCCAAAGTATTGAGAAACTGAGGGTGCCCACCTACCCCAAAGTATTGAGGCACTGAGGATGCCCTCCTAACTCTCCACTCCAAGGTATTAAGGAACTGAGGATGCCCTCCTACCTCTCCACGCTAAGGTATCAAGGCACTGAGGATGCCCTCCTACCCCTCTACCCCAAAGTATTGAGAAACTGAGGGTGCCCTCCTACCTCAAAGTATTGAGGCACTGAGGATGCCCTCCTAACTCTCTACTCCAAGGTATTAAGGAACTGAGGATGCCCTCCTACCTCTCCACGCTAATGTATCGAGGCACTGAGGATGCCCTCCTACCCCTCTACCCCAAAGTATTGAGAAACTGAGGGTGCCCACCTACCCCAAAGTATTGAGGCACTGAGGATGCCCTCCTAACTCTCCACTCCAAGGTATTAAGGAACTGAAGATGCCCTCCTACCTCTCCACGCTAAGGTATCAAGGCACTGAGGATGCCCTCCTACCCCAAAGTATTGAGAAACTGAGGGTGCCCTCCTACCTCAAAGTATTGAGGCACTGAGGATGCCCTCCTAACTCTCCACTCCAATGTATTAAGGAACTGAGGATGCCCTCCTACCTCTCCACGCTAAGGTATCAAGGCACTGAGGATGCCCTCCTACCCCAAAGTATTGAGGCACTGAGGATGCCCTCCTAACTCTCTACTCCAAGGTATTAAGGAACTGAGGATGCCCTCCTACCTCTCCACGCTAAGGTATCAAGGCACTGAGGATGCCCTCCTACCCCAAAGTATTGAGGCACTGAGGGTGCCCTCCTACCTCAAAGTATTGAGGCACTGAGGGTGCCCTCCTACCTCAAAGTATTGAGGCACTGAGAATGCCCTCCTAACTCTCTACTCCAAGGTATTAAGGAACTGAGGATGCCCTCCTACCTCTCCACGCTAAGGTATCAAGGCACTGAGGATGCCCTCCTACCCCAAAGTATTGAGGCACTGAGGATGCCCTCCTAACTCTCTACTCCAAGGTATTAAGGAACTGAGCATGCCCTCCTACCTCTCCACGCTAAGGTATCAAGGCACTGAGGATGCCCTCCTACCCCAAAGTATTGAGGCACTGAGGGTGCCCTCCTACCTCAAAGTATTGAGGCACTGAGAATGCCCTCCTAACTCTCCACTCCAAGGTATTAAGGAACTGAGGATGCCCTCCTACCTCTCCACGCTAAGGTATCAAGGCACTGAGGATGCCCTCCTACCCCAAAGTATTAAGAAACTGAGGGTGCCCACCTACCCCAAAGTATTGAGGCACTGAGGATGCCCTCCTAACTCTCCACTCCAAGGTATTAAGGAACTGAGGATGCCCTCCTACCTCTCCACGCTAAGGTATCAAGGCACTGAGGATGCCCTCCTACCCCAAAGTATTGAGAAACTGAGGGTGCCCTCCTACCTCAAAGTATTGAGGCACTGAGGATGCCCTCCTAACTCTCTACTCCAAGGTATTAAGGAACTGAGGATGCCCTCCTACCTCTCCACGCTAATGTATCGAGGCACTGAGGATGCCCTCCTACCCCTCTACCCCAAAGTATTGAGAAACTGAGGGTGCCCACCTACCCCAAAGTATTGAGGCACTGAGGATGCCCTCCTAACTCTCCACTCCAAGGTATTAAGGAACTGAGGATGCCCTCCTACCTCTCCATGCTAAGGTATCAAGGCACTGAGGATGCCCTCCTACCCCAAAGTATTGAGAAACTGAGGGTGCCCACCTACCTCAAAGTATTGAGGCACTGAGGATGCCCTCCTAACTCTCCACTCCAAGGTATTAAGGAACTGAGGATGCCCTCCTACCTCTCCACGCTAAGGTATTAAGGCACTGAGGATGCCCTCCTACCCCAAAGTATTGAGGCACTGAGGATGCCCTCCTAACTCTCTACTCCAAGGTATTAAGGAACTGAGGATGCCCTCCTACCCCAAAGTATTGAGGCACTGAGGGTGCCCTCCTAACTCTTCACTCCAAGGCATTAAGGAACTGAGGATGCCCTCCTACCTCTCCACGCTAAGGTATCAAGGCACTGAGAATGCCCTCCTACCCCTCTACCCCAAAGTATTGAGAAACTGAGGGTGCCCACCTACCCCAAAGTATTGAGGCACTGAGGATGCCCTCCTAACTCTCCACTCCAAGGTATTAAGGAACTGAGGATGCCCTCCTACCTCTCCACGCTAAGGTATCAAGGCACTGAGGATGCCCTCCTACCCCTCTACCCCAAAGTATTGAGAAACTGAGGGTGCCCTCCTACCTCAAAGTATTGAGGCACTGAGGATGCCCTCCTAACTCTCTACTCCAAGGTATTAAGGAACTGAGGATGCCCTCCTACCTCTCCACGCTAATGTATCGAGGCACTGAGGATGCCCTCCTACCCCTCTACCCCAAAGTATTGAGAAACTGAGGGTGCCCACCTACCCCAAAGTATTGAGGCACTGAGGATGCCCTCCTAACTCTCCACTCCAAGGTATTAAGGAACTGAGGATGCCCTCCTACCTCTCCACGCTAAGGTATCAAGGCACTGAGGATGCCCTCCTACCCCAAAGTATTGAGAAACTGAGGGTGCCCTCCTACCTCAAAGTATTGAGGCACTGAGGATGCCCTCCTAACTCTCCACTCCAAGGTATTAAGGAACTGAGGATGCCCTCCTACCTCTCCACGCTAAGGTATCAAGGCACTGAGGATGCCCTCCTACCCCAAAGTATTGAGGCACTGAGGATGCCCTCCTAACTCTCTACTCCAAGGTATTAAGGAACTGAGGATGCCCTCCTACCTCTCCACGCTAAGGTATCAAGGCACTGAGGATGCCCTCCTACCCCAAAGTATTGAGGCACTGAGGGTGCCCTCCTACCTCAAAGTATTGAGGCACTGAGGGTGCCCTCCTACCTCAAAGTATTGAGGCACTGAGAATGCCCTCCTAACTCTCTACTCCAAGGTATTAAGGAACTGAGGATGCCCTCCTACCTCTCCACGCTAAGGTATCAAGGCACTGAGGATGCCCTCCTACCCCAAAGTATTGAGGCACTGAGGATGCCCTCCTAACTCTCTACTCCAAGGTATTAAGGAACTGAGCATGCCCTCCTACCTCTCCACGCTAAGGTATCAAGGCACTGAGGATGCCCTCCTACCCCAAAGTATTGAGGCACTGAGGGTGCCCTCCTACCTCAAAGTATTGAGGCACTGAGAATGCCCTCCTAACTCCCCACTCCAAGGTATTAAGGAACTGAGGATGCCCTCCTACCTCTCCACGCTAAGGTATCAAGGCACTGAGGATGCCCTCCTACCCCAAAGTATTAAGAAACTGAGGGTGCCCACCTACCCCAAAGTATTGAGGCACTGAGGATGCCCTCCTAACTCTCCACTCCAAGGTATTAAGGAACTGAGGATGCCCTCCTACCTCTCCACGCTAAGGTATCAAGGCACTGAGGATGCCCTCCTACCCCAAAGTATTGAGAAACTGAGGGTGCCCTCCTACCTCAAAGTATTGAGGCACTGAGGATGCCCTCCTAACTCTCTACTCCAAGGTATTAAGGAACTGAGGATGCCCTCCTACCTCTCCACGCTAATGTATCGAGGCACTGAGGATGCCCTCCTACCCCTCTACCCCAAAGTATTGAGAAACTGAGGGTGCCCACCTACCCCAAAGTATTGAGGCACTGAGGATGCCCTCCTAACTCTCCACTCCAAGGTATTAAGGAACTGAGGATGCCCTCCTACCTCTCCATGCTAAGGTATCAAGGCACTGAGGATGCCCTCCTACCCCAAAGTATTGAGAAACTGAGGGTGCCCTCCTACCTCAAAGTATTGAGGCACTGAGGATGCCCTCCTAACTCTCCACTCCAAGGTATTAAGGAACTGAGGATGCCCTCCTACCTCTCCACGCTAAGGTATTAAGGCACTGAGGATGCCCTCCTACCCCAAAGTATTGAGGCACTGAGGATGCCCTCCTAACTCTCTACTCCAAGGTATTAAGGAACTGAGGATGCCCTCCTACCCCAAAGTATTGAGGCACTGAGGGTGCCCTCCTAACTCTTCACTCCAAGGCATTAAGGAACTGAGGATGCCCTCCTACCTCTCCACGCTAAGGTATCAAGGCACTGAGAATGCCCTCCTACCCCTCTACCCCAAAGTATTGAGAAACTGAGGGTGCCCACCTACCCCAAAGTATTGAGGCACTGAGGATGCCCTCCTAACTCTCCACTCCAAGGTATTAAGGAACTGAGGATGCCCTCCTACCTCTCCACGCTAAGGTATCAAGGCACTGAGGATGCCCTCCTACCCCTCTACCCCAAAGTATTGAGAAACTGAGGGTGCCCTCCTACCTCAAAGTATTGAGGCACTGAGGATGCCCTCCTAACTCTCTACTCCAAGGTATTAAGGAACTGAGGATGCCCTCCTACCTCTCCACGCTAATGTATCGAGGCACTGAGGATGCCCTCCTACCCCTCTACCCCAAAGTATTGAGAAACTGAGGGTGCCCACCTACCCCAAAGTATTGAGGCACTGAGGATGCCCTCCTAACTCTCCACTCCAAGGTATTAAGGAACTGAGGATGCCCTCCTACCTCTCCACGCTAAGGTATCAAGGCACTGAGGATGCCCTCCTACCCCAAAGTATTGAGAAACTGAGGGTGCCCTCCTACCTCAAAGTATTGAGGCACTGAGGATGCCCTCCTAACTCTCCACTCCAAGGTATTAAGGAACTGAGGATGCCCTCCTACCTCTCCACGCTAAGGTATCAAGGCACTGAGGATGCCCTCCTACCCCAAAGTATTGAGGCACTGAGGATGCCCTCCTAACTCTCTACTCCAAGGTATTAAGGAACTGAGGATGCCCTCCTACCTCTCCACGCTAAGGTATCAAGGCACTGAGGATGCCCTCCTACCCCAAAGTATTGAGGCACTGAGGGTGCCCTCCTACCTCAAAGTATTGAGGCACTGAGGGTGCCCTCCTACCTCAAAGTATTGAGGCACTGAGAATGCCCTCCTAACTCTCTACTCCAAGGTATTAAGGAACTGAGGATGCCCTCCTACCTCTCCACGCTAAGGTATCAAGGCACTGAGGATGCCCTCCTACCCCAAAGTATTGAGGCACTGAGGATGCCCTCCTAACTCTCTACTCCAAGGTATTAAGGAACTGAGCATGCCCTCCTACCTCTCCACGCTAAGGTATCAAGGCACTGAGGATGCCCTCCTACCCCAAAGTATTGAGGCACTGAGGGTGCCCTCCTACCTCAAAGTATTGAGGCACTGAGAATGCCCTCCTAACTCTCCACTCCAAGGTATTAAGGAACTGAGGATGCCCTCCTACCTCTCCACGCTAAGGTATCAAGGCACTGAGGATGCCCTCCTACCCCAAAGTATTAAGAAACTGAGGGTGCCCACCTACCCCAAAGTATTGAGGCACTGAGGATGCCCTCCTAACTCTCCACTCCAAGGTATTAAGGAACTGAGGATGCCCTCCTACCTCTCCACGCTAAGGTATCAAGGCACTGAGGATGCCCTCCTACCCCAAAGTATTGAGAAACTGAGGGTACCCTCCTACCTCAAAGTATTGAGGCACTGAGGATGCCCTCCTAACTCTCTACTCCAAGGTATTAAGGAACTGAGGATGCCCTCCTACCTCTCCACGCTAATGTATCGAGGCACTGAGGATGCCCTCCTACCCCTCTACCCCAAAGTATTGAGAAACTGAGGGTGCCCACCTACCCCAAAGTATTGAGGCACTGAGGATGCCCTCCTAACTCTCCACTCCAAGGTATTAAGGAACTGAGGATGCCCTCCTACCTCTCCACGCTAAGGTATCAAGGCACTGAGGATGCCCTCCTACCCCAAAGTATTGAGAAACTGAGGGTGCCCTCCTACCTCAAAGTATTGAGGCACTGAGGATGCCCTCCTAACTCTCCACTCCAAGGTAATAAGGAACTGAGGATGCCCTCCTACCTCTCCACGCTAAGGTATCAAGGCACTGAGGAGGCCCTCCTACCCCAAAGTATTGAGGCACTGAGGATGCCCTCCTAACTCTCTACTCCAAGGTATTAAGGAACTGAGGATGCCCTCCTACCTCTCCACGTTAAAGTATCGAGGCACTGAGAATGCCCTCCTAACTCTTCACTCCAAGGCATTAAGGAACTGAGGATGCCCTCCTACCTCTCCACGCTAAGGTATCGAGGCACTGAGAATGCCCTCCTACCCCTCTACCCCAAAGTATTGAGAAACTGAGGGTGCCCACCTACCCCAAAGTATTGAGGCACTGAGGATGCCCTCCTAACTCTCCACTCCAAGGTATTAAGGAACTGAGGATGCCCTCCTACCTCTCCACGCTAAGGTATCAAGGCACTGAGGATGCCCTCCTACCCCAAATTATTGAGAAACTGAGGGTGCCCTCCTACCTCAAAGTATTGAGGCACTGAGGATGCCCTCCTAACTCTCCACTTCAAGGTAATAAGGAACTGAGGATGCCCTCCTACCTCTCCACGCTAAGGTATCAAGGCACTGAGGATGCCCTCCTACCCCAAAGTATTGAGGCACTGAGGATGCCCTCCTAACTCTCTACTCCAAGGTATTAAGGAACTGAGGATGCCCTCCTACCTCTCCACGTTAAAGTATCGAGGCACTGAGAATGCCCTCCTAACTCTTCACTCCAAGGCATTAAGGAACTGAGGATGCCCTCCTACCTCTCCACGCTAAGGTATCGAGGCACTGAGAATGCCCTCCTACCCCTCTACCCCAAAGTATTGAGAAACTGAGGGTGCCCACCTACCCCAAAGTATTGAGGCACTGAGGATGCCCTCCTAACTCTCCACTCCAAGGTATTAAGGAACTGAGGATGCCCTCCTACCTCTCCACGCTAAGGTATCAAGGCACTGAGGATGCCCTCCTACCCCTCTACCCCAAAGTATTGAGAAACTGAGGGTGCCCTCCTACCTCAAAGTATTGAGGCACTGAGGATGCCCTCCTAACTCTCTACTCCAAGGTATTAAGGAACTGAGGATGCCCTCCTACCCCTCCACGCTAATGTATCGAGGCACTGAGGATGCCCTCCTACCCCTCTACCCCAAAGTATTGAGAAACTGAGGGTGCCCACCTACCCCAAAGTATTGAGGCACTGAGGATGCCCTCCTAACTCTCCACTCCAAGGTATTAAGGAACTGAAGATGCCCTCCTACCTCTCCACGCTAAGGTATCAAGGCACTGAGGATGCCCTCCTACCCCAAAGTATTGAGAAACTGAGGGTGCCCTCCTACCTCAAAGTATTGAGGCACTGAGGATGCCCTCCTAACTCTCCACTCCAATGTATTAAGGAACTGAGGATGCCCTCCTACCTCTCCACGCTAAGGTATCAAGGCACTGAGGATGCCCTCCTACCCCAAAGTATTGAGGCACTGAGGATGCCCTCCTAACTCTCTACTCCAAGGTATTAAGGAACTGAGGATGCCCTCCTACCTCTCCACGCTAAGGTATCAAGGCACTGAGGATGCCCTCCTACCCCAAAGTATTGAGGCACTGAGGGTGCCCTCCTACCTCAAAGTATTGAGGCACTGAGGGTGCCCTCCTACCTCAAAGTATTGAGGCACTGAGAATGCCCTCCTAACTCTCTACTCCAAGGTATTAAGGAACTGAGGATGCCCTCCTACCTCTCCACGCTAAGGTATCAAGGCACTGAGGATGCCCTCCTACCCCAAAGTATTGAGGCACTGAGGATGCCCTCCTAACTCTCTACTCCAAGGTATTAAGGAACTGAGCATGCCCTCCTACCTCTCCACGCTAAGGTATCAAGGCACTGAGGATGCCCTCCTACCCCAAAGTATTGAGGCACTGAGGGTGCCCTCCTACCTCAAAGTATTGAGGCACTGAGAATGCCCTCCTAACTCTCCACTCCAAGGTATTAAGGAACTGAGGATGCCCTCCTACCTCTCCACGCTAAGGTATCAAGGCACTGAGGATGCCCTCCTACCCCAAAGTATTAAGAAACTGAGGGTGCCCACCTACCCCAAAGTATTGAGGCACTGAGGATGCCCTCCTAACTCTCCACTCCAAGGTATTAAGGAACTGAGGATGCCCTCCTACCTCTCCACGCTAAGGTATCAAGGCACTGAGGATGCCCTCCTACCCCAAAGTATTGAGAAACTGAGGGTGCCCTCCTACCTCAAAGTATTGAGGCACTGAGGATGCCCTCCTAACTCTCTACTCCAAGGTATTAAGGAACTGAGGATGCCCTCCTACCTCTCCACGCTAATGTATCGAGGCACTGAGGATGCCCTCCTACCCCTCTACCCCAAAGTATTGAGAAACTGAGGGTGCCCACCTACCCCAAAGTATTGAGGCACAGAGGATGCCCTCCTAACTCTCCACTCCAAGGTATTAAGGAACTGAGGATGCCCTCCTACCTCTCCACGCTAAGGTATCAAGGCACTGAGGATGCCATCCTACCCCAAAGTATTGAGAAACTGAGGGTGCCCTCCTACCTCAAAGTATTGAGGCACTGAGGATGCCCTCCTAACTCTCCACTCCAAGGTAATAAGGAACTGAGGATGCCCTCCTACCTCTCCACGCTAAGGTATCAAGGCACTGAGGATGCCCTCCTACCCCAAAGTATTGAGGCACTGAGGATGCCCTCCTAACTCTCTACTCCAAGGTATTAAGGAACTGAGGATGCCCTCCTACCTCTCCACGTTAAAGTATCGAGGCACTGAGAATGCCCTCCTAACTCTTCACTCCAAGGCATTAAGGAACTGAGGATGCCCTCCTACCTCTCCACGCTAAGGTATCGAGGCACTGAGAATGCCCTCCTACCCCTCTACCCCAAAGTATTGAGAAACTGAGGGTGCCCACCTACCCCAAAGTATTGAGGCACTGAGGATGCCCTCCTAACTCTCCACTCCAAGGTATTAAGGAACTGAGGATGCCCTCCTACCTCTCCACGCTAATGTATCGAGGCACTGAGGATGCCCTCCTACCCCTCTACCCCAAAGTATTGAGAAACTGAGGGTGCCCACCTACCCCAAAGTATTGAGGCACTGAGGATGCCCTCCTAACTCTCCACTCCAAGGTATTAAGGAACTGAGGATGCCCTCCTACCTCTCCACGCTAAGGTATCAAGGCACTGAGGATGCCCTCCTACCCCAAAGTATTGAGAAACTGAGGGTGCCCTCCTACCTCAAAGTATTGAGGCACTGAGGATGCCCTCCTAACGCTCCACTCCAAGGTATTAAGGAACTGAGGATGCCCTCCTACCTCTCCACGCTAAGGTATCAAGGCACTGAGGATGCCCTCCTACCCCTCTACCCCAAAGTATTGAGAAACTGAGGGTGCCCTCCTACCTCAAAGTATTGAGGCACTGAGGATGCCCTCCTAACTCTCCACTCCAAGGTATTAAGGAACTGAGGATGCCCTCCTACCTCTCCACGCTAATGTATCGAGGCACTGAGGATGCCCTCCTACCCCTCTACCCCAAAGTATTGAGAAACTGAGGGTGCCCACCTACCCCAAAGTATTGAGGCACTGAGGATGCCCTCCTAACTCTCCACTCCAAGGTATTAAGGAACTGAGGATGCCCTCCTACCTCTCCACGCTAAGGTATCAAGGCACTGAGGATGCCCTCCTACCCCAAAGTATTGAGAAACTGAGGGTGCCCTCCTACCTCAAAGTATTGAGGCACTGAGGATGCCCTCCTAACGCTCCACTCCAAGGTATTAAGGAACTGAGGATGCCCTCCTACCTCTCCACGCTAAGGTATCAAGGCACTGAGGATGCCCTCCTACCCCAAAGTATTGAGGCACTGAGGATGCCCTCCTAACTCTCTACTCCAAGGTATTAAGGAACTGAGGATGCCCTCCTACCTCTCCACGCTAAGGTATCAAGGCACTGAGGATGCCCTCCTACCCCAAAGTATTGAGGCACTGAGGGTGCCCTCCTACCTCAAAGTATTGAGGCACTGAGGGTGCCCTCCTACCTCAAAGTATTGAGGCACTGAGAATGCCCTCCTAACTCTCTACTCCAAGGTATTAAGGAACTGAGGATGCCCTCCTACCTCTCCACGCTAAGGTATCAAGGCACTGAGGATGCCCTCCTACCCCAAAGTATTGAGGCACTGAGGATGCCCTCCTAACTCTCTACTCCAAGGTATTAAGGAACTGAGCATGCCCTCCTACCTCTCCACGCTAAGGTATCAAGGCACTGAGGATGCCCTCCTACCCCAAAGTATTGAGGCACTGAGGGTGCCCTCCTACCTCAAAGTATTGAGGCACTGAGAATGCCCTCCTAACTCTCCACTCCAAGGTATTAAGGAACTGAGGATGCCCTCCTACCTCTCCACGCTAAGGTATCAAGGCACTGAGGATGCCCTCCTACCCCAAAGTATTAAGAAACTGAGGGTGCCCTCCTACCCCAAAGTATTGAGACACTGAGGATGCCCTCCTAACTGTCCACTCCAAGGTAATAAGGAACTGAGGATGCCTTCCTACCTCTCCACGCTAAGGTATCAAGGCACTGAGGATGCCCTCCTACCCCAAAGTATTGAGGCACTGAGGATGCCCTCCTAACTCTCTACTCCAAGGTATTAAGGAACTGAGGATGCCCTCCTACCTCTCCACGTTAAAGTATCGAGGCACTGAGAATGCCCTCCTAACTCTTCACTCCAAGGCATTAAGGAACTGAGGATGCCCTCCTACCTCTCCACGCTAAGGTATCGAGGCACTGAGAATGCCCTCCTACCCCTCTACCCCAAAGTATTGAGAAACTGAGGGTGCCCACCTACCCCAAAGTATTGAGGCACTGAGGATGCCCTCCTAACTCTCCACTCCAAGGTATTAAGGAACTGAGGATGCCCTCCTACCTCTCCACGCTAATGTATCGAGGCACTGAGGATGCCCTCCTACCCCTCTACCCCAAAGTATTGAGAAACTGAGGGTGCCCACCTACCCCAAAGTATTGAGGCACTGAGGATGCCCTCCTAACTCTCCACTCCAAGGTATTAAGGAACTGAGGATGCCCTCCTACCTCTCCACGCTAAGGTATCAAGGCACTGAGGATGCCCTCCTACCCCAAAGTATTGAGAAACTGAGGGTGCCCTCCTACCTCAAAGTATTGAGGCACTGAGGATGCCCTCCTAACTCTCCACTCCAAGGTATTAAGGAACTGAGGATGCCCTCCTACCTCTCCACGCTAAGGTATCAAGGCACTGAGGATGCCCTCCTACCCCAAAGTATTGAGGCACTGAGGATGCCCTCCTAACTCTCTACTCCAAGGTATTAAGGAACTGAGCATGCCCTCCTACCTCTCCACGCTAAGGTATCAAGGCACTGAGGATGCCCTCCTACCCCAAAGTATTGAGGCACTGAGGGTGCCCTCCTACCCCAAAGTATTGAGGCACTGAGGGTGCCCTCCTACCCCAAAGTATTGAGGCACTGAGGGTGCCCTCCTACCCCAAAGTATTGAGGCACTGAGAATGCCCTCCTAACTCTCCACTCCAAGGTATTAAGGAACTGAGGATGCCCTCCTACCTCTCCACGCTAAGGTATCAAGGCACTGAGGATGCCCTCCTACCCCTCTACCCCAAAGTATTAAGAAACTGAGGGTGCCCACCTACCCCAAAGTATTGAGGCACTGAGGATGCCCTCCTAACTCTCCACTGCAAGGTATTAAGGAACTGAGGATGCCCTCCTACCTCTCCACGCTAATGTATCGAGGCACTGAGGATGCCCTCCTACCCCTCTACCCCAAAGTATTGAGAAACTGAGGGTGCCCACCTACCCCAAAGTATTGAGGCACTGAGGATGCCCTCCTAACTCTCCACTCCAAGGTATTAAGGAACTGAGGATGCCCTCCTACCTCTCCACGCTAAGGTATCAAGGCACTGAGGATGCCCTCCTACCCCAAAGTATTGAGAAACTGAGGGTGCCCTCCTACCTCAAAGTATTGAGGCACTGAGGATGCCCTCCTAACTCTCCACTCCAAGGTATTAAGGAACTGAGGATGCCCTCCTACCTCTCCACGCTAAGGTATCAAGGCACTGAGGATGCCCTCCTACCCCAAAGTATTGAGGCACTGAGGATGCCCTCCTAACTCTCTACTCCAAGGTATTAAGGAACTGAGGATGCCCTCCTACCTCTCCACGCTAAGGTATCAAGGCACTGAGGATGCCCTCCTACCCCAAAGTATTGAGGCACTGAGGATGCCCTCCTAACTCTCTACTCCAAGGTATTAAGGAACTGAGCATGCCCTCCTACCTCTCCACGCTAAGGTATCAAGGCACTGAGGATGCCCTCCTACCCCAAAGTATTGAGGCACTGAGGGTGCCCTCCTACCCCAAAGTATTGAGGCACTGAGGGTGCCCTCCTACCCCAAAGTATTGAGGCACTGAGGGTGCCCTCCTACACAAAAGTATTGAGGCACTGAGAATGCCCTCCTAACTCTCCACTCCAAGGTATTAAGGAACTGAGGATGCCCTCCTACCTCTCCACGCTAAGGTATCAAGGCACTGAGGATGCCCTCCTACCCCTCTACCCCAAAGTATTAAGAAACTGAGGGTGCCCACCTACCCCAAAGTATTGAGGCACTGAGGATGCCCTCCTAACTCTCCACTCCAAGGTATTAAGGAACTGAGGATGCCCTCCTACCTCTCCACGCTAAGGTATCAAGGCACTGAGGATGCCCTCCTACCCCAAAGTATTGAGAAACTGAGGGTGCCCTCCTACCTCAAAGTATTGAGGCACTGAGGATGCCCTCCTAACTCTCCACTCCAAGGTAATAAGGAACTGAGGATGCCCTCCTACCTCTCCACGCTAAGGTATCAAGGCACTGAGGATGCCTTCCTACCCCAAAGTATTGAGGCACTGAGGATGCCCTCCTAACTCTCTACTCCAAGGTATTAAGGAACTGAGGATGCCCTCCTACCTCTCCACGTTAAAGTATCGAGGCACTGAGAATGCCCTCCTAACTCTTCACTCCAAGGCATTAAGGAACTGAGGATGCCCTCCTACCTCTCCACGCTAAGGTATCGAGGCACTGAGAATGCCCTCCTACCCCTCTACCCCAAAGTATTGAGAAACTGAGGGTGCCCACCTACCCCAAAGTATTGAGGCACTGAGGATGCCCTCCTAACTCTCCACTCCAAGGTATTAAGGAACTGAGGATGCCCTCCTACCTCTCCACGCTAAGGTATCAAGGCACTGAGGATGCCCTCCTACCCCTCTACCCCAAAGTATTGAGAAACTGAGGGTGCCCTCCTACCTCAAAGTATTGAGGCACTGAGGATGCCCTCCTAACTCTCTACTCCAAGGTATTAAGGAACTGAGGATGCCCTCCTACCTCTCCACGCTAATGTATCGAGGCACTGAGGATGCCCTCTTACCCCTCTACCCCAAAGTATTGAGAAACTGAGGGTGCCCACCTACCCCAAAGTATTGAGGCACTGAGGATGCCCTCCTAACTCTCCACTCCAAGGTATTAAGGAACTGAGGATGCCCTCCTACCTCTCCACGCTAAGGTATCAAGGCACTGAGGATGCCCTCCTACCCCAAAGTATTGAGAAACTGAGGGTGCCCTCCTACCTCAAAGTATTGAGGCACTGAGGATGCCCTCCTAACTCTCCACTCCAAGGTATTAAGGAACTGAGGATGCCCTCCTACCTCTCCACGCTAAGGTATCAAGGCACTGAGGATGCCCTCCTACCCCAAAGTATTGAGGCACTGAGGATGCCCTCCTAACTCTCTACTCCAAGGTATTAAGGAACTGAGGATGCCCTCCTACCTCTCCACGCTAAGGTATCAAGGCACTGAGGATGCCCTCCTACCCCAAAGTATTGAGGCACTGAGGGTGCCCTCCTACCTCAAAGTATTGAGGCACTGAGGGTGCCCTCCTACCTCAAAGTATTGAGGCACTGAGAATGCCCTCCTAACTCTCTACTCCAAGGTATTAAGGAACTGAGGATGCCCTCCTACCTCTCCACGCTAAGGTATCAAGGCACTGAGGATGCCCTCCTACCCCAAAGTATTGAGGCACTGAGGATGCCCTCCTAACTCTCTACTCCAAGGTATTAAGGAACTGAGCATGCCCTCCTACCTCTCCACGCTAAGGTATCAAGGCACTGAGGATGCCCTCCTACCCCAAAGTATTGAGGCACTGAGGGTGCCCTCCTACCTCAAAGTATTGAGGCACTGAGAATGCCCTCCTAACTCTCCACTCCAAGGTATTAAGGAACTGAGGATGCCCTCCTACCTCTCCACGCTAAGGTATCAAGGCACTGAGGATGCCCTCCTACCCCAAAGTATTAAGAAACTGAGGGTGCCCACCTACCCCAAAGTATTGAGGCACTGAGGATGCCCTCCTAACTCTCCACTCCAAGGTATTAAGGAACTGAGGATGCCCTCCTACCTCTCCACGCTAAGGTATCAAGGCACTGAGGATGCCCTCCTACCCCAAAGTATTGAGAAACTGAGGGTGCCCTCCTACCTCAAAGTATTGAGGCACTGAGGATGCCCTCCTAACTCTCTACTCCAAGGTATTAAGGAACTGAGGATGCCCTCCTACCTCTCCACGCTAATGTATCGAGGCACTGAGGATGCCCTCCTACCCCTCTACCCCAAAGTATTGAGAAACTGAGGGTGCCCACCTACCCCAAAGTATTGAGGCACTGAGGATGCCCTCCTAACTCTCCACTCCAAGGTATTAAGGAACTGAGGATGCCCTCCTACCTCTCCACGCTAAGGTATCAAGGCACTGAGGATGCCCTCCTACCCCAAAGTATTGAGAAACTGAGGGTGCCCTCCTACCTCAAAGTATTGAGGCACTGAGGATGCCCTCCTAACTCTCCACTCCAAGGTAATAAGGAACTGAGGATGCCCTCCTACCTCTCCACGCTAAGGTATCAAGGCACTGAGGATGCCCTCCTACCCCAAAGTATTGAGGCACTGAGGATGCCCTCCTAACTCTCTACTCCAAGGTATTAAGGAACTGAGGATGCCCTCCTACCTCTCCACGTTAAAGTATCGAGGCACTGAGAATGCCCTCCTAACTCTTCACTCCAAGGCATTAAGGAACTGAGGATGCCCTCCTACCTCTCCACGCTAAGGTATCGAGGCACTGAGAATGCCCTCCTACCCCTCTACCCCAAAGTATTGAGAAACTGAGGGTGCCCACCTACCCCAAAGTATTGAGGCACTGAGGATGCCCTCCTAACTCTCCACTCCAAGGTATTAAGGAACTGAGGATGCCCTCCTACCTCTCCACGCTAAGGTATCAAGGCACTGAGGATGCCCTCCTACCCCAAAGTATTGAGAAACTGAGGGTGCCCTCCTACCTCAAAGTATTGAGGCACTGAGGATGCCCTCCTAACTCTCCACTTCAAGGTAATAAGGAACTGAGGATGCCCTCCTACCTCTCCACGCTAAGGTATCAAGGCACTGAGGATGCCCTCCTACCCCAAAGTATTGAGGCACTGAGGATGCCCTCCTAACTCTCTACTCCAAGGTATTAAGGAACTGAGGATGCCCTCCTACCTCTCCACGTTAAAGTATCGAGGCACTGAGAATGCCCTCCTAACTCTTCACTCCAAGGCATTAAGGAACTGAGGATGCCCTCCTACCTCTCCACGCTAAGGTATCGAGGCACTGAGAATGCCCTCCTACCCCTCTACCCCAAAGTATTGAGAAACTGAGGGTGCCCACCTACCCCAAAGTATTGAGGCACTGAGGATGCCCTCCTAACTCTCCACTCCAAGGTATTAAGGAACTGAGGATGCCCTCCTACCTCTCCACGCTAAGGTATCAAGGCACTGAGGATGCCCTCCTACCCCTCTACCCCAAAGTATTGAGAAACTGAGGGTGCCCTCCTACCTCAAAGTATTGAGGCACTGAGGATGCCCTCCTAACTCTCTACTCCAAGGTATTAAGGAACTGAGGATGCCCTCCTACCTCTCCACGCTAATGTATCGAGGCACTGAGGATGCCCTCCTACCCCTCTACCCCAAAGTATTGAGAAACTGAGGGTGCCCACCTACCCCAAAGTATTGAGGCACTGAGGATGCCCTCCTAACTCTCCACTCCAAGGTATTAAGGAACTGAAGATGCCCTCCTACCTCTCCACGCTAAGGTATCAAGGCACTGAGGATGCCCTCCTACCCCAAAGTATTGAGAAACTGAGGGTGCCCTCCTACCTCAAAGTATTGAGGCACTGAGGATGCCCTCCTAACTCTCCACTCCAATGTATTAAGGAACTGAGGATGCCCTCCTACCTCTGCACGCTAAGGTATCAAGGCATTGAGGATGCCCTCCTACCCCAAAGTATTGAGGCACTGAGGATGCCCTCCTAACTCTCTACTCCAAGGTATTAAGGAACTGAGGATGCCCTCCTACCTCTCCACGCTAAGGTATCAAGGCACTGAGGATGCCCTCCTACCCCAAAGTATTGAGGCACTGAGGGTGCCCTCCTACCTCAAAGTATTGAGGCACTGAGGGTGCCCTCCTACCTCAAAGTATTGAGGCACTGAGAATGCCCTCCTAACTCTCTACTCCAAGGTATTAAGGAACTGAGGATGCCCTCCTACCTCTCCACGCTAAGGTATCAAGGCACTGAGGATGCCCTCCTACCCCAAAGTATTGAGGCACTGAGGATGCCCTCCTAACTCTCTACTCCAAGGTATTAAGGAACTGAGCATGCCCTCCTACCTCTCCACGCTAAGGTATCAAGGCACTGAGGATGCCCTCCTACCCCAAAGTATTGAGGCACTGAGGGTGCCCTCCTACCTCAAAGTATTGAGGCACTGAGAATGCCCTCCTAACTCTCCACTCCAAGGTATTAAGGAACTGAGGATGCCCTCCTACCTCTCCACGCTAAGGTATCAAGGCACTGAGGATGCCCTCCTACCCCAAAGTATTAAGAAACTGAGGGTGCCCACCTACCCCAAAGTATTGAGGCACTGAGGATGCCCTCCTAACTCTCCACTCCAAGGTATTAAGGAACTGAGGATGCCCTCCTACCTCTCCACGCTAAGGTATCAAGGCACTGAGGATGCCCTCCTACCCCAAAGTATTGAGAAACTGAGGGTGCCCTCCTACCTCAAAGTATTGAGGCACTGAGGATGCCCTCCTAACTCTCTACTCCAAGGTATTAAGGAACTGAGGATGCCCTCCTACCTCTCCACGCTAATGTATCGAGGCACTGAGGATGCCCTCCTACCCCTCTACCCCAAAGTATTGAGAAACTGAGGGTGCCCACCTACCCCAAAGTATTGAGGCACTGAGGATGCCCTCCTAACTCTCCACTCCAAGGTATTAAGGAACTGAGGATGCCCTCCTACCTCTCCATGCTAAGGTATCAAGGCACTGAGGATGCCCTCCTACCCCAAAGTATTGAGAAACTGAGGGTGCCCTCCTACCTCAAAGTATTGAGGCACTGAGGATGCCCTCCTAACTCTCCACTCCAAGGTATTAAGGAACTGAGGATGCCCTCCTACCTCTCCACGCTAAGGTATCAAGGCACTGAGGATGCCCTCCTACCCCAAAGTATTGAGGCACTGAGGATGCCCTCCTAACTCTCTACTCCAAGGTATTAAGGAACTGAGGATGCCCTCCTACCCCAAAGTATTGAGGCACTGAGGGTGCCCTCCTAACTCTTCACTCCAAGGCATTAAGGAACTGAGGATGCCCTCCTACCTCTCCACGCTAAGGTATCAAGGCACTGAGAATGCCCTCCTACCCCTCTACCCCAAAGTATTGAGAAACTGAGGGTGCCCACCTACCCCAAAGTATTGAGGCACTGAGGATGCCCTCCTAACTCTCCACTCCAAGGTATTAAGGAACTGAGGATGCCCTCCTACCTCTCCACGCTAAGGTATCAAGGCACTGAGGATGCCCTCCTACCCCTCTACCCCAAAGTATTGAGAAACTGAGGGTGCCCTCCTACCTCAAAGTATTGAGGCACTGAGGATGCCCTCCTAACTCTCTACTCCAAGGTATTAAGGAACTGAGGATGCCCTCCTACCTCTCCACGCTAATGTATCGAGGCACTGAGGATGCCCTCCTACCCCTCTACCCCAAAGTATTGAGAAACTGAGGGTGCCCACCTACCCCAAAGTATTGAGGCACTGAGGATGCCCTCCTAACTCTCCACTCCAAGGTATTAAGGAACTGAGGATGCCCTCCTACCTCTCCACGCTAAGGTATCAAGGCACTGAGGATGCCCTCCTACCCCAAAGTATTGAGAAACTGAGGGTGCCCTCCTACCTCAAAGTATTGAGGCACTGAGGATGCCCTCCTAACTCTCCACTCCAAGGTATTAAGGAACTGAGGATGCCCTCCTACCTCTCCACGCTAAGGTATCAAGGCACTGAGGATGCCCTCCTACCCCAAAGTATTGAGGCACTGAGGATGCCCTCCTAACTCTCTACTCCAAGGTATTAAGGAACTGAGGATGCCCTCCTACCTCTCCACGCTAAGGTATCAAGGCACTGAGGATGCCCTCCTACCCCAAAGTATTGAGGCACTGAGGGTGCCCTCCTACCTCAAAGTATTGAGGCACTGAGGGTGCCCTCCTACCTCAAAGTATTGAGGCACTGAGAATGCCCTCCTAACTCTCCACTCCAAGGTATTAAGGAACTGAGGATGCCCTCCTACCTCTCCACGCTAAGGTATCAAGGCACTGAGGATGCCCTCCTACCCCAAAGTATTGAGAAACTGAGGGTGCCCTCCTACCTCAAAGTATTGAGGCACTGAGGATGCCCTCCTAACTCTCCACTCCAAGGTATTAAGGAACTGAGGATGCCCTCCTACCTCTCCACGCTAAGGTATCAAGGCACTGAGGATGCCCTCCTACCCCAAAGTATTGAGGCACTGAGGATGCCCTCCTAACTCTCTACTCCAAGGTATTAAGGAACTGAGGATGCCCTCCTACCTCTCCACGCTAAGGTATCAAGGCACTAAGGATGCCCTCCTACCCCAAAGTATTGAGGCACTGAGGGTGCCCTCCTACCTCAAAGTATTGAGGCACTGAGGATGCCCTCCTAACTCTCCACTCCAAGGTATTAAGGAACTGAGGATGCCCTCCTACCTCTCCACGCTAAGGTATCAAGGCACTGAGGATGCCCTCCTACCCCAAAGTATTGAGAAACTGAGGGTGCCCTCCTACCTCAAAGTATTGAGGCACTGAGGATGCCCTCCTAACTCTCTACTCCAAGGTATTAAGGAACTGAGGATGCCCTCCTACCTCTCCACGCTAATGTATCGAGGCACTGAGGATGCCCTCCTACCCCTCTACTGCAAAGTATTGAGAAACTGAGGGTGCCCACCTACCCCAAAGTATTGAGGCACTGAGGATGCCCTCCTAACTCTCCACTCCAAGGTATTAAGGAACTGAGGATGCCCTCCTACCTCTCCACGTTAAGGTATCAAGGCACTGAGGATGCCCTCCTACCCCAAAGTATTGAGAAACTGAGGGTGCCCTCCTACCTCAAAGTATTGAGGCACTGAGGATGCCCTCCTAACTCTCCACTCCAAGGTATTAAGGAACTGAGGATGCCCTCCTACCTCTCCACGCTAAGGTATCAAGGCACTGAGGATGCCCTCCTACCCCAAAGTATTGAGGCACTGAGGATGCCCTCCTAACTCTCTACTCCAAGGTATTAAGGAACTGAGGATGCCCTCCTACCTCTCCACGCTAAGGTATCAAGGCACTGAGGATGCCCTCCTACCCCAAAGTATTGAGGCACTGAGGGTGCCCTCCTAACTCTTCACTCCAAGGCATTAAGGAACTGAGGATGCCCTCCTACCTCTCCACGCTAAGGTATCAAGGCACTGAGAATGCCCTCCTACCCCTCTACCCCAAAGTATTGAGAAACTGAGGGTGCCCACCTACCCCAAAGTATTGAGGCACTGAGGATGCCCTCCTAACTCTCCACTCCAAGGTATTAAGGAACTGAGGATGCCCTCCTACCTCTCCACGCTAAGGTATCAAGGCACTGAGGATGCCCTCCTACCCCTCTACCCCAAAGTATTGAGAAACTGAGGGTGCCCTCCTACCTCAAAGTATTGAGGCACTGAGGATGCCCTCCTAACTCTCTACTCCAAGGTATTAAGGAACTGAGGATGCCCTCCTACCTCTCCACGCTAATGTATCGAGGCACTGAGGATGCCCTCCTACCCCTCTACCCCAAAGTATTGAGAAACTGAGGGTGCCCACCTACCCCAAAGTATTGAGGCACTGAGGATGCCCTCCTAACTCTCCACTCCAAGGTATTAAGGAACTGAGGATGCCCTCCTACCTCTCCACGCTAAGGTATCAAGGCACTGAGGATGCCCTCCTACCCCAAAGTATTGAGAAACTGAGGGTGCCCTCCTACCTCAAAGTATTGAGGCACGGAGGATGCCCTCCTAACTCTCCACTCCAAGGTATTAAGGAACTGAGGATGCCCTCCTACCTCTCCACGCTTAGGTATCAAGGCACTGAGGATGCCCTCCTACCCCAAAGTATTGAGGCACTGAGGATGCCCTCCTAACTCTCTACTCCAAGGTATTAAGGAACTGAGGATGCCCTCCTACCTCTCCACGCTAAGGTATCAAGGCACTGAGGATGCCCTCCTACCCCAAAGTATTGAGGCACTGAGGGTGCCCTCCTACCTCAAAGTATTGAGGCACTAAGGGTGCCCTCCTACCTCAAAGTATTGAGGCACTGAGAATGCCCTCCTAACTCTCTACTCCAAGGTATTAAGGAACTGAGGATGCCCTCCTACCTCTCCACGCTAAGGTATCAAGGCACTGAGGATGCCCTCCTACCCCAAAGTATTGAGGCACTGAGGATGCCCTCCTAACTCTCTACTCCAAGGTATTAAGGAACTGAGCATGCCCTCCTACCTCTCCACGCTAAGGTATCAAGGCACTGAGGATGCCCTCCTACCCCAAAGTATTGAGGCACTGAGGGTGCCCTCCTACCTCAAAGTATTGAGGCACTGAGAATGCCCTCCTAACTCTCCACTCCAAGGTATTAAGGAACTGAGGATGCCCTCCTACCTCTCCACGCTAAGGTATCAAGGCACTGAGGATGCCCTCCTACCCCAAAGTATTAAGAAACTGAGGGTGCCCACCTACCCCAAAGTATTGAGGCACTGAGGATGCCCTCCTAACTCTCCACTCCAAGGTATTAAGGAACTGAGGATGCCCTCCTACCTCTCCACGCTAAGGTATCAAGGCACTGAGGATGCCCTCCTACCCCAAAGTATTGAGAAACTGAGGGTACCCTCCTACCTCAAAGTATTGAGGCACTGAGGATGCCCTCCTAACTCTCTACTCCAAGGTATTAAGGAACTGAGGATGCCCTCCTACCTCTCCACGCTAATGTATCGAGGCACTGAGGATGCCCTCCTACCCCTCTACCCCAAAGTATTGAGAAACTGAGGGTGCCCACCTACCCCAAAGTATTGAGGCACTGAGGATCCCCTCCTAACTCTCCACTCCAAGGTATTAAGGAACTGAGGATGCCCTCCTACCTCTCCACGCTAAGGTATCAAGGCACTGAGGATGCCCTCCTACCCCAAAGTATTGAGAAACTGAGGGTGCCCTCCTACCTCAAAGTATTGAGGCACTGAGGATGCCCTCCTAACTCTCCACTCCAAGGTAATAAGGAACTGAGGATGCCCTCCTACCTTTCCACGCTAAGGTATCAAGGCACTGAGGATGCCCTCCTACCCCAAAGTATTGAGGCACTGAGGATGCCCTCCTAACTCTCTACTCCAAGGTATTAAGGAACTGAGGATGCCCTCCTACCTCTCCACGTTAAAGTATCGAGGCACTGAGAATGCCCTCCTAACTCTTCACTCCAAGGCATTAAGGAACTGAGGATGCCCTCCTACCTCTCCACGCTAAGGTATCGAGGCACTGAGAATGCCCTCCTACCCCTCTACCCCAAAGTATTGAGAAACTGAGGGTGCCCACCTACCCCAAAGTATTGAGGCACTGAGGATGCCCTCCTAACTCTCCACTCCAAGGTATTAAGGAACTGAGGATGCCCTCCTACCTCTCCACGCTAAGGTATCAAGGCACTGAGGATGCCCTCCTACCCCAAAGTATTGAGAAACTGAGGGTGCCCTCCTACCTCAAAGTATTGAGGCACTGAGGATGCCCTCCTAACTCTCCACTTCAAGGTAATAAGGAACTGAGGATGCCCTCCTACCTCTCCACGCTAAGGTATCAAGGCACTGAGGATGCCCTCCTACCCCAAAGTATTGAGGCACTGAGGATGCCCTCCTAACTCTCTACTCCAAGGTATTAAGGAACTGAGGATGCCCTCCTACCTCTCCACGTTAAAGTATCGAGGCACTGAGAATGCCCTCCTAACTCTTCACTCCAAGGCATTAAGGAACTGAGGATGCCCTCCTACCTCTCCACGCTAAGGTATCGAGGCACTGAGAATGCCCTCCTACCCCTCTACCCCAAAGTATTGAGAAACTGAGGGTGCCCACCTACCCCAAAGTATTGAGGCACTGAGGATGCCCTCCTAACTCTCCACTCCAAGGTATTAAGGAACTGAGGATGCCCTCCTACCTCTCCACGCTAAGGTATCAAGGCACTGAGGATGCCCTCCTACCCCTCTACCCCAAAGTATTGAGAAACTGAGGGTGCCCTCCTACCTCAAAGTATTGAGGCACTGAGGATGCCCTCCTAACTCTCTACTCCAAGGTATTAAGGAACTGAGGATGCCCTCCTACCTCTCCACGCTAATGTATCGAGGCACTGAGGATGCCCTCCTACCCCTCTACCCCAAAGTATTGAGAAACTGAGGGTGCCCACCTACCCCAAAGTATTGAGGCACTGAGGATGCCCTCCTAACTCTCCACTCCAAGGTATTAAGGAACTGAGGATGCCCTCCTACCTCTCCACGCTAAGGTATCAAGGCACTGAGGATGCCCTCCTACCCCAAAGTATTGAGAAACTGAGGGTGCCCTCCTACCTCAAAGTATTGAGGCACTGAGGATGCCCTCCTAACTCTCCACTCCAAGGTATTAAGGAACTGAGGATGCCCTCCTACCTCTCCACGCTAAGGTATCAAGGCACTGAGGATGCCCTCCTACCCCAAAGTATTGAGGCACTGAGGATGCCCTCCTAACTCTCTACTCCAAGGTATTAAGGAACTGAGGATGCCCTCCTACCTCTCCACGCTAAGGTATCAAGGCACTGAGGATGCCCTCCTACCCCAAAGTATTGAGGCACTGAGGGTGCCCTCCTACCTCAAAGTATTGAGGCACTGAGGGTGCCCTCCTACCTCAAAGTATTGAGGCACTGAGAATGCCCTCCTAACTCTCCACTCCAAGGTATTAAGGAACTGAGGATGCCCTCCTACCTCTCCACGCTAAGGTATCAAGGCACTGAGGATGCCCTCCTACCCCAAAGTATTGAGAAACTGAGGGTGCCCTCCTACCTCAAAGTATTGAGGCACTGAGGATGCCCTCCTAACTCTCCACTCCAAGGTATTAAGGAACTGAGGATGCCCTCCTACCTCTCCACGCTAAGGTATCAAGGCACTGAGGATGCCCTCCTACCCCAAAGTATTGAGGCACTGAGGATGCCCTCCTAACTCTCTACTCCAAGGTATTAAGGAACTGAGGATGCCCTCCTACCTCTCCACGCTAAGGTATCAAGGCACTAAGGATGCCCTCCTACCCCAAAGTATTGAGGCACTGAGGGTGCCCTCCTACCTCAAAGTATTGAGGCACTGAGGATGCCCTCCTAACTCTCCACTCCAAGGTATTAAGGAACTGAGGATGCCCTCCTACCTCTCCACGCTAAGGTATCAAGGCACTGAGGATGCCCTCCTACCCCAAAGTATTGAGAAACTGAGGGTGCCCTCCTACCTCAAAGTATTGAGGCACTGAGGATGCCCTCCTAACTCTCTACTCCAAGGTATTAAGGAACTGAGGATGCCCTCCTACCTCTTCACGCTAATGTATCGAGGCACTGAGGATGCCCTCCTACCCCTCTACCCCAAAGTATTGAGAAACTGAGGGTGCCCACCTACCCCAAAGTATTGAGGCACTGAGGATGCCCTCCTAACTCTCCACTCCAAGGTATTAAGGAACTGAGGATGCCCTCCTACCTCTCCACGTTAAGGTATCAAGGCACTGAGGATGCCCTCCTACCCCAAAGTATTGAGAAACTGAGGGTGCCCTCCTACCTCAAAGTATTGAGGCACTGAGGATGCCCTCCTAACTCTCCACTCCAAGGTATTAAGGAACTGAGGATGCCCTCCTACCTCTCCACGCTAAGGTATCAAGGCACTGAGGATGCCCTCCTACCCCAAAGTATTGAGGCACTGAGGATGCCCTCCTAACTCTCTACTCCAAGGTATTAAGGAACTGAGGATGCCCTCCTACCTCTCCACGCTAAGGTATCAAGGCACTGAGGATGCCCTCCTACCCCAAAGTATTGAGGCACTGAGGGTGCCCTCCTAACTCTTCACTCCAAGGCATTAAGGAACTGAGGATGCCCTCCTACCTCTCCACGCTAAGGTATCAAGGCACTGAGAATGCCCTCCTACCCCTCTACCCCAAAGTATTGAGAAACTGAGGGTGCCCACCTACCCCAAAGTATTGAGGCACTGAGGATGCCCTCCTAACTCTCCACTGCAAGGTATTAAGGAACTGAGGATGCCCTCCTACCTCTCCACGCTAAGGTATCAAGGCACTGAGGATGCCCTCCTACCCCTCTACCCCAAAGTATTGAGAAACTGAGGGTGCCCTCCTACCTCAAAGTATTGAGGCACTGAGGATGCCCTCCTAACTCTCTACTCCAAGGTATTAAGGAACTGAGGATGCCCTCCTACCTCTCCACGCTAATGTATCGAGGCACTGAGGATGCCCTCCTACCCCTCTACCCCAAAGTATTGAGAAACTGAGGGTGCCCACCTACCCCAAAGTATTGAGGCACTGAGGATGCCCTCCTAACTCTCCACTCCAAGGTATTAAGGAACTGAGGATGCCCTCCTACCTCTCCACGCTAAGGTATCAAGGCACTGAGGATGCCCTCCTACCCCAAAGTATTGAGAAACTGAGGGTGCCCTCCTACCTCAAAGTATTGAGGCACTGAGGATGCCCTCCTAACTCTCCACTCCAAGGTATTAAGGAACTGAGGATGCCCTCCTACCTCTCCACGCTTAGGTATCAAGGCACTGAGGATGCCCTCCTACCCCAAAGTATTGAGGCACTGAGGATGCCCTCCTAACTCTCTACTCCAAGGTATTAAGGAACTGAGGATGCCCTCCTACCTCTCCACGCTAAGGTATCAAGGCACTGAGGATGCCCTCCTACCCCAAAGTATTGAGGCACTGAGGGTGCCCTCCTACCTCAAAGTATTGAGGCACTGAGGGTGCCCTCCTACCTCAAAGTATTGAGGCACTGAGAATGCCCTCCTAACTCTCTACTCCAAGGTATTAAGGAACTGAGGATGCCCTCCTACCTCTCCACGCTAAGGTATCAAGGCACTGAGGATGCCCTCCTACCCCAAAGTATTGAGGCACTGAGGATGCCCTCCTAACTCTCTACTCCAAGGTATTAAGGAACTGAGCATGCCCTCCTACCTCTCCACGCTAAGGTATCAAGGCACTGAGGATGCCCTCCTACCCCAAAGTATTGAGGCACTGAGGGTGCCCTCCTACCTCAAAGTATTGAGGCACTGAGAATGCCCTCCTAACTCTCCACTCCAAGGTATTAAGGAACTGAGGATGCCCTCCTACCTCTCCACGCTAAGGTATCAAGGCACTGAGGATGCCCTCCTACCCCAAAGTATTAAGAAACTGAGGGTGCCCACCTACCCCAAAGTATTGAGGCACTGAGGATGCCCTCCTAACTCTCCACTCCAAGGTATTAAGGAACTGAGGATGCCCTCCTACCTCTCCACGCTAAGGTATCAAGGCACTGAGGATGCCCTCCTACCCCAAAGTATTGAGAAACTGAGGGTACCCTCCTACCTCAAAGTATTGAGGCACTGAAGATGCCCTCCTAACTCTCTACTCCAAGGTATTAAGGAACTGAGGATGCCCTCCTACCTCTCCACGCTAATGTATCGAGGCACTGAGGATGCCCTCCTACCCCTCTACCCCAAAGTATTGAGAAACTGAGGGTGCCCACCTACCCCAAAGTATTGAGGCACTGAGGATGCCCTCCTAACTCTCCACTCCAAGGTATTAAGGAACTGAGGATGCCCTCCTACCTCTCCACGCTAAGGTATCAAGGCACTGAGGATGCCCTCCTACCCCAAAGTATTGAGAAACTGAGGGTGCCCTCCTACCTCAAAGTATTGAGGCACTGAGGATGCCCTCCTAACTCTCCACTCCAAGGTAATAAGGAACTGAGGATGCCCTCCTACCTCTCCACGCTAAGGTATCAAGGCACTGAGGATGCCCTCCTACCCCAAAGTATTGAGGCACTGAGGATGCCCTCCTAACTCTCTACTCCAAGGTATTAAGGAACTGAGGATGCCCTCCTACCTCTCCACGTTAAAGTATCGAGGCACTGAGAATGCCCTCCTAACTCTTCACTCCAAGGCATTAAGGAACTGAGGATGCCCTCCTACCTCTCCACGCTAAGGTATCGAGGCACTGAGAATGCCCTCCTACCCCTCTACCCCAAAGTATTGAGAAACTGAGGGTGCCCACCTACCCCAAAGTATTGAGGCACTGAGGATGCCCTCCTAACTCTCCACTCCAAGGTATTAAGGAACTGAGGATGCCCTCCTACCTCTCCACGCTAAGGTATCAAGGCACTGAGGATGCCCTCCTACCCCAAAGTATTGAGAAACTGAGGGTGCCCTCCTACCTCAAAGTATTGAGGCACTGAGGATGCCCTCCTAACTCTCCACTTCAAGGTAATAAGGAACTGAGGATGCCCTCCTACCTCTCCACGCTAAGGTATCAAGGCACTGAGGATGCCCTCCTACCCCAAAGTATTGAGGCACTGAGGATGCCCTCCTAACTCTCTACTCCAAGGTATTAAGGAACTGAGGATGCCCTCCTACCTCTCCACGTTAAAGTATCGAGGCACTGAGAATGCCCTCCTAACTCTTCACTCCAAGGCATTAAGGAACTGAGGATGCCCTCCTACCTCTCCACGCTAAGGTATCGAGGCACTGAGAATGCCCTCCTACCCCTCTACCCCAAAGTATTGAGAAACTGAGGGTGCCCACCTACCCCAAAGTATTGAGGCACTGAGGATGCCCTCCTAACTCTCCACTCCAAGGTATTAAGGAACTGAGGATGCCCTCCTACCTCTCCACGCTAAGGTATCAAGGCACTGAGGATGCCCTCCTACCCCTCTACCCCAAAGTATTGAGAAACTGAGGGTGCCCTCCTACCTCAAAGTATTGAGGCACTGAGGATGCCCTCCTAACTCTCTACTCCAAGGTATTAAGGAACTGAGGATGCCCTCCTACCCCTCCACGCTAATGTATCGAGGCACTGAGGATGCCCTCCTACCCCTCTACCCCAAAGTATTGAGAAACTGAGGGTGCCCACCTACCCCAAAGTATTGAGGCACTGAGGATGCCCTCCTAACTCTCCACTCCAAGGTATTAAGGAACTGAAGATGCCCTCCTACCTCTCCACGCTAAGGTATCAAGGCACTGAGGATGCCCTCCTACCCCAAAGTATTGAGAAACTGAGGGTGCCCTCCTACCTCAAAGTATTGAGGCACTGAGGATGCCCTCCTAACTCTCCACTCCAATGTATTAAGGAACTGAGGATGCCCTCCTACCTCTCCACGCTAAGGTATCAAGGCACTGAGGATGCCCTCCTACCCCAAAGTATTGAGGCACTGAGGATGCCCTCCTAACTCTCTACTCCAAGGTATTAAGGAACTGAGGATGCCCTCCTACCTCTCCACGCTAAGGTATCAAGGCACTGAGGATGCCCTCCTACCCCAAAGTATTGAGGCACTGAGGGTGCCCTCCTACCTCAAAGTATTGAGGCACTGAGGGTGCCCTCCTACCTCAAAGTATTGAGGCACTGAGAATGCCCTCCTAACTCTCTACTCCAAGGTATTAAGGAACTGAGGATGCCCTCCTACCTCTCCACGCTAAGGTATCAAGGCACTGAGGATGCCCTCCTACCCCAAAGTATTGAGGCACTGAGGATGCCCTCCTAACTCTCTACTCCAAGGTATTAAGGAACTGAGCATGCCCTCCTACCTCTCCACGCTAAGGTATCAAGGCACTGAGGATGCCCTCCTACCCCAAAGTATTGAGGCACTGAGGGTGCCCTCCTACCTCAAAGTATTGAGGCACTGAGAATGCCCTCCTAACTCTCCACTCCAAGGTATTAAGGAACTGAGGATGCCCTCCTACCTCTCCACGCTAAGGTATCAAGGCACTGAGGATGCCCTCCTACCCCAAAGTATTAAGAAACTGAGGGTGCCCACCTACCCCAAAGTATTGAGGCACTGAGGATGCCCTCCTAACTCTCCACTCCAAGGTATTAAGGAACTGAGGATGCCCTCCTACCTCTCCACGCTAAGGTATCAAGGCACTGAGGATGCCCTCCTACCCCAAAGTATTGAGAAACTGAGGGTGCCCTCCTACCTCAAAGTATTGAGGCACTGAGGATGCCCTCCTAACTCTCTACTCCAAGGTATTAAGGAACTGAGGATGCCCTCCTACCTCTCCACGCTAATGTATCGAGGCACTGAGGATGCCCTCCTACCCCTCTACCCCAAAGTATTGAGAAACTGAGGGTGCCCACCTACCCCAAAGTATTGAGGCACTGAGGATGCCCTCCTAACTCTCCACTCCAAGGTATTAAGGAACTGAGGATGCCCTCCTACCTCTCCACGCTAAGGTATCAAGGCACTGAGGATGCCATCCTACCCCAAAGTATTGAGAAACTGAGGGTGCCCTCCTACCTCAAAGTATTGAGGCACTGAGGATGCCCTCCTAACTCTCCACTCCAAGGTAATAAGGAACTGAGGATGCCCTCCTACCTCTCCACGCTAAGGTATCAAGGCACTGAGGATGCCCTCCTACCCCAAAGTATTGAGGCACTGAGGATGCCCTCCTAACTCTCTACTCCAAGGTATTAAGGAACTGAGGATGCCCTCCTACCTCTCCACGTTAAAGTATCGAGGCACTGAGAATGCCCTCCTAACTCTTCACTCCAAGGCATTAAGGAACTGAGGATGCCCTCCTACCTCTCCACGCTAAGGTATCGAGGCACTGAGAATGCCCTCCTACCCCTCTACCCCAAAGTATTGAGAAACTGAGGGTGCCCACCTACCCCAAAGTATTGAGGCACTGAGGATGCCCTCCTAACTCTCCACTCCAAGGTATTAAGGAACTGAGGATGCCCTCCTACCTCTCCACGCTAAGGTATCAAGGCACTGAGGATGCCCTCCTACCCCTCTACCCCAAAGTATTGAGAAACTGAGGGTGCCCTCCTACCTCAAAGTATTGAGGCACTGAGGATGCCCTCCTAACTCTCCACTCCAAGGTATTAAGGAACTGAGGATGCCCTCCTACCTCTCCACGCTAATGTATCGAGGCACTGAGGATGCCCTCCTACCCCTCTACCCCAAAGTATTGAGAAACTGAGGGTGCCCACCTACCCCAAAGTATTGAGGCACTGAGGATGCCCTCCTAACTCTCCACTCCAAGGTATTAAGGAACTGAGGATGCCCTCCTACCTCTCCACGCTAAGGTATCAAGGCACTGAGGATGCCCTCCTACCCCAAAGTATTGAGAAACTGAGGGTGCCCTCCTACCTCAAAGTATTGAGGCACTGAGGATGCCCTCCTAACTCTCCACTCCAAGGTATTAAGGAACTGAGGATGCCCTCCTACCTCTCCACGCTAAGGTATCAAGGCACTGAGGATGCCCTCCTACCCCAAAGTATTGAGGCACTGAGGATGCCCTCCTAACTCTCTACTCCAAGGTATTAAGGAACTGAGGATGCCCTCCTACCTCTCCACGCTAAGGTATCAAGGCACTGAGGATGCCCTCCTACCCCAAAGTATTGAGGCACTGAGGGTGCCCTCCTACCTCAAAGTATTGAGGCACTGAGGGTGCCCTCCTACCTCAAAGTATTGAGGCACTGAGAATGCCCTCCTAACTCTCTACTCCAAGGTATTAAGGAACTGAGGATGCCCTCCTACCTCTCCACGCTAAGGTATCAAGGCACTGAGGATGCCCTCCTACCCCAAAGTATTGAGGCACTGAGGATGCCCTCCTAACTCTCTACTCCAAGGTATTAAGGAACTGAGCATGCCCTCCTACCTCTCCACGCTAAGGTATCAAGGCACTGAGGATGCCCTCCTACCCCAAAGTATTGAGGCACTGAGGGTGCCCTCCTACCCCAAAGTATTAAGAAACTGAGGGTGCCCACCTACCCCAAAGTATTGAGACACTGAGGATGCCCTCCTAACTGTCCACTCCAAGGTAATAAGGCACTGAGGATGCCTTCCTACCTCTCCACGCTAAGGTATCAAGGCACTGAGGATGCCCTCCTACCCCAAAGTATTGAGGCACTGAGGATGCCCTCCTAACTCTCTACTCCAAGGTATTAAGGAACTGAGGATGCCCTCCTACCTCTCCACGTTAAAGTATCGAGGCACTGAGGATGCCCTCCTAACTCTCCACTCCAAGGTATTAAGGAACTGAGGATGCCCTCCTACCTCTCCACGCTAATGTATCGAGGCACTGAGGATGCCCTCCTACCCCTCTACCCCAAAGTATTGAGAAACTGAGGGTGCCCACCTACCCCAAAGTATTGAGGCACTGAGGATGCCCTCCTAACTCTCCACTCCAAGGTATTAAGGAACTGAGGATGCCCTCCTACCTCTCCACGCTAAGGTATCAAGGCACTGAGGATGCCCTCCTACCCCAAAGTATTGAGAAACTGAGGGTGCCCTCCTACCTCAAAGTATTGAGGCACTGAGGATGCCCTCCTAACTCTCCACTCCAAGGTATTAAGGAACTGAGGATGCCCTCCTACCTCTCCACGCTAAGGTATCAAGGCACTGAGGATGCCCTCCTACCCCAAAGTATTGAGGCACTGAGGATGCCCTCCTAACTCTCTACTCCAAGGTATTAAGGAACTGAGGATGCCCTCCTACCTCTCCACGCTAAGGTATCAAGGCACTGAGGATGCCCTCCTACCCCAAAGTATTGAGGCACTGAGGATGCCCTCCTAACTCTCTACTCCAAGGTATTAAGGAACTGAGCATGCCCTCCTACCTCTCCACGCTAAGGTATCAAGGCACTGAGGATGCCCTCCTACCCCAAAGTATTGAGGCACTGAGGGTGCCCTCCTACCCCAAAGTATTGAGGCACTGAGGGTGCCCTCCTACCCCAAAGTATTGAGGCACTGAGGGTGCCCTCCTACCCCAAAGTATTGAGGCACTGAGAATGCCCTCCTAACTCTCCACTCCAAGGTATTAAGGAACTGAGGATGCCCTCCTACCTCTCCACGCTAAGGTATCAAGGCACTGAGGATGCCCTCCTACCCCTCTACCCCAAAGTATTAAGAAACTGAGGGTGCCCACCTACCCCAAAGTATTGAGGCACTGAGGATGCCCTCCTAACTCTCCACTGCAAGGTATTAAGGAACTGAGGATGCCCTCCTACCTCTCCACGCTAATGTATCGAGGCACTGAGGATGCCCTCCTACCCCTCTACCCCAAAGTATTGAGAAACTGAGGGTGCCCACCTACCCCAAAGTATTGAGGCACTGAGGATGCCCTCCTAACTCTCCACTCCAAGGTATTAAGGAACTGAGGATGCCCTCCTACCTCTCCACGCTAAGGTATCAAGGCACTGAGGATGCCCTCCTACCCCAAAGTATTGAGAAACTGAGGGTGCCCTCCTACCTCAAAGTATTGAGGCACTGAGGATGCCCTCCTAACTCTCCACTCCAAGGTATTAAGGAACTGAGGATGCCCTCCTACCTCTCCACGCTAAGGTATCAAGGCACTGAGGATGCCCTCCTACCCCAAAGTATTGAGGCACTGAGGATGCCCTCCTAACTCTCTACTCCAAGGTATTAAGGAACTGAGGATGCCCTCCTACCTCTCCACGCTAAGGTATCAAGGCACTGAGGATGCCCTCCTACCCCAAAGTATTGAGGCACTGAGGATGCCCTCCTAACTCTCTACTCCAAGGTATTAAGGAACTGAGCATGCCCTCCTACCTCTCCACGCTAAGGTATCAAGGCACTGAGGATGCCCTCCTACCCCAAAGTATTGAGGCACTGAGGGTGCCCTCCTACCCCAAAGTATTGAGGCACTGAGGGTGCCCTCCTACCCCAAAGTATTGAGGCACTGAGGGTGCCCTCCTACCCCAAAGTATTGAGGCACTGAGGGTGCCCTCCTACCCCAAAGTATTGAGGCACTGAGGATGCCCTCCTACCTCTCCACGCTAAGGTATCAAGGCACTGAGGATGCCCTCCTACCCCTCTACCCCAAAGTATTAAGAAACTGAGGGTGCCCACCTACCCCAAAGTATTGAGGCACTGAGGATCCCCTCCTAACTCTCCACTCCAAGGTATTAAGGAACTGAGGATGCCCTCCTACCTCTCCACGCTAAGGTATCAAGGCACTGAGGATGCCCTCCTACCCCAAAGTATTGAGAAACTGAGGGTGCCCTCCTACCTCAAAGTATTGAGGCACTGAGGATGCCCTCCTAACTCTCCACTCCAAGGTAATAAGGAACTGAGGATGCCCTCCTACCTCTCCACGCTAAGGTATCAAGGCACTGAGGATGCCCTCCTACCCCAAAGTATTGAGGCACTGAGGATGCCCTCCTAACTCTCTACTCCAAGGTATTAAGGAACTGAGGATGCCCTCCTACCTCTCCACGTTAAAGTATCGAGGCACTGAGAATGCCCTCCTAACTCTTCACTCCAAGGCATTAAGGAACTGAGGATGCCCTCCTACCTCTCCACGCTAAGGTATCGAGGCACTGAGAATGCCCTCCTACCCCTCTACCCCAAAGTATTGAGAAACTGAGGGTGCCCACCTACCCCAAAGTATTGAGGCACTGAGGATGCCCTCCTAACTCTCCACTCCAAGGTATTAAGGAACTGAGGATGCCCTCCTGCCTCTCCACGCTAAGGTATCAAGGCACTGAGGATGCCCTCCTACCCCAAAGTATTGAGAAACTGAGGGTGCCCTCCTACCTCAAAGTATTGAGGCACTGAGGATGCCCTCCTAACTCTCCACTTCAAGGTAATAAGGAACTGAGGATGCCCTCCTACCTCTCCACGCTAAGGTATCAAGGCACTGAGGATGCCCTCCTACCCCAAAGTATTGAGGCACTGAGGATGCCCTCCTAACTCTCTACTCCAAGGTATTAAGGAACTGAGGATGCCCTCCTACCTCTCCACGTTAAAGTATCGAGGCACTGAGAATGCCCTCCTAACTCTTCACTCCAAGGCATTAAGGAACTGAGGATGCCCTCCTACCTCTCCACGCTAAGGTATCGAGGCACTGAGAATGCCCTCCTACCCCTCTACCCCAAAGTATTGAGAAACTGAGGGTGCCCACCTACCCCAAAGTATTGAGGCACTGAGGATGCCCTCCTAACTCTCCACTCCAAGGTATTAAGGAACTGAGGATGCCCTCCTACCTCTCCACGCTAAGGTATCAAGGCACTGAGGATGCCCTCCTACCCCTCTACCCCAAAGTATTGAGAAACTGAGGGTGCCCTCCTACCTCAAAGTATTGAGGCACTGAGGATGCCCTCCTAACTCTCTACTCCAAGGTATTAAGGAACTGAGGATGCCCTCCTACCTCTCCACGCTAATGTATCGAGGCACTGAGGATGCCCTCCTACCCCTCTACCCCAAAGTATTGAGAAACTGAGGGTGCCCACCTACCCCAAAGTATTGAGGCACTGAGGATGCCCTCCTAACTCTCCACTCCAAGGTATTAAGGAACTGAGGATGCCCTCCTACCTCTCCACGCTAAGGTATCAAGGCACTGAGGATGCCCTCCTACCCCAAAGTATTGAGAAACTGAGGGTGCCCTCCTACCTCAAAGTATTGAGGCACTGAGGATGCCCTCCTAACTCTCCACTCCAAGGTATTAAGGAACTGAGGATGCCCTCCTACCTCTCCACGCTAAGGTATCAAGGCACTGAGGATGCCCTCCTACCCCAAAGTATTGAGGCACTGAGGATGCCCTCCTAACTCTCTACTCCAAGGTATTAAGGAACTGAGGATGCCCTCCTACCTCTCCACGCTAAGGTATCAAGGCACTGAGGATGCCCTCCTACCCCAAAGTATTGAGGCACTGAGGGTGCCCTCCTACCTCAAAGTATTGAGGCACTGAGGGTGCCCTCCTACCTCAAAGTATTGAGGCACTGAGAATGCCCTCCTAACTCTCCACTCCAAGGTATTAAGGAACTGAGGATGCCCTCCTACCTCTCCACGCTAAGGTATCAAGGCACTGAGGATGCCCTCCTACCCCAAAGTATTGAGAAACTGAGGGTGCCCTCCTACCTCAAAGTATTGAGGCACTGAGGATGCCCTCCTAACTCTCCACTCCAAGGTATTAAGGAACTGAGGATGCCCTCCTACCTCTCCACGCTAAGGTATCAAGGCACTGAGGATGCCCTCCTACCCCAAAGTATTGAGGCACTGAGGATGCCCTCCTAACTCTCTACTCCAAGGTATTAAGGAACTGAGGATGCCCTCCTACCTCTCCACGCTAAGGTATCAAGGCACTAAGGATGCCCTCCTACCCCAAAGTATTGAGGCACTGAGGGTGCCCTCCTACCTCAAAGTATTGAGGCACTGAGGATGCCCTCCTAACTCTCCACTCCAAGGTATTAAGGAACTGAGGATGCCCTCCTACCTCTCCACGCTAAGGTATCAAGGCACTGAGGATGCCCTCCTACCCCAAAGTATTGAGAAACTGAGGGTGCCCTCCTACCTCAAAGTATTGAGGCACTGAGGATGCCCTCCTAACTCTCTACTCCAAGGTATTAAGGAACTGAGGATGCCCTCCTACCTCTCCACGCTAATGTATCGAGGCACTGAGGATGCCCTCCTACCCCTCTACCCCAAAGTATTGAGAAACTGAGGGTGCCCACCTACCCCAAAGTATTGAGGCACTGAGGATGCCCTCCTAACTCTCCACTCCAAGGTATTAAGGAACTGAGGATGCCCTCCTACCTCTCCACGTTAAGGTATCAAGGCACTGAGGATGCCCTCCTACCCCAAAGTATTGAGAAACTGAGGGTGCCCTCCTACCTCAAAGTATTGAGGCACTGAGGATGCCCTCCTAACTCTCCACTCCAAGGTATTAAGGAACTGAGGATGCCCTCCTACCTCTCCACGCTAAGGTATCAAGGCACTGAGGATGCCCTCCTACCCCAAAGTATTGAGGCACTGAGGATGCCCTCCTAACTCTCTACTCCAAGGTATTAAGGAACTGAGGATGCCCTCCTACCTCTCCACGCTAAGGTATCAAGGCACTGAGGATGCCCTCCTACCCCAAAGTATTGAGGCACTGAGGGTGCCCTCCTAACTCTTCACTCCAAGGCATTAAGGAACTGAGGATGCCCTCCTACCTCTCCACGCTAAGGTATCAAGGCACTGAAAATGCCCTCCTACCCCTCTACCCCAAAGTATTGAGAAACTGAGGGTGCCCACCTACCCCAAAGTATTGAGGCACTGAGGATGCCCTCCTAACTCTCCACTGCAAGGTATTAAGGAACTGAGGATGCCCTCCTACCTCTCCACGCTAAGGTATCAAGGCACTGAGGATGCCCTCCTACCCCTCTACCCCAAAGTATTGAGAAACTGAGGGTGCCCTCCTACCTCAAAGTATTGAGGCACTGAGGATGCCCTCCTAACTCTCTACTCCAAGGTATTAAGGAACTGAGGATGCCCTCCTACCTCTCCACGCTAATGTATCGAGGCACTGAGGATGCCCTCCTACCCCTCTACCCCAAAGTATTGAGAAACTGAGGGTGCCCACCTACCCCAAAGTATTGAGGCACTGAGGATGCCCTCCTAACTCTCCACTCCAAGGTATTAAGGAACTGAGGATGCCCTCCTACCTCTCCACGCTAAGGTATCAAGGCACTGAGGATGCCCTCCTACCCCAAAGTATTGAGAAACTGAGGGTGCCCTCCTACCTCAAAGTATTGAGGCACTGAGGATGCCCTCCTAACTCTCCACTCCAAGGTATTAAGGAACTGAGGATGCCCTCCTACCTCTCCACGCTTAGGTATCAAGGCACTGAGGATGCCCTCCTACCCCAAAGTATTGAGGCACTGAGGATGCCCTCCTAACTCTCTACTCCAAGGTATTAAGGAACTGAGGATGCCCTCCTACCTCTCCACGCTAAGGTATCAAGGCACTGAGGATGCCCTCCTACCCCAAAGTATTGAGGCACTGAGGGTGCCCTCCTACCTCAAAGTATTGAGGCACTGAGGGTGCCCTCCTACCTCAAAGTATTGAGGCACTGAGAATGCCCTCCTAACTCTCTACTCCAAGGTATTAAGGAACTGAGGATGCCCTCCTACCTCTCCACGCTAAGGTATCAAGGCACTGAGGATGCCCTCCTACCCCAAAGTATTGAGGCACTGAGGATGCCCTCCTAACTCTCTACTCCAAGGTATTAAGGAACTGAGCATGCCCTCCTACCTCTCCACGCTAAGGTATCAAGGCACTGAGGATGCCCTCCTACCCCAAAGTATTGAGGCACTGAGGGTGCCCTCCTACCTCAAAGTATTGAGGCACTGAGAATGCCCTCCTAACTCTCCACTCCAAGGTATTAAGGAACTGAGGATGCCCTCCTACCTCTCCACGCTAAGGTATCAAGGCACTGAGGATGCCCTCCTACCCCAAAGTATTAAGAAACTGAGGGTGCCCACCTACCCCAAAGTATTGAGGCACTGAGGATGCCCTCCTAACTCTCCACTCCAAGGTATTAAGGAACTGAGGATGCCCTCCTACCTCTCCACGCTAAGGTATCAAGGCACTGAGGATGCCCTCCTACCCCAAAGTATTGAGAAACTGAGGGTACCCTCCTACCTCAAAGTATTGAGGCACTGAGGATGCCCTCCTAACTCTCTACTCCAAGGTATTAAGGAACTGAGGATGCCCTCCTACCTCTCCACGCTAATGTATCGAGGCACTGAGGATGCCCTCCTACCCCTCTACCCCAAAGTATTGAGAAACTGAGGGTGCCCACCTACCCCAAAGTATTGAGGCACTGAGGATGCCCTCCTAACTCTCCACTCCAAGGTATTAAGGAACTGAGGATGCCCTCCTACCTCTCCACGCTAAGGTATCAAGGCACTGAGGATGCCCTCCTACCCCAAAGTATTGAGAAACTGAGGGTGCCCTCCTACCTCAAAGTATTGAGGCACTGAGGATGCCCTCCTAACTCTCCACTCCAAGGTAATAAGGAACTGAGGATGCCCTCCTACCTCTCCACGCTAAGGTATCAAGGCACTGAGGATGCCCTCCTACCCCAAAGTATTGAGGCACTGAGGATGCCCTCCTAACTCTCTACTCCAAGGTATTAAGGAACTGAGGATGCCCTCCTACCTCTCCACGTTAAAGTATCGAGGCACTGAGAATGCCCTCCTAACTCTTCACTCCAAGGCATTAAGGAACTGAGGATGCCCTCCTACCTCTCCACGCTAAGGTATCGAGGCACTGAGAATGCCCTCCTACCCCTCTACCCCAAAGTATTGAGAAACTGAGGGTGCCCACCTACCCCAAAGTATTGAGGCACTGAGGATGCCCTCCTAACTCTCCACTCCAAGGTATTAAGGAACTGAGGATGCCCTCCTACCTCTCCACGCTAAGGTATCAAGGCACTGAGGATGCCCTCCTACCCCAAAGTATTGAGAAACTGAGGGTGCCCTCCTACCTCAAAGTATTGAGGCACTGAGGATGCCCTCCTAACTCTCCACCTCAAGGTAATAAGGAACTGAGGATGCCCTCCTACCTCTCCACGCTAAGGTATCAAGGCACTGAGGATGCCCTCCTACCCCAAAGTATTGAGGCACTGAGGATGCCCTCCTAACTCTCTACTCCAAGGTATTAAGGAACTGAGGATGCCCTCCTACCTCTCCACGTTAAAGTATCGAGGCACTGAGAATGCCCTCCTAACTCTTCACTCCAAGGCATTAAGGAACTGAGGATGCCCTCCTACCTCTCCACGCTAAGGTATCGAGGCACTGAGAATGCCCTCCTACCCCTCTACCCCAAAGTATTGAGAAACTGAGGGTGCCCACCTACCCCAAAGTATTGAGGCACTGAGGATGCCCTCCTAACTCTCCACTCCAAGGTATTAAGGAACTGAGGATGCCCTCCTACCTCTCCACGCTAAGGTATCAAGGCACTGAGGATGCCCTCCTACCCCTCTACCCCAAAGTATTGAGAAACTGAGGGTGCCCTCCTACCTCAAAGTATTGAGGCACTGAGGATGCCCTCCTAACTCTCTACTCCAAGGTATTAAGGAACTGAGGATGCCCTCCTACCCCTCCACGCTAATGTATCGAGGCACTGAGGATGCCCTCCTACCCCTCTACCCCAAAGTATTGAGAAACTGAGGGTGCCCACCTACCCCAAAGTATTGAGGCACTGAGGATGCCCTCCTAACTCTCCACTCCAAGGTATTAAGGAACTGAAGATGCCCTCCTACCTCTCCACGCTAAGGTATCAAGGCACTGAGGATGCCCTCCTACCCCAAAGTATTGAGAAACTGAGGGTGCCCTCCTACCTCAAAGTATTGAGGCACTGAGGATGCCCTCCTAACTCTCCACTCCAATGTATTAAGGAACTGAGGATGCCCTCCTACCTCTCCACGCTAAGGTATCAAGGCACTGAGGATGCCCTCCTACCCCAAAGTATTGAGGCACTGAGGATGCCCTCCTAACTCTCTACTCCAAGGTATTAAGGAACTGAGGATGCCCTCCTACCTCTCCACGCTAAGGTATCAAGGCACTGAGGATGCCCTCCTACCCCAAAGTATTGAGGCACTGAGGGTGCCCTCCTACCTCAAAGTATTGAGGCACTGAGGGTGCCCTCCTACCTCAAAGTATTGAGGCACTGAGAATGCCCTCCTAACTCTCTACTCCAAGGTATTAAGGAACTGAGGATGCCCTCCTACCTCTCCACGCTAAGGTATCAAGGCACTGAGGATGCCCTCCTACCCCAAAGTATTGAGGCACTGAGGATGCCCTCCTAACTCTCTACTCCAAGGTATTAAGGAACTGAGCATGCCCTCCTACCTCTCCACGCTAAGGTATCAAGGCACTGAGGATGCCCTCCTACCCCAAAGTATTGAGGCACTGAGGGTGCCCTCCTACCTCAAAGTATTGAGGCACTGAGAATGCCCTCCTAACTCTCCACTCCAAGGTATTAAGGAACTGAGGATGCCCTCCTACCTCTCCACGCTAAGGTATCAAGGCACTGAGGATGCCCTCCTACCCCAAAGTATTAAGAAACTGAGGGTGCCCACCTACCCCAAAGTATTGAGGCACTGAGGATGCCCTCCTAACTCTCCACTCCAAGGTATTAAGGAACTGAGGATGCCCTCCTACCTCTCCACGCTAAGGTATCAAGGCACTGAGGATGCCCTCCTACCCCAAAGTATTGAGAAACTGAGGGTGCCCTCCTACCTCAAAGTATTGAGGCACTGAGGATGCCCTCCTAACTCTCTACTCCAAGGTATTAAGGAACTGAGGATGCCCTCCTACCTCTCCACGCTAATGTATCGAGGCACTGAGGATGCCCTCCTACCCCTCTACCCCAAAGTATTGAGAAACTGAGGGTGCCCACCTACCCCAAAGTATTGAGGCACTGAGGATGCCCTCCTAACTCTCCACTCCAAGGTATTAAGGAACTGAGGATGCCCTCCTACCTCTCCACGCTAAGGTATCAAGGCACTGAGGATGCCATCCTACCCCAAAGTATTGAGAAACTGAGGGTGCCCTCCTACCTCAAAGTATTGAGGCACTGAGGATGCCCTCCTAACTCTCCACTCCAAGGTAATAAGGAACTGAGGATGCCCTCCTACCTCTCCACGCTAAGGTATCAAGGCACTGAGGATGCCCTCCTACCCCAAAGTATTGAGGCACTGAGGATGCCCTCCTAACTCTCTACTCCAAGGTATTAAGGAACTGAGGATGCCCTCCTACCTCTCCACGTTAAAGTATCGAGGCACTGAGAATGCCCTCCTAACTCTTCACTCCAAGGCATTAAGGAACTGAGGATGCCCTCCTACCTCTCCACGCTAAGGTATCGAGGCACTGAGAATGCCCTCCTACCCCTCTACCCCAAAGTATTGAGAAACTGAGGGTGCCCACCTACCCCAAAGTATTGAGGCACTGAGGATGCCCTCCTAACTCTCCACTCCAAGGTATTAAGGAACTGAGGATGCCCTCCTACCTCTCCACGCTAAGGTATCAAGGCACTGAGGATGCCCTCCTACCCCTCTACCCCAAAGTATTGAGAAACTGAGGGTGCCCTCCTACCTCAAAGTATTGAGGCACTGAGGATGCCCTCCTAACTCTCCACTCCAAGGTATTAAGGAACTGAGGATGCCCTCCTACCTCTCCACGCTAATGTATCGAGGCACTGAGGATGCCCTCCTACCCCTCTACCCCAAAGTATTGAGAAACTGAGGGTGCCCACCTACCCCAAAGTATTGAGGCACTGAGGATGCCCTCCTAACTCTCCACTCCAAGGTATTAAGGAACTGAGGATGCCCTCCTACCTCTCCACGCTAAGGTATCAAGGCACTGAGGATGCCCTCCTACCCCAAAGTATTGAGAAACTGAGGGTGCCCTCCTACCTCAAAGTATTGAGGCACTGAGGATGCCCTCCTAACTCTCCACTCCAAGGTATTAAGGAACTGAGGATGCCCTCCTACCTCTCCACGCTAAGGTATCAAGGCACTGAGGATGCCCTCCTACCCCAAAGTATTGAGGCACTGAGGATGCCCTCCTAACTCTCTACTCCAAGGTATTAAGGAACTGAGGATGCCCTCCTACCTCTCCACGCTAAGGTATCAAGGCACTGAGGATGCCCTCCTACCCCAAAGTATTGAGGCACTGAGGGTGCCCTCCTACCTCAAAGTATTGAGGCACTGAGGGTGCCCTCCTACCTCAAAGTATTGAGGCACTGAGAATGCCCTCCTAACTCTCTACTCCAAGGTATTAAGGAACTGAGGATGCCCTCCTACCTCTCCACGCTAAGGTATCAAGGCACTGAGGATGCCCTCCTACCCCAAAGTATTGAGGCACTGAGGATGCCCTCCTAACTCTCTACTCCAAGGTATTAAGGAACTGAGCATGCCCTCCTACCTCTCCACGCTAAGGTATCAAGGCACTGAGGATGCCCTCCTACCCCAAAGTATTGAGGCACTGAGGGTGCCCTCCTACCCCAAAGTATTAAGAAACTGAGGGTGCCCACCTACCCCAAAGTATTGAGACACTGAGGATGCCCTCCTAACTGTCCACTCCAAGGTAATAAGGCACTGAGGATGCCTTCCTACCTCTCCACGCTAAGGTATCAAGGCACTGAGGATGCCCTCCTACCCCAAAGTATTGAGGCACTGAGGATGCCCTCCTAACTCTCTACTCCAAGGTATTAAGGAACTGAGGTTGCCCTCCTACCTCTCCACGTTAAAGTATCGAGGCACTGAGAATGCCCTCCTAACTCTTCACTCCAAGGCATTAAGGAACTGAGGATGCCCTCCTACCTCTCCACGCTAAGGTATCGAGGCACTGAGAATGCCCTCCTACCCCTCTACCCCAAAGTATTGAGAAACTGAGGGTGCCCACCTACCCCAAAGTATTGAGGCACTGAGGATGCCTTCCTAACTCTCCACTCCAAGGTATTAAGGAACTGAGGATGCCCTCCTACCTCTCCACGCTAATGTATCGAGGCACTGAGGATGCCCTCCTACCCCTCTACCCCAAAGTATTGAGAAACTGAGGGTGCCCACCTACCCCAAAGTATTGAGGCACTGAGGATGCCCTCCTAACTCTCCACTCCAAGGTATTAAGGAACTGAGGATGCCCTCCTACCTCTCCACGCTAAGGTATCAAGGCACTGAGGATGCCCTCCTACCCCAAAGTATTGAGAAACTGAGGGTGCCCTCCTACCTCAAAGTATTGAGGCACTGAGGATGCCCTCCTAACTCTCCACTCCAAGGTATTAAGGAACTGAGGATGCCCTCCTACCTCTCCACGCTAAGGTATCAAGGCACTGAGGATGCCCTCCTACCCCAAAGTATTGAGGCACTGAGGATGCCCTCCTAACTCTCTACTCCAAGGTATTAAGGAACTGAGGATGCCCTCCTACCTCTCCACGCTAAGGTATCAAGGCACTGAGGATGCCCTCCTACCCCAAAGTATTGAGGCACTGAGGATGCCCTCCTAACTCTCTACTCCAAGGTATTAAGGAACTGAGCATGCCCTCCTACCTCTCCACGCTAAGGTATCAAGGCACTGAGGATGCCCTCCTACCCCAAAGTATTGAGGCACTGAGGGTGCCCTCCTACCCCAAAGTATTGAGGCACTGAGGGTGCCCTCCTACCCCAAAGTATTGAGGCACTGAGGGTGCCCTCCTACCCCAAAGTATTGAGGCACTGAGAATGCCCTCCTAACTCTCCACTCCAAGGTATTAAGGAACTGAGGATGCCCTCCTACCTCTCCACGCTAAGGTATCAAGGCACTGAGGATGCCCTCCTACCCCTCTACCCCAAAGTATTAAGAAACTGAGGGTGCCCACCTACCCCAAAGTATTGAGGCACTGAGGATGCCCTCCTAACTCTCCACTGCAAGGTATTAAGGAACTGAGGATGCCCTCCTACCTCTCCACGCTAATGTATCGAGGCACTGAGGATGCCCTCCTACCCCTCTACCCCAAAGTATTGAGAAACTGAGGGTGCCCACCTACCCCAAAGTATTGAGGCACTGAGGATGCCCTCCTAACTCTCCACTCCAAGGTATTAAGGAACTGAGGATGCCCTCCTACCTCTCCACGCTAAGGTATCAAGGCACTGAGGATGCCCTCCTACCCCAAAGTATTGAGAAACTGAGGGTGCCCTCCTACCTCAAAGTATTGAGGCACTGAGGATGCCCTCCTAACTCTCCACTCCAAGGTATTAAGGAACTGAGGATGCCCTCCTACCTCTCCACGCTAAGGTATCAAGGCACTGAGGATGCCCTCCTACCCCAAAGTATTGAGGCACTGAGGATGCCCTCCTAACTCTCTACTCCAAGGTATTAAGGAACTGAGGATGCCCTCCTACCTCTCCACGCTAAGGTATCAAGGCACTGAGGATGCCCTCCTACCCCAAAGTATTGAGGCACTGAGGATGCCCTCCTAACTCTCTACTCCAAGGTATTAAGGAACTGAGCATGCCCTCCTACCTCTCCACGCTAAGGTATCAAGGCACTGAGGATGCCCTCCTACCCCAAAGTATTGAGGCACTGAGGGTGCCCTCCTACCCCAAAGTATTGAGGCACTGAGGGTGCCCTCCTACCCCAAAGTATTGAGGCACTGAGGGTGCCCTCCTACCCCAAAGTATTGAGGCACTGAGGGTGCCCTCCTACCCCAAAGTATTGAGGCACTGAGGATGCCCTCCTACCTCTCCACGCTAAGGTATCAAGGCACTGAGGATGCCCTCCTACCCCAAAGTATTGAGGCACTGAGGGTGCCCTCCTACCTCAAAGTATTGAGGCACTGAGGGTGCCCTCCTACCTCAAAGTATTGAGGCACTGAGAATGCCCTCCTAACTCTCTACTCCAAGGTATTAAGGAACTGAGGATGCCCTCCTACCTCTCCACGCTAAGGTATCAAGGCACTGAGGATGCCCTCCTACCCCAAAGTATTGAGGCACTGAGGATGCCCTCCTAACTCTCTACTCCAAGGTATTAAGGAACTGAGCATGCCCTCCTACCTCTCCACGCTAAGGTATCAAGGCACTGAGGATGCCCTCCTACCCCAAAGTATTGAGGCACTGAGGGTGCCCTCCTACCCCAAAGTATTGAGGCACTGAGGGTGCCCTCCTACCCCAAAGTATTGAGGCACTGAGGGTGCCCTCCTACCCCAAAGTATTGAGGCACTGAGAATGCCCTCCTAACTCTCCACTCCAAGGTATTAAGGAACTGAGGATGCCCTCCTACCTCTCCACGCTAAGGTATCAAGGCACTGAGGATGCCCTCCTACCCCTCTACCCCAAAGTATTAAGAAACTGAGGGTGCCCACCTACCCCAAAGTATTGAGGCACTGAGGATGCCCTCCTAACTCTCCACTGCAAGGTATTAAGGAACTGAGGATGCCCTCCTACCTCTCCACGCTAATGTATCGAGGCACTGAGGATGCCCTCCTACCCCTCTACCCCAAAGTATTGAGAAACTGAGGGTGCCCACCTACCCCAAAGTATTGAGGCACTGAGGATGCCCTCCTAACTCTCCACTCCAAGGTATTAAGGAACTGAGGATGCCCTCCTACCTCTCCACGCTAAGGTATCAAGGCACTGAGGATGCCCTCCTACCCCAAAGTATTGAGAAACTGAGGGTGCCCTCCTACCTCAAAGTATTGAGGCACTGAGGATGCCCTCCTAACTCTCCACTCCAAGGTATTAAGGAACTGAGGATGCCCTCCTACCTCTCCACGCTAAGGTATCAAGGCACTGAGGATGCCCTCCTACCCCAAAGTATTGAGGCACTGAGGATGCCCTCCTAACTCTCTACTCCAAGGTATTAAGGAACTGAGGATGCCCTCCTACCTCTCTACGCTAAGGTATCAAGGCACTGAGGATGCCCTCCTACCCCAAAGTATTGAGGCACTGAGGATGCCCTCCTAACTCTCTACTCCAAGGTATTAAGGAACTGAGCATGCCCTCCTACCTCTCCACGCTAAGGTATCAAGGCACTGAGGATGCCCTCCTACCCCAAAGTATTGAGGCACTGAGGGTGCCCTCCTACCCCAAAGTATTGAGGCACTGAGGGTGCCCTCCTACCCCAAAGTATTGAGGCACTGAGGGTGCCCTCCTACCCCAAAGTATTGAGGCACTGAGAATGCCCTCCTAACTCTCCACTCCAAGGTATTAAGGAACTGAGGATGCCCTCCTACCTCTCCACGCTAAGGTATCAAGGCACTGAGGATGCCCTCCTACCCCTCTACCCCAAAGTATTAAGAAACTGAGGGTGCCCACCTACCCCAAAGTATTGAGGCACTGAGAATGCCCTCCTAACTCTCTACTCCAAGGTATTAAGGAACTGAGGATGCCCTCCTACCTCTCCACGCTAATGTATCGAGGCACTGAGGATGCCCTCCTACCCCTCTACCCCAAAGTATTGAGAAACTGAGGGTGCCCACCTACCCCAAAGTATTGAGGCACTGAGGATGCCCTCCTAACTCTCCACTCCAAGGTATTAAGGAACTGAGGATGCCCTCCTACCTCTCCACGCTAAGGTATCAAGGCACTGAGGATGCCATCCTACCCCAAAGTATTGAGAAACTGAGGGTGCCCTCCTACCTCAAAGTATTGAGGCACTGAGGATGCCCTCCTAACTCTCCACTCCAAGGTAATAAGGAACTGAGGATGCCCTCCTACCTCTCCACGCTAAGGTATCAAGGCACTGAGGATGCCCTCCTACCCCAAAGTATTGAGGCACTGAGGATGCCCTCCTAACTCTCTACTCCAAGGTATTAAGGAACTGAGGATGCCCTCCTACCTCTCCACGTTAAAGTATCGAGGCACTGAGAATGCCCTCCTAACTCTTCACTCCAAGGCATTAAGGAACTGAGGATGCCCTCCTACCTCTCCACGCTAAGGTATCGAGGCACTGAGAATGCCCTCCTACCCCTCTACCCCAAAGTATTGAGAAACTGAGGGTGCCCACCTACCCCAAAGTATTGAGGCACTGAGGATGCCCTCCTAACTCTCCACTCCAAGGTATTAAGGAACTGAGGATGCCCTCCTACCTCTCCACGCTAAGGTATCAAGGCACTGAGGATGCCCTCCTACCCCTCTACCCCAAAGTATTGAGAAACTGAGGGTGCCCTCCTACCTCAAAGTATTGAGGCACTGAGGATGCCCTCCTAACTCTCCACTCCAAGGTATTAAGGAACTGAGGATGCCCTCCTACCTCTCCACGCTAATGTATCGAGGCACTGAGGATGCCCTCCTACCCCTCTACCCCAAAGTATTGAGAAACTGAGGGTGCCCACCTACCCCAAAGTATTGAGGCACTGAGGATGCCCTCCTAACTCTCCACTCCAAGGTATTAAGGAACTGAGGATGCCCTCCTACCTCTCCACGCTAAGGTATCAAGGCACTGAGGATGCCCTCCTACCCCAAAGTATTGAGAAACTGAGGGTGCCCTCCTACCTCAAAGTATTGAGGCACTGAGGATGCCCTCCTAACTCTCCACTCCAAGGTATTAAGGAACTGAGGATGCCCTCCTACCTCTCCACGCTAAGGTATCAAGGCACTGAGGATGCCCTCCTACCCCAAAGTATTGAGGCACTGAGGATGCCCTCCTAACTCTCTACTCCAAGGTATTAAGGAACTGAGGATGCCCTCCTACCTCTCCACGCTAAGGTATCAAGGCACTGAGGATGCCCTCCTACCCCAAAGTATTGAGGCACTGAGGGTGCCCTCCTACCTCAAAGTATTGAGGCACTGAGGGTGCCCTCCTACCTCAAAGTATTGAGGCACTGAGAATGCCCTCCTAACTCTCTACTCCAAGGTATTAAGGAACTGAGGATGCCCTCCTACCTCTCCACGCTAAGGTATCAAGGCACTGAGGATGCCCTCCTACCCCAAAGTATTGAGGCACTGAGGATGCCCTCCTAACTCTCTACTCCAAGGTATTAAGGAACTGAGCATGCCCTCCTACCTCTCCACGCTAAGGTATCAAGGCACTGAGGATGCCCTCCTACCCCAAAGTATTGAGGCACTGAGGGTGCCCTCCTACCCCAAAGTATTAAGAAACTGAGGGTGCCCACCTACCCCAAAGTATTGAGACACTGAGGATGCCCTCCTAACTGTCCACTCCAAGGTAATAAGGCACTGAGGATGCCTTCCTACCTCTCCACGCTAAGGTATCAAGGCACTGAGGATGCCCTCCTACCCCAAAGTATTGAGGCACTGAGGATGCCCTCCTAACTCTCTACTCCAAGGTATTAAGGAACTGAGGATGCCCTCCTACCTCTCCACGTTAAAGTATCGAGGCACTGAGAATGCCCTCCTAACTCTTCACTCCAAGGCATTAAGGAACTGAGGATGCCCTCCTACCTCTCCACGCTAAGGTATCGAGGCACTGAGAATGCCCTCCTACCCCTCTACCCCAAAGTATTGAGAAACTGAGGGTGCCCACCTACCCCAAAGTATTGAGGCACTGAGGATGCCCTCCTAACTCTCCACTCCAAGGTATTAAGGAACTGAGGATGCCCTCCTACCTCTCCACGCTAATGTATCGAGGCACTGAGGATGCCCTCCTACCCCTCTACCCCAAAGTATTGAGAAACTGAGGGTGCCCACCTACCCCAAAGTATTGAGGCACTGAGGATGCCCTCCTAACTCTCCACTCCAAGGTATTAAGGAACTGAGGATGCCCTCCTACCTCTCCACGCTAAGGTATCAAGGCACTGAGGATGCCCTCCTACCCCAAAGTATTGAGAAACTGAGGGTGCCCTCCTACCTCAAAGTATTGAGGCACTGAGGATGCCCTCCTAACTCTCCACTCCAAGGTATTAAGGAACTGAGGATGCCCTCCTACCTCTCCACGCTAAGGTATCAAGGCACTGAGGATGCCCTCCTACCCCAAAGTATTGAGGCACTGAGGATGCCCTCCTAACTCTCTACTCCAAGGTATTAAGGAACTGAGGATGCCCTCCTACCTCTCCACGCTAAGGTATCAAGGCACTGAGGATGCCCTCCTACCCCAAAGTATTGAGGCACTGAGGATGCCCTCCTAACTCTCTACTCCAAGGTATTAAGGAACTGAGCATGCCCTCCTACCTCTCCACGCTAAGGTATCAAGGCACTGAGGATGCCCTCCTACCCCAAAGTATTGAGGCACTGAGGGTGCCCTCCTACCCCAAAGTATTGAGGCACTGAGGGTGCCCTCCTACCCCAAAGTATTGAGGCACTGAGGGTGCCCTCCTACCCCAAAGTATTGAGGCACTGAGAATGCCCTCCTAACTCTCCACTCCAAGGTATTAAGGAACTGAGGATGCCCTCCTACCTCTCCACGCTAAGGTATCAAGGCACTGAGGATGCCCTCCTACCCCTCTACCCCAAAGTATTAAGAAACTGAGGGTGCCCACCTACCCCAAAGTATTGAGGCACTGAGGATGCCCTCCTAACTCTCCACTGCAAGGTATTAAGGAACTGAGGATGCCCTCCTACCTCTCCACGCTAATGTATCGAGGCACTGAGGATGCCCTCCTACCCCTCTACCCCAAAGTATTGAGAAACTGAGGGTGCCCACCTACCCCAAAGTATTGAGGCACTGAGGATGCCCTCCTAACTCTCCACTCCAAGGTATTAAGGAACTGAGGATGCCCTCCTACCTCTCCACGCTAAGGTATCAAGGCACTGAGGATGCCCTCCTACCCCAAAGTATTGAGAAACTGAGGGTGCCCTCCTACCTCAAAGTATTGAGGCACTGAGGATGCCCTCCTAACTCTCCACTCCAAGGTATTAAGGAACTGAGGATGCCCTCCTACCTCTCCACGCTAAGGTATCAAGGCACTGAGGATGCCCTCCTACCCCAAAGTATTGAGGCACTGAGGATGCCCTCCTAACTCTCTACTCCAAGGTATTAAGGAACTGAGGATGCCCTCCTACCTCTCCACGCTAAGGTATCAAGGCACTGAGGATGCCCTCCTACCCCAAAGTATTGAGGCACTGAGGATGCCCTCCTAACTCTCTACTCCAAGGTATTAAGGAACTGAGCATGCCCTCCTACCTCTCCACGCTAAGGTATCAAGGCACTGAGGATGCCCTCCTACCCCAAAGTATTGAGGCACTGAGGGTGCCCTCCTACCCCAAAGTATTGAGGCACTGAGGGTGCCCTCCTACCCCAAAGTATTGAGGCACTGAGGGTGCCCTCCTACCCCAAAGTATTGAGGCACTGAGGGTGCCCTCCTACCCCAAAGTATTGAGGCACTGAGGATGCCCTCCTACCTCTCCACGCTAAGGTATCAAGGCACTGAGGATGCCCTCCTACCCCAAAGTATTGAGGCACTGAGGGTGCCCTCCTACCTCAAAGTATTGAGGCACTGAGGGTGCCCTCCTACCTCAAAGTATTGAGGCACTGAGAATGCCCTCCTAACTCTCTACTCCAAGGTATTAAGGAACTGAGGATGCCCTCCTACCTCTCCACGCTAAGGTATCAAGGCACTGAGGATGCCCTCCTACCCCAAAGTATTGAGGCACTGAGGATGCCCTCCTAACTCTCTACTCCAAGGTATTAAGGAACTGAGCATGCCCTCCTACCTCTCCACGCTAAGGTATCAAGGCACTGAGGATGCCCTCCTACCCCAAAGTATTGAGGCACTGAGGGTGCCCTCCTACCCCAAAGTATTGAGGCACTGAGGGTGCCCTCCTACCCCAAAGTATTGAGGCACTGAGGGTGCCCTCCTACCCCAAAGTATTGAGGCACTGAGAATGCCCTCCTAACTCTCCACTCCAAGGTATTAAGGAACTGAGGATGCCCTCCTACCTCTCCACGCTAAGGTATCAAGGCACTGAGGATGCCCTCCTACCCCTCTACCCCAAAGTATTAAGAAACTGAGGGTGCCCACCTACCCCAAAGTATTGAGGCACTGAGGATGCCCTCCTAACTCTCCACTGCAAGGTATTAAGGAACTGAGGATGCCCTCCTACCTCTCCACGCTAATGTATCGAGGCACTGAGGATGCCCTCCTACCCCTCTACCCCAAAGTATTGAGAAACTGAGGGTGCCCACCTACCCCAAAGTATTGAGGCACTGAGGATGCCCTCCTAACTCTCCACTCCAAGGTATTAAGGAACTGAGGATGCCCTCCTACCTCTCCACGCTAAGGTATCAAGGCACTGAGGATGCCCTCCTACCCCAAAGTATTGAGAAACTGAGGGTGCCCTCCTACCTCAAAGTATTGAGGCACTGAGGATGCCCTCCTAACTCTCCACTCCAAGGTATTAAGGAACTGAGGATGCCCTCCTACCTCTCCACGCTAAGGTATCAAGGCACTGAGGATGCCCTCCTACCCCAAAGTATTGAGGCACTGAGGATGCCCTCCTAACTCTCTACTCCAAGGTATTAAGGAACTGAGGATGCCCTCCTACCTCTCTACGCTAAGGTATCAAGGCACTGAGGATGCCCTCCTACCCCAAAGTATTGAGGCACTGAGGATGCCCTCCTAACTCTCTACTCCAAGGTATTAAGGAACTGAGCATGCCCTCCTACCTCTCCACGCTAAGGTATCAAGGCACTGAGGATGCCCTCCTACCCCAAAGTATTGAGGCACTGAGGGTGCCCTCCTACCCCAAAGTATTGAGGCACTGAGGGTGCCCTCCTACCCCAAAGTATTGAGGCACTGAGGGTGCCCTCCTACCCCAAAGTATTGAGGCACTGAGAATGCCCTCCTAACTCTCCACTCCAAGGTATTAAGGAACTGAGGATGCCCTCCTACCTCTCCACGCTAAGGTATCAAGGCACTGAGGATGCCCTCCTACCCCTCTACCCCAAAGTATTAAGAAACTGAGGGTGCCCACCTACCCCAAAGTATTGAGGCACTGAGAATGCCCTCCTAACTCTCTACTCCAAGGTATTAAGGAACTGAGGATGCCCTCCTACCTCTCCACGCTAATGTATCGAGGCACTGAGGATGCCCTCCTACCCCTCTACCCCAAAGTATTGAGAAACTGAGGGTGCCCACCTACCCCAAAGTATTGAGGCACTGAGGATGCCCTCCTAACTCTCCACTCCAAGGTATTAAGGAACTGAGGATGCCCTCCTACCTCTCCACGCTAAGGTATCAAGGCACTGAGGATGCCATCCTACCCCAAAGTATTGAGAAACTGAGGGTGCCCTCCTACCTCAAAGTATTGAGGCACTGAGGATGCCCTCCTAACTCTCCACTCCAAGGTAATAAGGAACTGAGGATGCCCTCCTACCTCTCCACGCTAAGGTATCAAGGCACTGAGGATGCCCTCCTACCCCAAAGTATTGAGGCACTGAGGATGCCCTCCTAACTCTCTACTCCAAGGTATTAAGGAACTGAGGATGCCCTCCTACCTCTCCACGTTAAAGTATCGAGGCACTGAGAATGCCCTCCTAACTCTTCACTCCAAGGCATTAAGGAACTGAGGATGCCCTCCTACCTCTCCACGCTAAGGTATCGAGGCACTGAGAATGCCCTCCTACCCCTCTACCCCAAAGTATTGAGAAACTGAGGGTGCCCACCTACCCCAAAGTATTGAGGCACTGAGGATGCCCTCCTAACTCTCCACTCCAAGGTATTAAGGAACTGAGGATGCCCTCCTACCTCTCCACGCTAAGGTATCAAGGCACTGAGGATGCCCTCCTACCCCTCTACCCCAAAGTATTGAGAAACTGAGGGTGCCCTCCTACCTCAAAGTATTGAGGCACTGAGGATGCCCTCCTAACTCTCCACTCCAAGGTATTAAGGAACTGAGGATGCCCTCCTACCTCTCCACGCTAATGTATCGAGGCACTGAGGATGCCCTCCTACCCCTCTACCCCAAAGTATTGAGAAACTGAGGGTGCCCACCTACCCCAAAGTATTGAGGCACTGAGGATGCCCTCCTAACTCTCCACTCCAAGGTATTAAGGAACTGAGGATGCCCTCCTACCTCTCCACGCTAAGGTATCAAGGCACTGAGGATGCCCTCCTACCCCAAAGTATTGAGAAACTGAGGGTGCCCTCCTACCTCAAAGTATTGAGGCACTGAGGATGCCCTCCTAACTCTCCACTCCAAGGTATTAAGGAACTGAGGATGCCCTCCTACCTCTCCACGCTAAGGTATCAAGGCACTGAGGATGCCCTCCTACCCCAAAGTATTGAGGCACTGAGGATGCCCTCCTAACTCTCTACTCCAAGGTATTAAGGAACTGAGGATGCCCTCCTACCTCTCCACGCTAAGGTATCAAGGCACTGAGGATGCCCTCCTACCCCAAAGTATTGAGGCACTGAGGGTGCCCTCCTACCTCAAAGTATTGAGGCACTGAGGGTGCCCTCCTACCTCAAAGTATTGAGGCACTGAGAATGCCCTCCTAACTCTCTACTCCAAGGTATTAAGGAACTGAGGATGCCCTCCTACCTCTCCACGCTAAGGTATCAAGGCACTGAGGATGCCCTCCTACCCCAAAGTATTGAGGCACTGAGGATGCCCTCCTAACTCTCTACTCCAAGGTATTAAGGAACTGAGCATGCCCTCCTACCTCTCCACGCTAAGGTATCAAGGCACTGAGGATGCCCTCCTACCCCAAAGTATTGAGGCACTGAGGGTGCCCTCCTACCCCAAAGTATTAAGAAACTGAGGGTGCCCACCTACCCCAAAGTATTGAGACACTGAGGATGCCCTCCTAACTGTCCACTCCAAGGTAATAAGGCACTGAGGATGCCTTCCTACCTCTCCACGCTAAGGTATCAAGGCACTGAGGATGCCCTCCTACCCCAAAGTATTGAGGCACTGAGGATGCCCTCCTAACTCTCTACTCCAAGGTATTAAGGAACTGAGGATGCCCTCCTACCTCTCCACGTTAAAGTATCGAGGCACTGAGAATGCCCTCCTAACTCTTCACTCCAAGGCATTAAGGAACTGAGGATGCCCTCCTACCTCTCCACGCTAAGGTATCGAGGCACTGAGAATGCCCTCCTACCCCTCTACCCCAAAGTATTGAGAAACTGAGGGTGCCCACCTACCCCAAAGTATTGAGGCACTGAGGATGCCCTCCTAACTCTCCACTCCAAGGTATTAAGGAACTGAGGATGCCCTCCTACCTCTCCACGCTAATGTATCGAGGCACTGAGGATGCCCTCCTACCCCTCTACCCCAAAGTATTGAGAAACTGAGGGTGCCCACCTACCCCAAAGTATTGAGGCACTGAGGATGCCCTCCTAACTCTCCACTCCAAGGTATTAAGGAACTGAGGATGCCCTCCTACCTCTCCACGCTAAGGTATCAAGGCACTGAGGATGCCCTCCTACCCCAAAGTATTGAGAAACTGAGGGTGCCCTCCTACCTCAAAGTATTGAGGCACTGAGGATGCCCTCCTAACTCTCCACTCCAAGGTATTAAGGAACTGAGGATGCCCTCCTACCTCTCCACGCTAAGGTATCAAGGCACTGAGGATGCCCTCCTACCCCAAAGTATTGAGGCACTGAGGATGCCCTCCTAACTCTCTACTCCAAGGTATTAAGGAACTGAGGATGCCCTCCTACCTCTCCACGCTAAGGTATCAAGGCACTGAGGATGCCCTCCTACCCCAAAGTATTGAGGCACTGAGGATGCCCTCCTAACTCTCTACTCCAAGGTATTAAGGAACTGAGCATGCCCTCCTACCTCTCCACGCTAAGGTATCAAGGCACTGAGGATGCCCTCCTACCCCAAAGTATTGAGGCACTGAGGGTGCCCTCCTACCCCAAAGTATTGAGGCACTGAGGGTGCCCTCCTACCCCAAAGTATTGAGGCACTGAGGGTGCCCTCCTACCCCAAAGTATTGAGGCACTGAGAATGCCCTCCTAACTCTCCACTCCAAGGTATTAAGGAACTGAGGATGCCCTCCTACCTCTCCACGCTAAGGTATCAAGGCACTGAGGATGCCCTCCTACCCCTCTACCCCAAAGTATTAAGAAACTGAGGGTGCCCACCTACCCCAAAGTATTGAGGCACTGAGGATGCCCTCCTAACTCTCCACTGCAAGGTATTAAGGAACTGAGGATGCCCTCCTACCTCTCCACGCTAATGTATCGAGGCACTGAGGATGCCCTCCTACCCCTCTACCCCAAAGTATTGAGAAACTGAGGGTGCCCACCTACCCCAAAGTATTGAGGCACTGAGGATGCCCTCCTAACTCTCCACTCCAAGGTATTAAGGAACTGAGGATGCCCTCCTACCTCTCCACGCTAAGGTATCAAGGCACTGAGGATGCCCTCCTACCCCAAAGTATTGAGAAACTGAGGGTGCCCTCCTACCTCAAAGTATTGAGGCACTGAGGATGCCCTCCTAACTCTCCACTCCAAGGTATTAAGGAACTGAGGATGCCCTCCTACCTCTCCACGCTAAGGTATCAAGGCACTGAGGATGCCCTCCTACCCCAAAGTATTGAGGCACTGAGGATGCCCTCCTAACTCTCTACTCCAAGGTATTAAGGAACTGAGGATGCCCTCCTACCTCTCCACGCTAAGGTATCAAGGCACTGAGGATGCCCTCCTACCCCAAAGTATTGAGGCACTGAGGATGCCCTCCTAACTCTCTACTCCAAGGTATTAAGGAACTGAGCATGCCCTCCTACCTCTCCACGCTAAGGTATCAAGGCACTGAGGATGCCCTCCTACCCCAAAGTATTGAGGCACTGAGGGTGCCCTCCTACCCCAAAGTATTGAGGCACTGAGGGTGCCCTCCTACCCCAAAGTATTGAGGCACTGAGGGTGCCCTCCTACCCCAAAGTATTGAGGCACTGAGGGTGCCCTCCTACCCCAAAGTATTGAGGCACTGAGGATGCCCTCCTACCTCTCCACGCTAAGGTATCAAGGCACTGAGGATGCCCTCCTACCCCAAAGTATTGAGGCACTGAGGGTGCCCTCCTACCTCAAAGTATTGAGGCACTGAGGGTGCCCTCCTACCTCAAAGTATTGAGGCACTGAGAATGCCCTCCTAACTCTCTACTCCAAGGTATTAAGGAACTGAGGATGCCCTCCTACCTCTCCACGCTAAGGTATCAAGGCACTGAGGATGCCCTCCTACCCCAAAGTATTGAGGCACTGAGGATGCCCTCCTAACTCTCTACTCCAAGGTATTAAGGAACTGAGCATGCCCTCCTACCTCTCCACGCTAAGGTATCAAGGCACTGAGGATGCCCTCCTACCCCAAAGTATTGAGGCACTGAGGGTGCCCTCCTACCCCAAAGTATTGAGGCACTGAGGGTGCCCTCCTACCCCAAAGTATTGAGGCACTGAGGGTGCCCTCCTACCCCAAAGTATTGAGGCACTGAGAATGCCCTCCTAACTCTCCACTCCAAGGTATTAAGGAACTGAGGATGCCCTCCTACCTCTCCACGCTAAGGTATCAAGGCACTGAGGATGCCCTCCTACCCCTCTACCCCAAAGTATTAAGAAACTGAGGGTGCCCACCTACCCCAAAGTATTGAGGCACTGAGGATGCCCTCCTAACTCTCCACTGCAAGGTATTAAGGAACTGAGGATGCCCTCCTACCTCTCCACGCTAATGTATCGAGGCACTGAGGATGCCCTCCTACCCCTCTACCCCAAAGTATTGAGAAACTGAGGGTGCCCACCTACCCCAAAGTATTGAGGCACTGAGGATGCCCTCCTAACTCTCCACTCCAAGGTATTAAGGAACTGAGGATGCCCTCCTACCTCTCCACGCTAAGGTATCAAGGCACTGAGGATGCCCTCCTACCCCAAAGTATTGAGAAACTGAGGGTGCCCTCCTACCTCAAAGTATTGAGGCACTGAGGATGCCCTCCTAACTCTCCACTCCAAGGTATTAAGGAACTGAGGATGCCCTCCTACCTCTCCACGCTAAGGTATCAAGGCACTGAGGATGCCCTCCTACCCCAAAGTATTGAGGCACTGAGGATGCCCTCCTAACTCTCTACTCCAAGGTATTAAGGAACTGAGGATGCCCTCCTACCTCTCCACGCTAAGGTATCAAGGCACTGAGGATGCCCTCCTACCCCAAAGTATTGAGGCACTGAGGATGCCCTCCTAACTCTCTACTCCAAGGTATTAAGGAACTGAGCATGCCCTCCTACCTCTCCACGCTAAGGTATCAAGGCACTGAGGATGCCCTCCTACCCCAAAGTATTGAGGCACTGAGGGTGCCCTCCTACCCCAAAGTATTGAGGCACTGAGGGTGCCCTCCTACCCCAAAGTATTGAGGCACTGAGGGTGCCCTCCTACCCCAAAGTATTGAGGCACTGAGGGTGCCCTCCTACCCCAAAGTATTGAGGCACTGAGGATGCCCTCCTACCTCTCCACGCTAAGGTATCAAGGCACTGAGGATGCCCTCCTACCCCAAAGTATTGAGGCACTGAGGGTGCCCTCCTACCTCAAAGTATTGAGGCACTGAGGGTGCCCTCCTACCTCAAAGTATTGAGGCACTGAGAATGCCCTCCTAACTCTCTACTCCAAGGTATTAAGGAACTGAGGATGCCCTCCTACCTCTCCACGCTAAGGTATCAAGGCACTGAGGATGCCCTCCTACCCCAAAGTATTGAGGCACTGAGGATGCCCTCCTAACTCTCTACTCCAAGGTATTAAGGAACTGAGCATGCCCTCCTACCTCTCCACGCTAAGGTATCAAGGCACTGAGGATGCCCTCCTACCCCAAAGTATTGAGGCACTGAGGGTGCCCTCCTACCCCAAAGTATTGAGGCACTGAGGGTGCCCTCCTACCCCAAAGTATTGAGGCACTGAGGGTGCCCTCCTACCCCAAAGTATTGAGGCACTGAGAATGCCCTCCTAACTCTCCACTCCAAGGTATTAAGGAACTGAGGATGCCCTCCTACCTCTCCACGCTAAGGTATCAAGGCACTGAGGATGCCCTCCTACCCCTCTACCCCAAAGTATTAAGAAACTGAGGGTGCCCACCTACCCCAAAGTATTGAGGCACTGAGGATGCCCTCCTAACTCTCCACTGCAAGGTATTAAGGAACTGAGGATGCCCTCCTACCTCTCCACGCTAATGTATCGAGGCACTGAGGATGCCCTCCTACCCCTCTACCCCAAAGTATTGAGAAACTGAGGGTGCCCACCTACCCCAAAGTATTGAGGCACTGAGGATGCCCTCCTAACTCTCCACTCCAAGGTATTAAGGAACTGAGGATGCCCTCCTACCTCTCCACGCTAAGGTATCAAGGCACTGAGGATGCCCTCCTACCCCAAAGTATTGAGAAACTGAGGGTGCCCTCCTACCTCAAAGTATTGAGGCACTGAGGATGCCCTCCTAACTCTCCACTCCAAGGTATTAAGGAACTGAGGATGCCCTCCTACCTCTCCACGCTAAGGTATCAAGGCACTGAGGATGCCCTCCTACCCCAAAGTATTGAGGCACTGAGGATGCCCTCCTAACTCTCTACTCCAAGGTATTAAGGAACTGAGGATGCCCTCCTACCTCTCCACGCTAAGGTATCAAGGCACTGAGGATGCCCTCCTACCCCAAAGTATTGAGGCACTGAGGATGCCCTCCTAACTCTCTACTCCAAGGTATTAAGGAACTGAGCATGCCCTCCTACCTCTCCACGCTAAGGTATCAAGGCACTGAGGATGCCCTCCTACCCCAAAGTATTGAGGCACTGAGGGTGCCCTCCTACCCCAAAGTATTGAGGCACTGAGGGTGCCCTCCTACCCCAAAGTATTGAGGCACTGAGAATGCCCTCCTAACTCTCCACTCCAAGGTATTAAGGAACTGAGGATGCCCTCCTACCTCTCCACGCTAAGGTATCAAGGCACTGAGGATGCCCTCCTACCCCTCTACCCCAAAGTATTAAGAAACTGAGGGTGCCCACTTACCCCAAAGTATTGAGGCACTGAGAATGCCCTCCTAACTCTCCACTCCAAGGTATTAAGGAACTGAGGATGCCCTCCTACCTCTCCACGCTAATGTATCGAGGCACTGAGGATGCCCTCCTACCCCTCTACCCCAAAGTAATCGAGGAACTGAGGGTGACTCCTTTCCCTCCGCACCATTAAAGTCCCATCTTTTCAATGACATCACTCCATTAAACAGATTGGTAGAAGATCTGCATGGAGTTTGTTTTTGTTATAATGCCCCTGCAATGGATTTGCTTGGTTTAAACTTAGAAGTTAATTTAGGATATATAGATACATAGTGCAGCCAAGGTGATGTCTTGTCCCCACATATACTCAAATCTAGAGCTTTCTATTTTTCTTATTTAAAATGAATAAACTCCATTAGTTATCAGAAATGGTGATATACAGTCCGGATGGAGTTTGGTTGATAACAGATTAGAATCAGATGAGAATAGAACATGGATAAGGAGGAGAGAGCAGGAATGGTACTTCCTCCCTCGACGTGACAGAACACGACTAACGGCTGCTGCCCTGCTCTGCTATTTATACGCTTTGCTGCGCTCTGACGTCATCGAGGCTGTCTGGCAGGGTTCCAGAGCTGGGTCTCCATGGAGACGGTGAGGTAGAGAAGGCGATGACGTGGGTAAGGGATGGCAATCACGTGGGTAAGGGATGGAAGTCACGTGGGTAAGGGATGGCAATCACGTGGGTAAGGGATGGCAGTCACTATCTTCCGGTTCCGTGTGAGGAGAGCGGACTCAGGAGGACACCGAGCTCGGGTTGTCACCAGAGGCGGCTCTCTAATTAGACGGTCGCTTAAGGCCTCGCCGGCTGCTTAATATCCCTGACGTGGAGGGAATGTCCCCGGTCGGTGTCCCCAGCACCGGCGTTTTTATAGTTTTTCCCTTCCGGTATCAGACTGACTACTCAGCACTGCACTGTCCGAGCTCTCAGGGTCAGTGGACGGCTCCGTGTTCTCCCCTCCCCCAACTCCTCCCCCAACTCCTCCCCTTCTGCCGGGCTCTGCTCTCATCTCCTGTCATGTGCAGAGCTGGGAGCTCAGATAATAATAATACCTCTCCGATCCGCTCTGCAGGATGGACCGTCTGCAGAGGACGACTTGTCAGAGAGGAGATCATCAGGGAGCCTCAAGGTACAGCAAGACTTCACCCCCAGACCGAGGAGGGCGCCCCAAAAATCAATACTGACAACCCCTCCCCCCCACACCCAGCCCTGATGATATGTATCCCACCCGGCATATGAGGCCATCTACTGACCCCCTGTCATTATTATCCTAATCATCTCCCTGTGCCTGGCATCCCACCACCCTACCTCCTGTCATCATCATCCCCCCTGTACCCCTCTGCCAGCTTCCTCCCACCCCACCATCTTCATCACCTCTGTGGTCCACTGCCAGCTTCCTACCACCCCACCCCCTTTCATCTTCCCCCCCTGTACTCCTCTGCCAGCTTCCTATCCCCCCCCCCTGTACTCTACTGCCAGCTTCCTACCACCCCACCCCCTGTCATCTTCCCCCCTGTACTCCTCTCCCAGCTTCCTATTCCCCCCCCCCCCCCCTGTACTCTACTGCCAGCTTCCTACCACCCCACCCCCTGTCATCTTCCCCCCTGTACTCCTCTCCCAGCTTCCTATTCCCCCCCCCCCTGTACTCTACTGCCAGCTTCCTACCACCCCACCCCCTGTCATCTTCCCCCCTGTACTCCTCTGCCAGCTTCCTATCCCCCCCCCCCTGTACTCTACTGCCAGCTTCCTACCACCCCACCCCCTGTCATCTTCCCCCCTGTACTCCTCTCCCAGCTTCCTATCCCCCCCCCCTGTACTCTACTGCCAGCTTCCTACCACCCTACCTCCTGTCATCTTCCCCCCTGTACTCTACTGCCAGCTTCCTATCCCCCCCCCCCCTGTACTCTACTGCCAGCTTCCTACCACCCCACCCCCTGTCATCTTCCCCCCTGTACTCCTCTCCCAGCTTCCTATCCCCCCCCCCCCCCCTGTACTCTACTGCCAGCTTCCTACCACCCCACCCCCTGTCATCTTCCCCCCTGTACTCTACTGCCAGCTTCCTATCCCCCCCCCCCTGTACTCTACTGCCAGCTTCCTACCACCCCACCCCCTGTCATCTTCCCCCCTGTGCTCCTCTCCCAGCTTCCTATCCCCCCCCCCCTGTACTCTACTGCCAGCTTCCTACCACCCCACCCCCTGTCATCTTCCCCCCTGTACTCTACTGCCAGCTTCCTATCCCCCCCCCCCCCCCCTGTACTCTACTGCCAGCTTCCTACCACCCCACCCCCTGTCATCTTCCCCCCTGTACTCCTCTGCCAGCTTCCTATCCCCCCCCCCCCCTGTACTCTACTGCCAGCTTCCTACCACCCCACCCCCTGTCATCTTCCCCCCTGTACTCCTCTCCCAGCTTCCTATCCCCCCCCCCCCCCCCTGTACTCTACTGCCAGCTTCCTACCACCCCACCCCCTGTCATCTTCCCCCCTGTACTCCTCTCCCAGCTTCCTATCCCCCCCCCCCCCTGTACTCTACTGCCAGCTTCCTACCACCCCACCCCCTGTCATCTTCATCCCTGTACTCCTCTGCCAGCTTCCTACCACCCCACCCCCTGTCATCTTCCCCCCTGTACTCCTCTGCCAGCTTCCTATCCCCCCCCCCCTGTACTCTACTGCCAGCTTCCTACCACCCCACCCCCTGTCATCTTCCCCCCTGTACTCCTCTGCCAGCTTCCTATCCCCCCCCCCCCCTGTACTCTACTGCCAGCTTCCTACCACCCCACCCCCTGTCATCTTCCCCCCTGTACTCCTCTCCCAGCTTCCTATCCCCCCCCCCTGTACTCTACTGCCAGCTTCCTACCACCCCACCCCCTGTCATCTTCCCCCCTGTACTCCTCTCCCAGCTTCCTATCCCCCCCCCCCCCTGTACTCTACTGCCAGCTTCCTACCACCCCACCCCCTGTCATCTTCCCCCCTGTACTCCTCTCCCAGCTTCCTATCCCCCCCCCCCTGTACTCTACTGCCAGCTTCCTACCACCCCACCCCCTGTCATCTTCATCCCTGTACTCCTCTGCCAGCTTCCTACCACCCCACCCCTCTCATCTTCCCCTCTGTACTCCTCTGCCAGCTTCCTCCCACCCCATCATCTTCATCACCTCTGTGGTCCACTGCCAGCTTCCTACCACCCCACTAGTGATGTCCAGTTCATGAACCAATCGTTCTTTTGAATCGATTCTTTTCAGTGAACTGGATGAATCGATTTATCTGAGTGAACTGATCCGTTTGAAACAGTTCACTATGCACTCAATACATAGCATAGCAGAGCAGGCCTGGTAATATGATCCTAGAGTGAGAGAGCTCCGCCCCTCCCTGCATCCAATCGGCATGCTCAAGGCACAGTGACACTCAGGAACTGGATACAAACTTAAAGCGGGGGTCCACCCACACCGCCAAAAAAAAAAAAATATTAAAAGCCAGCAGCTACAAATACTGCAGCTGCTGACTTTTTTAATAAATGGCCACTTACCTGTCCCGGGGTCCAGCGATGTCGGCAGGGGGCGCTGAGAACCCGCTCGGTTCTCGGCAGCTGCCGCCGCCATCATAGGTGAGGGAATCAGGAAGTGAAGCGTTGCGGCTTCACTTCCCGGTTCCCTACTGCGCATGCGCGAGTTGCGCTGCGCGTCCCTAGTGGTCCCCACTCTCTCCTGGGAGCTGTGTGTTCCCAGCAGACAGCGCAGTGGGGACGGGAAGAGGCATAGACTCCCATGGGAGTCTATGTCGGAAGTGGGTGCAAATACCTGTCTTAGACCGGTATCTGCACCCCCTCCCCCCTGAAAGGTGCCAAATGTGACACCGGAGGGGGGAGGGTTCCAAAAAGCAGAAGTTCCATTTTTGTGTGGAACTCCGCTTTAAAACAAGAGTCAGGAGAACACAGGTACACAAGTTACCGAGTTAAAGAATCATAGGAGTTGTTAGAACGTAATACACTGAAAGAACCATGAGTCGCCACCAGTAGAACAATACACTAAATCAATGATCAGGTAGCAGCACTACACTACAAACTGCTTTAAAGACAGAGAGGACAAAGTCAAGATAACAAGCCTCTATGTGATAGTTTGTTGAAGTGACAGGTTCTCTTTATTGCATCTGGGGTCTGTTATACGATCACATGAGTATAGGATTGTGCTCAGTAACCTGGGTAGCAGGTGTTCTGTCAGATCAAGCAATCTATAGGAGTAGCCAATATTGCCACTTACGTGGTGCACAAAAAGCTGTGTAAACGAAAAGCGGGTTTTTGTGCATGTGAACGGCATTCTGATGGGCCAACTTCACAGTTAAGATTGCAGCCATCAGATTTGTCCGTAGTCTTTACAGTGCATAATGAGGCCCCTTTCACACTGGTGTGACTTGTCCTGCGACTTGGGACTACAAAGTCGCATGACAAGTGGTACCCTATGATTTCCGTTCATATCTGTGCATCTTCAAGTCACAGCGACTTCAAAGTAGTCCCTGCATTACTTTGGTCCTATTTTGATGGGACTTGAGGCAGAGACCCCAAGATTACATAGGTATTGCTTCAAGTTGCATCAAAGTCACGGTAAAAATTGCACGACTTTCAAATGGCACAAGTGTGAAAGGAGCCCAACAATTGGATTTTACTACCGTGGGTACTTCGCCCACCCGTGGTAGTAAAATCCGATCATTTTTCCTGTGCATGCGCTGTAAAGATTACGGAAAAATCTGATGGCTAGCAATGTTAACTGTGAAGTTGTCCCATCAGAATGAGGTTCACACGCACAAAAACCGCTTTTCATTTACACAGCTTTTTGTGATGATGCCGGTGTTCTGACATAAACTGTCCTCCTATCGGATAGTGTCCGCCCCGTAATGCGCAGGCGCAGCACTTGTGCAGTACGGAGGAGAAGGAGATGCCGAAAGTGTCCGAAGTTGATCAGCTGACCATCAGCTGTACACGGCGCTTGGGCGCTTATTAGTGATGGCTGTGTAAGAGGGCCGCTCGCCACGCTTCGGGCACGGTCTCGCTGCGCTCGGCAACTATTTATTCTAACTCTATGTCCACTTGGATAGTAGGGAATGAACCTGGACATAGGGTGAGAATAAAAGCGCAGGCGCCGTGTACAGCTGATGAGCAGTTGTTAAACTTCGGAGACTTTTGGCGTCTCGTTTGTCCTCCGTACTGCGCCTGCGCACTACAGGGCGGACACTATATGATAGGGGACTGTATTTAACAAGACACTGGCTGCTCTGACAAATTGTGCTCTGAGCAACAAACTAAATACAAGTAAATGTCCCCAGGAGGACCTGCCAACCTTCTGTGAAGAATCATTCTTTTGATTCTAATCATTTAAGAAGGTTGAGTCAGAGATTTGGTTCACTTGCTTGTCAGTAGAATCAGCAAGAGAACCGAAGAACCGATTCATTGAATCGGTTCATTTCAGTGAGTAGTTCAAAATGAACTGATTCACTTTAAAGATCCGGACTTCCCATCACTACACCCCACCCCCTGTCATTTTCCCCCCCTGTACTCCTCTGCCAGCTTCCTACCACCCCACCCCCTGTCATCTTCCCCCCTGTACTCCTCTGCCAGCTTCCTACCACCCCACCCCCTGTCATCTTCATACCCCTTTACCAGATTCCCCATACCCCTCTGCCAGCTTCCTACCACCCCATCCATCATCTTCATCCCTCTGCCAGCTTCCTACCACCTCATCCATCATCTTCATCCCCCCTGTACCCCTCTGCCGGCTTCCTACCACCCCACCATCTTCATCACCTCTGTGGTCCACTGCCAGCTTCCTACCACCCCACCCCCTGTCATCTTCCCCCCTCTACTCCTCTGCCAGCTTCCTATCTCCCCCCTGTACTCTACTGCCAGCTTCCTACCACCCCACCATCTTCACCCCCCCTGTACCAGCTTCCTACCACCCCCCCTTGTCATCTTCTTCCCTCCTGCACCCCTCTGCCAGTTTCCTACCACCCCTGTCATCTTCATCCCCCCCGGTACCCCTCTGCCAGCAGCTTCCTACCACCCCACCTGTCATCATACCCCCTGCACCCCTCTGCCAGCTTCCTACCACCCCACCCCTTTACCAGATTCCCTATACCGCTCTTCCTACCACCCCATCCATCATCTTCATCCCCCTGCACTCCTCTGCCAGCTTCCTACCACCCTACCCCTGTCATTTTCATACCCCCTGTACTCCACTGCCAGCTTACTACCACCCCACCCTGTAATCTTCACCCCCCCTGTACTCCACTGCCAGCTTCCTACCACCCCGCCCCCTGTCATCTTCAGACCCCTTTACCAGATTCTCTATACCGCTCTGCCAGCTTCCTACCACCCCATCCATCATCTGCTCTCCTCTGCCAGCTTCCTACCACCCCACCCTGTCATCTTCATCCCCCTGTACCCCTCTGTCAGCTTCCTACCACCCCACCCCGTCATCTTCATCCCCCTGTACCCCTCTGCCAGCTTCCTACCACCCCACCATCTTCATCCCCGTGTACCCCTCTGCCAGCTTCCTACCACCCCGCCCCCTGTCATCCTCATCCCCCTGCACTCCTCTGCCAGCTTCCTACCACCCCACCCCTGTCATCTTCCCCCCTGTACTCCTGTGCCAGCTTCCTATCTCCCCCCCTGTACTCTACTGCCAGCTTCCTACCACCCCACCATCTTCCTCCCCCCTGTACCAGCTTCCTGCCACCCCACCCCTGTCATCATCATCCCCTCTGCCAGCTTCCTACCACCCCTGTCATCTTCATCCCCCCGGTACCCCTCTGCCAGTAGCTTCCTACCACCCCACCTGTCATCATCCCCCCTGCACCCCTCTGCCAGCTTTCTACCACCCCATCCTGTGTCATCTTCATCCCCCGTTCCCCTCTGCTAGCTTCCTACCACCCTACCCCTGTCATTTTCATACCCCCTGTACTCCACTGCCAGCTTCCTACCACCCGCCCCCTGTCATCTTCATCCCCCTGTACCCATCTGCCAGCTTCCTACCACCCCACCCTGTGTCATCTTCATCCCCCCTGTACCCCTTTGCCAGCTTCCTACCACCGTACCATCTTCATCACCCCTGTAGTCCACTGCCAGCTTACTACCACCCCACCCCCTGTCATCTTCATACCCCTTTACCAGATTCCCTATACCGCTCTGCCAGCTTCCTACCACCTCATCCATCATCTTCATCCCCCTGCACTCCTCTGCCAGCTTCCTATGACCCCACCCCGTCATCTTCACCCCCCTGTACCCCTCTGCCAGGTTCCTACCACGCCACCCACTATCATCGTCCCCATACCCCGCCTCTGACATCCTGCCACCCTGACCCCTGTCATCAACATCCCCATCATCCCCCTGTACCCCATCACTAGCATCCAACCACCGTACCCCATCATCTTCTTTATCTCCATCCCCCCTGTACCCCACTGCCAGCTTCCTACCACCCCACCCATTGTCATCAACATCCCCATCCTACCCCTATTATTATAGGGGAGATATGATCTCAGCCTCTCACCCCAATGCTGCCATCCAACCAAGTTTACCCCAACAGTTGCATCACACACCACAATACTGCCCTGCCACCCAGTGAGAGGTAATGATGTGCAGTAACCTCTAGCAACCAATCATTGAGTGGTAATATTGTACAGTAACCTCTAGCAACCAGTGAGCCTGGCGCAATCGGTGAGTGTGAACCAGATCTTTATGCTTACATTATTAAAGGTTTTTTTTGGATAAGTCTATGTGCGTGGGTTTTTTTTGGGATATTGGGGTGGAGAGCGAAATTGGTAGGGGGGGGGAGCCAGGAAAATGTTTGTCCAGGGTCCAGTCAATATTAAAGATGGCCCTGGGTGTCTCCAGGCGGGCAGGGTGAGGAGGCTGGCACACACTGGGGTAAAGCCATGGAGGTTCCAACCAGCTGAAACCCCCCACCCCCCCTCACACAGAACATCTCATCAGCTGCAGCCAATGTCAGGCTCTAACGCCGTCCTAGACTTCTACCAAAGCCGGCACTGTTTTGCATGGCATCCCTTGTATCATGTCCGCACAGTCTCTGACCATCCCTTGTATCATGTCCGCACAGTCTCTGACCATCCCTTGTATCATGTCCGCACAGTCTCTGGTCATCTCTTGTATCATGTCCGCACAGTCTCTGACCATCCCTTGTATCATGGCCGCACAGTCTCTGACCATCCCTTGTATCATGGCGGCACAGTCTCTGACCATCTCTTGTATCATGTCCGCACAGTCTCTGACCATCCCTTGTATGATGGCCGCACAGTCTCTGACCATCCCTTGTATCATGTCCGCACAGTCTCTGACCATCCCTTGTATCATGGCCGAACAGTCTCTGACCATCTCTTGTATCATGTCCGCACAGTCTCTGACCATCCCTTGTATCATGGCCGCACAGTCTCTGACCATCCCTTGTATCATGGCCGCACAGTCTCTGACCATCCCTTGTATCATGGCGGCACAGTCTCTGACCATCTCTTGTATCATGTCCGCACAGTCTCTGACCATCCCTTGTATGATGGCCGCACAGTCTCTGACCATCCCTTGTATCATGTCCGCACAGTCTCTGACCATCCCTTGTATCAATTCCGCACAGTCTCTGACCATCCCTTGTATCATGGCCGAACAGTCTCTGACCATCTCTTGTATCATGGCCGCACAGTCTCTGACCATCCCTTGTATCATGTCCACACATTCTCTGACTATCCCTTGTATCATGGCCGCACAGTCTCTGACCATCTCTTGTATCATGGTCGCACAGTCTCTGAACATCCCTTGTATCATGGCCGCACAGTCTCTGACTATCTCTTGTATCATGGCCGCACAGTCTCTGACCATCTCTTGTATCATGGCCGCACAGTCTCTGACCATCTCTTGTATCATGGCCGCACAGTCTCTGACCATCTCTTGTATCATGGCCGCACAGTCTCTGACCATCTCTTGTATCATGGCCGCACAGTCTCTGACCATCTCTTGTATCATGGCCGCACAGTCTCTGACCATCTCTTGTATCATGGCCGCACAGTCTCTGACCATCTCTTGTATCATGGCCGCACAGTCTCTGACCATCTCTTGTATCATGGCCGCACAGTCTCTGACCATCTCTTGTATCATGGCCGCACAGTCTCTGACCATCTCTTGTATCATGGCCGCACAGTCTCTGACCATCTCTTGTATCATGGCCGCACAGTCTCTGACCATCTCTTGTATCATGGCCGCACAGTCTCTGACCATCTCTTGTATCATGGCCGCACAGTCTCTGACCATCTCTTGTATCACGGCCGCACAGTCTCTGGCCATCTCTAACCAGAGGCCCCCCCCCCCCACATTAGAGTTCCGTTTTAAATGCAAGTTGGAACTCTGCAGACCTTGATGTAAAGGGGAATGCTGTGCAATCTGATATAAGGTTATCTCTGATCACCAGAGCCCCCTCTTACATAAGAGTTCCCCTTTACATCAAATTCTTCAGCATTCCCCTTTACATCAAAGTTACCCTTGCACTGTAAGGGTAATCCTGCAGACTCTGATGTAAGGGGGAACTCTGTGCTGGGTTATATTAACCTGACTAGGACTGCAACTAACGATTATTTTCATAATCGATTAGTTGGCCGATTACTGTTTGTATTAATCGGTTAATAACCTTAAAAAAAAAAGTGTGGTGTATAATTTAGTTAATATGTAAAGTTTTAAAAAAAGGCAATTTATTCTTAAAAATCTTTATGCAGTGGTAAATAAAAATAGCCAACTATATGGTTAGGGAGCAAAATATCTAATCCACTCTGAGAATAACAGACAGAAGAGATATACTGTATATACTATAAGAGGAGAGATAAGAACGTTCGTTCGATTTTCTAATCGTTAGTGGGGTCAAATTTTCAACCACAGTAATGGGAAAATTTGGAAATAATAAAAAACTTCTTGGTGAAAGGAATTATAAGACAGTGTATGTGGTTTTCGTTCAGAAATTACAATTATTTTAAAAACAGAATGTTATAAACAAGTGAAAATTTCAAACATTCATTCATCGAATGTACAAAGATTTTTCGTCTGCATATTCTCATCTGAAAATTGATTGGTGTGGCCAGCATAAGGCTCGGTACACACCTATGCAGTTTTCTTTTGATCTGTTTCTGCAGTGCTCTTTGCTGTGCGTTTTGATTTTTGCGCACGTGATTTTGCTGCGATTTGCATTTTTTTTTTTGGCCAATTTGTTGGGCAGATTAAAAAACACAAATTGCTGCAAAAACGCATTACATGCTTTTCTGCAGCTTCTCCATTGAAGTATGTTTTGCGTTAAAAAAAAAGTCACTGATGCTTTCCAAATATGCAGCGGCTGAAAAAGCATAGATGTGAACGTGTCCCATAGGAAACCATATACATGAACTGTAGTGCGTTTCTGCAAAAAGCACCAAAAAACACATAGATGTGAACCGGGTGTAAGACGTTTAGTAACATAATGGAGTTAAAAAAAAACGAATATTAGCCCTTTTATAGTACAAAAAAAAGCAGATAATCACTACTGTAGGGGGTTCATTTTTCCCCTAATCGTCTTTCAGGACAGCCACCGGAGAGCTTGGCTCCTCCCTTCTGTTTGGAAACACCTGCGCCAGCTTGTATAAATTTCCTCCTCCCCTGCTGGCTCCTCAGTTATTTGTGTTTCCTCCAGTGGGGAGACACCATAGGAACCAGCCAGGAGAGCCAGAGGAGGCTCAGGCAAGCATGTCCTGAAAGAGGAGTGGGGACTCCTAGGACAGACCAGAGAGGTTGGTGTACAGAGCAGCCTGGTGAGGCAAAGCCCTGTGAGCAGCAGTTACACTAACCTGGTCAGGAAAGTCGTTTTTCTGATTGCCACCCCCGCATCCCTGAGTGCAGGTCGAGGTCGGGGGGGCGGCCTTTTCAAACGCTGAGTGCAGTGAAGCGGAGCGCAGCTCCTGCAGTCTCATACCCCCAGCAGCATGTGAAAAAACAAACATGCCGGGTATTGGGATCGCACGGTCAGTGGCGGGTGACGTCATATCCGGCCGAAAGGGGCGGGCACTTCCGGGTTCGCGGCTTCCGGTTCCAGGCCAAGAACGCTGAAAAGGAGCCAGGCATGGGCTGGAGAGGAGCCAGACAAGCTGTAGAGACAGCACAGGCTCCGGAGGTGACACGAGGATGGCGGATGCAGAGGACCTAGACCGCACTGCTCCAGCAGAGACCAGCTCCAGCCATGTGAAGGTAAGGGGAACCTAGGGTGGAGCTCCCCTGGCCTGTACCACCGCCCCCCCCCCCATCAATTTAGGGCTAAGGGAGGGGGGGGGGGAGTAGGTTAAGGACCCTCATGTGTCAGAGGGTGGTTTCATAGGGCCCCTGGTGAGGCAAGCCCGAATGAAGTGTTGCACTCCTGCAAATGTGCGGGGGAAGGGTACTGTGTATTAATGGTATGGGGTTTTTGTCTTATGTCTTTTCAGAAAACAGAAAAAACCAGGGTCTCTCATGTTTCAAAAAAGAGGTGTCCTTCCTGTAAAGTTACCCTTAAAGATACCTGGGAAAAGGCATTATGCAAAGAGTGTATTAGTAAACTAGTACAAGAACACTCTTCAGAGCAGGGTGAGCTAGCGGCATCAGTTAAGGAATTGTCTAATACCTTTGAATCCTTTAAAACCTTCTTTGAGGGATTCCAAATGCCACAGCTTCTGACTGCTCCTCTGACAACACCATTACCAAAAACACAGGCAATACCCTCCACGAGTGCAGGCTCTTCCGTAGCCCCTAGGGAGGAGGAGCCGGACAGTGCAACATCTGGCTCCCAAGAGTCTGAGGGGGAAGCCCTGGATGGGGATTCCAGGAGGCCATCCCGCTATAAACTCTCTTTAGATGAGGTAGATCATCTATTAGGGGCCATCTATACCACACTAGATGCGGCCTTCTCGCAAGTGTCGAGGCACACGGACTTATGGGGGTTTTGTCTGAGCCAATGGATAAAAGGATGGACTCCCTGTTAAAAAAGTAATGGGACTCAACCGTGGGTAGCCTGAAGCCAGCAATGGCGGTCACGGTGGTGACTGCGCGTCCAAAGCCAAGCTCTGTGGAAGTCCTTTTACAGGGGATCTGCTATTCGGACCAGGCTTAGAGAAGGTGCTGGATCGAACAGCAGATAAAAAGAAGGCGTTTCCACTAAAACGTAAGGCAAATTGGAAACAGCCACAACAAAATAAAAGGAGGCAAAGAGGGAATACAAGACCCCGATTTGCAGCTCCCAAAATGGAAACCCAGAGGAAACCTTGGGTTCAGAGAGGGAAAGGCAAAGGGCGGGCGATTTTTCGTCCTCCTGAGCAAACCCAAAAGAAATGACACAATAGTCGCAGTAGGGGGAAGACTGGAGGCCTTCCTTCCGCAATGGGAAGAGATATCTTCCACAAATTCATTCTGAGAACAATAAAGGAGGGTTATCGTTTGGAGTTCTCAAAAGCACTCCCAAACAGATTATACATCACCAAACCCCCAAAAAACAAGGAAAAGGCCAGAGGATTAATGAGATCCTTAGAGGAGCTCCAGCAACAAAAGGTGATCATCAAGGTACCAAGGGGAGAGAGAGGGCAGGGTTTCTACTCCCACATATTCGGAGTTCAGAAAACTTCAGGGAAGACCAGACCCATCCTCAATCTCAAGCCTCTAAATTTATCCATAACCTACAAAAGGTTCAGAATGGAGTCCATATATTCGGTAAGGGCCCTTCTGCCCCCAAACTGTTATATGGTCTCCCTAGACCTAAAGGACGCATACCTGCACATCCCGATACAGCAGGAGTGTCAAAAATTTCTAAGGTTTGCGATAGAGACAGGAAGAGGAACCAGGCATCTTCAATTTCAGGCTCTACCCTTCGGCCTCTCCTCATCGCCCAGAATTTTTACCAAGATTCTGGCCGAAGCTCTGGCACCATTACGGGTCAAAGGCATATCTGTCATAGCTTACTTGGACGACCTTCTCCTATTTGCAGAGTCGCCCTGGAAGTTACTAGAAAACCTCAGCTACACACAGACGTACTTAGAAAGTCTGGGTTGGCTGGTAAATTTGGAAAAATCCAATTTACAACCCAGTCAGCAAATAGTATACTTGGGGTATGTCATAGACTCAGCGCAACAAAGACTGTTTCTGCACGAAGAAAAGATAAGGAAAATTCAGAAGGAAGTAATCTTATTACAAGCCAATATACCGTGTGCCATAAGGCAGATAATGTCAACACTGGGACAGTTGACATCTGCGATTCCAGCGGTCCAATGGGCAGGCCTGCATTTTCGGCCACTGCAGGTGTTCCTGTTAAAAATGTGGGATCACAAGCAGGAGTCCTTAGACACCAGGGTTCTTTTATCAGCAAGGGTGAAAGGAACCTTATGGTGGTGGAGGACAATAGAGAACATAAACAAGGGATGGCTGTGGAATCTACCCATTTCCCGAATCCTAACCACAGATGCAAGTGGCGTAGGGTGGGGAGCGCATTTAAGCGCTCAGATAGCGCAAGGGACTTGGGGAAAAGAAGAGAGGAGGAGATCATCCAACTGGAAGGAATTAAGAGCAGTATGGTATGCACTTCAAGCCTTCCAGTCAGAGTTCAAAGGTCAACATTTACAGGTCAGGTCCGACAATGTGTCAGTGATCGCCTATATAAACAAACAGGGAGGAACAAGGAGCGGAGCCCTGTGGACATTAGCAGAGGAAATCTTGAAGTGAGGAGAAAGAAACCTACTCTCTTTGTCAGCAATCCACTTGAAAGGGGATTTAAACAAAGTGGCAGATTTCCTCAGCAGGAAAAAGGTGAGAGAAGGTGATTGGGCACTAAACCAGGAGGTATTCGAGCAGATAGCTCACAAGTGGGGAACACCTCAGGTGGACTTGTTTGCCTCAAAGGAAAACAGGAAAGTCAGAGCGTTCTTCTCCCTGGAAAGAGAGGATGGAGCGCTCGGGGTAGATGCGCTGGCACAAGCATGGGCATTCAGCAAATGCTATGCCTTTCCCCCACCTATTCTCCTACCAGCGGTAATAAGAAAACTACGTACGGAGAATACAACGCTAATTCTCATAGCGCCCTATTGGCCCAGGAGACCGTGGTTCTCTATGCTCAGAGAACTCGCGGTAGAACCCCCCTGGTTTTTACCGATCCAGGAAGATCTACTCTCCCAGGGCCCAGTACACTGCCCCCAAGTGGAAAGATGGAACTTGGCCGCATGGTGTCTGAGGAGCAGTTGCTAGAAGCGAAAGGGTTCTCAGGCCATCTAATAGACACAATGCTGAAAAGCAGGAAGATGGAGACACGGAACATCTACCAAAAAGTATGGAGGTGTTTCAATAGATGGTGTATAGACAAAAAATTCAATGCACAAGGCTCAGTGGAAGTCCTGGAGTTCCTACAGGACGGGATAGACAAGGGACTTAAGCTGGCCATACACTATACAATTTTCTTGTTCAACTTTCCTTTAGATTTACCAAAACCATATAATATGAGGTCAAACCTAAACCCTTTCAATTTGTATGCAATCAGACAGGCCCTTGCACTACATAGTTGAAGGTAAATCTAAAGGAAATTGAATAAGAAAATTGTAGAGTGTATGGCCAGCCTAAGTCTTAGCACGCTTAAAAGTCAAGTGTCAGCACTTTCTGTTTACCTGGAGAAGAGATTAGCATCTGATCCGTGGGTAATCAGACTCTTTAGATCACTGAGCAGACAAAGACCGATACAGGGTACAGTTTTTCCAAAGTGGGATCTGTCATTAGTGCTGCAAACTATGACAGCTCACCCCTTTGAACCACTGGATGATTGCAACCTGAAGATGCTGACGTTTAAAGCAGTTTTTTTGGTGGCAATTACTACGGCTAAAAGGGTTTGTGAGATGGAGGCCCTATCAATCAGGCCTCCCTTTTTTTAGATTTTTCCAGATCACATAATTTTTAGAATGGATCCGGCATTTCTCCCTAAGGTGGCCTCGAAATTCCACAGAGGCCAGGAGATTGTGTTGCCATCATTTTTCCCAAATCCTTCTAAGGAACAAGAAGTAAAGTTCCATAGTTTAGATGTAAGGAGATGTGTTTTGCATTACTTAGAAGCAACCAAACATATTAGGAAGACGGACTCCTTATTTATTTTGATTTCTGGAGCAAGGAAAGGGCAAAAGGCCACAAGACGTACCATAGCCAGATGGCTAAAAGAAGCCATTGAACAGGCTTATAGGTTAGGAGGTATGCAGGTCCCAGAGGGTATCAGGGCACACTCCACCAGGGCAATGGCTGCGTCGCAAGCAGAGAGAGCTGGAGCAACGCCGGAACAGATTTGTAAAGCAGCAACTTGGTCCAGCTTTGCCACCTTTGTAAGACACTATAGAGTGGATCTTTGGGCGGCTAAAGATCAGACCTTTGGACGCAAAGTCTTACAAGCCGTGGTCCCGCCCTAGGGGTAAGTGCTCGTTTATCCTCTCAGGTGGCTGTCCTGAAAGACGATTAGGGGAAAAACGAAGTTACTTACTGGTAACGTTCTTTCCCGGTGTCTTTCAGGACAGCCGGGTACCCACCCAATTGTGTATCAAGACATAGAGATTTCCTTACAGAAAATGTGATATAATGAATTGTGTTTATCATATATTCTTGTGTCTCCCCAGCGGACTGGAGGTGCTCTTTAAAGAACTGAGGAGCCAGCAGGGGAGGAGGAAATTTATACAAGCTGGCGCAGGTGTTTCCAAACAGAAGGGAGGAGCCAAGCTCTCAGGTGGCTGTCCTGAAAGACTCCGGGAAAGAACGTTACCAGTAAGTAACTTCGTTTTTTCTACTGTAGAACTGTGAAAGAAATAGTTACAGTAGCGATTATTTGCTGTTTTTGTACTATAAAGGGCTCATTTTAGGTTTTTTTAACCACATTATGTTACTGGCCGATTAATCGATTATGAAAATAGTAATCGATTAATTTCATAATCGATTAGTTGTCGATTAATCGATTAGTTGTTTCAGCCCTAAACCTGACCTTCATGTAAATGGAGATTTATGGTTTTTGACTTTGACTGTTGTTATAACTTTAACACATTGCTAGTAGCAGCTGCACAAATTTTCTCTATAGCTGTGTGCGTGTAAAAAAAAAAAAAATACACACACACACACAGTATATTATCGCTTGAATTATTTTTCCCATTATGGGCGTGAGTTGGGCATCATGTCTAAGATTTGCCTAAGGCCTCACAAAGCCTAGAGCCACCTCTGTATCTGTCTAATTACCAGGGACCACAGTGAGTAACTGAATTACCGGAGCATCATTTTCACCAACCGGGGAAAAATCGGGAAACTTCAGTGGGTATCAAGCCAGGGACCCAACCAGCGGAGGTGACTCATGTAGAGCAGCCTTGTGTGTCAAGCCAGGGACCGAGCAGGCCAGCAGGGGTGAAGCTTGAGAGGTATCTAGAGTGCCAAGCTAGGGACCCAGCAGAGAAGCGGGGGTGATGCTTGAGGAAGATACCACTGTGAAGATTGGAGGAGCTCAAGGGATTTAGTACAGTGAGTCAGCGGGTTTAGTGAGAGACCGGGAGCTCAGCAGTAGCGGCTGGTGCTCAAACTTTTTGGGGGGAGCGCAAACAAACTGAAAAAAAAAAAAAAAACATCAAACGCAGCTACTGTGCCATCAAATGCAGCCCCTGTGCCATCAAACGCAGCTGTTGTGCCCATCAATTGCAGCCACTGTGCCCATCAAGCGCAGGTATTGTGCCCATCAAACGCAGCCACTTTGCCCCTCAAACAGCCACTGTGCCTCCAAACACAGCTATTGTACCCATCAATTGCTGCCAGTGTGCCCCATCAAATGCTGCCAGTGTGCCCATCAATTGCCGCTACTGTGCCCCATCAAATGCTGCCAGTGTGCCCATCAATTGCCGCTACTGTGCCCCATCAAATGCTGCCAGTGTACAGCGCCCAGCACTTACCTGTCTCGCAGCGGGTCAGCAGCGGTGTCCTGCACGCTCCTCGATGTCTTCTTCCGTCCTCTCTATCAGGCGTCCAATCACAGCGCCTGACGTTTCAGCCAACCAGGTGACAGGTAACAGACCCGAGAACCTGATTGGCTGAGAGGCGGTTCAGTGTTAGCAAAGCGAATTCCTTTGCTTTGCTAACACACAGCTTAGTGAACAGTGAATGCACAGCATTGCGCCCGCTGGTCACCTTTTTGGGCGCCTATTAAAGCCTACGGCTCTAATCAGGTGCTTCCAAAAAACACCCCCGCCGCTGTAATTCAGGTGCCCGGCGCCCGAAAAGGGGCAGGACACCTGAATAGGGGGAGTCAGCGGCGACCATAGATAGATGCAATGCATGAATCTATCTATGGTGATAGAGCGGTGCCAGGAGAGAGGGGGCGGCGCTCCTGTGCCCTTGTATGGACGCACCGCCACTGGAACTCCCTGTGCTGAAGAACTACAAGGAGTGATTGTAGTGGAATAGAAAGGAGCTGTTCAGCTTTGTGTTAGGAACTGTTAAAGACTGTTGCCATAGGAGACAGCATTCCTGCACGTGCAAATGTGGCGTCTTGCTGGATGCCTTTCCCTGCATGGCTGTCCTCCTATTGAAGTATCGGAGTCTGCCAATTAATCTTGCAACTACCTAAGGGTGTCCTGGCCCTAACCCTTTCTCCCCCAAAAAGTTTGTTAAGAGAAATAAACTTTCTTTTGCATTCAAGAAGTGTCTGGCGCCCAATAACTTTAACTACTCTGCACCCACCATGCCTCACAACCCACTATATACAGAAGGATGTCAGCTATCTATGGCCCTGGAAGTTCTCATTAGATCAAAGGAGGCCTGGGGACCTTTCTACATATAAAAGAGAAATAAATGTCATTTCACCTCAGTGCATTCAATACTTCCATACACATCTGACCCATAATGAAGATTAAGGTCATCTTACCTCAGATCTTTTACGTCTATGTATACTCGTCCCATACAGAGAAATATGGGGGATCTTTTTTTACACCATTACACTTGACAAACCGATAGAGATCTGTTCCAAATATCATCTTAGCATGTATATTTCAATAGATTCCATAGATGGAAATATAAAGATGTGTTTACCTTGGGGCATGTGATATTTGTATGGAAATCTGTCCTAATTAGAGAAGTACAGCTCGCTTATCTGCAGCGGATTTGCCCTTTTGCAGAAATGTGTCCCAAATTCATAAGTAAACAAGTGTGGAGAAATGCGCATTATCTTTACTATATTTATTGTGAATCCTGCGGCCTGGGTGAGGGAGTTACTGTGCAGGAATACCTCTTTATATACTTAAAGTGACACTAAAGTTTAATTTTTTTTTTTTAAATAACAAACATATCATATTTACCTCCACTGTGCAGCTCGTTGTGCACAGAGTGGCCCCGATCCTCCTCTTCTGGGGTCCCCCGGCGGCTCTCTCGGCTCCTCCCCGCATCAGATAACCCCCTAGGACAGTGATGGCGAACCTTGGCACCCCAGATGTTTTGGAACTACATTTCCCACGATGCTCATGCACTCTGCAGTGTAGTTGAGCATCATGGGAATTGTAGTTCCAAAACATCTGGGGTGCCAAGGTTCACCATCACTGCCCTAGGAGAAGCGCTCTCCCGGGGAATTACCTTTCGAGCGCGCTCCCGAGTCCAGCATTCGGCATCCCCAGACGCTGACGCAGGACTCGGCCGAGAACCCCCTAGCAGACAGCGCGTCCCTGTGGGACAAGTTTCGAGGGTTCAGGTAAGTAAAACGGGGGGGGGGGGGGAGGGCATTCACTGACAGGCAGGGATGGACTGGCCATCGGGACTACCGGGAGATTCCTGGTGGGCCGATGGCCCAGTGTGGGCCAGTTTCACTTTCAGCCGCATCTGCGGTGCGCGGCGATCGAGTAGCGCAGGCAGCTTCTGTAGTAGTAAGTTCTCTCTCTCGTGTCATCACGCTGTTCCCCGGCGGCCCCTCCTCTCTTCTCGTCTATACCAATTGGCTTGTAAGATCATCTGGTATAGACAAGAAGAGAGGAGGGGCCGCCGGGGAACAGCGTGATGACACGAGAGAGAGAACTTACTACTACAGAAGCTGCCTGCGCTACTCTGCATGCTGGCTAGTAAGATCCCATAATGTGCCATGTGCCCCACAATGTACCCTGATGATGTGCCACATAATGTGCCCCGTGCTCTAATGTGCCATGTGCCCCATCATGTGCCCTGATGTGCCCCGAGCCCTGATGTGCCACGTGCCTTAATGTGCCACGTGCCCTAATGTGCCATGTAGCCTGATGTGCCCTAATGTGCTATGTGCCCTGATGTGCCATAATGTGCCATGTGCCCCGTGCCCTAATGTGCCATGTGGCCTGATGTGCCCCGTGGCCTGATGTGCTATGTGCCCTGAGCTATGTGCCCCATCATGTGCCCCGAGCCCTGATGTGCCATGTTCCCCGTGCCCTGATGTTCCATGTGCCCTGATGTGCTATGTGCCCTGTGCCCTGATGTACCATGTGGCCTGATGTGCCCCATGCCCTGATGTGCCCTGATGTGCTATGTGCCCCATGCCCTGATGTGCTATGTGCCCCATAATGTGTCATGTGCCCCGATGTGCTATGTGCCCCGTGCCCTGATGTGCTATGTGCCCTGATGTGCCCCGTGCCCTAATGTGCCATGTGGCCTGATGTGCCCAGTTCCCTGATGTGCTATATGCCCTGATGTGCTGTGCCCCGATGTGCTTTGCCCCGATGTCCTGTGCCCTGATGTTTCCCCCGTGCCCTGATGTCCTGTGCCCCGGTGTGCTGCTGTGCCTCAATGTCGTGTGCCCTGATGTTCTGTGCCCTGTACCCTGATGTGATGTACCCTAATGTACTGTGCCCTGATGTGTTGTGCCCTATTAACTGATGTGCTGGGCTCTGTACCCTGATGTGCTGTGCCCTGATGTACTGTTACCTGTGCCCTGATGTACTGTGACCTGATGTGCTGTACCCTGATATGTTGTGCCCTGTAAGCTGATGTACTGTGCCCTGTACCCTGATGTGGCCTGGTGTGCTGTACCCTGATGTGTTGTGCCCTGATGTGCTGGGCTCTGTACCCTGATGTGCTGTGCCCTGATGTACTGTACCCTTATGTACCGTGCCCTCATGTGTTGTGCCCTGGGCCGGTCTGGATGAAGTCCAGGGCCACATTTTTGTCCCAGTCCAGCCCTGCTGACAAGTGTTTTTTCACCTTAAGGCATAGGATGCCTTAAGGTGAAAATACACAAACCTTTACAACCCCTGTAATTGCAAATGAACACAACAGTGGCAACCACCCCAACCTGTAACTGGCCTTTGCAGTAAGCTGCACATGGAAGGGCGATGCACATCACAAACAAACAAAAGATTTCCCAGCCAGCTTGCAAAACAACCACCTTGGCCCTGTCTAAGGCTCCTTTCAGACAATAAGCCGCTCAGATCCGCCTGTCTGTTTTTCAGGCAGATTGGAGCGGGTCATCTATTGACATCTATGGGCAGGCAGATGTCAGCGGAGATTTGTCCGCTGACACCCATCTGGCATCCAATCCGCTCAAGACAGACACATGGCGATACGTCTGCCAACCATCTTGGCGGATCTGATGAGATCTGATGAAAACGGACATGCTGTCTCCGTTTTCGTCTGATCTCCCCATAGAGATCAGCGGGGCTCTGACAGGTACCTCCCCGCTCAATGAGCAGAGACCGGACCTGTCGTCCACCGGCTCAGCGGAGATCAACGGAGCGCTCCCCCGCTGAGCCGTCCGACTCCGCTAAGCGGATCCGCCCCGTGTGAAAGGTGCCTAACAGTTCACGTCAAAAACAGGGGGTTTTGTTTGCACACATTTTCAAATATATGCATAAGCCACAGTGCCCACGTCAAGGGACCTCTGTATATACTGCGGTCCTAACCTCTGTATACACTATATTACCAAAAGTATTGGGACGCCTGCCTTTAAACGCACATGAATTTTAATGACATCCCAGTCTTAGTCCATAGGGATCAATATTGAGTTGGCCCACCCTTCGCAGCTATAACAGTTTCAACTCTTCGGGGAAGGCTGTCCACAAGGTTTAACCACTTGCAAACCGCTGCACGCCGATATATGTCGGCACAATAGCAACGGTGGGCAAATGGGCGTACTTGTACGTTGCCTTTAATTTGCAGGGCTAGTGGGCGCGTGCGCTGCGTACAGTGTGCCCGATGTCCGCCAGTGTCCCGCGATCGTGTCACAGAGAGGCATTTCTCCGTTCTGCCTAGTGACATGACAGATCTACTGCTCCCTGTCATCAGGAGCAGTGATTGCTGTCATGTCAGTGGAAGCTCATCCCCCCCACAGTTAGAATCACTCCCTAGGACACACTTAACCCCTTGATCGCCCCCTAATGTTTAACCCCTTCCGTGCCAGTGTCATTTACACAGTAATCAGTGCATTTTTATAGCATTGATCGCTGTATAAATGACAATGGTCCCAAAATAATGTCAAAAGTATCCGATGTGTCCGCCATAATGTCGCAGTCATGATAAAAATCGCTGATCGCTGGCCATTAATAATAAAAAAAAATTTATAATAAAAAGCCATAAATATATCCCCTATTTTGTAGATGTTATAACTTTTGCGCAAACCAATCAATATACGCTTATTGCAATTTTTTTTTACCAAAAATATGTAGAAGAATACATATCGGCCTAAACTGAGGAAAACATTTAGTTTTTTTTTATATATTTTTGGGGGATATTTATTATATTTATTTTTTTTTTTTCAAAATTGTTAATAACACAGCGCCGGTACTGAGGAGCGGACACCGCCTGGTCAGGAAGGGGATAAATCTTCCAGAGCTGAAGTGGTTAAGACAGGCTTGCCTATAAAACGGACCCCTCCAGATGCACACTTTTACCACTGATAGGGACTCCATCTTCATCCAGTCTTGTTTCTGGGGTCGCGGGCTCTGACTGTTTGAATGGCCAAGCCACAATGACGTCACTTCCGTGCATGCGGCCCGGAGTCATGCTCATGGTACAGTAGGGCTGGGGGAAAAAATCGATTTAAATCTTGAATCGAGTTGAGAGGTCAAATCGATTTAAAGTTTAAGCAAATCCAATTTTTTTAGATGTTTTTTTTCACTGCACCGGTCCTGAAGAGTTGCGGGGCAGGAGTTTTTAGGTGAGGCCACGGCTTCGGCCTAGTCTGCGAGGCCGGACGCCGCGGACTAGGCCGAAGCCGCGGCCTCACCTAAAAACTCCTGCCCACAGCTCCTCAGAACCGGCGCGGCAGCCAAAAAAAAAAATAAAATAAACTTGATTCAAATTGTGAATCGAGTTTTTTTTTTTTTAAATCGCAGATTTTTTTTTTTGGAGAAAATCTCCCAGCCCTATGAGAAGGCCTGGCTCACAGTCTCCACACTAATTTATCCCAAAGGTGTTCTATTGAGTTGCAGGCCAGTCAAGTTCCTCCACCAGAAACTCCCTCATTGATGTCTTTATGGACCTTGCTGTGTGCACTGGTCTAAATCATTTGGTTCAGGGGGGATTATGGTGTGGGGTTGTTTTTTCAGGGGTTGGGCAGCTTGGCCCCTTAGTTCCAGTGAAGGGAACTCTTAAGGCATCAACATACCAAGACATTTTGGACAATTTCGTGTTCCCAACTTTGTGGGAACAGTTTGGGGATGGCCCCTTCCTGTTCCAACATGACTGCGCACCAGTGCACAAAGCAAGGGCCATAAAAACATGGATGAGTGAGTTTGGGGTGGAGGAACCCGACTGGCCTGCACAGAGTCCTGACCTCAACCCGATAGAACACCTTTGGGATGAATTAGAGAGCCAGGCCTTCTTGTCCAACATCAGTGCCTGACCTCACAAATTTTCTTCTGGCAGAATGGTCAAACATTTCCATAGACACACTCATGGCATTGTGTGATAAGAAGCCCTTGGTGCAATGAATGGATGTTTATTTCTATAGATAAAGTACAGATACATTGGAAAAATGCAGCTAAGGCCTTGATGCGTTTTGCACTTCTGGAAAAATGGTCAAACATTCCCATAGACACACTCCTAAACCTTGTGGACAGCCTTCCCAGAAGAGTTGGAGTTGTTACAGCTGCAAAGGTTAGGTCAACTCAATATTGAACCCTACGGACTAAGACTGGAATGCCATTAAAGTTCATGTGCGTCTAAAGGCAGGTGTCCCAATACTTTTGGTAATACAGTGTATACTGCGGTTGTTCTGTTAGACACGGCCAATTTGGTTGCTTTGCAGGCTGGCTGGTAAGTGTGCTGGGAAATCTTGTTTGTTTTTTTGCAAATGACCCCATATATTCTTATGTCACAGATACTGAAATAAAGTCAGGATCCCCAATGCACTGTGGGTAAAAGAGCTTAAATTCTGAATTTGCCAGAAAAAAAACATTCAGTATGGAGTGCCTATTAGTAGCACCCTATTTTCATAGATGGTGCCCTCTCTGGAACCCTTAGACAATCATTGCTTTGTCAATTATTTTCTGAATTTTTTTAATAATAGCAGCTGATGCTCAATGTTTCTAAAGTGCCTACTGATATCAGAAAATGCTTGCCCAATCTGGCTATTTATGGTCAGATCAAAGTTTGTAAGTGTGTAGTTACTACCCTAATGTTGGCCGAAGCTTTTTGGCCAAGAACGTAGGGGTTTGTATCAATGGGCATTTTTGCCAAACACTGCGTTTGGCTGTCTAAGGAATACAGCTGTATTCTAATGAAAAATGCAGTGTTTGACAAGAAAGGGTTACGTTTGACCTGCTTCGCCTTCTGTTCAAATGCACCTTAATCAGATATGTTGCGTCTAAAGACACTGTCAAGAACCATAAACCAGACGAAGACAGAAAATGCAGTTAAAATCACACCTTTAATAAAATAGCAAAAAAATAAAACAGTTCAGGAACATAGTCAAAAACTGAAGCTAGGGTTTAGATGCCAGAGCGGGTAATCAGATGAGCTGGGATCAGGAAGACAGAAATCGGTGTAGTAAGGAGCAAAAACAAGAACAGGTATCAGAATAGAAGTCAGCCAGGCCAAGTCATACACAGGAACACACTGGAGATCATAGACCACGCCAGGGCATGGAGGAAGTTAACATAGCTGTTTAAATATCCAAAAGGGGCTGGCTGTAAGCTGGACCAATGAGGCAGGTAATGGTAAACGGGTAAGTCACCGAGAAAACAACGAGTGGCTGGTAACCAACAGCTGAGCAGCTTCTGTGCTCTAAAAGAAAAGAGCTGCTCATAAAAAGCAGGAGCCCAGCCCTGACAGAAACGCAGTGCAATGTAAAGCAGGTCAAATGCAGCCTCTGAACTGCCATGTGCACTGCTCAACTAAAGTCAGGAAGATTTTGCTGACTTGCCCTTTAGGTGCGTTCCAAACACACCTCAAATGCAGGATACCAATGCCTGCCGACATGAGTCCAAAAAGTGACATGTACCACTTTTTAGGCCACACCTCTTTAGCCACACTCATTTTTGCCACAATGCATGTCACCTTATTTTCAAACTAACATGAAAACAAATAGTCCTGCTATCTCTAGGGACCTAGGTTCATCCACCTACAGCCAATATCTCGTGTCTAGGCTGACAGTTTAGGTCTACTAAAGAAAGAGACATTTGGAGCAATGATGCAATGCACTGAGGTTTATAAAAATATAAAACACACATACACTATATTACCAAAAGTATTGGGATGCCTGCCTTTACACGCACATGAACTTTTTTTTTTTTCTCAAACAAAAAAGTTTTTATTGGGCAAAGTTTACAGAGCATACAAATTTCAGAGTAAAATAGAACCAGAGGTACATCGGATATTAGTAATTACACTGTCACACACTGCACATCACTATACAGGCAACCGTTTTCATTTCAGTTTCCTCTACAATACACATTTCTTTGTGGAATCATTCTAAGGTCACAACCTAATTTCCACCGCCAAGTCATCACCCATGGAGTGTATTGGCCACTTATAAAAGTATATGGTCCATAACCAGATCGACCAGGGCTAAGCCTGGAATGTCCAGCCACGGCAACCATAATTTGTCAAATTTTCCCCCACTACCCTGATGCTGGTAAATAAACTTCTCCAGTCTGATGGTATCCCCCATTGGAGCAATCCATTCCTGCAAGGTGGGGGGTTGGTTCAGTAGATTTCCAATGTCTCAATATTACTAAGCGGTCCTGAAAAGGGGCTCTTGCTACAGCTTGTCTATGGACATCTTCCACTTGGAGACTAATATAATATTACTAATATACCGAAGAGACAGTATTTAGGATCTTCTGGCATCTGAGTCTGGAAGACCCGATTGAGAGTGTCTACCACCTTTTTCCAATATAGGTGCAGCTTCGGACACCACCATAGCAGGTGTAGCAAATCCCTGTGGTCCCTGCAGCACCTAGTGCATGTGGGATCTGGTCGTGGAGGCCATCTTGGCTGGCGTGTAGTGTACCTGTAAGATTATGTATAATTGTGAGAGACGTTGAGCCACATTTAGGGAGGATTGTGTAACAACTTGCAATGCCTCTTTCCATTGTTCCTTCTCAAAAGTTCCAACATCCCCCTCCCATTGGACTACTGCTCTAAGAGATGTCTCAGGTAGGAAGAGGTTCAGCCTAACTGCTCCATATAAACCCCTTATATGTGGTGACCTCATACATGTTATTAAATATGGGGGCAGGTTCCAGTACCCATTGATCTACCCCCTGTTGGGCCTTTACCGTATGCTGAAGCTGCAAATAGTGGAAGTGCATAGATGAAGGGAGTAAAAATGCCTATGGAAGTTCAGAAAGACATGCATGTGATTGTGATACCATTTTTTTTTTTCCATTTCTTACTATACTACAACTTCACCATCTCTTGGTAGATGATTATTATCCCAAATAGGGCTAAATCTAGTAAACCCCATGACATTTTGTTGTAGGGTAGTGCCTATTGGATTTGATAAAATCAGTGCTTCCTGTCCTACCACCTCCATATCAACTGTAAGTCTAAGACCCCTTTCACACTGGGGCGCTTTGCAGGCGCTACAGCGCTAAAAATAGCACCTGCAATGCGCCCCTGAAAGAGCCGCTGCTGTCTCTCCAATGTGAAAGCCCTGAGGGCTTTCACACTGGAGCAGTGCGCTGGCAGAACGCTAAAAAAAGTTCTGCTAGCAGCATCTTTGGAGCGGTGTATGCACCGCTCCTGCCTAATCAAATCAATGGGGCAGGGCGGCTATACCACCGGCATAGCACTGCTGCAGCAGCACTTTGTGGTGGTTTTAACCCTTTCGCGGCTGGTTTTCAACCCTTTCTCGGCCCCTAGCGGGGGGGGGGGGGTAAAAGCGCCCCGCTAACGGCCGAATAGCGCTGCGAAATTGAGAATAAAGCGCCGCTAAAAATAGCATCGCTTTACCGCCAATGCACCCACCGCCCCAGTGTGAAAGGGGCCTAAGAGATTCATCTCTCGTTTTTGTTGTGGGTTTATAACCCTCGCTATATGCTGCAGTTGTGAAGTCAGGTAGTAGAGCCATGGATTGGGGAGTGCCAACCCTCCAACGTCTTTCGGTCGCTGTAGCTGCGCCAATTTTATTCTTGCTGGTTTAGAGTGCCAGATGAGGGATCTAAAAATAGAATTAATTTTGCAAAACTTTTTTAGAGGGATGACTACAGGGGTATTATGCAATACATACAGCAACTATGGCATCAGGATTATCTTGATAAGATTGATACGCACATGAACTTTAATGGCATCCCAGTCTTAGTCCGTAGGCTTCAATATTGAGTTGGCCCACCCTTTGCAGATATAACAGCTTCAACTATTCTGGGAAGGTTGTCCACAAGGTTTAGGAGTGTGTCTATGGGAATGTTTGACCATTTTTCCAGAAGTGCAAAACGCATCAAGGCCTTAGCTGCATTTTTCCAATGTATCTGTACTTTATCTATAGAAATAAACATCCGTTCATTGCACCAAGGGCTTCTTATCACACAATGCTAACTGTTCTCCCAGGCTGACAACTAAGCATATGAGAAAGAGCTGAGAAAACGGGTGGCGTGATATAAATACTGTATTATAATAAGAAGAAGAATATGATATTTTTTTGCATACTGAAAGATAAAAAAAATCATCCATGAAGATACTTCAATGTATACCTATCCCATATAACCAAACAAAATTAATTTACCTCAGATTTACCTAGATTTCTATGTACATCCATCGTATAAAGAGAAATAAATGTTATTTCACCTCAGTGCATTCAATACTTCCATACACATCTGACCCATATTGAAGATTAAGGTCATTTTACCTCAGATCTTTTACGTCTATGTATACTCGTCCCATACAGAGAAATATGGGGGATCTTTTTTTTTTACACCATTACACATGACAATCCTATAGAGATCTGTTCCAAATATCATCTTAGCATGTATATTTCAATAGATTCCATAGATGGAAATATAAAGATGTGTTTACCTCGGGGCGTATGATATTTGTATGGAAATCTGTCCTATTTAGAGAAGTACAGCTCGCTTAGCTGCAGCGGATTTGCCCTTTTGCAGAAATGTGTCCCAAATTCATAAGTAAACAAGTGTGGAGAAATGCGCATTATTTTTACTGTATTTATTGTGAATCCTGCGGCCTGGGTGAGGGAGTTATGCCCCGTACACATGGTCGGACTTTGTTCGGACATTCCGACAACAAAATCCTAGGATTTTTTCCGACGGATGTTGGCTCAAACTTGTCTTGCATACACACGGTCACACAAAGTTGTCGGAAAATCCGATCGTTCTGAACGCGGTGACGTAAAACACGTACGTCGGGACTATAAACGGGGCAGTGGCCAATAGCTTTAATCTCTTTATTTATTCTGAGCATGCGTGGCACTTTGTCGGTCGGATTTGTGTACACACGATCGGAATTTCCGACAACGGATTTTGTTGTCGGAAAATTTTATATCCTGCTCTCAAACTTTGTATGTCGGAAAATCCGATGGAAAATGTCTGATGGAGCCCACACACGGTCGGAATTTCCGACAACAAGGTCCTATCACACATTTTCCCTTGGAAAATCCTATCGTGTGTACGGGGCATTACTGTGCAGAAATGTCTCTTTAGCTCGTGCTGCTCTGAGCAAGTGCAATATCTGGAGGTGCATGCTGGGTAACCAGCATGCATGGAATACAGGAAGAGATACAGTCTGGCTTCAGATGCCCACGCATGAGATAGCCACGGCCACTGGGACTTACAAAAGTAAGGAATCCATGGTGCAAAAATACAAAATGGACCTTAGTTTACAGCATACCTTTACTAGAATACATTAAGCATGAGGATTATAGGAGCATTTTTATGTAAAAAGACGGCAGAATGGCACGGGCAGGCAGAATCATGTACGAGGCGGTCGGCTTCTGTCCGGGAGCGATCAGACGTGAGGGGGAGGCCATCCATTCGTGGCCCCCCCCCCTCGCGATCGCTCCCAGCCAATGAGAATCTTCCTCTGCCTCTGTATAGTAAACAGAGGCAGAGGAAGTGATGTCATCGATCCTCGGTTCGGTATTTTCCGCTCCGGCGCCGAGGAGAGAAGACATCCGAGTGAGTGTAAAACACACACACAGTAGAACACGCCAGGCATACATTACACCCCCCTTTACCCCCTGATCACCCCCCAATCACCCCCGTCACACTGACACCAAGCAGTTTTATTTTTTTTTTCTGATTACTGCATTGGTGTCAGTTTGTGACAGTTAGTGTGGTAGGGCAGTTAGTATTAGCTCCCTTTAGGTCTAGGGTACCCCCCTACCCCCCCCCCCCCCAATAAAGTTTTAACCCCTTGATCACCCCCTGTTGCCAGTGTCACTAAGCGATCGTTTTTCTGATTGCTGTATTAGTATCACTGGTGACGCTAGTTAGGGAGGTAAATATATAGCTTCGCCGTCAGTGTTTTATCGCGACAGGGACCCCCATATACTACCTAATAAATGTTTTAACCCCTTGATTGCCCCCTAGTTAACCCTTTCACCATTGATCACCGTATAACCGTTACGGGTGACGCTGGTTAGTTTGTTTATCTTTTATAGTGTCAGGGCACCCGCCGTTTATTACCGAATAAAGGTTTAGCCCCCTGATCGCCCGGCGGTGATATAACTTAGGTTTTAGGGTCAGATAAGGTCTGCGTCGCTCCAGGCAGCGTCAGGTTAGTGCCAGTACCGCTAACTCCCACGCACGCACCATACACCTCCCTTAGTGGTATAGTATCTGAACGGATCAATATCTGATCCGATCAGATCTATACTAGCGTCCCCAGCAGTTTAGGGTTCCCAAAACCGCAGTGTTAGCGGGATCAGCCCAGATACCTGCTAGCACCTGCGTTTTGCCCCTCCGCCCGGCCCAGCCCAGCCCACCCAAGTGCAGTATCGATCGATCACTGTCACCTACAAAACACTGAACGCATAACTGCAGCGTTTGCAGAGTCAGGCCTGATCCCTGCGATCGCTAACAGTTTTTTTGGTAGCATTTTGGTGAACTGGCAAGCACCAGCCCCAGGCAGCATCAGGTTAGTGCCAGTAGCGCTAACACCCACGCACGCACCGCTCCCTTAGTGGTATAGTATCTGAACGAATCAATATCTGATCTGATCAGATGTATACTAGCGTCCCCAGCAGTTCAGGGTTCCCAAAAACGCAGTGTTAGCGGGATCAGCCCAGATACCTGCTAGCACCTGCGTTTTGCCCCTCCGCCCAGCCCAGCCCAACCAAGTGCAGTATCGATTGATCACTGTCACTTACAAAACATTAAACGCATAACTGCAGCATTCGCAGAGCCAGGCCTGATCCCTGCGATCGCTAACAGTTTTTTTGGTAGCGTTTTGGTGAACTGGCAAGCATCAGCGGCCTAGTACACCCCGGCCGTAGTCAAACCAGCACTGCAGTAACACTTGGTGACGTGGCGAGTCCCATAAGTGCAGTTCAAGCTGGTGAGGTGGCAAGCACAAGTAGTGTCCCGCTGCCACCAAAAAGACAAACACAGGCTGTCGTGCCCATAATGCCCTTCCTGCTGCATTCGCCAATCCTAATTGGGAACCCACCGCTTCTGCAGCGCCCGTACTTCCCCCATTCACATCCCCAACCAAATGCAGTCGGCTGCATGAGAGGCATTTTCTTTATGTCCTCCCGAGTACCCCTACCCAACGAACCCCCCAAAAAAGATGTCGTGTCTGCAGCAAGCGCGGATATAGGCGTGACACCTGCTATTATTGTCCCTCCTGTCTTTACAATCCTGGTCTTTGCATTGGTGAATGTTTTGAATGCTACCATACACTAGTTGAGTATTAGCGTAGGGTACAGCATTGCACAGACTAGGCACACGTTCACAGGGTATCCCAAGATGCCATCGCATTTTGAGAGACCCGAACCTGGAACCGGTTACAGTTACAAAAGTTACAGGTGATATATGCCGAAGCATGGTGGCAGCAGTGGGTGGAGGAGCGATTTGCTCCTGCCTTTTGCGGGAGGATGCCCCCCTGCTTCGGCATATATAAATGGTGCATGTATGCCCATCATTAGAAGTGGGTGGATAATGGGAGGTATTCTAATGGTGGGTATACCCACCGATCAATCTCTTTTTTCCGTTCAGCCCACAGGCTGCATGAAAAAAAAAGATTACAATATATGCCCAACAAGGACCAGCAACATACTGGTATGTTGCTGGATTTTGAGTGGTTATACCATAATGATGCCTGTAGGTTTAGGTATCATCTTGGTATCATTCTTTTCAGCCAGCGGTAGGCTTTCATGTAAAAGCAATCCTAGTGGCTAATTAGCAAGCAGTGGGAGGGAATGCCCCCCCCCCCCCCCCCCCCCACCGTCTTCTTTGTTTTTCTCTGGCTCTCCTGTCCCAACAGGGAACCTGAGAATGCAGCCGGTGATTCAGCCAGCTGACCATAGAGCTGATCAGAGACCAGAGTGGCTCCAAACATCTCTATGGCCTAAGAAACCGAAAGCTACGAGCATTTCATGACTTAGATTTCGCCGGATGTAAACAGCGCCATTTGGGAAATTGGGAAGGCATTTTATCACACCGATCTTGGTGTGGTCAGATGCTTTGAGGGCAGAGGAGAGATCTAGGGTCTAATAGACCCCAATTTTTTCAAAAAAGAGTACCTGTCACTACCTATTGCTATCATAGGGGATATTTACATTCCCTGAGATAACAATAAAAAGGATAAAAAAAATAAAAATGAAAGGAACAGTTTAAAAATAAGATAAAAAAGCAAAAAAATAATAAAGAAAAAAAAAAAAAGCACCCCTGTCCCCCCCTGCTCTCGCGCAAAGGCGAACGCAAGCGTCGGTCTGGCGTCAAATGTAAACAGCAATTGCACCATGCATGTGAGGTATCACCGCGAAGGTCAGATCACTTTGTCACTTTCCCGCAACTTGTGTCAAAATATAAAATATTCCATGGACTCAACATGCCCCTCAGGAAATAGCTTGGGGTGTCTACTTTCCAAAATGGGGTCATTTGGGGGGGGGGGGGGGGGTTGTGCCATCTGGGCATTTTATGGCCTTCAAAACTGTGATAGGTAGTATACCCATGGCCTGTGTGAGCAATATATCATTTAGTGACAACTGTTTGTAAATTTATTTATTTTTTTTTGTCATTATTCAATCACTTGGGACAAAAAAAATTAATATTCAATGGGCTCAACATGCCTCTCAGCAATTTCCTTGGGGTGTCTACTTTCTAAAATGGGGTTATTTGGGGGGGTTTGTACTGCCCTGCCATTTTAGCACCTCAAGAAATGACATAGGCAGTCATAAATTAAAGGCTGTGTAAATTCCAGAAAATGTACCCTAGTTTGTAGACGCTCTAACTTTTGTGCAAACCAATAAATATACGCTTATTGACATTTTTTTACCAAAGACATGTGACTAAATACATTTTGGCCTAAATGTATGACTAAAATTGAGTTTATTGGATTTTTTTTATAACAAAAAGTAGAAAATATCATTTTTTTTTCAAGATTTTCGGTCTTTTTCCGTTTATAGCGCAAAAAATAAAAACGGCAGAGGTGATCAAATACCATCAAAAGAAAGCTCTATTTGTGTGAAGAAAAGGACGCAAATTTCGTTTGGGTATAGAATTGCATGACCGCGCAATTAGCAGTTAAAGCGACGCAGTGCCAAATTGTAAAAAGTGCTCTGGTCAGGAAGGGGGTAAATCCTTCCGGGGCTGAAGTGGTTACAGCATACCTTTACTAGAATACATTGAGCATGAGGATTATAGGAGTATTTTTATCTAAAAAGTAAAATTTCGTCCGGAACTCCGCTTTAACAACTGATGAGTCATCGGCTGTCAATGGGTTTCCCTGCTGACAGCTGAACAATAAAAAAAGAAAACTGCTGTTTAAAAAATAAAGAGAAAAATGACATGGGGGTCCCCCCAAAATCCATACCAGGCGTTTATCCGGGCAGGTCAGGGAAGGGCGAGCAAGCACCCCCCCCTCCTAAACCATACCAGGCAACATGTCCTCAACATGGGGGGGGGGGAGGTGGGTGCTTTGGGGCGGGGGGAAAAGCAAAAGCAAGGTGAAAACAGGACTGTAAGCTAACTATTTTATTTAGTGACAGGGGCTTTGACTAGAGTTCAGAGAGCTTTAAAAAAGCGTGTCTGAAGCCATGTTTTGAAGCAAGTGTAAACGAGCCCTTAGCTTACAGTGCTGGTTAGCTGTAAGTCATGGCTCCAGCCAGTCACAAAGCTGGAATCCAGCCTGGCCCTGGAAGGAAGATGGGTGAAGATGAATGCGGCCTGCAGCAGGGACAACGCGGGCTTCGTTTTGCAGGTAAGTGTCACATAATGTGCTGGTATGCGATGCATACCAGCACATTATGCCTTTTACTTTGCAGGGAAGAAGAAAGGAAGAAAAACCCAGCAGGGTTTACTTCCTCTTTAAAGCTTTTGAGAGGCTTTAATTCAGCTTCAGATTCGCTTTGTTTAGGAGGTATTGCAGGTATGAGATATCAACACACACAGGCATAGTTGCCAACAGTCCCGATTTTCCCGGGACAATCCCGATTTTGGGACCCTCGTCCCAATTGGAGGCTGTCCCGAATCGGGATTTTCCATAAGGAAAATCGGGAATGTTGTTTTTTTGTTTTTGGAGCAGCGGGCTCCAGCAAAATGGCGGCCGGCGCCGCCGCTCTACTTCCCCCTAGTGTTGAGTGGAGAGAGGAAGGGGGCTCGATTCGTGCAGCCAATGAAGCGGCTTCTTTAGCTGCACGGCCCCTCCCCTCTCCACTGAAGCAAGCAGAAGACGGCGCCGTGTCTTGCCGAAAGTTCCCCAGCCCCGTACTGCGCAAGCGCTGCGCCTGCGCAGTACAGGGGGTCCTTCATTGCTGAGGGGAACTTTCTCGGCAGAATACCGGCCGCTCCTGCACTGAGCGGGGGCTGCATTGAGGGGGGGGCTGCACTGAGGGGGGGGGTCTGCACTAATGGGGGGAGCTGCACTAATAGAGGGGGGAGCTGCACTAATAGAGGGGGGAGCTGCACTAATAGAGGGGGGGCTGCACTAATAGAGGGGGGTCTGCACTAATAGAGGGGGCTGCACTAATAGAGGGGGGAAATGCACTGAGGGGGGGTCTGCACTAATAGAGGGGGGGCTGCACTAATAGAGGGGGGCTGCACTGAGGGGGGTCTGCACTGAGGGGGGCTGCACTAATAGAGGGGGGGCTGCACTGAGGGGGGGTCTGCACTGATGGAGGGGGTCTGCACTGATGGAGGGGATCTGCAGTGATGGAGGGGGTCTGCACTGAGGGGGTCTATACAGACTGGCGGGGGCACCTGATGCAAGGACAGACTCTGGCGGGGGCACCTGATGCAAGGACAGACTCTGGCGGGGGCACCTGATGCAAGGACAGACTCTGGCGGGGGCACCTGATGCAAGGACAGACTCTGGCGGGGGCACCTGATGCAAGGACAGACTCTGGCGGGGGCACCTGATGCAAGGACAGACTCTGCCGGGGGCACCTGATGCAAGGACAGACTCTGCCGGGGGCACCTGATGCAAGGACAGACTCTGCCGGGGGCACCTGATGCAAGGACAGACTCTGCCGGGGGCACCTGATGCAAGGACAGACTCTGCCGGGGGCACCTGATGCAAGGACAGACTCTGCCGGGGGCACCTGATGCAAGGGCAGACTCTGCCGGGGGCACCTGATGCAAGGACAGACTCTGCCGGGGCACCTGATGCAAGGACGGACTCTGCTAGTGGCACCTGATGCAAGGACAGACTCTGCTGGTGGCAGGCGACGTGGCTAGTGACACGCTCAGGGCTCCCACTGATTCGGCATTATGGTGAGTTGAATGATTTAATTTTATATTACAATGTAATAATAGAAATAATGCGCTTCAATCATCCTGACACCATAACAACCATGGTGCCGGGATGATTGAAGCGTTAACACCAGGTGTTTGGAGTATCTTTATCTGCTGATTGTTAAACTTTCTAGAATACACATATTTCTATTGTGTAGGATCTGGGGCTGCTGTCCCGTCATTTCCCTCTCCCCCTTTCCTTCTCCCCCTTTCCCTCTCCATCCCTCATTCATCTCAGACTCTAACCACATCCTCTTGAGCCACGCCCATTTAAACCACACCCACTTTTCACGTAAGCCACGCCCATTTTTCGCACGCGCCACTCTTATAATTTGTTTGCTAAGTCACGCCTACAAAAGAATGCCACCGCCCCCTAATTATTGTACGGCTCCGCCTACAGCCAAAAAAGTGTCCCACATATTTTTTTTTTGCAATGTTGGCAACTATGGTCCTGTATATAGAGGTCCGTGAGGCACGCCATCCGCGGCCTGCCCTGGCAGTGTTTTTTAATCTGCCCAACAACAAATTGGCAAAAAAAACACATTAAAAACGCAAAACTCAAAATTGCTGTAAAAAACAAAACAAAAAGCACAGAAAAAAACACTGCAGAAATGCTCAAAAGCAACATGCATAGATGTGAATCGAGCCTTAAAAGATACTCTGTACATTACAATGGCTGTGCTGTGAATTAGGGTTGCACCAATACTAGTATTGGTATCTGTGCAGATACTGAGTATTTGCAATAGTATTGGTACTCGTGCAAATGCATCGATACCTGAAACTCATACTTTCAGGCTCGGTTCTTTGAGCTGTCAGTGGGTCTCCCCAGTGTTAAAGCTGGGTTTCACTGTCTCCAAATAATTTTTATTTTTGGCAAACTGACAATGTATAGTATATTTTAACATTGAACTTACTTGTTCTGTTTTTCCAGCTTACTGCTCTCCGTTTTCTGCATTAAAAAAAATGTATATCTTTTTCTTTAGCCGGGTTTCATCTTGCCTGTGGGCATGCGAAGCCCACAGGCATCCTCTTCCGGGATACGGTGCTGCCGATAGACCAGCATGCACCGCCCGTTCTAGCCCTGATCTCGCGCATGCTCAGTACACACAGATCGGATCGCCGTCAAGAGCTCAGGTTGCCATCACAACGGGCGTCGTCATCGGAAATCACACGAGATTTCACGGCGGCTCTCCGCACTGACTCCTGGGATGAATGACACGAAATCACAGGAGACATTGCGCCGCAAATAGGAAATGACGAAAATACCCGCAAAGTCCCCGCCCACAGCCGCAGGGACAGAACAAAGAAAAGCATGTATATCACAAGTTAGGGGAAAAAAAAAAAGGTCCATATAGCACTCGGTGCTATATATACAAGCCACTGATATCAAGTATAAAAAATGGGTAATTGGAGCTATCAGAAAAAAAAAAAAAAGCAGCCGGCAATGTTTATTAACAACATTGCTCAGCTGCTGAAACACTAAAAATTAAGGCCCCTTTCACACTGGGGTGGTAGGGGGCGTCGGCGGTAAAACAGCGCTATTTCGGCTGGCGGCCGAAAAAGGGTTAAAATCACTCATACAGCGTGGCTATAGCCGCGGTATTGCCGCGGTATAGCCGCGCTGTCCCATTAATTTCAATGGGCAGGAGCGGTTTAGGAGCGGTGAATACACCACTCCTTTACCGCTCCAAAGATGCGGCTTTCAGGAGATTTTTTCTTCTCCTGCCAGCGCACCGCTTCAGTGTGAAAGCCCTCGGGCTTTCACACTGAAGAAACAGCGGAGGCTGTTTAGGGGCGGTTTGCAGGCGCTATTTTTAGAGCAATAACGCCTGCAAACCGCCCCAGTGTGAAAGGGGTCTAAAAGAAACATTGTTTCTTTTTGTATCTGTTTCTTCATCTGCAGATCAAAGGGATGAACAAATGTTCTTCTGTTCAACCCCTTATTAACCCTTAATTTACTCTAATTAGCCTTAATTAACTCCCTATTTTCCTCCATTTAATTATTATTTTCTTGCTTTTTTTTTTTTTTGTTCACGTCTATTTTATAAACGATAAACAATGAAAACTTTTTTTTTGTTTGCTTTGTTAGTGAATATTTTTACTCATATATATTAACATATACTTACACATTTCACATTGAAAAAGCGCAAAATTTAAAAAAAAAAAGTTATTTTGTTTGTAAATAACTTTTCAATGCTTTGTACCATTGCTGACAGCTGAAGTGAAAACAAAAAAGTTGCGGTAGGTATCGGTAATCGGTATCAGCGAGTACTAAAAATAAAGTATTGGTACTTGTACTCATTGTAAAGAAAATGGTATCAGTGCATCCCTACTGTGAATACATTATGCCAGTTCCACCAAGGTAGGTATAAGCAGCTTTGGCCTTCTATAGCTCTGAAGGTAGAAGAGGCCAAGCAGGACTAAGAGGAAACCGCAGAGGACCAAAAGCCACCCGTGTGAATGTACTTTTAGTATTAAGAAAAGAAGATCGATAATGTGAGTGGAAAATCTGATTACACTGGCTTGTCAGTCTGATTCAGATATAAGGATATCCCCTGAACACAGGACAGGCTGTTCTCCCCCGGCTGTCACAGGAGACAATCCTGAAAGGGATTCCTGCCCGCTCTCCCTCTCCGGCCTTTTACCAGGGGCTTAAATTTCCTGCAGCCGTCGGCCTTTGATAATTGCAGTTTTGTTGGAAGCTTTAAATCCAATAAGAGCTCCGAGGAAAAAAGCTAAAGCTAAAATAACTTATCAGCTGGAATCTGTTCCTGGGTAGTCTGCGGCCCTCCGCTCTCTGCATGGACATCTTCCCAATAAGATTCATCGGAAACATAGTTCTTCCCAGATCCCCCGCCTTTCCAAATGATATCATGTTTACTGCTTTCTACGGCTAGTTTTAGGGCTCATGCACACAGGACGTTTTTACAACTGAGGTTAGGGGCGTATGATGTTTTTTTTAACTGCTTCTAAATGCCCCTCCATGTTAGCCTATGTGTCCATGCACACATAAACTGTCAGAGGCGTTTGGAGGCATATAAGCGTTTCGGCTTAGTGTACACGGGACGCTGAGGCAACCACCTCAGAACGATTTTTTTGACAGCTTGAAACCGGCGTTTAAAAATGCCCATTTTGCCGTGTTTGCATGCCGCGTTTGTGTCTAGGAGCGTTTATTTAAGAGAACATCATAGGACCCTCCCAAAGCCCAAAAAACAGTATTATTTAACTATATTATATATATATATATATATATATATATATATATATATATATATATATATATATATATATATATATATATATATTATTCAGCCATTCTGTGAGACCAGAGTGAGTAGCAGCAGCTGAGAGAACAGCAGTGTACTTGTATCTACCTAAATTTTGGTGCTTTTACTATGGATCCCATAATGAGCATATGTGAGGAAATGCTCCTGACGTTGCTGAGGCTGGAAAGACATTGGAAATTGCATGTGAGGACCAGAAACTCTAACCCTAATCCTAATCGGAAACCCTAACCTTGTTCTTCAAGGGGAAAACCCTAACTATAACCCCCTAACCCTAATAGGAAACCCTAACCGGAAACCCTAACCTTGTTCTTCAAGGGGAAAACCCTAACTATAACCCCCTAACCCTAATGGGAAACTCTAACCCTAACCAGAAACCCTAACCGGAAACCCTAACCCTTACCATAACCCTAAACTTGTTCTTGTAACTTGTTCTTCAAGGGGAAAACCCTAACTATAACCCCCTAACCCTAATAGGAAACCCTAACCGGAAACCCTAACCTTGTTCTTCAAGGGGAAAACCCTAACCATAACCCCCTAACCCTAATGGGAAACTCTAATCCTAACCCTAACCACTAACCCTAACCGGAAACCCTAACCCTTACCATAACCCTAAATTGTTCTTGTAACTTGTTTTTCAAGGGGAAAACCCTAACCATAACCCCCTAACCCTAATGGGAATCCCTAACCCCAACCCTAACGCTAACCCTAACGGGAAACCATAACCCTAAACTTGTTCTTGCTCTTGTAACTTGTTCTTCAAGGCAGGGGCGTAACTAGAAATAGCAGGGCCCCATAGCAAAATGTTGTATGGGGCCCCCTGCAAACAGCCCCCCCCCACAGCTGCCCTAGTGTCAATGCAGCGTGACCTGTGCCCAATGCAGCGTGACCTGTGCCCAATGCAGCGTGACCTGTGCCCAATACAGCGTGACCTGTGCCCAATACAGCATGACCTGTGCCACATACAGCGTGACCTGTGGCCAATACAGCCTGGTCTGCCTATACCCCATACAGCCTCACCTGTGCAGAGGAAGAGGCAAGCCACCCGGATCAGCAGAGAGCGGGATTGCCTGCTGTAATAGCTTTCATTTGAATTTCCTGTCTTCCCGGGGCTCATCGTCACATAGCCCCACCTCTTGGCCCGCCGCCTTTGATGACGTCACATGTCCCGCATTGGATCGGCGTTCTGTCTATCAAAGGCACCGGGCCAAAAGGTGGAGCTATGTGACGTGAGCCCCGGGAACACTGGAAGTTCTAATGAAAGCTCTTACATCGGGCAATTCGGCTCTCTGCTGATACGGACAGCTCGCCTCTTCCTTTCCTCTCTCTTCCCCTGGCTGGGAGACTGTGCCGGCGGTGCTCTTATCCTCACTGGGCCCCACTCGGCTGCGGGCCCCATAGCAACCGCATGGGTCACTATGGTGGTAGTTACGCCCCTGCTTCAAGGGGAAAACCCTAACCCCAATCATTGTCGAAAGCTACCTAGAATTTAACATGAGGGAAAAATGCAATTAAAAAAGCCAGATATTACATTTCATGCAACTATGTTTGATCAAGTCGGGGGTGAAGCTCAATGGTGGGGTCATCTGGTTGAAATCTAACATACAGGTCAAATTCCAATTCTACTTTGGCTAACAGCAATGCTAGTGGTGTATTGGGTTGGATCATGGGCTCATTAGGGGTATATAAATGGTCTATGAAGCATTGCAAGCAATTACAAGTTTTTTAAAATATTTTTTTAGTGGTTTTTCATCATTTGCTATCATTTTAGATAGGGCAACTTTAAAAACATTTCAAACTAAAACACAGCTAAAAGCCGGTACTGCGTTTAGCGGCGCTTTGCATCTGAAATGTCGGAAACTTCGACGCCTGAACTCATTTTTTTGCTTTCAAAGAAAAGCCTCTAAACGCAACTGCCTAAAAACGCCATTAAACAAACCTGTGTACATGAACACATAAGATAACATTGGATGAGTTCAGGGGCAGCTGAAAAAAGCATCCAACTGCCTCTGAACATCCGTTAACCAGCAGCCGTGTTCATGAGGCCTTATAGGCAGCAGAAGAAAAACAACAGCCTGTGCTTCCAGGAGCAGAGGCTGTTGAGCTGTAAAAAATGCAAAATGTCAAAAAACGCGGCTAAACACTGTAAAAAACGCCCATAAACGATATTGAAAAACGCAGCTAACAGCTCGTTTTTGAAGCGTCTTTTTCCTGGCAGCAGCTCTGGCATTTTTTTAAACGTCATGTGTGCATGAGGCCTTAGGGGCCATTGATATCAAAGTGAAGTGCACATGCGTTATGTGTTAACATGCATTGTGATAAAGCCCGATTCCAGGAAAGTTAAAAATGATCCAGCAGTGGGGCTGCCCCTGCACTGCAAGGGTTAAATGCTTGTTTTTATCTAGGGCAGGGGTCTCCAAATTTTTTAAACAAAGGGCCAGTTTATTGTACTTCAGGCTTTAGGGGTGCCGGACTGTGGTCACAGGGGTAAAAAAAAAAAATTACAACGCACCTATGGTCAGTAGAAGGAGTTGTGCCCCATAATATGTATTAGTGATAGGAATATTGCCCCATCATTGGTGTCTGTGGGAGGAATAATGCCCCATCGTCGGTATCAGTGGCAGCAATAATGCCCCATTGTTGGTGTCAACGGGAGGAATAGTGCCCCATCATTGATGACAGTGGGAGGAATAGTGCCCCATCATTGGTGACAGTGGGTGGAATAGTGCCCCATCATTGATGTTAGCGGGCGGAATAGTGCCACATCATTGGTGTTAGCAGGAGGAATAGTGCCCCATCATTGGTGTCAGTGGGAGGAATAGTGCCCCATCATTGGTGACAGTGGGTGGAATAGTGCCCCATCATTGGTGTCAGCGGGAGGAATAGTGCCCCATCATTGGTGTTAGCGGGAGGAATAGTGCCCCATCATTGGTGTTAGCGGGAGGAATAGTGCCCCATCATTGGTGTTAGCGGGAGGAATAGTGCCTCATCATTGGTGACAGTGGGAGGAATAGTGCCCCATCATTGGTGTCAGCGGGAGGAATAGTGCCCCATCATTGGTGTCAGCGGGAGGAATAGTGCCCCATCATTGGTGTTAGCGGGAGGAATAGTGCCTCATCATTGGTGTCAGCGGGGGGAATAGTGCCTCATCATTGGTGTTAGCGGGAGGAATAGTGCCTCATCATTGGTGTCAGCGGGAGGAATAGTGCCCCATCATTGGTGTTAGCGGGAGGAATAGTGCCCCATCATTGGTGTTAGCGGGAGGAATAGTGCCTCATCATTGGTGTCAGCGGGGGGAATAGTGCCTCATCATTGGTGTTAGCGGGAGGAATAGTGCCCCACCCATCATTGGAGCACAGGTGTGTCAGGAGGAGGCTGTCTCTCTGGAGCTGCTGCAGATCCGTGTGAGAGAGGAGTGGTGAGGAAATCTATCCCAGCTCTCCTGGCCCCTTTCTGGGGAAGCCATGGAGGCCAGCAGGGCCTCTCCTGCTGGAAGCTCACAGCCATCTCCTGGGCCGTCGGGTGACATGCCTGCCCCTGTACAAGCTGATCTCTCTACCCCTGGTGGGGATGAAGGTTCCGAAGCCATTCGGGAGCGAGTGGTGGCCGGGATTAAGGTCCTAAATAGGGAGAGGGATAAGCTTTACAAGCTACGAGCGGAGCTGAAGCGTCTGCGAAGGCAGCGGGAGGGCTTACACAGCCAGAAGCGTGGATCCATGGATCCGGAGATCCAGTTGGCCAAAGTCCGTGTGGACCATCAGGAGACCATTGTGGCCATGATGGAAGGCAGAGATGGGCCATTTAAGGAGAAGTTTGGAAATGACAGGAGGTTTGGAAGGATGACAAAGGTGGAGGAGGAGACCCCCAGTTCTGACCCCCTGCCCCCTCAGGGAGAGGTAAGCAGCCCCATGCCTTCCCAGGACTCAGGAGGCATGCTCAGGGCCATCCAGGTAATGGAGTCTCCTATGCGGAGGAATCAGTTAATGTTTAATGAGGAGGACATTACTGATGATGTACCTGATAAGGTAAAGACTGGCAAGTCCCATGTTGTGGATAAGACTGTTTTTGTGCCTTTCAACACCGACAATGTGCCTAATGACAATCAGGCTGCTGATCCTGTGTGCAGCAATGTTGTGCCTGCTGATGCTGCAATGCAGCAAGAGTTACTTTTAAAAAATGTCATTTCTGTAGAAGAACCACAGGTGTCAGCAGAGCCCATTAACCCTTCTTTAGCTGAGTCCAAAGCTGTTTGCCCCACTGCTGCTGAGGACTCTACAGCGCAGCATCAGGAGACAGCTGGTATTGCAGCAGAAACTGTGACCTTTCCTGATGGGAAATTGAATATTGCTGTGACTGATAACAATCACCCCAGTATCAGTGTGATAGACAATCGTCCTGCTATGGATTCTGCCAGTTCAGTTCAGACAGTTGATAATGATGTACAGACTAATGTGACTTCAGTGTGGGGCCTTGGCCCTGATAAACCTACCTTTGCTCAGGTGGTACGCTCTGCTCCTGGTAGCTCTGCTCCCAAGCGGGGTTTTCCCCTACAGGCTACCACTTTGAGCACCCCAGGATCTGGTCTTGGGTCTCTGGCTTCTGCTGGGGGTCCCAGACGTAATGTTGTTATTCTGAAATGGGAAGGTGGTGCGATCCCTCCAGCACGGCGTGCAGTGGTGGATTTGATTTTGGAGATGGGTTTTGGGGCAAATGATCTGTATGCCTTTATACATGTAGCTGGGATTATACAGTTAGCTTCACCAGGCCAGAGGGTCTTGACCTGTTCTGGGAGAGATATGAGGCTCGGTGCAGGTCAAGACCTGAATGGGAAGGTCTGGCCCCAGTTGCAGTTTCTCAGAGGTCTACAGTAAAAAAAATCACAATTATCCTCACTAATGAGAGTGTCCCTGCCCGGGATCTAGAGGTTTGGTTAAGGAACTATGGGGAGGTTTTGACCAAGCCCAATAAAATCCTTGATGAGCGTAACATCTGGACTGGGGGTTGGTCAGTTACAGTCAGTTTGGCCAGGGATGGGAATGTTGTCCGTCACCTGCCCTCCTCAGCTTTTATAGGGAGGGATAGGATGACTGTTTTTTACCCTGGTCAGCCGAAGCTGTGTCACCGCTGTGGAGAAAAGGGGCATTTGAGTTCCTCCTGTTCAGCCTTGATATGTTCAGTGTGTCGGGGTCAGGGTCATATGGCTAAGGACTGCACCGAACTGATCAGGTGCAACCTGTGCCTGCGCCTTGGCCACCCCTACAGCAGATGTCCTGAAGCCTGGCACAATATGGAGAAGGAGGTAATTGATGACATGTCAAGGCTGGACAGAATGGAGGGTGAGGCCCCTGGTGTACCATCCTCCTCTGCGGTGACCGACTCCCCTGGTCCTGCTCAGGATCCCTCTCCAGTTCCTGTGGCCACCCCTCATGTGTCTGTAAGTATTCCTTCTGTATCTGTATCTGTCTCCCCCCAGCCTACTGTACCCTCTCCTCTTGTGTCAGAACCTTCCAAGTCTGTGCCCCCTGAGTCAGTTACCCCCCAGGAGTCTACCCCTCCTAAGTCTGATTCAAAGGGAGCACCCCCCCCCACCGGTAGTGGGTACTAAAAAGGTTGCTTCTTCCTCTGTAAAGAAGTCTTCTGTAAAGACTTCACAGAAAAAAGTAAGAGATGAGGGCATCTCTGAAGCTGACCTGCAGTACCTGGAGGAGAGAAGGAAGGTTGGGAAGCGGAAGAAGCAGGTGGTGAGGACAGAACAGGCTCCAGTGCCTGTCTCCAACCGGTATAGGTCCTCTAATTGGGATATCTCTTCATCTGGAGCTTCTTCGGAGCGAAGTTCTGATTCCGAAATGGAGTTTGAGGCGGCCTCAAGAAAGAGAGAGGCTTCTGGTGATGAGCAGCAGAGGGGAGCTAAGAAGCAAACCACCCAATAACCCAAATGGCGGTTCCCCCTCCGTTAAAAGTGGTGACAATAAATGTCGCCAGAATTAAGTCAGTAAGAGCTCGTTCTATGGCCTTCTTTTTGTTCAGCCAATTAGATGCTGAAATTTTATTTTTGCAAGAGACTAGGCTCACCTCCTTGGCAGATATTCATATGGCCAAGAGAGAGTGGAGGTATGGTCCATCTTACTGGTCTCTTGCGGCCGAGCCTTACGGCGGTGTGGCGGTGTTGTTTAAAACCGGCATGGTAACTGTCCGGCGGGTTATTGAGGTGGAGATTGGGAGATGTATGGTCTTAGACGTCCTTGTGGGAGGGCAGGACCTGCGCCTAATTAATGTTTATGGACCGCACACAAAGTGGGACAGGAAATGCCTTTTTACAAGGATCAAGCCATTTCTTTTTATATCCTGGCAAGTGGTCTTTGGAGGTGACTTTAATACAGTAACTAGGCCCAAGGACAGGAAGGACTTCAAGGACAGGCTGGGATATGATAGCGTTTTTTTAAATAGTATGGTTAGGGATGCTGGTCTTGTGGATGTGCACATTAAGCACCTCCCGGATGACACTGGGTTCACCTTTCATCGAGGTAATAGTCAGAGTAGAATAGATAGGTTTTTTTTTGAAGGAGACCTCTGCTTTCTCACCCCCAGTGGTGCAGGCAGTAGAGTTCTCTGATCACTGTATGCTATCTGTGGTCCTGAATGCTTCAGACGCCCCTCAGAGGGGTAAGGGCATCTGGAGATTGAATTCGACTCTACTCAAGGAAGAACATGTTAGACAATCCTTTGAGGAATTTTTTCAGGCACAGGTGACCATCCTGGACTTTTGTAGCAGCAAGGCTGAGTGGTGGGAGCTGACCAAAAAGAGGATTGCTGGATTCTTCAGGGGCCTAGCCAATAGAAAGCAGTTTAATAAATACATGACCTACCAACGTTTACGGAGGAAGCTGGATATTCTTGTCTCGAGAGGAGGAGATCCTGGGGCAATCTCCGAAGTGAAACTCCTTCTCAGGAAGTGTCAATATGACCGGCATGCCTCTTTGGTTCTGGAGAGGGACTATGGGAAGTACCACTCGCCTGACCCTTACCAGAACTGCAAACAAGGTGTAGCTGTTAAAACGGTCGTTGGCCTTAAGGACAGTACAGGTTCCTTGACAAAGTCCAGGTCAGGGATTCTGGAGGTCGTGAGGTCCTTTTATGCTGACCTTCTTGGGAGGAAAGAGCTTGACCGTGACAAGATGGAAAGCTTTTTGGACTCTACTCCAGGTCTAAATGATGAAGATGTCCCATTGATGAATTTGACAGAGGAGATCACAGTTGAAGAGGTGATAAGGGCAATTGAACAGCTTGCCATCAAAAAGTCACCTGGACCGGATGGCTTGACGGCTGAGTTTTACAAAGCTTTTAAGTCTATTCTGGCCCCACATTTGGTAGAGGTTTTTAACAGTTGCCTTGCTGAGGGGGTACTTCCCTCTTCCATGAGGCACTCAGCTGTGATTCTTCTTTCAAAGGGTAAAGATCCTTCGATGATTGAGAATTGGCGCCCCATCAGCCTTCTTAATGTCGATAGAAAGATGCTGGCAAAGATCATTTTCTGGCGCCTATCGTCAGTAGCAGAGTCTTTGCTTTCTCGCCATCAGCACTGTTCGGTCCAGGGTAGGTGCACCTTCACAGCAGTTTTAGCTGTCCGGGAGGCCTTGGAGCGGTGCAGGGCTGCAGGCTGGGGAAAGTATTTGCTGACATTGGATCAGGCAAAGGCTTTTGATCGTGTTAACCATGAGTACCTGTGGTTGCTCCTTAGTAAGTACGGTCTGCCGGGTGGTTTTGTCGATTGGTTAAAAGTCTTGTATGAGGGGGCAGAGAGCTTTCCTCTCGTTAATGGTTGGGTTGGGCAGTCCTTTGAGGTTGGCTCCGGGGTGCGCCAGGGTTGTCCCCTGAGTCCCCTGCTCTATGTGTTTGCAATCGACCCCTTCATCAGGAGGCTAGAGAGCGGCATGTTGTGTGGGGTGCCAGTGGGGCTTCCGGGTGAGCCGCCTTTGGGGGTTGTTGCCTATGCGGACGATGTGTCGGTGATTGTCACTGGGGCGGATGAAGCAGAGGAGGTGGTCTCTCTGACATCACGGTATTCTGAAGCATCAGGCTCCAAGATCAATCAGGAAAAGAGTGAAGTTTTCTGGATGGGAAAGGAAGGTGAGGGGTTTGATCTCCCGGACACCTTTCCAGTGCCCCAGGAAAGAATTAAGATTTTAGGCATTGAATGTGGACCTGGCGATTATGGCCTCAAAAACTGGGAAGGCAGACTGGAAATTGCCAATACTAAGGTGGTCAGCTGGAAGAGATGGAAGTTATCTATGAGGGAAAGGGTTGATCTGATTAAGACTTACCTGATTCCGATCTTCTTGTATGTCAGCTTTGTCTGCATCTTGCCAGTGTCTCTCTATGATAGGGTCAGTAGTGTGTTCTTCCAGATGTTGTGGGGGAACAGACTGAACCCCATCAAGAGGAATGTCACCTATCTATCCAGGAGGGAGGGTGGCTTAGGTATGGTCAACCCAGTTCTTTTCTTTTCACTGCTTTTTCTCAAGTTTAATATTGGTAATATGCTTGCAGTGGAACCTCCTGGATGGACAGGCATATTTAGATCTTGGTTTAGGCCTTTTCTACGACTTTGGGAAGAAGGTGGCCAAGTGAAGAATCTCAGGGGTCATCGTGGTCAGCTACCAGCCTATGTCGCTCCGTGCCTGAAGTTACTACGGCAGTGGCGATTGTCGGCTGAAGATCTCAGATCGGTTCCGAGGAAAGTCCTTATGAGTCGAGTCTTGAGCGAAGTCTTTCATGACCCACTGGCCTTAAGGGATTGCCCAGGCCCAGTTTTGAGGGCAGGGTTAAGACTTATTAATTTGGACAGAGTACCCCCTAAATTCAGGGATCTGGCCTGGTTGTGCTTCCATGGGAGACTCTATGTTAGGGGCAATTTGAAATTCCGCAGTGGGGTGGATCGTAGCTGTCCTCGGGAGGAGTGTGCAGGTGAGGAGGAGACTATGGACCATTTTCTGCTTCATTGCCCTTTTAACATAGAGGTGTACAAACAGGTGGGACGGGCCCTCGGTGTCCCTTTCCTCTCCAGGTTGGGTTATGCTGAGTGGGTGTACGGAGCATTCAATACTGGTGGGGTTTTTTTGTTTAGATACACTTTTTCTAGTTAGCCTAGTAGTCCGTTATTTCACTTGGAACGCACGGTGTCAGGTCTGCATTCGGCGTAAAATCCTTCCTGTTCAGGTGGTGGTGTATGACATTTTGCATGAGGTGGAGAAGATTTGTGTGCTCGAGAGAGACAAGCGGAGTCAGGGGGCTTGGTTGAAGGCGTGGAGGGGTTTCAAGCCTCCCTGACTGCCAGGAGTCTCTTTCCCGGGTGTGGCTGTCTGTCTCTTATCACCCTAGATTATTATTTTTTTGGATTAATTTTTGATAAATGGCTGCGTATATAGGTGATGGGTTGTGCCTCTTAGGCCCTCTCTGCTGCTTTATGTAAATAATTTTGGTAGTGGATTATGTATGTATTGTATATATTCTGAACATGGATGTGTATTCCTTGGATTTCTGTTGAAGTTTTGTACTATGGTTTTGTTTTTTACTTTTGTATAAAATTGGTTGCTTGATTCTTTTAATAAAAGATCAATAGTGCCCCATCATTGATGACAGTGGGAGGAATAGTGCCCCATCATTGGTGTCAGCGGGAGGAATAGTGCCCCATCATTGGTGTTAGCGGGAGGAATAGTGCCCCATCATTGGTGTTAGCGGGAGGAATAGTGCCCCATCATTGGTGTTAGCGGGAGGAATAGTGCCCCATCATTGATGACAGTGGGAGGAATAGTGCCCCATCATTGGTGTCAGCGGGAGGAATAGTGCCCCATCATTGGTGTTAGCGGGAGGAATAGTGCCCCATCATTGGTGTTAGCGGGAGGAATAGTGCCCCATCATTGGTGTTAGCGGGAGGAATAGTGTCCCATCATTGGTGACAGTGGGTGGAATAGTGCCCCATCATTGGTGTTAGCGGGAGGAATAGTGCCCCATCATTGGTGTTAGCGGGAGGAATAGTGCCCCATCATTGGTGTTAGCGGGAGGAATAGTGCCCCATCATTGGTGTTAGCGGGAGGAATAGTGCCTCATCATTGGTGACAGTGGGAGGAATAGTGCCCCATCATTGGTGTCAGCGGGAGGAATAGTGCCCCATCATTGGTGTTAGCGGGAGGAATAGTGCCCCATCATTGGTGTTAGCGGGAGGAATAGTGCCTCATCATTGGTGTCAGCGGGGGGAATAGTGCCCCATCATTGGGGTTAGCGGGAGGAATATTGCCCCATCATTGGTGTTAGCGGGAGGAATAGTGCCTCGTCATTGGTGTTAGTGGGAGGAATAATGTCCCATTGTCCATATCAGTGGAAGGATTAGCACTTTATATATGTGGGAGAAAATCCTAAGGGCCAGATAAAGGCATGCAAAGGGCCACAGTTTGGAGACCTCTGATCTAGGTGATGGGAAAAGCCGTTTTACTTACCCGATCCTCCGCTCCCCCCCCCGGCAGATGGTGCTCCCCTGTTCTTCGACATCCTCAGAGGGCATCCAACCATTGGAGATACAACCTGTCTTGAACGCGTAGGAGCCCAGAAGCAGAGGATAGGGTAAAACAATTTCCTGGTCCCTAGATGTAAATAGGCATTTGACCCTTGAAGTGAGACTATCACATGTGATCTCGCACCACGTACAAGTGTAAACCGGGACTAAGTGTTAGATTTGTCTGCCGCAATGTCGCAGTACCACTAAAAATCGCTGATCGCCACCATTACTAGTAAATAATAATAGTTCCATAAATCTATCCCATCGTATGTAGACGCTATAACATTTGTGCAAACCAATCAAAAAATACGCTTATTGGGATTTTTTTTACCAAAAATATGTAGCAGAACACATACTGACGAAAATTTATATAGAAATTTGATTTTTTTTCAATTTTTTTTTTTATTGGATATGTTTTATAGCAGAAAGTACAAAATATTGTTGTTCTTTTTTTCAAAACTGTCGGCCTTTTTTTGTTTATAGCGCAAAAAATAAAAGCCGCAGAGGTCATCAAATACCACCAAAAGAAATCTCTATTTGTGGGGGGAAAAAAAAGAACATCAATTTTTTTTGCGTACAATGTTACATGAACGCGCAATTGTCAGTTAAAGTAACGCAGTGCCGTATCGCAAAAAATGGCCTTGTCATGAAGAGGGGTAAACCTTCCGGGGCTGAAGTGGTTAAAAAAAACACATTTAATGATGGATTAATTAGGCCTCATGCACACTGAAGCTGATAAACTGACGTTTTTGTGATTTAATAAAGGAGGTAAGGGCAACGAGATCAGAATAGACACCACATCCCAATTTTATGATGAATACATGAAAAAGAGGAAAACTCTTTAAAGGTGTCAAAAAAGGAAAATATTGTTTTTTAATTATAAAAATATATTTTATTAATAACAATAAAAATATTATCAGAAAATAATTCATTGTTGCATATCAAATTCATTTCATATACAGATACAGACACTACCGCTCTACATGTTTCGCTTCGGATGAGCTTCTTCAGGAGTTTCTAGAGTGCTGTATGAATTGATTACTACAAGAAATAGTGAAGAAAACAACAAAATAGGAATTAATTACTTGAAATTTTGATTAAAGCTAATTACATCTATCAAAATATAGGTATACAAAAGTATACTTTTTTTAAAATTGGTTTTAACAATAAAACTTTACAGTCAGAAAATATTTTGAAACACAGATGGACGTTTTTGGGAGTTTGGGCGCTTTTTTTTTTTTACAGCCCTTAAACTCCCCTCTATGTTATCCTATGTGTTCATGCACACATGGACGTTTTTTTGAATTTTATCAGCAGGGGAGTTAATGGGCTGTTGTCTGAACGCCCTAAAATCGCGTTCAAGAGCAGTTCTTCTGACCACAAAAATGCTGTGTCACTTTAACTGACAATTGCGCGGTCATGCAAAGTAGCACCCAAACAAAATTGACGTCCTTTTTTTCCCCACAAATAGAGCTTTCTTTTGGTGGTATTTGATCACCTCTGCGGTTTTTATTCTTTGCGCTATAAACAAAAAAAAAGAGCGACAATTTTGAAAAGAAAGCAATATTTTTTACTTTTTGCTATAATAAATATCCCCCAAAAATATATAAAAAAAACAATTTTTTTCTCAGTTTAGGCCGATATGTATTCTACATATTTTTGGTACAAAAAAAAATCACAATCAGCTTATAATGATTGGTTTGCGCAAAAGTTATAGTGTCTACAAAATAGGGGATAGATTTATAGCAATTTTATTATTAATGTTTTTTTTTTTATTAGTAATGGTGGCGATCTGCGATTTTTATCGTGACTGCGACAATATGGTGGACACATCAGACACTTTTGACACCATTTTGGGACCATTGTCATTTATACAGCGATCAGTGCTATAAAAATGCACTGATTACTGCGTAAATGACACTGGCAGGGAAGGGGTTAAACACTAGGGGGAGATGAAGGGGTTAAGTGTGTCCTAGGGAGGTGTTCTAACTGTTCTAACCGATGACAGGGAGCAGTGATCTCTGTCAAGTCACAAGGCAGAACGGGGAAATGCCTTGTTTACATCTCCCCGTTCTTCGGCTCCGTGACATGATCGCGAACATTGAGTCCGCGGGACCCAGGGGCACGGTCACGGAGCATGCGGCGGGCGCGCGCCCACAATGCAACGATTTAAATTTGCCCAGCTGTGCCATTGTGCCGACGTACATCGTCGTGCCCTTGTCGGCTAGTGGTTAAAAGTAGACATGTGCAATTCGTTTAGTTCCAAACTTGTTTTTTTAACAAATTTCAACAAATTCGTTAATTCGGAAATATCCAAATTAATGAAAACCCGTTTAACGAATTTTTTCGAATATTTGTAAATTCGTACATTCGCATATTCATAAATTTCATACATTCGTAAATTCGTAAATTAGTAAATCCGTGAATTTGTAAATTCGGAAATCTGAAATAATAATTAACTAATAATAACTTAACTATTACTAACTATTAAATTATAGGTATTGTAATTTCCTTTCAAATTTGGCTGTTAGTGAACGTAACAAATAAAAATGTATCCCAAGTTACGAATTATCCGAAATAACGAATGCCGCATCCAAAAGAATGGAACGTAATGAATTAATAATAATAAATAACAATAATAAAAACTTTTTATTATTATTATTTATTATTAATTTGTTCCATTCCATTGGTTCAGATGCGGCATTCGTTATTTTGGATAAATTCGTATTTGTTATGTTCACTAACAGCCAAATTTGAAAGGAAATTACAATACCTACACTACCGTTCAAAAGTTTGGGGTCACCCAAACAATTTTGTGTTTTCCATGAAAAGTCACACTTATTCACCACCATACGTTGTGAAATGAATAGAAAATAGAGTCAAGACATTGACAAGGTTAGAAATAATGATTTGTATTTGAAATAACATTGTTTTTACATCAAACTTTGCTTTCATCAAAGAATCCTCCTTTTGCAGCAATTACAGCATTGCACACCTTTGGCATTCTAGCTGTTAATTTATTGAGGTAAGCTGGAGAAATTGCACCCCACGCTTCTAGAAGCAGCTCCCACAAGTTGGATTGGTTGGATGGGCACTTCTGGCGTACCATACGGTCAAGCTGCTCCCACAACAGCTCAATGGGGTTCAGATCTGGTGACTGTGCCGGCCACTCCATTACCGATAGAATACCAGCTGCCTGCTTCTGCTGTAAATAGTTCTTGCACAATTTGGAGGTGTGTTTAGGGTCATTGTCCTGTTGTAGGATGAAATTGGCCCCAATCAAGCGCTGTCCACTGGGTATGGCATGGCGTTGCAAAATGGAGTGATAGCCTTCCTTATTCAGAATCCCTTTTACCCTGTACAAAGCTCCCACCTTACCAGCACCAAAGCAACCCCAGACCATCACATTACCTCCACCATGCTTAACAGATGGCGTCAGGCATTCTTCCAGCATCTTTTCATTTGTTCTGCGTCTCACAAACGTTCTTCTTTGTGATCCAAACACCTCAAACTTGGATTCATCCATCCACAACACTTTTTTCCAGTCTTCCTCTGTCCAATGTCTGTGTTCTTTTGCCCATCTTAATCTTTTTCTTTTATTGGCCAGTCTCAGATATGGCTTTTTCTTTGTCACTCTGCCCTGAAGCCCAAAATCCCGCAGCCGCCTCTTCACTGTAGATGTTGACACTGGTGTTTTGCGGGTACTATTTAATGAAGATTCCAGTTGGGGACCTGTGAGGCGTCTGTTTCTCAAACTAGAGACTCTAATGTGCTTATCTTCTTGCTTAGTTGTGCAACGCGGCCTCCCACTTCTTTTTCTACTCTGGTTAGAGCCTGTTTGTGCTGTCCTCTGAAGGGAGTAGTACACACCGTTGTAGGAAATCTTCAATTTCTTTGCAATTTCTCGCATGGAATAGCCTTCATTTCTAAGAACAAGAATAGACTGTCGAGTTTCAGATGAAAGTTCTCTTTTTCTGGCCATTTTGAGCGTTTAATTGACCCCACAAATGTGATGCTCCAGAAACTCAATCTGCTCACAGGAAGGTCAGTTTTGTAGCTTCTGGAAGGAGCTAGACTGTTTTTAGATGTGTGAACATGATTGCACAAGGGTTTGCTAATCATCAATTAGCCTTCTGAGCCAATGAGCAAACACATTGTACCATTAGAACACTGGAGTGATAGTTGCTGGAAATGGGCCTCTATACACCTATGTAGATATTGCACCAAAAACTAGACATTTGCAGTTAGAATAGTCATTTAGCACATTAGCAATGTATAGAGTATATTTGTTTAAAGTTAGGACTAGTTTAAAGTTAGCTTCATTTAAAAGTACAGTGCTTTTCCTTCAAAAATAAGGACATTTCAATGTGACCCCAAACTTTTGAACGGTAGTGTATAATTTAATAGTTAGTTACTATTTCAGATTTTCTAATTTTCGGGTTTTCGGGTTTTCGAATTTTCGAATTTACGAATTTACAAATGTATGAATGTGCGAATGTACGAATTTACAAATGTATGAATGTGCGAATGTACGAATTTACAAATGTATGAATGTGCGAATGTACGAATTTACAAATGTATGAATGTGCGAATGTACGAATTTACAAATGTATGAATGTGCGAATGTACGAATTTACAAATGTATGAATGTGCGAATGTACGAATTTACAAATGTATGAATGTGCGAATGTACAAATTTACAAGATTGCAAATGTATGAATGTACAAATTTACAAGATTGCGAATGTATGAATGAACGAATGTGCAAATTTACTAATTGCGATCATAACGAATGACCCAAAAAACAAAGAATCAAAAAAAGAATTAAATGAAAACGAACACATTTTTTGGCAGTGCACGTCTAGTTAAAAGAATGCCAAAAAACACTGACACTGAAAAACACGTTTAAAAAACGCTATTAAAAGCCTGATTTTAATGCAGCGTTTTCCTGCCATCGATCCGACATCCAATAAGACTTTTTTGAATGTCCTGCATGCATGGAGCCTTAATATAAATCTGCATTTATTTTTGTCTTTTACATCTTCCTGGATTTTGTAAATGAAGAGAACAAAAAAAAAAAATTCGAAAAAATAGAGATAGTACAAGCACAACGCTGAAGCAATCAGAAAAAACGAAGCTTGGACAAATCCAGGCTGTTCTGTAACATTGGAGGTGTATTAAATCTGATGACAGACGCGCCCACGCAGATGACGCAGTCACAGCGGCCTCTTCTGTTAGACCTCACCTGTCGAGGGTCACTTCATCTAAAGTTACAAGTGCGCAGTGTACAGCGGGACGGCCGGAGCACCGTGCGTTGAATGACACCTCAATTATGAAGGGGAAAAAAAAATAAAGAAAAGGAGCTGGAAATCAAGATGGTAGACAAGAAAGGACGCACTCTCTACGGAGAAGGACCTCTGACCTTATTTTATAAAATTCCTTTTTATTTCCAGACTATAGAGGCGCAGGGAAGAGAATGGCTCCTTTACAGCTGGCAGAGCCCTGAATGACGCCTCCTCCATCGCAGTGTTCTTATCTCATTGAACTCCATGAATAGGTCTGACTCGGGGATGCGTGCAAGATGCAATTGATAAATAACTTCCTCAGGAGGTTAACTTCCTTTATCCAACAAGCAGAATATAAATGAGGAAGAAAGGTAATATTTTCCGTAGCATGCCTGGAAAGGGGTATACAAATACATATTACACGGGATGACTTTCCAAAAATTTCACAAGCTTTAATGCGTTTCCAAAGTCATTTTCAATGTTTTTTTTAATCTTCATTAACCTCTTCAATACCGGGCACTTTCACCCCTCTTCCTGCCCAGGCCCCCCCCCCCCCCCCCCATTAACACGATGCAGTGTGTAGAACTGCTGAAGGAATTTCTGTTCAAAATGCGAATCTTCAGCAGTGCGATTTGAGTCATTATTCTGTATGGCTAAAATCCCACTGAATTTGAACCAAAAACGTGCAGGACACTTTTTTTTTTTTACAGGATTCTGTAAATCGATTTCGGGGGTGTCGTTAACATACACACCCGCATAGATTCGCATAAACGGGGTGCAATTTGCATGCGGTGCGGAATCCGCACAGAACTCATTGCAAATTCTGCATCGCATCAGTGTGAAGCGGGGCTCAGCGCTGTCGCACTTTGAAGGACAAATGCAGGGTTATGCAACACTGTACCCGTATGACATTTTATCTTTTTTCCACACAAATAGAGCTTACTTTCCTTGGTATTTAACCCCTAAGGACCGAAAGATTTTCCCCCTTATCGACCAGGCCATTTTTTGCGATGCGGCACTGCGTCGCTTTAACTGACAACTGCGCGGTCGTGCGACTCTGTCCACAAACAAAATTGACGTCCTTTTTTTCTGACAAATAGAGCTTTCTTTTGGTGGTATTTGATCACCTCTGCGGTTTTTATTTTTTGCGCTATAAACAAAAAAAGAGTGACAATTTAAAAAAAAAAACACAATATTTTTTACTTTTTGCTATAAGTATCCAAAAAAAAACCCCGTAAAAAACAAAACAAAATGTATTTCTTCATCAGTTTAGGCTAATATGTATTCTACATATTTTTGGTAAAAAAAAAAAAAAAAAATTGCAATAAGCATTTGATTGGTTTGCGCAAAAGTTATAGCCTCTACAAAATAGGTGATAGATTATTGGCATTTTTATTATTTATTAATTTTTTCCTAGTAATGGCAGCGATCAGCGATTGTTAATGTTGCGACATCGTGGCAGACAGATCGGACACACTTTTGGGACCACTGACATTTATACAGCGATCAGTGCTATAAAAATGCACTGATTACTGTGTAAATGTCACTGTCAGGGAAGGGGTTAACACTAGGGGGCGATCAAGGGGTTGTGTTCCCTAGGGAGGTGTTTCTACCTGTGAGGGGATGGGACTGACTACTTAGTAGGAACACCGGATCTGACAGGGGGGGGAGACAGAACAGGGATTTGTCTGTTTATACACACACAAATCCCCGTTCCGCCTCTCGTGCCCGCTATGGCGGGTGGCCGGCGGCAATCGTACGCGTCTGCTATGGCTCTTAGGCCCCATACACACTATTAGATTTTCTGCAGATTTTTGTCTTCAGATTTACCAAAACCATGCTGTGAAAGGGCCTGCCTGATTGCAAATTGAAACTCTTAAGGTTTGATCTCATATTATATGGTTTTGATAAATCTGAAGACAAAAATCTAAAGAAAATCTAAGTGTGTATGGGGTCTTAAAGGAGCCGCCATACATATACGGTGATTCGCGCAGGAGAGCCAACCTGCCGCCGTATATGTATGGGAGCCTGTCGGGAAGTGGTTAAAGGAGAAGTCCAGCCTGAGCTAATTTGGCGGGGCTTCTCCCAAGGGTCACAGGAGTGCAATCCATTCTGCACTCCTGTGACCCGTTTTCAGCAGAGCGGTCTGAAGTCCGCTCTCTGCTGACGTCACTGGAATTAGTCCAGGCACCGCGTCATCACAACAATGAAGTCTGGATCCGCCAGGTGCCTGGACTGATACCAATCTCAGCCTCTCAGCGAGCCGCTGAGACAGCCTCTCCCCCGCCTCTCCACAGCTCAGCGCTCCAGTGAGCGTGGAGGAGCAGAGCAGGAGAGATGCTGATTGACAGTCAGCAGCTCTCTGCTCGGGGAGCCATGATCGATGGCTCGGCTCTCAGTGCAAATACACCGGCGGACAGATGCAGCATCAGACCGATACTGCATCCACCTAGGTAAGTATGATTATGGGGAAAAAAGCAAAACTCATACTTCTCCTTTAACATACACACCCACATAGATTTGCAGAATCCACACAGAACTCATTGCAAATTCTGCAATGAATGCCTGCATCTATTGATACACCCCAGAAGAAGGAAGTAATTTCTGAAACGCGTTGGGTGTGAAGCCTACATTCTATATTACGGTGTCTCAGGACCCCTACGACATCCAGTCATGTTGTCATGTAACTGTATTAGCCACGTTTTCCTCAGCAAGTTTTTGTATGTCATGTATTTTTGAATCATTTATAGCATGATAAATTTCTATTTTTATATACAATACACATTTTGTTTGTGGGTGCTATATCACCACTAGGGCCTTTAATATCCCATAAGGGGGAACCCTGTTCTCTGTATTTTGTACACAGGGATGTTGGCCCACCCTCAGTCCTCTTTATCTCAGCTCTCTCTGTATCAATCTGCATTTGATCAGCTGCTTTGAAGGGTAGGGGGACATCAGGGGTCTAAGTAGACCCCTGATGTCTCCATGAAGAGTACCCATCACCTGCCCCTGATGTCTCCTATAAAGAGTATTCGTCACCTGCCCCTGATGTCTCCATAAAGAGTATTCATTACCTTCCCCTGATGTCTCCATAAAGAGCACCCGTCACCTACCCCTGATGTCTCAATAAAGAGTACCCGTCACCTGCCCCTGATGTCTCCATAAAGGGTATCAGTCACCTGCTCCTGATGTCTCCATAAAGAGCACCCGTCACCTGCCCCTGATGTCTCCATAAAGAGTACCCGTCACCTGCCCCTGATGTCTCCATAAAGAGTACCCGTCACCTGCCCCTGATGTCTCCATAAAGAGTATTCATCACCTTCCCCTGATGTCTCCATAAAGAGTATTCATCACCTTCCCCTGATGTCTCCATAAAGAGCACCCGTCACCTGCCCCTGATGTCTCCATAAAGAGCACCCGTCACCTGCCCCTGATGTCTCCATAAAGAGTACCCATCATCTGCCCCCGATGTCTCCATAAAGAGTATTCATCACCTTCCCCTGATGTCTCCATAAAGAGCACCCGTCACCTGCCCCTGATGTCTCCATAAAGAGCACCCGTCACCTGCCCCTGATGTCTCCATAAAGAGCACCCGTCACCTGCCCCTGATGTCTCCATAAAGAGTACCCATCATCTGCCCCCGATGTCTCCATAAAGAGTATTCATCACCTTCCCCTGATGTCTCCATAAAGAGCACCCGTCACCTGCCCCTGATGTCTCCATAAAGAGCACCCGTCACCTGCCCCTGATGTCTCCATAAAGAGTATTCATCACCTTCCCCTGATGTCTCCATAAAGAGTACCAGTGTCTGATGTCTCCATAAAGAGCACCCGTCACCTGCCCCTGATGTCTCCATAAAGAGTATTCATCACCTTCCCCTGATGTCTCCATAAAGAGTATTCATCACCTTCCCCTGATGTCTCCATAAAGAGTATTCATCACCTTCCCCTGATGTCTCCATAAAAATAGTACCTGTCACCTGCTCAAAGCTATAACAATGGGGCTTGTTAGAAAAATGTTTTGAAATAAAAGTCTACTAGGGTATAGCCAGAATAACAGAGAAGCAGTCCAGGGAAGGCAAAAAGGAAGAATAAATAAAAGAAACACATTTTATTTTTCTGTTCCTTTTTCAGACCTGTCCAACAATCAGATCCTGTATAGGGGTCTGTCGTTATTTACATTTTCCCCACATATGGCTGAAAGCTGATGGGACATTGACCTCATAAGCAGCAGATCCTTTATGACACAAAGGGGTATTTTTCATTACTCTAAGGCAGGGGTAAGGCAACCTCGGCCCTCCAGCTGTAGTGAAACTACAAATCCCATCATGCTTCTGCCTCCAGGAGTCATGCCTGTGATTGTCAGGGTCTTGCAAGGCCTCATGGGACTTGTAGTTTTGTAGTCTCAAAATAGTTGGAGGGCCGAGGTTGCCTACCCCTGCTCTAAGGTTGTCATCTGCTCAGTTTAGATGCAAATTATTGCTTAGTGCAGTGCTCGCAGGATAGTCAGTCAAGGCCTTAGTGTTGTAGGGTAGCCATAGCGACTAAAGACAGAACGCAGCTGGATTAACCTTCGTCCACAACACCGGATTTGTCATATCTCCTTCAACAGACCTCACCCAACATGGAGTCCTAAGCACACTACAGAAATACAGAACTGATCATGAAATTATAGAACATATTAAAAAACATATAAAAAACAAGTAATGATTTCAATGGTATAATTCACACTGTGGGGTTGATTTACTAAAGGAAAAATTAGCTGTTCACTTTGCAGGGGAATTTAAACACCTTTTTCACATAGCTGTCATGTGTGCCTGTATATATCCATATACTCCTCACAAATTTGCTTGAAAAGGCTCAGTACAGCTTTTTTTTTTTTTTTGAGCTAAAATACAGCCCATTCATTGTAATGTGCCTATGCACACAGGCGTGTAAACAAGAGCCGTGCATTCTTTAGTAAATAAAAAAAAAAATACGCGCGATTGTGCACAAAATACGTGCAAATGCCCATTTATATATTGTGTAGAATAAAAACACAAGAATACGTTTTCTCGCACACGAATTTGTGCAAAAACTGAACGAACGCATATGCGCGAAAATGCGTGCAAATACATACAAAAAAAAAGTCTGAAAAAAGAGGATGCTCAAACAGGAGTATCGTGTGCAAGAGGCCGTAGGCTTCAAACACAATGAAGTCATCTGCACACAGGTCAGCAGAAAAGCCTCGCCATACACTCCCTGCCAAGCAGAATCTATCCTGTGTTGTAAATGAGCAGAGTTCTTTCCTTAGCCGTAGTGTGCAGAGGGGGGGAAGAAAACACAAAGGGAACAATAGAATTGTCTCTAGAAGAGGACTGTAAGGCAGGCCATTGATGCAATTTATTTTAGCAATCACTTGATTCCTCCATCAACACAGCCAGTTTGTGTCCCATAGAACTATTGGGGGCACAGGGAGCTGTCCCAGGAGAACACAGTGATTACTGCTAGTAGGTATAGCCGCTGGCAATAAAACGCATGTAAAATCTGACATGCTGGTTGCACCCAAGTTGATTGATGGATCAACTTGGGTACAATCAGCCTGCCCATAGATGATTCGAATCTCGGCCCGGTTCTGATAAAAGATAACCATTTATGTTAGGGAAGGTCAGAGATACAGGTACGCTCTCTCTCTCTCTCTTTTTTTTTTTTTTTTAATCACATTAACGCAGCCAGACACAGCTATGCAACTCAACCCAGAAACATTATAAAAACAGGCTAGAAAGGAAAAAAAAAAGGTTTAGGAGACATCCGCTGATATCCAATGGTAATTACCTCTCGGAACATTTGCCAGTTTTCCTGCGAGCTGCATTTTCATTGGCTTCTGTACCTACGAAACGCACAGGGAAAAAAGGTCTTCTGCAACTTTTCCAAAATCGTACCCACAGGAAGACAGCATAGTTACGCAGTTCCCAGGACAGGAAACTGTACTGTGGTTTCCAGCGCATGGGGGTGCCAGCGCAACAGCAGTGCATTATTGCTGAAAGTGCAGGAAAGCATGCACAGGAGTGTAAACCTAGTCTAAAATCTACATTAGAATACTCCTAGAATGAGAGAATTGTGTCCGTCATGGGTGTAACATACTACAAAAGCTGGTCCAAACAAACTTTTTCCTTCACTAAGCGCTGCACTGGCTCTAAGCACTTTATGTGCTGCATGTGGCTTCAGCTCCAAACAGTACACAGTGCTGAAATCTGGCTGTGTGACAGAAACTTCCTGCCTCACACCCAGAACAATGCAGAGTCGGTCTGAGCAGCTCTCAGCGATTCATAGACAGCTTTGTATTTTGTTAGTGAATACAAAGCTTCCTCTGATTGGCTGAGGAAGACAGATGACGTCATGCTCACTGACTCAAAGGAAGCTTTGTATTCATTCACAGAATACAAAGCTGCCTACGAATGGCTAAACGCCGCTTAGACTGACTTGTTTTGTTCTGGGTGTGAGACGGGAAGTCTGTCATACAGCCGGAATCCAGTACTGTATGGAACTGAAGCCACATGCAGTACATTCAGTGCTTAGAGCTAGTGCAGCACCTAGTGAAAGAAATAGTTAATTTGGACCAACTTGGTCCAAATGAACTATTTAAAAGTGACAAGAAACATGAGAATCAGCATTAAAGTCCCAGACTTGGCAAGAATGCAACAATTTGAATCAGGGTAAAGTCCTGTCTCACACCTGGAACAATGCAGTCAGTCTGAGCAGCGCTAAGCCATTCATAGACAGCTTTGTATTTTGTTCATGAACACAAAAGCTTCCTCTGAATGGCTGAGTCAGTAAGCATGACACCATCAGAGGAAGCTTTGTATTCATTAACAGAATGCAAAGCTGCCTATGAATGGCTGACCGCCACTTAGACTGACTTGTTTTTTTTTCCGGATGTGAGACGGGAAGTCTGTTATACAATAATAGAAGAAATTGCTGCACTCCGTCCTCGATCAAAATTCTTTTTTTATTTAAGATTCAGAACATCCCAAGTGTTGACAAAAAGACAGAAAGCTGGTAGATGCATTTCACACACTCAAAGCACTCCAGCACTGTGTACTGTATGGAGCTGAAGCCACATGCAGTACATACAGTGCAGCACCTAGTGAAGGAAATAGTTTATTTGGACCAACTTGGTCCAAATGAACTATTTACAGTGACAAGAAACATGGAGATCAGCTTTAAAGTCCCAGACTTGGCAAGATTTGGATCAGCGTAAAGTGTGAACTCCGGATCTGCATACTTGTTTTGGGTCAATAACTCAGTACTGGAACCAATGAATAGCATTTGTAGATAGGCTGGTATAAGTAAATGTAGTACAGGTTTTCCTGTAAATGACAACTTTAGTAAAGTTATATAAACTTATGGAAAGATTGTTGTTAAAATGAAGGGTCTAGCAACAAAATATCTAATGTAAATCTTTCATTAACCCCAAAACTTTTTGGGCTAAATACTGGGCACTGCTTGTGAAGGTCAAAGCCGGGTTCTACTATATGGGAACACAAAGGCTTCTCCAGGATTCTGTTTTTAAATGGGACAACAAAATTATAAAAAAATTACTGAGCACTTTGTAAAACACATTTATTTGATGTGAATTTTCTAAAAGCTTTCACAACAGACACTGTGAAACATTTCATTGTTTTACAAAAAGAACTGTCACCCGTTACATCATTTACACAGATTATGGTTCTCATAAATAAAAGTTACATTTATTTAAATATAATTGCACAGGTTTTTTTTTTGTCCAAATTAAGGCTTCTATCATCACCAGCCAAGAAGATGACCAATCGGTATGAGGTAATGACTGGACTGAAAACTTCCACAACGGCTGCTAGTGTTCTCCCAACTTCCTCATGATGGCGCTGTCCTGAGGAGCATTCGTGAAAATACTTCCTACTACAACGTGCGTTCCCCAGACATTATGGCGAATGACTTTACAACAGCCGAGATCCTCCACCCGGAATCCAAGGTGCCGATAGCGTTCATCCGTTTCATATAGAGTGTTATTCGTGTATGGACCAAAATACTGTTAAAAACAACGAAAAAAATAAAATAAAAATAGTAATAAATATTTTCCATCACACACACACTGAAGTGGCCTGCAGAGTCCTGACCTTAACCCTACTGAATACCAGTGTTGCCAACCTACCAGATTGAAATTTACTGACACAACTTTTACTGGCATTTCCAAAAGTTACCAAATTACAGTTTGCATGAAGGTAAAAAACCTTGAGCCTTTAGAGCCACTTTTTGGTCCCTTTCACACGGGGCGGAATCCGCCTTCTAAGCAGGTGAATGACAGGTACTGTCCACTCCGCTATCCAGAGCTCACAAGGATCTGCTCTCCTCTATGGGGCAGTCGGATGGAAACAGACTGCAAGTCCAATTCCATCCGACCCGCTGGACGGATAGCGAACGTTTCGCCATGCGTCTGTATTCAGCAGATTTTGTCCACAACGGGTGGTCCAATCAGGTCCGCCTGAAAAACAGACCAGATCGGTCCGATCGATCGTGTGAAAGGGGCCTAAAGAGAAACCGTTTGGGTTAATGTTTCCTTAACTTTCTAAACCATTGTCACTTCTATCTGTTTGCTGCTTCCCTCATGTGGCTATAGTAAGCTGCACTGTGCATGGCTAGTAACTACTCGCAGGCAATTCCCTCACTATTCTGTCGGCACGCATAAAGCTCAAATATACGGTGAAATTCTGAAAAAAAAAAGTGTCCGGGGCCAGAAGGACGCAGCACAGCAAGGAACTGTGCAAAGGGCCACAGAAATCCAATAAAAGAAAATGACATGGCTTGTATGTTACAGGTAAAACGTGTGAAAATATAATTATGTGTGAATAATAAAATCTGCCATTTAAAGCACGGAAAATATATTTGAAAACAACTCTCAAAAGTTATTGTATCTGACAAGTGGACTGCAATGTAATCTGGTTACCGTTATTTTGTCGGCATGTCACTTTCACTTAGACGTCCCTACATGACGGGAAAGAATTCCCATTCAGTGGTGTCTATAGCAGTGCAGACGGAGAATCTCCACCAACAGTCAGTTCACGGGGTCATGTTTGCATGCCCAAAAGTGATACAACTCAAACAGCAGCCTCAGAATCATTCTAAAGCCGTTTTTTTATGAATCTAGATATGAAGAGGAGTTAAAGGGTAACTCCACTTCTGTGGGGGAAGAAAAACATAGCAAAAAAAAAAAAAAAAATTACGTGCGATTGGCTCACTAATTTTCCCTGAAGTCTGCACTAAGAATCAGATTTTGGGCAATCCCCTGCAACAAAATTGTCATTTTTGGTGCGATACTCCCGAAGCGAAATTATGTGTAAAAAGGGATGCCACTTTCCTCAGAGCCCTGCAGGTGCAGCAGCCGATAATTATAAAATCACTCCCTTACAGATTCACTTTGCACATGGACACAAACAGCTATTTCTTTAGAGCAAAAAAAAAAAAAAAAAGGTAGGAATCTGCGAAGAAGGAAGGAGGAAGAACGAGGAAGAAGGAAGGAGGAGGAAGAAGAAGGAAGGAGGAAGAAGAAGGAAGGAGGAAGAAGAAGAAGGAAGAAGGAAGAAGAAGGAAGAAGAAGGAAGAAGGAAGAAGAAGGAAGAAGGAAGAAGGAAGAAGAGAAGAAGAAAAAGAAAGAAAAAGAAGGAGGGAGGGAGGGAGGAGGACGACATCTGCATTGATCAACACTGCCTCAACGCAAGGACACCCAGAAAACAATGGGATTCTATGTGCCCTGTTCACACTATACAAGTGTGGCGTTGCATAAAAATGTATTTTTTTTTTTACACACTGCACAAAAAGCTACTCACAGCATCGCAACACACGAGTTGAATGGATGGTTTGGTAAAGTAACACAAATATAATTTAAAATGAATGTTTCTTGCCTCAAGTTCAGTGCTAATCTTTTTTTTTTTTCATAAGGTGTGATTTTAATGCTTAATTCCAATTTTGACATGGGGGATTAGGGGGTGAGCTAAAGCAGGGGTAGGCAACCTGGGGCCCTCCAGCTGCTGTGGAACTACATTTCCCATGAGACATTGCAAGGCTGGCAGTTACAATTACTCCCAGAGGCATGATGGGACTTGTAGTTCTAAAACAGCTGGAGGGCGTCAGGTTGCCTACCCCTGATCTAAAGGATATGTGAACCTAGCATTTTAATTCAAAGTCCACTTTACCCACAATTCTGCCCCATTAAAAAGATAGAACAAAAAGTATAAAAACACATTGGGGTTGATTTACTAAAACTGGAGAGTGGAAAATCTGGTGCAGCTGTGCATTGGTAGCCAATCAGCTTCCAGCTTTTAGCCCTTGTTCACATTGGAGTGATTTGTCATGCGATTTGACAGGTCATGAGTAGCACCCTATTGCCAGCAATTGTACTGTTCAAACCCGTGTGACACCGACTTGTTGCACCGATTTGAAAAAGTAGTTCCTGCATTACTTTTGGCGATTTCGGGTGCGACTTGCATAGACATCTGCGGCTTTGAAATCATCCGATCTCAGATGAAGGCCCACCAGTTCTAAGCCGCTGTCAATGTGAACGAGAGCTTATTGTCAAATTTTAATTGAAGAAGCTGAAGTTAGAAGCAGACTGGCCATCATGCACAGCTGCACCAGATTTTCTACTCTCCAGTTTTAGTAAATCAACCGCACACTTATTGTCAAAGTTAAAACCTGATAATCTGCCTAGTACTTAGTAAACACACCAGCTCATGCTTGCAATATTAACCGCTTGCCGACCAGCCACCATCATTCTACTGAGGCAGGTCGGCTCGATCCAGTGAATCGCCGTAGCTGTACATCGGTCCCTTAAAACAGCCATAGCAGGCATGCGCGCACCCGCTGCACGGCCGCCGGCCACCCGCGATCGCTCCACAGAGAGCCAGAACGGGGATCTTCCAATGTAAACAGACAGATCCTTATTCTAATTATTAGGAACAGCGATCTCTCTGTACTCCCAAGTCAGTACACCCTCCCTAGTTAGAAACACCTCCCTAGGACACATTTAACTCCTTGATCACCACTAGTGTTAACCCCTTCACTGCCAGTGTCATTTTTTCAGTAATCAGTGCATTTTATAGCACTGGTCGCTGTATAAATGTCACTAGTCCCCAAAAAAAAAAAAAAAAAAAAAAAGTGTCAAAAAAAGTGTCCGATCTGTGCGGCGCAATGTCACAGTCCCAGTAAAAAAAAAAAACAAAAACAAAAAAAAAAAAAAAAAAACGCTGATCACCGCTGTTACTAGTAAAAAAAATAAATAAATAAAGAATTATAATAATTAAAAATAAAAAATCCATAAATATATCCCCTATTTTGTAGACGCTATAACTTTTGCGCAAACCAATCAATATACGCTTATTGCGATTTTTTTTTTTTACCAAAAATATGTAGAATACATATTGGTCTAAGCCAGTGGTTCTCAACTCCAGTCCTCAGGACCCACCAACAGGCCAGGTTTGCAAGATAGCTGAAATACATCACAGGTGATATCACTTGCTGCTCAGTGATTGCAGTATTCTAGTCTGCAACTCCCCCAAGGTAATATTTAAAATCTGACCTGTTGGTGGGTCCCGAGGACTGGAGTTGAGAACCACTGCTCTAAGCTGATGAAGAAATTTGTTTTTTAAAGTGTTTTTTTTTGATGGGGGGGGGGATATTTATCATAGCAAAAAGTAAAAAAATGTTTTTTTTTTTCCAAAATTCCTGCTCTTTTTTGTTCATAGTGCAAAAAATAAAAACCACAGAGGTGATCAAATACCACCAAAAGAAAGCTCTATTTGTTGGGGGGGAGGACATCAATTTTGTTTAGGTACAGCGTCGCACGACAGCGCAATTGTCAGTTAAGGCGACGCAGTGACGCATCGCAAAAAAACGGCCTGGTCATTAAGGGGGTAAATCTTCAGGGGCTGAAGTGGTTAATAAGCAATCTCTATATTCTGCATGGCCAAGCTGGACAAATCCGTAGAGTCAAGTCAGCAATGCACCTAGAAATGCGGTTCCTTCCATATTATAGTAGAATATCTTTAGTTTCCGTACATTCCGAGTGTAACAAGACTTAACCTGTATTTAAATGATGTACGAGTCACTTACTGCCAGTCCTGAAGATGGCTCTATGAAGTCGGCCCAGTAGCCTTCTGACCTGAGGGCATAGCATATTTCCTTGGCACCATTAATGAACTAAAAAAGGAAGAAATACAAGTAAAATAAAATCAGTTATAGATCAACCCCTTCTGGCTACATAACTATACACACTACTGCCATCCAAAGTCAGGATTTTTTACAAATCTAATGCACCAATTTTTAAACTGGTGTCTTAAAGGCAGTCATACATTGATTGAAATCCGTCCGATTCAGCAGGGGTAGCCTAAATTTCGATGTATGGGGCAGGCTGGTTGTACAAAAGTCAAACGTGTGTACAACCAGCCTGTTGGGTTTTTCCCCAAACGATCAGTGCCGCCGGCTATAGCAAACACCACTGATCATTGTATTCTACTGGAGGGGGAAGACTCCAGGTTTACCTTTAGCAAATACAATACAGCAGATTCTGCAGGACTGTTGCAGAATACCGTATCTGTGTTGCACTAGTCATTCTGTGCAATCTTCCCAATCAGAAGTACAGAGGTGGAGCTCAGAACCTGAGAACACTTGGCCTGAAGCTGCACAGGTACATACTCTTAAGCCTGGTATACTACATTTTTCGTGTTACCCCACGCTTTGCATGGAAAAATAAACCTGACATCTCCGGTCTGGAACTGCTGTACTAACCCTGCAAGATTAGTCCAGTGATTTCCCCCGCTGAGCTGTTGTGTTCTGATAGGTGGACAGCACCCCACCCCCCCCCCCCCCCCAACCAGAGCACTCCAATCAACGATTTCTGCCACAAGATGTCCTCCCAGCATGCAAATATTCTCCTGCGCTCATGGTGATAACCCAAAAGGGCAATACGTTTTATACGGATTGCGCAACGATTTCAAGTTCGAGGATGCCCAATATCCTGCCTTCTCAGGATATTGGGCATCCTCGAACTTGAAACTAGAGAAATAGAGAGAGAAAAGGCACACCAACCTAGAACATTACCACAAAAAAATTTAGTGTCCTTCACTGCATGAAAATCTATTAAACTCCATCGGTCTTGCCAGATGAGCAAGAGGTATTCAAATGGCTGACCCGTTTCGAGAGCGAACCCTCTTCATCAGAGCCAACAAATAGTGGATGATTCACTGGCATCACATATACACACACATACACACCCAGCTATTGTTATCTGCTATCATAACATGAATAGAGTTTGAACTCAACCCCTCCAATAATTGATGGGTGGGGTCTTTGTGTGTATATATGTATCAGTAACTGATGCCAGTGGATCATTCACTATTCGTTGGCTCTGATGAAGAGGGTTCGCTCTCCAAACACGTCAGAGTTTGAATACCGCCTGTTCATCTGGCAAGACCGATGGGAGTTTATTCGATTTTCATGCAGTGAGAGGACACTTGCTAGGATATGCATTTATATTAATCACGTTTGTGAGTATATATTGCTCTTTTAATAAATGTTATTGTGGTAATGCACTAGGTCGGTGAGCCTTTATCTCTCCATTTTGCTAGTTACAAGATGTCCTCAGCCTTCCGGGCTGAATGATGCCCAGCACCATTCAACCTGGAAGACTGTGGGCATATTGTGAGTGTCGGGTGTCACTATAATCCGTTACAACTGATAGGAATGTCTGGGAAACAGGATGGACATGTGAGACTCAACAATACAAAGCTATGCCAAAATTGACCCTGATCAGAACAATCTGAGAATCAGGAAGAAGAGGGGGACAGAAAATGGCTGTGAGTCTGTGCAGGTACTTTTAGGTTCTTCTACTTTATTCCCATCAGCAGTCACAGTTTGATTTGGTCCTAAATGGATGCAATACCACCATCACACAGTGCTGGGTGTTAGATGTGCATCATCAGCCATGTATCCTTAGCAATAAACCACCATTTAGAGAAAGCATAAACATCGACACTTCAGATTTATCACGACTGGAATGAGTTTGAGATACTTTTCCATAATCCCTCGTTACACATTAAACCTCTTCCGAATGCACAAAGCATCCAACACTGAATGGTTTTCAGCTCGGCTCTGGGAATGCCCTCTCTGGAGGTTAACATCTAATAGGCAGACGCTCTCCGCTGCTAGATTGGAGTTGACAGGGAGGTGATGAGCTGAGAAATCCAACAATTAATGCATAATTAGACCACATTACAAGAGCAAAATGCAACAGACCAGAACGAGCTCTGGAGACAAGTCTCCTCGAAACAAAAGCAGGTTCATCCGAGAAGTTCAAGTGCAAAAAAAGTTGTAGCTAGTGCAAAACAGCAGTACAAGTTCAGAAAATGATGGCACTGGTACTGACCATTATAAGGTGGGTCAATGCTTTTATAAAAAAAAAATATATATATAAAAAATTATATTGTTAAAAATTGTCAGCGCACAATAAAAAGAAAAAACAAAACATTAAAATAGTACTCCCAAATTCATGCAAAATTTCCTGTTTCAGCTGAAAACCATTCAGTGTTGGATGCTTTGTGCATTTGGAAGAGGTTTAATGTGTAACGAGGGATTATGGAAAAGTATCTCAAACTCATTCCAGTCGTGATAAATCTGAAGTGTCGATGTTTATGCTTTCTCTAAATCTCATTTGCTGCTCAGTGATTGCAGTATTCTAGTCTGCATCTCCCCAAGGTAATACATAAATCCTGGCCTCTTAGTGGGCCCTGAGGACAGGGTTGGTGACCACTGCCTTAGCCCACTTAGTCTCTCTCCACATGCTTACATTGGGGTTGATTTACTAAAACTGGAGAGTGCAAAATCTGGTGCAGCTCTGCGTAGAAACCAATCAGCTTCCAGGTTTATTTTTGGAAAAGCTTAATTGAACAAGCTGAAGTTAGAAGCGGATTGGCTACCATGAACAGCTGCACCAGATTTTGCACTCTCCGGTTTTAGTAAATTAATTCCATTGATTTCTTTCCCAGCAAAACAGTGCTGCTGTGACTCCCAAGAGCCTTCCTCCACACTGTGCGTAGGAAACTTGGGTAGGAAACTTGGGTTATGTAGTTCTGGGAGCATGCCTAGGTCAGTAGGATCTGAGCTCACAGCGACTGCTCCTCCAAGATTTTTTACAAGCCCTTGTTTTTCCCATGCAGCAGGAAGATCAGCACCGCTGGATCCCAGAGACCTGCAGATATCAGAGGAGCAACTTAAGGCATGCATTTCAGCATATAGTCATTGAAGTCCAGCAGCATAATTGTCCTTAAAGGGGTTTTTTTATTTTTTAAAAATAACAAACATGTTATGCTTACCTTCACTGTGCAGCTCGTTCTGCACAGAGTGGCCCCGAACCTGCTTTTCTGGGGTCCCTCGGCGGCTGTTTCAGCTCCTCCCCGCAAGAACTAACCACCTCAATGCGAGCTCCCTCGCATGGTGGTTAGTTATTGCGGGCGCGCTCCCGTGATACAGCCGGCGGCTATAGCCGCTCGCTGTATCACTCGGCCGCGCGCCACGTCATTGGATGTGATTGACAGCAGCGCGAGCCAATGGCTGCGCTGCTTCCAATCCATCCACTGTAGCCAATCAGCGATCAGGCTGAGCAGCAGAATGGATGTCGGGAACAAGCAGCCGACTTTCGAGGGGTCAGGTAAGTAAAACGGGGGGGCTGGGGGTGGCGGTATTGTCAGTTTTTTCACCTAAATGCATAGAATGCATTAAGGTGAAAACATTTTTACCTTTACAACCCCTTTAATCTGAAGGGTTTACCTTCTACATAAGGGTCTTTCATTGGCAGGAGAGGCTGAAGCTTGGTGGAAATTGTTAGGGAGGGTGTCTTTTAATATTTAACCAGAGTGTCCTTGAGGACCAACAAAAAATGAAGGCCAAAAGTAGCAAGCATCCTTTTATTGGTCAGTGTAAAGTTGGTGGAAGCAATGCTGACCAGGAAAAGCGTTTATTTACATCGGGTATTGAACACGTCACCATTTTTCAAGGTAAATATACTTCTAAAGATGCTATTGACATGAAATATTCATCACATATCGGTAACAACCCATGCATTCCATACATACAAAGACACCAAAACAAATAACTTCAGAAATTAAGTTATGTGTATTAAAATGGAATGACACAGGGAAAAAGTATTACACACATGAAGAAAGGGAGGTGCAAAAAGTCATAGAAAGCCAAGACACCAGCTGAAATCCATCAGTAATTAGAAAACAATTCTGTCCATTGTCAGTGCAAATGAATAATTAGGCTTCAGAAAAACCTGGAATTAGCAGGAACAATTATTTAAAAAAAAAAAAAAAACGCAACTCAATGCACTCAACCATCATGGCCTGTGTGCACGCTCACCACGCAAGACTCCATTGCTGAAAAAAAAGCATGTTGGTTTGTTTAACTACTTCAATACTGGGCACTTCCCCCCCTTCCTGCCCAGGCCAATTTTTAGCTTTCAGCCCTGTCACACTTTGAATGACAATTGTGCGGTCATACTACACTGCACCCAAACTACATTTTTATCATTTTGTTCCCAACAGAGATTCCTTTTGGTGGTATTTGAGCACCTCTTGGGTTTTTATTTTTTGCTACATAAAAAATGATTGAAACGAAAAATAAAATAAAAAACAGGTCTTCGTTTGTTAAAAAATTTTGTAAATAAGTTTTCTCCTTCGCTGATGGGCACTGATGAGGCTACACCGATGGGCACTGATAAGGCGGAACTGATGGGCACTGATGTGCATCACCGATATGGAGGCACTAGCAGGCATTGCTGATGGGCACTGATCGGCATCCCTGGTGGCCATGGGTGGCATACCTTGTGGTCAGTGGTGGGCATACCTGGTGGTCATCCCTGGTGGCCCTGAGTGGACATCCTCGAGAGGGCTGCGCTGATAATCAGCGCAGATCCCTTGTCAGTACTGCTGCCGGTTAGCTCTCCTCGCGTCTGTCAGACGCGAGTGAGAAAACGCCAATACACAGCTTTTCCTGTTTACATCGTGATCAACTGTGATTGGACACTCTGATGGAGGCTCTTTACCCAGATTGGAGATCAGACTGACACACAGCACCACTGATCCCTGCGGGCACGTGCCGGCTTATTATCCTGATCACGTCATATGACGCCCGGTTAGGATAACAAAACCACTTTGCGCACGTCATATTGCTATATGGCGGGTGGGAAGTGGTTAAAGTTTGCAGCACAACATTTAGACAAGCCTGTGAAATACTGGGAGAATATAGTCTAGTCAGATGACGCCAAAATTTAACTCTTTGGATACGATAATACACACCATGTTTGGAGGTCAAATGGCACTGTACATCACCCCAAAAACACCCCAATACCAACAGTGAAGTTGGGAGGTGGGAACATCATGGTGTGGGGCTGTTTTTCAGCATACGGTACTGGCAAACTTCATATCATGGAAGGAAGGATGAATGGAAAAATGTACCAAGACATTCTTGATAAAAATCTGCTGCCATCTACCAGGATGATGAAGATGAAACGAGGGTGGATATTTCAGCAAGACAAAGATCCCAAATACAAACCAAGGAAACGCTCAATTGGTTTCAAAGAAAGAAAATAAAGCTGCTAGAATGGCCCAGCCAATCACCTGACTTGAATCCAATAGAAAATCTATGGAAAGAACAAAAGATCAGAGTCCATAGACAAGGCCCCACAGAACCTTCAAGATTTGAAGGCTGTGTGAAAGAATGGGCCAAAATCACACCTGAGCAATGCATGCGACTAGTTTCTCCATACAGGAGGCATCTTGAATCTGTCATTACCAACAAAGGATTTTGTACCAAGTATTAAATACATTTTAGTTACCATGTTCAATACTTTTTCCCTGTGTCATTCCATTTTATTACACATAACTTCATTTCTGAACTTATTTGTGTGTATGGAATGCATGGGTTGTTACCGACATGTGGGGAAAATTTCATGTCATTAGCACCTTTAGAAATTATATATATATATATATATATATATATACACACACACACATATATATATATACATACATACACACACGTGTATATATATATATATATATATATATATATATATATATATATATATATATATATATATATATATATATATATATATATATATACACACACACACATACATACATACACACACACACGTACGAATGCCTGCACATTCCTCTTTGATATTACACAAGCAATTACAAACACCATTATAATCACATAAACAAATTACTGTTAATTGGACGAAGCCTTTATAAAAGGAAACAGCGACACCATGTGGAGAAAATTAGGAATGCCACTCTATTTTACTTGAACTGACAGTAAACCAGCCATTCTCAACAGGGGTCCCTGCAACCCTCGGCTACCTTCAGAGGTTGCTGCGGCTGCTTTACCTCCCATCTAATGGCGTCTGTATAATTTTGAGTTTAATGCCACTTCGGAGCCAATGACATTACACCCATGATCTTTGAAGCTTTCTGTATAGGGTGGCATTCTGACCAATACTGTAAAGGTAGTGGTGTTGTATCCTGACCATCAGTGAAACTTACCACTGAGAATGCACTAAGCTCCGGTTTATAAAAAAGAAAAATCATAATAATATTCCAGTATATATCCTTAAAGTGGTCACTTCTGACAAGTTTTCCTGACACCAGGAAAAAAAAAAAAAAAAAAAGGTGACAGGAGAGGCTCCAGAGCCTGAGCTCTGTTTCTGTTTCTGTGTCAATGGATGGCACCACTGGCATGTTAAAGCAGTGATGGACTTCTGTGGATTATCACCAAAATTAAATGCTGGGCCAGAAAGCGTCACCAACCTTCTCCAACAGCATTTCTCTCTCGTTATCCACCTCTTCACTCCACGCAGTCATATCATTCATGGTTTTCTGTGTCACTGTTAGTACCAATACGTTTTGATCGGGGATCTCGGGAAACATGGATACAACATCTGCAATATATAAAAAAAAATTAAAAACAAAAAAAACAAAAAACTGGTTGTTTCATCTGAACTACTCAACACTGGCCTAGCATTCAGAATATTTTTTTAAAACAAGTATTTATTTAAAAAAAAAAGTTACTGGTGGCAGCCAGTGAACATCCATTTACACCAGGCTGACCTGCGGGAACACGTGCTGCAGCTCGTTTTATTGTGCGCTGCAATATGCTGTGCTACTGCAGCTCTATTCATTTCGAATGAATCCCAATGGAAAGGAAATTGCTCCTATTTTTTACTGCAGCATACATTGTTGGGGTGCACAACAGCAGAGATGTAATGCTATAAGATTTCATATACAGGGGTGACGGCTCTGCCAGAAAGCGAGTTGTTGCTATCTGCGACAATCTGGCAATTTGTTGCAGTTTCTGCACCAAATTTAACACAATTGTGTGCCAAATTCAAACACACGTTACTGTGCGCAAATGGCACCGATCTCAACCTGGCAGAGACCCTTGTAAGTGTGGGAGCACACCATAATTAATGTGATTGCAATTGAGGTGTATAAACTGGTATCTGTTAAATTACCTAAGGAAGCCTCTAATAGTGCCTAATAACCCCTAGACAACAACCGTACGCAAATATGCGGCCACACTAGACTGGACTTTTTTTCCCGTGAGGCTGTATATTTGCATATCTCCCATTTCGCTGGGAGCAAGCTGAATGGCACGATCCCAGCACAGAGACCCCGGGTCTCACCAAGAGCCCCGAGCCCAGTTCCATTGATCGGGAGCCGTCTGATTCCTGGTCACTGTGATATCCTCCGATTGGCTATCACAGTGATCAGTCACTGTGAAGCTCGCTCCCTCCCTGTTTTCTGCCTCTGCATGGACGATAGAGATGCATTGTATCACTCTATGTCCTTGCTGAGATAGAAAAAAAAAAAAAAAAAAAAACCTAGATCAGGGTTTTGGACAGCATTTTTATTTTAAATTAGGATCAGTGTCAGTTAATATTAGTGCGTTTTAGGTAAGATTTTTTTATTTATAATATAAAGTGCACTATTGTTTCTGGACTGTACTATGGGTACAAACAGCAACATACTTATGTAGTATCGCTGCAATCGTCAGGAGCAGGAGAATTTATTTTGGGTTGTTCTTTGGTGGTAGGTTATGGTAGTAGGAACAAATATACAGTTTTTTGTTTTAAATTAAATTTTTTTTTTTTTTTTACTATTTATACCATTTTTCCTTTGATAAAAATAAATAAAATAAAAATAATCAGGGGATATCCATTACAAATTACCACCAAATGAAACAATGATGATATGTACGGTTTTGCTAACACATGCCAAAATTGCAAAGCTGGGCTTAGGCTTTTAGATTTTAGATTTGTTTTACCCTTAGGCGTGAAGGGGGTTAAAATATTCCTTCAACAAAGGTTTCCTTTTTACTTTATATTTTCCAGATCTAACTTGAGGCAATTCACTTACTCATTCAGTTGCACACATTTCCCCTCTATTTGGGAGAGTTTAAATGCTTTTCTAATAAAAATCTTGATCCAGTTCTATTACTTCTGACTGTTTGTTGAAGGTCCAGCTATATTTTCACTCCGATTCTCCTCCTTCCTCTAACTACACTACATGTTGTGAAGTAAATGCTGCAGGAATGGTCACACTTGCAGTTTTGTACTTCCTATTTATTATAGCAATTTGCACCAATTTCATAAGCTTGGAGCAATTATTTGCATCAAATTCATCTGTGTTAGGACATTTTGCCTGCACATCAATGATAAATTCCCCTCTGAGCGTGTTCTCATTTCCTCTGTTCAGGCTTAACAGGGTTCCTATTTCTTCCTTATTTAATTCTACTTAAAAAGGTAATTGGTTAGAGGTCATCTGAGTCTGACATTTACTTCCTGAGTTCCCAAACTATCAAACGCCAGGCAGTCAACAGGGCAGCAAATAGAATTTGGGTGATTTTTGACACTTATTACCTTAAAGGGTGTTTCCACTTTTGCAGTCAAATTTGAGAAAACCTCACTATACGTTTGTTTGTGTTCTCATTCACATAGTATAACTAATCTTTATTATTGCTTACCTTTTAGATCAGTGGTTCTCAACTCCTGTCCTCAGGGCCCACTAACAGGCCAGGTTTTAAGTATGAACTCAGGGAGATGCAGACTAGAATACTGCAATCACTGAGCAGAAAATGATATCACTTGTGATGTATTTCAGTTATCTTGCAAACCTGGCCTGTTGGTGGGTCCTGAGGACAGGAGTTGAGAACCACCGTTTGAGGTTTCTAAGGAGAAGGTATCATGGCTGACTGCAAGGTCTTTTTTTGAACAATGTTCGAGTGAGCCTGTCCTAGGTCTGTCCTGAATAACGAAAAATGCAAGAAGCCCAGCCTCTACACCTTTAACCCCTTTTCAGAGCAGGCAGTGCTCAAATCGAGTTACAAATGATAATGAAGATCTGCTGACAGTACAATCAGGGTTAATTATAGCAAACATAGCTGCCCAGCCCCCTGGGATTGTTCCTTGCTGGAGGGTCCTAAACAGAGCATCTGAAAAAGTTAAGCTATAATTTTTTTAACATTTTTTTAAGTTATGCTATGGGAATCGAGGTATTTAACAAATATAAAGTAGGCATTATCCCAGTTTATCTGCAAAAGTGGAAATAAGCTTTAGTAATGGTATTGCCAAGTTATACTCCTTCATAAATTGGTGGAGGTTCAGGGGCTGTCCCTTTAAAAAAAATGTTTTTGATCACTTTTATTGTTACCAAAAAGAATGTAAATATCCCTTGTGATAACAATACAGCATTACAGGTACTCTTTATGTAGACATCTGGAGTCTAAAACCCCAAATCTCTCATTTACCCTCAAAAGCAAAAAAAACAAAGTCATATTTTGCTTTAAGAAAAACAAAAACAAAAAGAAACCAACATGTTTACATGACCTGAGAACCAGAAGTTCTCAGGCCACGTCGCTCCGTGTCTCCAAGGACAAAGAGATGAGCGGTGGCCATCTTGTCATCACTTATCTCTATGGGAAAAGACTTACCTTACTGATCGGTAAGGTAAGCCCGGGAACCTCCGGGAAGTGGTGGGAATGGGGGGGGGGGGGTGTGCGTAAATTTCCAGTTAGGAGGAAAGTGGTTAAAGAGATCCTGTTGCCAATCCATTCATCTGACCAAAAAGATTCACAAAAGGTTATATGTGCATTTGACTTATTTTATGCATGTTATTTATCTGTGTCAAGCCCTGCTGTATGCCAGAGCAGAATAGGGTTAGAGGCGAGTCTATTATTTTTACTTTTTTTCTGGACATTTGGATAGCTGTACAATCAGAATACATTCAGTAACGGGGTGGAAGCAGCAGCCTCTCTGCCTGCCTGTACCTTTTCTTAGCAGTTCTGGACATCTCTGCATGGCACACTCTACTTTTGCATTCTCAAAGTACGATCCCGCACTGGATACTTCTTGTTGCTGCGGAGAAACTTCACTTCCCTGAAGGAAAAGGGAGAACAGATTACAAGGCAAGTCCTGCAGCCTTATTTCCAAAGGATTGTCAGGTGTATGTCTACAGAATATTTCAACTGCTTTTAATTGCTCCAAAAAGACATGCTGGTAGGTAAATTGGCCCTAGTATGTGTAGGATTGCGAGTTAGCTCCTGGAGGGCACGGACTGTAGTAAATGTACAATAAGTGCTGCGTAAATTGTCAGAGTTATACAAATACCTACAGTGCACTCAAAGTTTTCAGACCCCCTTTACTTTTTCAATTTTGTTATGTTGCAGCCTGATACTACAATTGCCTCCCAAGCCAATTCTGACTCTTCTCTCCTACATGTAAAAAGCATATTTTTTTGCTAGAAAATTACTTAGGACCCCTAAACATTATATATGTTTTTTTTAGCAGAGACCCTAGGGAATAAAATGGCGGTTGTTGCAACTTTTTATGTCACACTGTATTTGCGCAGCACTTTTTTTAAACACAATTTGTTTTGGGGGAAAATAAACACTTTCATGCATTAAAAAAACAAAAACAAACACTAGTTAGTCCGATTTGTATAATGTGTAAAGATGATGCTACGCTGGGTAAATAGATACCCAACATGTCATGCTTTAAAATTGTACACTCTCATTGAATGGAACCAAAATTAGGAGGTCTAGTGCTAGAAATATTGCTCTAATTCTAACGTTTTCGGCGATACCCAATGTGTGGTATGAATTACGCTTACATATGAGGGCACATCCTACGCATGCGTTCACTTCTGTGTGCGAGCACGTGGGGATGGGAGGGGCTCTTTAAAAAAATGTTTTAGTGTTTATTTAAAAAAAAAAAAAATTATATTTACACTTTCCCTTTAATGTTTTTTACTTTTTGATCACTTTTTTTCCTATTACAAGGAATGTAAACATCCCTTGTAATAGGAATAGGGCATGACAGGCCTCTTTATGGAGAGTCTCATAGACCCCCACATCTCTCCTCCAGGCTGGAAAGCCTGGGATTAAAAAAAAATAAAATAAAATCGATCTCAGGCTTTCCGGCTGAATACAGGGCAGCATTTACAACTGCCGTTGCCGGACGTGCCTCATAATGTTCTGCCCAACCCCCCCCCCCCCCCCCGAGTGTCAGATGACTGGAGATCATCTGGTCCTCGGTCAGCTCTATGACAAACTTCTGCTGCCGGCGGGTTCATTCTCTGGCCCACTGATCTCACGGGCAAGACTGGAGAAGCCCTGGAGGGCGGCGGGTGGATGTTGCCTCCTGCCGCCTATAAAAACAATCAAGCGGCCATGCAGCCAATATGATTTTTACGGTGCAGGGAATCGCCGGCTAAAAAAGAATGATATCTGAAAGATGCCTGCAGCTGCCACTTCAAGTCCCCAACGTCATATGGCGTGAACCTGGGTGAAGGGGTTAAATTCATTTTTTTTCTCAATAATCTACTCAGTACCCCGTAACGGCAGAGTGAAAGCAGAATTTTAGAAATGTTCGCAAATGTACATTATGAAAAAGGTAAAACTGAAATCACCCCCCGCGGCTGGCTCAGTCGATTTTGCGACTCCCTAAGCTGATGGGCGGAATGGCTTTGCCAGATGTGAATTTGTATCATGTGGCCTGTCATATGACGTGAATCATTGACTGGTGTTGCCACGGGCCACCAAAACATTGGGTTCAAGTGGAACAGCTCCTGACAGAACAGAACAGAGTTGGAAGGGTTGCCTCACCTGTGCAGAGGAAGAAGCAAGCCACCCGGATCAGCAGAGAGCGGGATTGCCCGCTGTAATAGCTTTCATTTGAATTCCCCGTCTTCCCGGGGCTCATCGTCACATAGCCCCACCTCTTGGCCTGACGCCTTTGATGACATCACACATCCCGCATTGGATTGGCGTTCTGTCTATCAAAGGCGCCGGGCCAAGAGGTGGAGCTATGTGACGTGAGCCCCGGGAACACTGGAAGTTCTAATGAAAGCTATTACATCGGGCAATTCAGCTCTCTGCTGATCCGGGGGGCTTGCCTCTTCCTCTGCACAGATGAGGCTGTATGGCGCAAAGGCAGACCAGGCTGTATTGGACACAGGCAACGCTGCATTGGGCACAGGTCACGCTGCATTGGGCACAGGTCACGCTGCATTGGGCACAGGTCACAGCTTGCCTCATCCCCTGGCTGGGAGACTGTGCCGGCGATGCTTTCACCCTCACTGGGCCCCACTTGGCTGCGGGCCCCATAGTGCCCGCATGGGTCGCTATGGTGGTAGTTACGCCCCTGGTTGGACCCATTGAGAAGATATACAGTATAAACAATGTTATTGTGATCTCTGTACCACTGTATGCTTATGTTTTCTGCTAATAAAGAAATTATTAAAAAAAAAAAAAAAAAAAAACACACAACACTGAAATCACACTGGCCTAAGTATTCAGGCTTTTTGCACCAAAACCTGAAACTTAGCTCAGGTGCCTCCCATTTCTCTTGATTGTTAATGAGATGTTTTGATCTCCTGTGGTAAACTACGAAAATTGAAGGGACATGTTTTGGAAAGGCACACACCTCTATAAAAGACCACACAGCTGACCACAAAGCCATAAAGGTCAAAGGAACTGCCTGCGGAGATCAAAGACAGGAGTATTGATTGCAAGGCGCAGATCTGGAGAAGGCTACATAAAAATTTCAGCTGCACTGAATTCCCAAGAGCACAGTGGCCTCCATAATTCTTAAATGGAAGAAGTTTGGCATAACCAGGACTCTAAGAGCTTGTCACCCAGCCAAACTAAGCAATTAGGGAGAAGGGCCTTAGTAAGAGAGATGACCAAGAACCCGATGGTCACTCTTACTCAGCTCCAGAGATCCTGCATGGAGATGGAACAAAGTTCCAGAAGGACAACCATCACTGCAGCCCTCCACCGATCTGGGCTTTAAGGCAGAGTGGCCAGACAGAAGCCTCTCCTCTGTGCAAAACACACGAAAGTCCACTAGGAGTTAGCAAAAAAAATCACCTGAGGGACTCGGACTGTGAGGAACAAGATTCTCTGGTCTGATGACACCAAGATTGAACTGTTTGGCCTCAATTCTAAACATTATGTCAGAAGGAATCCAGGCACTACTCATCACCTGCCCAATACCATCCCAACAGTGAAGCATTGCTGTGTGCTTAAAATCGTCATGTTGGAACAGCAAAGACAACACAGAAGTATTGGGGCAACACTGTAAATGCCCTAGAGTGGCCCATCCAGAGCCCTGACTTGAATCCTATTGAATATCTCTGGAGAGACCTGAAAATGGCGCTCCACCGACAGTCCCCATCCAACCTGAGCTTGAGAGAATTTGCAAAGAAGCATGGCAGAAAATCCACCAATCCAGGTGTGCAAGGCTCATCGCGTCATACCCAAAGACAACTGAAACTATAATTGCTGCCAAAGGTGCTTCAACAAAGTACTGAGTAAAGGGTCTGAATACTTAAGTAGATGCGGTAATTAAACTCTCTTTTTAATAAATTCAGACATTTCTAAAATTCTGCTTTTGCTATGTCATTATGGGGCACTGAGTGTAGATTAACAAGAAAAAAAAAAAATGAATTTAAAAAGGGTAAGTTCACTTTTACAGAAAATCTGTACGGTGAACCTACACTGGATCCCCCTCCCCATATTCCCCCAACCCCCAATCCACGCTGTACTGGAGTCCTGCGATCCCCCTGCTGTCAGGCACCGGGACATTTTACCAGTCTGGGGGATTTGAAATCCTCCTGGCTTTCTCTCCTCCAGTGCTGACAGGACGGACTAGGATTCTGATTGGTCAGTGCCCTCCATGTGACAGTGCTGACTAAACAGATTGCCTCCTATCTGTACACGCTGAGAGGGACGGATAGGAGGAGATTAACCACTAGAGGACCAGCCATCGCAGTTATACTTCGACAGGTTGGCTCTCCTGGGCAAATCGCTGTAGGTATACATTGGCCGCTTTAAGACCACTAGGGGGCACGCGCCACCGGAGGTGCGACGACGGAGCCGATGCACGTGACCGACGGCCGCAATATCCACTGAGCACCCGCGATCGCTCCTGAGACAGAACGGAGATCTGTCAATGTAAACAGACAGATCTCCATTCTGTCAGGGGAGAGGAGACTGATCTGTTCATACTAAGTATGAACAGCGATCGGTCTCCTCCTCCAGGCAGTCCCATCCCCCCCCCCCCCCCAGTTAGAATCACTCCCTAGTGATCACCCCCTAGCGTTAACCCCTTCGCTGCCAATGACATTTATTCAGTAATCAGTGGCTATTTTTAGCTTTGATCACTGTATAAATGTCAATCCCCTATTTTGTAGACACTATAACTTTTGCGCAAACCAATATACGCTTGCTGCAAGTTTTTTTTTACCAAAAATGTGTAGAAGAATACATATCGGCCTAATCAAATACCACCAAAGGAAAGCTCCATTTGTGGGGAAAAAATAAAGGACGTCAATTTTGTCTGGGTTCAGCGTCGCATGACGGAGCAATTGTCAGTTAAAGCGACGCAGTGCCGTATCGCAAAAAAAGGCCTGGTCATTAAGGGGGCAAATCCTTCCGGGGCTTAAGTGGATAAGTCGCGGGGATTTCAAATTCCCAAACAGGCAAAGCAGCATCACTGTGTCTTAAAGTGTGGGAGATTCTCTGTAAAGGTGAATGTACACTTTAAAGAACTGTAGTATCAGGCTGCAACATAAGAAAATTGACAAACGTGACGGGGGACTAAATACTATATGAATGCACATAATAAGTAAAAAACACTGAAATACAGTTCGGGGACATTAGAAATACTCTACAAATATACATAGACTCGCTCTGAAAACTTGCACATAAATAAATTTGCCCGTAGCAATCTGATCCCACCTATCAGTCTTGTCTTTGATCACCGTTATGGTCAGCCAACGGAAGCGCCGGCTGGATGCTCGGGTCCCCCGGTGGGAGGAGGGGGGTATGTTCCCGCCTGCTGCTTGTAAAATCAATCCGCCAGGATTGTTTTTTCCAAGAAAGCCGGCCGTCACCTCTATAAAAACTATACCGAGATTATGCCTGCAGTGTACCGGTATGTCGCTGGGACAGAGGTGGATATATTACATTTCGTTTTTGGTTTTAGATATGCTTTAATGATAATCAATTACTTGGCAAGTTTATTGAAAAAGAAAAATTAAAAATCAGCTGAAGTTATACATCGTTTGTTCATTGGAAGCTGGAAAATGATTGTGGATAAAAACCTGTCACACAAAAGGAGATGAAAATGAGATGAAATATTGCAGCTTATAAGACCTTAGATATATTGTCTGCCTTCGATTTCTTTCCAGGCTATTTCTCTTTATTTTCACATGGTGATCCTGCCAGTAACAGACTTCCTGTCCTAAAGTGACATGCTTCAGCTAGTAGATGGATCGAAATTCAACCGGTTCATCAGGGACGGGCTGAATTTTGATCCATGTGTGGTGGCTCCTTCTCAACAGAAGCCGATCTAGTGGAATGTCCTGTTGAAAAACATTTTTCAATGAACGGCTGCAGTCAATAGATTGCAGCTGCTGATCAGTATATTCTGACAGCAATGTCAGAATAAAATCAAGTCAGCTGGGAGGACTCCTCCATTCATTTCGCTTGTGTGGATGGAGGAATCCGTTCATTTTTTTTCTCTATTGGCCCACTGGCTGATCAAAAAAAAAATAAAATAAAAAATAATATACATATACATCCCTAGGTGGATGCAGCATTGAGCCGATGCTGCATCCGTCCCCTGCCGACTCTGCACAGAGAACTTAGTGATCAAAGACAGCGATCGCTCCATTTTCTCCCTCCGCTCTGAGCAGAGAGACAGGACTGTCAGTCTCCGGCGCTCTGCTCTCCCCTCCAGTGCCCACTGGAGCGTTGGGCTGTGGAGGGGCTGGATTAGACTCTCAGCGGACTGCAGAGAGGCTGAACCAGGTGGAGGTCTAGGCTTCTGGGTGGATCCCGACCATATGGTCGGGATCTTTGCAGAGTTTGGACTGGCTCTGTGACATCAGGAGGCTTCAGTCCACTCTTGGCTGAAAACAGATCACAGAAGCTCAGAACGAACGTGCACTCCTTTAAGCTGGTCAGAGATGGCTCGAATCCTTGCTGAGATTTAAGCCATCTATGGGCAGGCGGATTGTACCAAAGTCGATCCATCAATTTGGATACAACCAGCATGTCGAATTTTTAGGATGCGATTATTACCAGCAGCTATAATCACGGTGTCCTCCCCAGAAGAGATGGCTCCACTGTGTTGGTGGGGGAAATCGAGCAATTTTTTGCAGGAAAGAAAATGGCATTATCTATGGCAGTGGTTCTCAACTCCTGTCTTCAGGACCCACTAACAAGTCAGGTTTGCAAGATAACTGAAATACATCACAGGTGATATCATTTGTTGCTCAGTGATTGCAGTATTCTAGTCTGCATCTCCCCCAAGGTAATAACTAAAACCTGGCCTGTTAGTGGGTCCTGAGGACAGGAGTCGATAATCCTTGAGGGCAGGGACATATGTGAATGTAAAAAAGACAGGGCTTGACAAATCCCATGTGCCATGTTGCCACGGCGAGCAGCAAACCATGTCCTGGGCCCCCTGTCAGCCCACCCGCTGCTGGCACCAGGTGCAAGCAACCCCCACCGACTGACGCCCTGGACATGGCAATCCCGGGCAGCCAACTCAGCTCCCAACATCCAAAAAAAAACCACAACAGAAAAAAAACAAAACCTCCAGCTCTGCTGCTTACCGCCAGCAAAGTTTTCCCTTTCCTCCCCACACACCGGTCCCCTTGCGAACTCTCAGCGCAGGCTGCGCAGAAAAACTCCCTGGCACCAGCCAATCCACATGCGCTGTGGCCCCACCCCTGGTGAGCCCCAAAGGGACACGCATCCCCAAAACCACACAGTGAGAAAGCCATCCCACCCAGCAGCACCGCAACAGAATGAGACAACCGCCTGACCCCCTAAACAAATATTTAAGTTTAAAAAAAAAAAAAAAGTTATATAACTTTTTTAGCTGGCTCCTAGATTCAAAGAAAATTTGTCAAGCCCTGGTAGAAATATGTAAAAGCGCTGCGTAAATTGACTGCACCATATAAGTGCCTGCAATAAAGAAAATAAATAATCAGAACCACAACAAAGCTCTCAAAAGGGCAGCAGGGAAAAAGGAAACATTTTCCATCTGGCTTCCATGATTTGACAAGACACAATAAGACACATACACTACCCATCATATAAATCACTATACATGGTTTGCCGGGTATCACGTCTTACCTGGAACTCATTGACAAACTGCGCCATGACAAACTCGTGTCTCTCACTAGCAGCCGGCTCAGATAGGAGGTCAGGTAAGTTTTTTGGAGCGTGGACTTTCCTCTGTGTGCTCATTCCATTCACATGATCATCAAATCCAACATTACCAGGGAGTTGAAAGCGCTGATCCTGGGGGCCAAAAGGTCCCATAACCTCATCTGGCCATACTGTCCTGGGAACTGGGGAGAGAACACAAGAAAAGTCATATGCAATCACAGGATCAACTCCATACAGGCAAACATCAAAATCCAAAGAGGACACACAGAAGAGAGACGTTTTACCTGCCTAACGATTTGTATTTCCAGCCATTCAGTACTGGGATATACACAGCACAGCCAGGAAGAGGACAACACCCAGACACACATCCCCCACCCCATCCCCCACACTAACCCTCCACATGTCAGCTAGATTAGCACATCTGACACAGAATGCTGCCCTGCCAGTCTGAGTAGAGGGGATTGCAACTGAAGTTAAAGGTACATACAAAATGAACGCAGCCAAGTATACTAGTTTACACTTGCTTCAAAACAAGACTTTGGACACGCTCTGTTAAAGCTCTCTTAACGCCAGTCAAAGCCCCTGTCACTAAATTAGCTTACAGTCCTGTTGATGAAAAAATGAAATGGGATTTTTTAAGGCAATTTGAAAGTACAAAAAAAAAAAAAAATAATAATAAATAATATATATAAAGTTTTATTATTGCAAAAATCATCAACATGATAAAAAAAAGTTCCCAAATTGGGCAACATGACAAAGAAAACACATGCATGATAATATTGCTAAAAGTGGTAACACCCCATTACATATGATTAAACCATCCATACAAATTCAAGAAGAGAGAGAGAGAGAGAGAGAGAGAGAGAGAGAGAGAGAGAGAGAGAGAGAGAGAGAGAGAGAGAGAGAGAGAGAGAGAGAGAGAGAGAGAGAGAGAGAGAGAGAGAGAGAGAGAGAGAGAGAGAGAGAGAGAGAGAGAGAGAGAGAGAGAGAGAGAGAGAGAGAGAGAGAGAGAGAGAGAGAGAGAGAGAGCTAGAGAGATAGATAGAGCTAGAGAGAGAGCGCGCGCGAGAGAGAGAGAGAGAGAGAGAGCTAGAGAGAGAGAGCTAGAGAGAGCTAGAGAGAGAGAGCTAGAGAGAGCTAGAGAGAGAGAGCTAGAGAGAGAGAGCTAGAGAGAGCTAGAGAGAGAGAGCTAGAGAGAGCTAGAGAGAGAGAGCTAGAGAGAGAGAGCTAGAGAGAGCTAGAGAGAGCTAGAGAGAGCTAGAGAGAGAGAGCTAGAGAGAGAGAGCTAGAGAGAGAGAGCTAGAGAGAGCTAGAGAGAGAGAGCTAGAGAGAGCTAGAGAGAGAGCTAGAGAGAGAGAGAGGGAGAGAGCTAGAGAGAGAGAGAGGGAGAGAGCTAGAGAGAGAGAGCTAGAGAGAGAGAGAGAGAGAGAGCTAGAGAGAGAGAGAGCTAGAGAGAGAGAGAGAGAGAGCTAGAGAGAGAGAGAGAGAGAGCTAGAGAGAGAGAGAGAGCTAGAGAGAGAGAGAGCTAGAGAGAGAGAGCTAGAGAGAGAGAGCTAGAGAGAGCTAGAGAGCTAGAGAGAGATAGAGAGCTAGAGAGAGCGAGCTAGAGAGAGAGAGAGAGAGAGAGAGAGAGAGAGAGAGATAGAGAGAGATATAGATAGAGAGAGAGCGCGATATAGATAGAGAGAGATAGCGATATAGATAGAGAGAGATATATAGATAGAGAGAGAGAGCTAGAGAGAGCTAGAGAGAGAGCTAGAGAGGGAGAGAGCTAGAGAGGGAGAGAGCTAGAGAGGGAGAGAGCTAGAGAGGGAGAGAGCTAGAGAGGGAGAGAGCGAGAAAGAGAGAGAGCGAAAGAGAGAGAGAGAAAGAAAGAGAGCGAAAGAGAGAGAGAGCGAAAGAGAGAGAGAGAGAGAGAGAGAGAGAGAGAGAGAGAGAAAGAGAGAAAGAAAGAGAGAGAGAAAGAGAGAAAGAAAGAGAGAGAGAGCGAGAGAGAGCGAAAGAGAGAGAGAGAGCTAGAGCGAGATATAGATAGAGAGAGAGATATAGATAGAGAGAGAGAGATATAGATAGAGAGAGAGAGATATAGATAGAGAGAGAGAGATATAGATAGAGAGAGAGATATAGATAGAGAGAGAGAGATATAGATAGAGAGAGAGAGATATAGATAGAGAGAGAGAGATATAGATAGAGAGAGAGAGAGATTTTTATTTATTTATTTTGTAGAGTGGAATAGAGTGGGGGTTGGAGGAAAAGGCAAACAAATGTGCTAAAATGTCAACTAAGCTAAAACGGCAAAACAATTTACCTGGGTGTGATGTAGAGTTGCCACCTCATCCCTTTAAACCCAAACACATATGAATTACACGGGTTCTGTGGCTAATTGAATGCAGGTAAGACACTAAAGCTGGCCATACACCATACAATTTTCCTGTTCAATTTTCTTTAGATTTACCTTCAACTATGTAGTACAAGGGCCTGCCTGATTGCATCCAAATTGAAAGTGTTTAGGTTTCACCTCATATTATATGGTTTTGGTAAATCTAAAGGAAAGTTGAACAGGAAAATTGAATAGTGTATGGCCAGCCTAAGTGAGTTTAATTACCACCTTAATCAGCCACAGAACCTGTGTAATTAATATGTGTTCGGGTTTAAAGGGATGAGGTGGCAACCCTAGTGTGATGTGAGACCATCCCATGGTGGAGGTGGTGTGTGTAAACTCATGATGCGAGTGAGAAAAGCTGCCATGTCAGGCTCCAATTATACCCCCGAGGGGGGGACGGGACCAAATGCTCCACCCCCAATGTCATGTGCGAACAGGGTGGCGTACGAGCGCTGAACACACTCGTCGCTGCTTGGGCCGCAAAACGTGGTGTCCCCCATTGGTCGGGATGGTAAAACAAAGCCCGAGGGTAATGACACCAGGATTTGCACCCCCCCCCCCCCGATGGGCGTGGAAGACATGATGTCGATATAAGGGTTCCCCCCCTCCCCCAAAACCACAAGGGCGGGAGGGGACAGCAGGGGGGTCTAAGAAGACCCCCTTTGACACATTGTTTTACCATGTATGTGGATTGTCTCATGCTCACATTATATGCATATTTTATCGGCCTGTAGTTATTGCTGTTGTGTTTCAGATGCACAACGATTGTAATAAATCTACATTATTTTACTTCCATGACATGTTTCTTGACTAACCATATTCACCTCAATCAATGTCCCAGGGTGAACCCCTTGTGTATAGGCTTGTGGGTGTCAGAGTCTTGCTAAGCCTCATGGGACTTGTAGTTCAGTAACAGCTGGAGGTCCGCTAATTGCATATCCCTGAGCTACAGGGTTGAGAATCAGCAGTGACAATGATGGTAGCCACACCCCCTGCAATATCTCACCCTGCTGTATTGCAAGCTACATGGGAGGCCATTGTTCTACTGTAACCACTTCAGCTGCGGAAGGTTTACCCCCCCCTTCATGTCCAGGCCATTTTTTTGCGATATGGCACTGCGTTATTTTAACTGACAATTGCGACGCTGTACCCAAAAGAAATTGATGTTCTCTTTTCCCCACAAATAGAGATTTCTTTTGGTGGTATTTGATTAACTCTGCAACTTTTTTTTTTTGCGCAAAAGATACGTCAATTTTGAAAAAAAAAAAAAAACAATATTTTTTACTTTCTGCTATAAAACACATCCAATAAAAAAAAATTAAAAAAAATAAAATTGAATTTCTTCATCAATTTAGGCCAATATGTATTCTGCTACATATTTTTTGAATAAAAAAGTCCCAATAAGCGTATATTGATTAGTTTGCGCAAAAGTTATAGCTTCTTCGAACTATGGGACCCGCCGATTGCCTCCTGCTGTGTCCAATCACAGCAGGAGCGGTCCACTGGTGCAGGTACACGATTTCATGCTGAAGGGCCGCTCTGCTGCAGTAAATGTACGTGGGGCAGTCCAGAAGCGGTTAAACAATAGCTATTCAGGTAAAGAGGTAAAAAAATTGCAAATAAAAAAAATATAGCATATACAAATGCAACACAAGTCATATTGTAATTTAATGTTACTAAAAATGACCTTTCCTTTTCAATCTGCAGCTCTGTAATTTTCTGTAAAATGCAATGAAATATGGCCACCTGGAGTCCTTCTGTACACAAATGGTATACAGAACACCCCCTGAAAATGTCATTTCCTGCTTGTGTGATTGGCTTATAGATTTTCCCAAAAGTCTCCACTAAGATACAAATCTGATTTTCAGCATCCACTGCAACAAAAATTTTGTTTTTGGTGAGATACTCCCAAATGGAAATCACTCTAAAGGGATGCAGACCCTGCCACTTTCCTCATTATAGCCCTGCAGGTGCAGCAGCTGATTGAGAATCATAAAATCACTCCCATACAAATGCACTCTGCACAGGGGCACAAACAGCTATTTCTTCAGAATAACAAAAAGGAAGGAATCTACAACAAAGGTCGTTAAAATCCCTGCAATGTACATATATCACCCGGGGGGGGGGGTGTCCTTTTCTCAACAAAAGTGGAGTTACTCTTAAAAACAAGTAAATATAATATACCTTCCTATTTACCAATGTTAGCAGCATAAGGATTAAAAATAGTTAATTATGCTTGAGATAGATTAGTTCCACTTTAAAAACCCCATAGGACCAACAGTCCACCTCATTCACACTAAAACTCTGTACATATCCAAGATCAGTGGACAACCCAGTGCAGGAGCTGTGCAGATGATGTGTACTGTGCCTATTCTTCATAGGTTTTAATGGAAAAGCTGCCATTGTGGAGCTTATATTAGCTGGCTTTTTCATTGGCCTATAGAGGAAAGAACAGTGTCCTTCATAGTCCACCTTCACCCATGGGAATGAGGACCTGTGTAAGTTCCAGGTTGTGCCTTGTAGTCAACACACTGCTGAGGATTCTCTCCCCGTCTGCATCTGACAGGACTGGGTGCCAGCCGATTACCCCCACATTTCTCATAGCACCTTATTATGCCACATCAGTTTTGTAGGGCAAAAGAGCAGCAAAGGAGTAAAAGGAAGGCAAGAATAAAGTGAAATGCGGCTTTTTCAAGCATCTTCATTTTAAAATACCGCAAGCTTTAGGCTTGTAATGAGTGTTTTACTGAGGTTTCTACTGAAGAGTGCAAGAAACCGAGCTAAAAAAACTATTGAAATAACACTTTATGGGAAATGAAGGCTTTCAATGTTTAAACATTCTTTTCCTGTGAAAACACAATGCTTCAACACCTATGTAATATATATTTGTACACTAACCATTTGAAGAACATTTTTACATGAGATAATAATGGAATTCAAATAATTCATCCATCTTCGTGAACTGAGCCCAACTGGTAGTAAAAGCTCCATGTCTTGGTCAATGACCTTACTTGCTGCTTCTGATACCCTGTCTTCAGGAATCTGACTCTGCTCCTCCAGCTGCCCTCCACTGCATTTACTTACCCAGACCTAGTGGAATGAAAAAGGTGGTGGTGTTGGACTTCTTTCTCCAAAAAGCACAAAAAGCACCTCTTTATGTTCTTACTACACCTCCTTCTCTTCTTTTAAAAGGTCACTGCATTTGTCTTTTTTACTCGAGTTTCCCTGAGGTTTGTAGTGATTTATCATCCTTCTGGACCAATTGTACACTTCATGGATGACTTCTCTGCCTGGCTACCCTACTTTCTCCCCTCAGCAAAATCCACTATCCTCCTCAGTGAAAAACATTCCATTTATAGTCAACACCCCAGCTATTGTTTAACTACTCTTGTTTTAACCCTATGCCATGGACACACACTGCTAACCCTAAGGAAAACATCAACCTTGAATTCTCCCAACTCTGCACTCTTGCATACATCTCATTCTCGTAATGAGAGCTGAAAGCAGACTCCTCCCCTTTTTATAAGAGCTTAGAGTAGTTTTTAAGGCTCAAGGTTTTTTACCTTCATGCATTCTATGCATGAAGGTAAAAAAACCTTCTCTGTGCAGCAGCCCCCTAATATGTACCTGAGCCCCATCGCGATCCAGCGAAGTGCACGAGAGCCTCGTCTCTCTGGGGACTGTCCCTCCTCATTGGCTGAGATAGCAGCGGAAGCCATTACTGTCAATCACGGCCACTAAGCCAATAAGGAGTGATGGGGTAGGGCTAAGCCTCAGCTCTGTGTGTGAACGGACATGCAGAGCTGCGGCTTGGGAGCCCCCTTTGCAAGCTGCTTGCTGCCAGGAGTGCCAGTGGGGGACCTGAGAAGAGGAGGATAGGGACTGCTCTGTGCAAAAGTACTGCACAGAGCAGGTAAGTTCGTTTATTATTTTTAAAAAAAAAAAACCTTAGCCCTTAATATCACTTTAATGCAACCCCTTACGTATGTCAGGTGGTGTAGCAGCTACATAAGGTTCATCAGAGCCTGAGGATCCTGCAGTAGAGAAAGCACGGGTTCCTCTCACCCTTGTCATAAGGGAACAGAACCCGGGGAGGTAGGTGACGAGCCTGGCTCTGCTGCAAAGTGCCTGCAAAACAACAAGGCATTATTTTAAAGTTTCATAAATAATAATAATAATAATAATAATAATAATAATAATAATAATAATAATAGGTATTGTATATTTAATACATCAAATAAACTAAGTGTTAGAAAGTGCGAGTAAAACTGGCAATCCATTTTTAATAGATGTACATTTGGAAGTGATCAGCTTAAAGTAAACCTGTCAAATTGTACAAATCTTGTCTGAGAAGGCTACACATGGTGCCTATTACCACTGGTGGAACTTCTGCCATAGCAGCCCAAGTGTGGAGGGACATGGAGGCAGCAGCGGGAATGAATAGAGTGATTGCATAGTTACATTGGACCAATGTAACTATGTACAGTATCTCACAAAAGTGAGTACACCCCTCACATTTTTGTAAATATTTTATTCTATCTTTTCATGTGACAACACTGAAGAAATGACACTTTGCTACAATGTAAAGTAGTGAGTGTACAGCTTGCATAACAGTGTCAATTTGCTGTCCCCTCAAAAACACAGCCATTAATGTCTAAACCACTGGCAACAAAAGCGAGTACACCCCTAAGTGAAAATGTCCAAATTGGGCCCAATTTGCCATTTTCCCTCCCCGGTGTCATATGGCTCGTTGGTGTTACAAGGTGTGAATGGGGAGCAGGGGTGTTAAATTTGGTGTCATCGCTCTCACTCTCTCATGCTGGTCATTGGACGTTCAACATGGCACCTCATGACAAAGAACTCTCTGAGGATCTGAAAAAATAAAAAAGAATTGTTGCTCTACATAAAGATGGCCTAGGCTATAAGAAGATTGCCAAGACCCTGAAACTAAGCTTCAGTAAAGCGGCCAAGACCATACAGCGGTTTAACAGGACAGGTTCCACCAAAGAAGTTGAGTGCACGTGCTCAGCGTCATATCCAGAGGTTGCCTTTGGGAAATAGACATATGAGTGCTGCCAGCATTAATGCAGAGGTTGAAGGGATGGGGGGGGTCAGCCTGTCAGTGCTCAGACCATACGCCGCACACTGCATCAAATTGGTCTGCATGGCTGTCGTTCCAGAAGGAAGCCTCTTCTAAAGATGATTGACAAAAAAAGCTCGCAAACAGTTTGCTGACGACAAGCAGACCAAGGACATGGATTACTGGAACCTGATGAGACCAAGATACACTTATTTCGTTCAGATGGTGTTAAGCATGTGTGGCGGCAACCAGGTGAGGAGTACAAAGACAAGTGTGTCTTGTCTACAGTCAAGCACGGTGGTGGGAGTGTCATGGTCTGGGGCTGCATGAGTGCTGCCGGCACTGGGGAGCTACAGTTCATTGAGGTAACTATGAATGCCAACATGTACTGTGACATACTGAAGCAGAGCGTGATCCCCTCCCTTCGGAGACTGGGCCGCAGGGCAGTATTCCAACATTTATAATGACCCCAAACACACCTTCAAGACGACCACTGCCTTGCTAAAGAAGCTGAGGGTAAAGGTGATGGACTTGCCAATCATGTCTCCAGACTTAAACCCTATTGAACATCTGTGGGGCATCCTCAAATGGACGGTGGAGGAGCGCAAGGTCTCTAACATCCACCAGCTCCGTAATGACTTCATGGAGGAGTGGAAGAGGACTCCAGTGGCAACCTGTGAAGCTCTGGTGAACTCCATGCCCAAGAGGGTTAAGGCAGTACTGGAAAATAATGGTGGCCAAACAAAATATTGACACTTTGGACATTTTCACTTAGGGGTGTACTCACTTTTGTTGCCAGCGGTTTAGACATTAATGGCTGTGTTGAGTTATTTTGAGGGGACAGCAAATTTACACTGTTATACAAGCTGTACACTCACTACATTGCATTGTAGCAAAGTGTCATTTCTTCAGTGTTGTCATGTGAAAAGATAGAATAAAATATTTACAAAAATGTGAGGGGTGTACTCACTTTTGTGAGATACTGTATATACCATACCCGTGGGATTCCCCTTGAAGCTGGAAATCAATGTAGCAGACACCGCTACTCCAGTGATCCCCACTTGCTTCTGGTTTGAAACGCATTGGAGGTTTCCAGTTGGAAGTTTACTGTGGGGGTTCACCTCTATGACAGCAACTGGATGTACCACATAGGCTACTTTCACACTGAGGCATTTCTCAGATGCTAAAGGACCAAAAATAGCGCCTGTAAAACGCCTCTTCTGCCACCCTAGTGTGAAAGCCTGAGTGCTTTCACACTGGAGTGGTGCGCTTGCAGGACGGGTAAAAAAAGTCCTGCAAGCAGCATCTTTGGGGCATTGCGGGATCGGTGAATACACCGCTCCTAAATGCCCCTGCCATTGAAATCAATGGCCAGCGCTGCCGAAGTGCCCGCAAAGCACTTTGCCCGCGGCGCTTTGAACCCCTTTTTTGGCTGCTAGCGGGGGTTAAAAGCGCCCTGCTGGTGGCCGAAAAGCACCTCTAAAACTAGCAGGGCTTTACCGCTCGGTGTGAATGGGCTCATACTGTAAAGCACAGTTGAACCTCGTTTTTCAATGTAACATTGTGATCAACTAGGTTTCAACACTCCCAAATTACAAAGGGAGGGGTTTGTTACTATTATGTGTAATATAAAAATGTGAAACTTTTATTAAAACATATATTTATATATTTTCTGTTTTCTGGTTGCCTAGAAAATTCCATGCATAGGAAATCTATAAAGGAGGGATGGTGGCAACCATTTCCTGCACTTTAAAGTGATTATTTGCTATAAACACCAATCTGGTAACTCATACACATAAAGTGACCCTGTCACCATCTGAAAGGAAAAGGACAGCAATTGGGAGTCGGTCGCAGCTTAAAGAGCAGCTTTGGGGGGGACCAGTTGCAGTGCTGAAGGGAGCCTGCTGGAGCGAGGAGTAAGGCAAGTATTTTCTCCTTAATCCTCTGCCCATAGAGTAAATGAGCAAAACAAGTAGATTTTTTTCATTTTCGGAAAGTTGGGCTCATTCATTTAGGCCCCGTTCACACAGGCTTCAGCTTGTAAGAGTGCAGTGTGTACAGCATGCTTTTGCAAAGGTTTCGCTAAGCTTTTAAAAAGCATTTGGGAAGCTTTTCGCAAGCTAGGATCAGCTTTGTTGAGGCCTTTAAAAGAACTCTTAAGCCTTGTATTCATGGGCCGAAAATTGGCCAAAATTGTCTGGTTCAGCAGGAAGCGGGCGACTTTCGGTCCTTGTGTACAGCTGTCTGTTCTACAGAAGACAGTCGCACGACTGGCTCCTGTCGGATGGGCATGTTGGAAAGCCAGCATCCAACCCGCATGTGATCAGCACTGATCACTGTTTTCTGGTGCGGGGGGCAGTCCCCCTATCAGGAAACAAAGGTACAGTGGGGGAAATTGCCGCACTATCATTGCTTGTGTTAGTGCAGCAAACTCTGTTATTTTCACTCAGCCCTCTAGTGTTCCACCCAAAAGTCGCTGGACTCCAGGACAGGTAAGTGTTCGATTATTAAAAGCCAGCAGCTGCTGGCTTTCAATTTTATGCGGCGGTGGGCGGACCTAAAAGCAAGAACTTTGCTTTTGCATTTTGAAAAATAAGAGTAAGGGAGGGTTATAACCCCTGTCAGGTTATTTACTTTTGCCATCTGTGTCCCACTGAGATTTCCCTTCACTTCCTGTCCCATAGCCAAAACAGGAAGTGAGATGGAAAAGAAATGCTGATTATACCTTTATATCAGATCGTCTCCTGGCACTTACATGACTCCTCTGCGCTCTCTCCTCTCCTCTGAGGAGTCACGTGAGTGCCAGGAGACGTCCTGGTAAAAAGGTGTAAACCTGTACGGTTTAGGAGATATTCCCCTCGCAATGAGCCACTGGCTGCAGCGGCGCATGCGCACAGGGGATTCTTGGCTGAAAGCCCGGCAAACTCAGGAGCTTGCCGGACAGAAGTCTCCCACGCGCATGCGCAGGAGTGACGACATCGCGGCTCCGGCCACTCACAGCGCCGGAGCCGCGATACCAGGAAGACACGCCGAGGGGAAATGTCAGCTCCCTCGGCGTGGACAGGGTGAGATGCCGACGCCTCGTTCTAAGGTAAGTATCTCATAATGAGCTAGTATGCGGTGCATACTAGCTCATTATGCCTTTTCCCTTGCAGGTGTAGGAAAAAAAAAAAGCCAGCAGGTATACAACCGCTTTAAAGGCACTATGCCATAGCTTTCTAAAACAATCCACATTATAGCAGTAGTAAACCCACTTTTTCATCTTTTGCCTAGAATAAGGCTTACCTGTAGTAGGTACTGTCTACATCTCCTATATACTTGCACTGTTTAGGAGATATTCAGAGTGCATTCAGCCGGTGATGTCACATTGCCTTGTAGGGGATTGTTTTTCCCTTTAACTGCGGTTTACTACCGCTTTAATATTTCTCCCCCTAGGTTGCTTCTTACTTGTTTTGTGGCTTACTTTGTTTTTTCATCTCTCCGGGATGAAGCAAGGTCCATGTTATCTATTGTCTTCCACCTCATGACTGTTTTCCTTCCACCCTTTTTTTCCATCATGGCGGCAATCGCACACATGTGCCAAGCCTGGTTTTCATTTCGGGGTTACTATGGCAACCGTACCTTATATCTCCGAGTCCAGTGCTCAGTGCTGATGTCTACACCCTCTGACATTGCAAGTCACATGGAGTGGTTCAGAAAGTTGTGAATACACCTGTAGTTACGTGTGATTGCAAGGCAATGCCATATAACAGTGATATGGGGGGGGGGGGGGGGGGGGGGCACAGCATCTGCATAAAGTAACCAACGGTACACAGACCATTCTGTAAATGGGGCCAAACCTGCGCATGTGTCAGTGACATCATTAAAGAAACATCACCCGATTTCTACTTCATGGCGGAGGTTAGTGCAATTCTGAGTACATACATATGTTTACTATTTAATACTTTAAATGGGGACAATAGTAAGTGTAGAGTTTACTATTGCTTTAAGCCCACTTTAATTTCCCGTATGAACAACTTCAACCATTCATAAATCCCCTCTCCTCCTGATTTGTGCTGTTGTTGGCATGTCTCAGTAGCCATTTCTGCCATTTATCATTTTGTTCCTGAGCATTATATGAAAGAAAACATCCGTGGCAACCTTTTTAGACATGCAGCCTCAGACAATCAACAGATTGCACGACTAAAATCTGCACCAACCAGTGGCCGAGGAGCAATGCATGTCTAAAGGGATGCTGCGGACGTGTTCTATGACAGTGTGCTGCAACGCTTACAGAAACTTGCCAGCCCCTTCCACCAGACGCAAAGCAAATCTGCACGTTGATCAGATGGAGGGGGAACAAGGAAGGTATTACATGCATACGTTGCACTTTGACGTTATAGGTTTTACCAAAGCTGGTCAAAAGCTCTGCAAACGCTTTGCAAAACCTCGCTGGTGGCGCAGCCACAGTTTTGTATGTTAGGTTGTTCATGCTGACATTTTGCGGATGATTCACCCCATTTATTACCCAAGTGCCTTATTTTCCTTTGGAGTATATCTGTGCATATACTGTGCACATGCTGTACAAGCCGATACTCATATAAACAAAATGTTCAAAATGTGCTGCCAACACACAGCAATGGAACAAAATGTACATCATAGCCAACATCATGGTATTTTCCTATAAAGGAAATATAATTTATACCAAATGTTCCCCAATCTCAACAAAATGTGAGCGTCATTATTAAATTAGCAACATCAGACTTAATTCAAATTACTCACAGAGGCCATTTTATTGTGATTTCTCCTGAATAATTTCTTTTACCTTTAAAAAATAAAAAGACGAAAAATTAATAATAATTACACCTCGATCCTCCAATAATTAGACATTATGCCCTCGTTCACATGCATATTTGATATAGGAAGAAAAACCAAACGTTAGATCCTCAAGAGATAGAGATATATATCTATATTTTCTAATCTAAGCTAAACTGAATGCACATGAACACGGTGTGCATTATACCAGTTACGGTGCCTTGAAAAAGTATTCATACCCCTTGAAATCTCCCATATTTTGTCATGTTACAACCAAAAACATAAATGTATTTTATTGGGATTTTATGTGATAGACCAACACAAAGTGGCACATAATTGTGAAGTGGAAGGAAAATGATAAATGGTTTTCAACATTTTTTACAAATAAATCTGTAAAAAGTGTGGTGTGAATTTGTATTCAGCCCCCCCTGAGTCAATACTTTGTAGAACCAGGGGGGCTGAATACAAAGCAAGTCTTTTTGGGGATGTCTCTACCAGCTTTGCACATCTAGAGAGTGAAATGTTTGCCCATTCTTCTTTACAAAATAGCTCAAGCTCTGTCAGATTGGATGGAGAGCCTCTGTGATCAGCAATTTTCAAGTCTTGCCACAGATTCTCAATTGGATTTAGGTCTGGACCATTCTAACACATGAATATGCTTTGATCTAAACCATTCCATTGTAGCTCTGGCTGTATGTTTAGGGTCGTTGTCCTGCTGGAAGGTGAACCTCTGCCCCAGTCTCAAGTCTTTTGCAGACTCTAACAGGTTTTCTTCTAATATTGTCCTGTATTTGGCTCCATCCATCTTCCCATCAACTCTGACCAGTTTCCCTGTCCCTGCTGAAGAAAAGCATCCCCACCACATGATGCTGCCACCATCATGTTTCACGGTGGGGATGGTGAGTTCAGGGTGATGTGTAATGTTAGTTTTCCGCCACACATAGCGTTTTGCTTTTAGACCAAGAAGTAAAATTTTGGTCTCATCTGACCAGAGCACCTTCTTCCACATGTTTGCTGTGTCCCCCACATGGCTTCTCGCAAACTGAACTTCTTATGGTTTTCTTTCAACAATGTCTTTCTTCTTGTCACTCTTCCATAAAGGTCAGATTTGTGGAGAGCACCACTAATAGTTGTCCTGTGGACAGATTCTCCCACCTGAGCTGTGGATCTCTGCAGCTCCTCCAGAGTTACCATGGGCCTCTTGGCTGCTTCTCTGATTAATGTTCTCCTTTCCCAGCCTGTCAGTTTAGGTGGACGGCCATGTCTTGGTAGGTTTGCAGTTGTTCCATACTCTTTTCATTTTTGGATGATGGATTGAACAGTGCTCCGTGAGATGTTCAAAGCTTGGGATATTTTTTTATAACCCAACCCTGCTTTAAAACTTCTCCACAACTTTATCCCTGACCCATCTGGTGTGTTTCTTGGCCTTCATGATGCTCTTTGTTCACTAAGGTTCCCTAACAAACTTCTGAGGGCTTCACAGAACAGCTGTATTTATACTGAGATTAAATTACACGCAGATGGACTCCATTTACTAATTTGGTGACTTCTAAAGGCAATTGGTTCCACAAGATTTTAGTTAGGGGTATCAGCGTAAAAGGGGGCTGAATACAAATACACCCCACACTTTTCACATTTATTTGTAAAAAATTTTGAAAACATTTATCATTTTCCTTCCACTTTACAATTATGTGCCACTTCGTGTTGGTCTATCACATAAAATCCATTTACATTTTTGGTTGCAACATGACAAAATGTGGGAAATTTCAAGGGGTATGAATACTTTTTCAAGGCGCTGTATAGACAATCATTAAGGCTACTTTCACAATGAAGGCGTTTTTCATGCATTTTAGCGCTAAAAATAGCGCATGTAAAGAGCCTAAAAACCGAATCCCATGCCGCCCCAGTGTAAAAGTCCGAGTGCTTTCACACTGGAGCGGTGCACATGCGGGACGTTACAAAATGTCCTGCAAGCAGCATGTTTGGGGCAGTTTGGAAGCGATGTATACAGAGCTCCTAAACCACCCCTGTCCATTGGAATGCATGGGCAGTTCTTTGGAAGCTCTGCAACACAGACTGTTTTAACACTTTTTCGGCTGCTAGCAGGGGTTAATAGCACCTTGCTAGCGGCTGAAAAGCACTGCTAAAACGACAGGAAATCGCTGATAAAATGATTGACGCTTTACCGCTAATTCGGCGCGGGCCCCAGTGTATAAGTAGCCTAAAAGTATACAATGTATGGCCAAAACAGGTAACCATGTACAGCTTGATTTATCAGACAAGGACATTCAAGCCTCAGTTATCATCAGACAGGAAATAAACAAGTAATAATCAGAGCTCCAAACTATGGGGAAAAAAAGTCTACAATATATTGTACAATATGAAATTGTATAATTTGTATACTATAATATATATATATTATACAATCTGTACATTCTGCTGGGGTCAGATAAGAATAAGGCCCTGTTGGGGTGATTTCAGTCTACAGTAATCACATCCTGTTGTCATCAATGATCCTATAGCTGACCATACACTAGCAGAATTTCATTCGGAAATTTTCATTCTCAGAACATTTGTTTGATGTAGTGAGAGGGGTCAGATCTATGCTTGTTTTTGACAGCAGTGACAAAAAATTTGAAGCCGCAGGATGGAAATTTTTTTCTCAAATGAACAAATTACCAACATTTTGTGTCATTTCTGTTCAGGAAATTACATAAATTTCAAAACAAAAAAAGATAAAAGCGGACCAGTGGGAGAGAGAACATCCCAAATGAACCTCAGATTACAGTGCTATCCATGCCGCCAGGCTCTTATAAAACAAATGAAAAGAAACTTACCAGTAATCAGGCATTTTCTCACAGCGGCTCGTTCTGCGATATTTAGGCATTGGCACCAATCTGAGGCTCCATCAATGGCTTAATCGGCTTGTGAATTAGACAAGACCGAGCTCATGGGACGTATGGGTTGCATGGGATGAGAAGTAGGACTCCCATAAACTTATGTGGACAGTTTGGTCTCATTTCAGATACTCCTCGGCCTTTAACTCATTTATCTCCGAAAACGTCTGAGGTTTCAATTTGGCTCAGGACCTCCCCATGGTATCTCCCCCCCCCCCCCACCCCCATCTTTCTCCCTTCTTCCTCCTCTGTATCTCTTTTTCCTCTTCTTTACATTACAATTTACACCATTGTTTTTATACCAGTTCATTGGATGGAACTCGCAGTGTGAAATGGGTCTCAAAGGCAAAAGATCAAAAAAAAAAAAAAAAATTTTTTTTGATATTTTGCTTTAAAAAAAAAAAAAAGTTTTACTTCCACCCTGGGCTGGAAGTGATGTCATGACATTGCTTCAATCCTCCAATGCCATCATAAACGATCTAGTCTCTCACTGCCACTGTAACCAGCCGGCCACACTGTCGGATTGTTTCTAGGGTGCGCCGGTGAAAACGGTGAGCCTGAGAAACACCAGTGATCGGAAAAGCGATTCAGTAGCTAATGAGCCGCCTGAACAACTTTCATGAGAAAGCCAGCCTGCGGCTGAAAAAAAATAGATAAAACATAATACAATAAATGATAATGGGTTTATGGTTGATAGCTTCAGTCATAATCCTGGTAAACCACTTGCAAACTGCAAAGTTTATATATGCATTGCGGTCGGCAAGTGGTTAATGCGACTTGAGTACCATAGACTGCAATGTGAACTGTCAAAAGTCGCATCTTAAAAGTTATCAATTCAACATTTTTGCAACAGCCAAAGTCCCAATGGGACATCAAATGACTTTGGAGTCGCACAAAGTGTGAATGGAGCCTAAGACGGCAGCTTCCTTTGCAGTAAATGATAGGAAGGATTAGTTCCTCTAACACTAAAAGTCCCTTCTATTACTCTCAACCTCCTCCAAATTCCCTTTTTCAATGCGGTGATCGACTTCCTGTTAGAGGGTGGCTACATTTGTTCTCTATAGTCGCACTGTATGTAGGAACGCAGCCACCTTTCACACTGGGGCATGGGGCGGCAGTAAAGCGCCGTTATTGTAAGCGGCTCTTTACCGTCGGTATTCAGCTGCCAGCGGGGGGGGGGGGGGTTTACCCCCCACTAGCGTCCGAGAAAGGGTTAAAGACCACTGCAAAGCGCCTCTGCAGAGGCACTTTGCTGACGGTATAGCCGCGCTGTCCCACTGATTTTAATGGGCAGGAGCGGAGTGTACACTCCGCTCCTTCACCGCTCCGAAGATGCTGCTAGCAGGATTTTTTTTTACCATCCTGCTAGCGCACCGCTCCAGTGTGAAAGCCCTCAGGGGCTTTCACATTGGTGACAAAGCAGCGGCACTTTCGGTCGGCTTGCAGGCGCTATTATTAGCGCAATAGCGCCTGCAAACCACCCCAGTGTGAAAGGGCTCTTACTCACTGCTGAGTTGGACTTTGGGACTTGTAGTGTGCAGAGTGGACACATTTGTGATGCGGCAAAATTTTGGCCGCTGAAAATTATCAGCTAAAAATAGGGTTTTCAGCGTTGTCCAGAAAAAAAAAAAAAAAAGTGCTGCTGAAAACCCCCACGATTTTACCTTGCTTGTGTTTTTTATAGGTCATGCGACTCAAAATATGCATCCAAAACACAACACGGGTGCAAATTTTATGTGTTCTTGCTGCGTTTTCATGCTGGGATTATCATTCACTGGAGAGTATTATCTTATTGTCATACTGTTCATGTAAATTGTTGTCTTGTGTTTTCTTCTTGTATGTAAACCAGTTTGTTGGTTTTTAACCATTGATCATTTTTTTGATCAAATTTTTTTTATATATTCAATAAAATGGACCTTTTTGTACTAGCCAAGTGTGTGTTGCCTTTAAAGTCCCAATGAAGGGGGATCTCTTCTTTTTTTTTCCCCCAATTGCTGCGTTTTCAATGAATTTCAAAGGAGAGGTGTGTTTTTGGTGTTTTTTTATTTTATTTATTTTTTTAACTGCACCAAAAATGCAGCAAGCAGGATTTTTAACACAGCCTCAAAAAGGTGCCGATAATGGCCGACAAATTCATATTCATTGAAATTCATTAAAATAATACAAAGGTCGAAAATAATTAGAGACGCAGTGAAATTTCAGCAGCTGAAACGTATCGGCCGAAAATGGTGTTTTGGGCATTTTGCCGATATAGAAAAAGGTGCCGATGACGGCGCTGGAAACTTAACACGTGCGTTATTGATGCGTTATCGATGAATTCTTGCTGCTTCTAACGCATTTCAACAAGGAGGTGCGTATTTTTTTTTGTGTGGATTTTTCCACTGACCAAAAATGGCGCAAGCAAGATTTTTAGCACCACAAGGGAAGTGCAATGGACCAGTGTGAAGACAGACATAGAATTGAACGTGGCGGGACGAGGAATCGGGCGACTATTACTCCTAATCCCCCTACACTGAGACCGAATGGGCATTAACCCTCACAGTGCTGGGGGAGGGGGATGGGGGACCATTTCTATCATCCCCTGAGTTCAGATTTATGTCCTTTTCAGTGAATGTGACCTCATCATTACAGGTTCTCCTCCTCCTAGATCATGTGACTTGTAGAGTGCCCAGCAGGTGGATGGAAAGCTTTGAAAACATTTCCTGTCTTAAAGGGACAGTCCATATGTGAGGTCCCCGGATGTGACCTTCCCCAGGGCTCTGCACAGCCCACGTGCTCCTAATAACAGACAGTGGAGTGATCTCTCCATCCATAGATACACACATACCTCTCCTCCCGCCTCTCTCCGGACCCCAAACACATACAACTACCGTCCTCTTCCGTGCCCGGCGCCGCCTACCGCAATGGCCTCCTGCCATTGGTCAGACACCGCCCCGCCGTCTCTCTCGTATCACCTCTACGCTGATTGGCCGACAATGCGGAAGTTTCGGCGGCGCAGAGCGCGATTGGTCGGATGGGGTTGACGGACAGACCTGTGAGCCAATAGAGGAGGGCAAACTCGCTGACCGTACGCTGTTATCGAGCGATGTGACAGCCGTGCTCAGTGCTGATGGCTGCTGGAGTGTGAACTCGCTGATTGGTCAGGAAGATGGAGGCGGGAGGTCCCTGCTATAGTGTTGTCATAGCAGCCGTGTCTTGATAACTTGGGTAGATGGATCTCTGAGAGGGGAGGAGCGCTGACATCATCACACCCTGAACCAATCAACGTCACACTGCCAGTCACATCAATTCAAATAAGCTTTATTGGCAGGACCAAATACATTTTCCCATTGCTAATCGTTGTTTGTAAGGGAAGGATGGGGGTGGAGAGTTAGCTGTAGAGCAGCTTTTTTTTTTTTTTAAATGAGTAATAAAAGTCAATGTTTTTAACCGCTTCCATACCGTGCAAATTCTGGTGTTCTGTCAGAAAGCCGCTACCCATCAGAAAGTGCAACCTTAGTGACGTATTGCGGCCATCTTGGTACACCCCGCACGCGTCCACAGTAAGCCTACAGTCTGAAGTCGCCAAGTGGACATCTTTTTACACCCACCGGAGTCTTGCATTTCTCACTTATTTTTACCACTAAACTGACCTTATATAGTGAAATACAGGATTTAGAAATCTGTCAAACTATTTTGATGTTGAATTTTTAAAAGCAGCGGTCTTCTGTCAGATCAGCAAACTTGTGAGATCAACAGGCTTGCCGATGCTTTTAAAATTCAACATCAAAACAGTGTTACGGACTTCCAAATACTGTATTTGACTATATAAGCTCGGTTTAGTGGTAAAACTAAGTGTGAAATGCCAGACCTCAGTGGGTGTAAAAAGATGTCCGCTTGCCGCCTTCTGACTGTAGGCTTACTGCAGATGAGTGCGGGTGTACCAAGATGGCCATGCTGGAACGTCACTTCCGTTACATATTCTAATGGGTAGCGGCTTTCTGACAGGATACCGGCATTCCTCTCCTACATGTAAAAATCATATTTTTTTTGATAGAAAATTACTCAGAACCCCCAAACATTATATATATTTGCAGAGACCCTAGAGAACAGAATGGTGGGTGTTGCAATTTTTTTATGTCGTATGGTATTTGCACAGCGGATTTTCAAACTAAATTTTTTTTGGAAAAAAAAAACACCTTTATGAATTAAAAAACAAAACACTAAAGTTAGCCCAATTTTTTGGTATAATGTGAAAGATGATGTTACGCCGAGTAAATAGATACCGAATATGTCACGCTTTAAAATTGTGTCTGCTTGTGGAATGGCAGCAAACTATGGTGCTTAAAATTCTCCATAGGAGACGCTTTAACCACTTCAGCCCCGGAAGATTTGCCCCCTAATGACCAGGACATTTTTTGCGGTCATGCGGCATTGTACCCAAACAAAATTTACCTCCTTTTTTTCCCTCAAATAGAGGTTTCTTTTGGTGGTATTTTATCACCTTTTTTGCACTATAAACAAAAAAAGACCAACAATTTTGAAAAAAAAAAAAAAAAAACAATATTTTTTATTTTTTGCTATAATAAATATTCAAAAAAAAAATGTCTTCATCAGTTTAGGCCAATATGTATTCTTCTACATATTTTTGGTAAGAGTAATGGTGGCGATTTTTAGCAGGACTGCGACATTGCGGCGGGCAGATCGGACACTTTTGACACTTTTTTGGGACCAGTGACATTTGTAGAGCGATCAGAGCTAAAAATAGCCACTGATTACTGTATAAATGTAATAATTAAAAATATATATATTTTTTTACTTTCTGCTATAATACATATCCAAAAAAAATATAAAAAAACAAATTTATTCATCAGTTTAGGCCGATATATATTCTTCTACATATTTTTGGTAAAATAAATAAATAAATCACAATAGGCGTATAATAATTGGTTTGTGCAAAAGTTATCGCGTCTACAAAGTATGGGATAGATTTAGGGACTTTTATGTTTTTACTGGTAATGGCAGCGATCTGTGATTTTTAGCGGCACTGTGACATTGCGATGGAAAAATCTGACCCCAAATGACACTTTTTGGGGACCAGTGACATTATTACATTAATCAGTGCTATAAAAATGCACCGATCAATGTAAAAATTACACTGGCAGTAAAGGGGTTAAAACTAAGGGGCGATCAAGGGGTTAAGTGTGTTCCCTCAGCGTGTTCTAACTGTAGGGGAAAAACAAGATATTTGGGGGGGGGGTAGAAGCATTAAAGATGCATTAAAGATTTGGTCACACCATATTGCTATATGGTACTTAAGCCCACTTACTGCGACAAAGTACCCCATGATTAGTGGGTCCTACACTATCCATAGACTGGGAGATCCTGCTTTTCTTTAATGCATCTTTTAGGGTGTGCCCCCCAAATATCTTGTTTGTATATTGTATGGATTCTGACCAAATCCTTTTGGGTGAGGAGCACCCCACTCTCTCATTAATTACCTCTCATTAGTGTCCACTTGTGTCATGGGTGGAGACCTCTAGTTCTCCCATATAGAGGAGTGTATGTCTCCCATGGTTCAGAGAAGCAGGATCTCTCATTCTATGGATATCGTAGGACCCACTAATCATGGGGTACTTTGTCGCAGTAAGTGGGTTTAAGCACCATATAGCAATACGGTGTGACCAAATCCCCATATTTTGATAATGTTTTTTAAAAAATGTCTAGGTGTTTTAAATAAGCCTTGCAGAAGGTAAATGTCTTTTTTGCATGTGTGCGCTGTAATATTTTGTTCTAACTGTAGGGGGGGTTGGGCTACCTGGGACATGCCAGAGATCACTGTTCCTGATCACTGGGAACAGAAGATCTCTGACATGTCATCTGGGAGAACGGAGAATCGCCTTGTTTACATAGTTCTGCCTCTGTATACCGCGATCTCGGGTCACCGGCGGACGTAGAGTCCACCGGACCCGCAGGCGGCTGGTCGGCAAGTCTTTAAACATCTTTACAGGTACAGTTTAGACCCCTTTCACACTACAGCGGTGCTAAAATGCTGATGGTTTTTGCCATGCTTTAGTGGCGCCTTTCAGCCGCTAGTGGGGCTGATTTTACCTTTAAAAAAAAGGTAAAAAGTCCAAAAAAAAAAAAAAGTTTTTCTTCGTTTCTGTTATAAAATTTAGTTTTCTCCTTCACTGACGAGCTCTGATGAGGCGGCACTGATGAGTTGGCAATGATGGGCACTGATGAGGAGGCACTGATATGTAGAATTGATAGGCACTGATAGGAGGCACTGATGTGCAGCACTGATAGGTGGCACTGATATGCAGCATTGATGGGCACAGATGGGCACTGACAGGCGGCATTGATGGACACTGACACACCCCCTGTGTGTCTGATCTCTGTACCCCCACTCCTGTGTGTCTCCTCTCTGTCCCCCCGTGTGTCTCCTCTCTGTACCCCCTCGTGTGTCTGATCTCTGTACCCCCCCTGTGTGTCTGATCTCTGTACCCCCCCTGTGTGTCTGATCTCTGTACCCCCCCTGTGTGTCTGATCTCTGTACCCCCACTCCTGTGTGTCTCCTCTCTGTCCCCCCGTGTGTCTCCTCTCTGTACCCCCCCTGTGTGTCTGATCTCTGTACCCCCCCTGTGTGTCTGATCTCTGTACCCCCCCTGTGTGTCTGATCTCTGTACCCCCCCCTGTGTGTCTGATCTCTGTAACCCCCCCTCTCCGTGTGTCTGATCTCTGTACCCTCTCCGTGTGTCTGATCTCTGTACCTCCCCCCCGTGTTTCTGATCTCTGTATCCCCCCCCCAGTGTATCTGATCTCTGTACCCCCTCGTGTTTCTGATCTCTGTATCCCCCCCCCAGTGTGTCTGATCTCTGTACCCCCCCCCCCGTGTTTCTGATCTCTGTATCCCCCCCCAGTGTGTCTGATCTCTGTACCCTCCCCGTGTGTCTGATCTCTGTACCCTCCCCGTGTGTCTGATCTCTGTACCCTCCCCGTGTGTCTGATCTCTGTACCCTCCCCGTGTGTCTGATCTCTGTACCCCCCCCCCCGTGTGTCTGATCTCTGTACCCCCCCCCCGTGTGTCTGATCTCTGTACCCCCCCCCCCGTGTGTCTGATCTCTGTACCCCCCCCCCCGTGTGTCTGATCTCTGTACCCCCCCCCCCGTGTGTCTGATCTCTGTACCCCCCCCCCCCGTGTGTCTGATCTCTGTACCCCCCCCCCCCCGTGTGTCTGATCTCTGAAACCCCCCTCCCCCCCTGTGTGTCTCCTCTTTGTCCCCCCCCCCCCATGTGTCTGATCTCTGTACCCCCCCTCCGTGTGTCTAATCTCTGTAACCCCCCCCCCCTGTGTGTCTCCTCTCTGTCCCCCCCCCTCCTGTGTGTGTTAGGGGGGGGGCTGCTGAACACTGAACAACCACTTCAAGCTATATTTTTTAAATAATAATAATAAACTTTATTTTATATTGTACCTTCTTAAAGGTAGCTTCTCCAAGCGATTGTAGATCCCACATGATTGAACTGCTCTGTTATGTAGTTTCCATGATGTACAATTAACTGGCCAGGTGAGAATTTACATATAAAACAAAGTTCTCTAAAGTAATACATTGGATTGCAGGTGTTCTTTACTTGTAAAAAACATCAATGAATGTATACGAATGAGTCATAGGCTCCTGCTGCTGTCAATCACAGCCAGTGAGCCAATCAGGAGATGGAGGGGGCAGGGCCGCACAGCTCCATGGTACTCCACAGGAGGGAGGGGCCAGGAGTGCCGACGTAGGACCCGAGAAGAGGAGGAGCCAGGCTGCTCTGTGCAAAATAACTGCACAGAACAGGTAAGTATGACAAAAAAAAACTAGACTTAAATATCACTTTAATCTGATTTCACTGCACACTGTGAGCTTCTTGTGTGTGCAAAAGAAACTGCAACAAATCAGAGACTCTTGTGAAAAAAAACGAACAGTTAACGCTGCGCTCAAAAACAGTATATAAATAACAAAATTGAAATAAATCAAATAGATGAAGCTGCCAGCACCAAAAAGTTCTAAATACAAACTCAAACCAGTGGAAAACATGGGGTGGGTGCAGCGCTAATAACAGTGTGAAAAAAAAAAAAAAGAAAAATTGAAGTTCATATCAAATATTCAGAAGTGGTGAAAACCTGAGATAGTGAATTGGAAAACTAAGGCAGAGTCCAAAGCATAATGTTGCCACCCCCATGCTTCACAGTAGGTATGGTGTTCTTTGGTTGCAACTCAGCATTCTCTCTCCTCCAAACACGTCGAGTTGTGTTTCTACCAAACAGTTCTACTTTGGTTTCATCTGACCATATGACATTCTCCCAATCCTCTTCTGGATCATCCAAATGCTCTCTAGCAAACCTCAGACGGGCCCGGACATGTACTGGCTTAAGCAGGGGGACATGTCTGGCACTGTAGGATCTGAGTCCCTGGCGGCGTAGTGTGTTACTGATGGTAGCTTTTGTTACGTTGGTTTCAGCTCTCTGCAGGTCATTCACTAGGTCCCCCCGTGTGGTTCTGGGATTTTTGCTCACCGTTCTAGTGATCATTTTGACCCCACGGGGTGAGATCTTGTGTGGAGCCCCAGATCAAAGGAGATTATCAGTGGTCTTGTATTTCTTCCATTTTCTAATTATTGCTCCCACAGTTGATTTCTTCACACCAAGCTGCTTGCCTATTGCAGATTCAGTCTTCCTAGCCTGGTGCAGGTCTACAATTTTATTTCTGGTGTCCTTCGACAGCTCTTTGATCTTCACCATAGTGGAGTTTGGAGTGTGACTGTTTGAGGTTGTGGACAGGTGTCTTTTATACTGATAACAAGTTCAAATAGGTGCCATTAATACAGGTAATGAGTGGAGAACAGAGGAGCCTCTTAAAGAAGAAGATACAGGTCTGTGAGAGCCAGAAATCTTGCTTGTTTGTAGGTGACCAAATACTTATTTTCCACCATAATTTGCAAATAAATTCAAAAATCAGACAATGTGATTGTCTGGATTTGTTTCCACATTTTGTCTCTCATAGTTGAGGTATACCTATGATGACAATTACAGGCCTCTCTCATCTTTTTAAGTGGGAGAACTTGCACAATTGGTGGCTGACTAAATACTTTTTTGCCCCCCTGTATACGTATTTTTATGATGTTTTTTATTGATGTTTGTACAATAAAATTATTTTTTTTTTAAAAACTGTTTGTGTTTTGGTGCTCACCTCAGTGACAACCTCAAATCCCTAAAAATCCTATCCACTTTATGAGAGGAAACTGTTCCACCCAATTTATTGTACTTTCTAGGGGATATTCATGGAGTCTTTCCTCATCCCTCCTTTACAGCACAGTCCCCCCTTTATATCTGTGTCCTCAGTTCCCCTTCACATCACAGGCCCCCTTTATATTACAGTGCACTATACATTAATGTCACAGGACTTCTCTGTAAAGATGACACTAATGTAAAGGGGGCTGTGATGTAAAGGGGACTGCTTTGTAAAGGGGGGGGGGGGGGGACTGTGATGGACACTGCGATGTAAAGGGGGACTGTGATGTAAAGGGGACTGCTTTGTAAAGGGGGGGAACTGTGATGTAAAGGGGGGCACTGCAATGTAAAGGGGACTGTGATGTAAAGGGGGGCACTGTAATGTAAAGGGGGACTGCTCTGTAAAGGGGGACTGCTCTGTAAAGGGGGACTGCTCTGTAAAGGGGGATTGCTCTGTAAAGGGGGACTGCTCTGTAAAGGGGGACTGTGATGTAAAGGGGACTACTCTGTAAAGGGGGACTGTGATGTAAAGGGGACTGCTTTGTAATGGGGGCACTAATGGAAAGAGGGGCTGTGAAAAAAGGGGACACTGTAATGTAAAGGGTACTGCTCTGTAAAGAGGGGCTGTGATGTAAAGGGGACTGCACTGTAATATAAAGGGGACTGCACTGTAAAGGGGCACGATAATGGATTACAATGCCCCTTTAGAGTGCAGTCCCATTTATATTACAGTGCAGTCCCCTTTATATTACAGTGCCTCTAGCAATCACAGCCTACACTTTTCTATTCTAATCTCTGCCTCCCCTGCACAGGACACCTTTGGCAGGGCAGAGGCTGTGATCATTCCGTGTCCTCTCCCAGCTCCCCCGCCCGACAATGTCATCCTATCAGCAGGGCAGGGGGCAGGAGGAACCCTATATTCCGATCTTCCATTGTTGGCCGGGTGGGCGGAGGAGCCAGGAGAGGACACACAGGCATGGCCATACGGCAGGAGGTGAGCAGCGACTGCGGTCTGTGATAGCCCTGTGCGGACCTCGGTCACGCTCATCTCCTGTTGTACGGCCCGGTCATCAACAGGCCACAGACCGGCACTGGTCCGCAGCCCAGGGGTTGGGGACACCTGACATACTGTACCTTCTGAGCCTAGCCTATGTGAACAATATGGCCATTTGCAGACTTTGCAGAATTGACAAGCAGCTTAACTATTAAATACGACACACCGTTTAATCCAACATAGTTTTACTCCAGATAAAAGCAATACAAAGAATGTTTTGCAGTCTTTCACAGAGACACTGCAGCAGAAAATGAAACAAAACTTAGCAGGATAAGGGAGCAGGGGAACAGTAAGGCCAACTGACACCTCTTTACTGCCACTTCCATAAACCAAATACTGACACTTCCAGATTGATTTCTAATTGGCATTATTATTATTATTATTATTTATGCATAGTGAATGTTCCTATTTTTTTACTATTTGCCAATCTTAGTAGCTGTTTTCTGGTTAGTGGCTCTATTTCCGGTCACATTCCTGCAAATTATTCAAATACTATAGGATTACACAATAAAGAATGTTTTCCAGGAAATGCTGACAGCACTGGCAGGGGACTGGAAGAGGAAATCAGCATCTCTGTGCAATTTTTTTAATATAAAAATTATAGAAGAACTTCACCCAGAAAGGGAAGTTCCACTTTTCTGCATCCCCCCCCCCCCCCCCCTCCATTCTATTGTCACATTTGGACCATTTTCTTTTCTTTTAGGGAAGAAGGTACCTATTTTTGACATCTACCTGTTCTTGATTCCGCTGGAATCGCTTAGGGGCTTTGAGCCAAAGTTTGCCCCCCCATCCCCTTTGCCTGCAGCATTCTGAGATACATCACAGGTTCCAGAAGGCTGCACGACCATTCACAAAATGCAGCGCAGCTTTCGCATGTACAATTGGAAGCTGGATTTGACGCCACAAGGAGTCATAGTTGGCTTCCCTTAAGCCCCTTTCACACTAAGGCGCTTCTAAACTGCCAGTAAAACACTGAGAGCTTTCCATTCATTTCAATGGAGAGGGGCGTTTTTTCATCGCCCTACCAGCATACTGCCCCAGTGTGAAAGTATTCATTGATCTCAATGGAAATAGGTTTTCGTGAGGTTTTCAGGTGCTTTTTTTTAGCTTGAAAGCACCTGAAAAGCACATCAGTTTAATAGGGGTCTTAGTAATAATGTCAGGGACCCAAAAACCAGCAACGAAACTGTCTGGGTGAGGACGGCAGTGGACAGGTAAGTGTCCTTTTAAGAAAGCATTTGTTAACCCCCCCCCCCCCAAAAAAAAATTCACATTCTGGTCCCTTAAAGCAGATTACACAGCACAGTGCTTGTGCTCTGTAATCTCCCTGATGGTGCCACTTCCATAGCTCCCAACTGTCCCTGATTTCGAGGGACTGTCCCTGATTTGGAGCAATGTCTCTCTGTCCCTCATTCCTCCTCATTTGTCCCTCATTTTGGTCTGATCTATATAGTTGTATATAAAATGCACTTTTTATCTTTCAAAAAGTGTTTCCCAGTGCTAAACCTTTCATCCAATTTCTAAATTGCTGCATTTGTACATTTTAAAAGCCAATATAAAGGAATAGTAGTGGTAAAAAAAGCACTTGTGGATTTAATTAACCTTTTTTTGGGGTTAATTCTCCTTTAAGGGGGTGTGGCAGGGGGTGTGTCCTATGCCTTCCTACATTTGCTAGTAGGTGTCCCTCATTCCCATCTCAAAATGTTGGGAGGTATGCACTTCCTGTATGCTCTCTCTATACTGACCACGATAACCAGGACTGCTCAGCCCTGACCACCATGGTCAAAGTGTCTCCCTCCATCATTCGCTGCCCTGCTCTGCTCTCCTCTCCCCCCCTCACCCCCTCCTTCCTGCCTGTCAGCTGTGTCTGTCTCCGCCCTGCCCCCCCCCGCCGCTACTATTAAACCTAAAAACCCTACATTGGTCACTGCCAGCCCCTCTATTAGAGGCTGGCATACCACACCATGCAAGTCCTTTGTAAAAACGAGTGTTGTAAATACCTCTTTAGAGCTGTCTTCAGGCCGGTCACATGACTTGCGGACGCGTTACAGTTTCAAGACAGGGCTTCTGCGGGAGTTCACGTGAGCTCCCCGGCTGAGGTCAGAGGCAGATCACGTCCCCTCCCACAGAAGCAATATCTCGGAGCTGTAAAGCGGCCATGGGTCATGTGACCGGCCTAAAAGAGAGCTCTAAAGAGGTATTTAGAATGCTCGTTTTTACAAAGGAATTGCACAGTGTGGTATGTCAGCCTCTAATAAAGGGGGCTGGCAGTGAATATAATATTTGAGTTAACAAGCACTTTAAAAGTCAGCAGCTATAAATACTGTAGCTCCCTTAAAAAACATAAAATATGTAGGTTGTTATTATTATTATTATTATACAGGATTTATATAGCACCGACAGTTTATGCAGCGCTTTACAACATTAGAGCAGACAGTACAATTGCAATACAATTCAATACAGGTGGAATCAGAGGGCCCTGCTCGTTAGAGCTTACAATCTAGGAGGGAGGGTCAAGTTATACAAGAGGGTAACAGCTGTGGGGGATGAGCTAATGGAGAAAACAGTGCAGTTGTTAGATGGAGGCAGGATAGGCTTCTCTGAAGAGGAAAGTTTTCAGAGATCGCCTAAAGGTGGATACATTTGGAGACAGTCTGACAGATTGGGGTAGGGAATTCCAGAGGATGGGCGAGGCTCAGGAGAAGTCCTGGAGGCGGATATGGGAGGAGGTGATGAGGGAGCTAGAAAGCAGGAGGTCCTGGGAGGAACGAAGAAGGCGATTAGGTTGGTATTTTGAGACTAGGTTAGTGATGTAGCTGGGGGCAGAGTTGTGGATGGCTTTGTAACTTATTGTTAGTATTTTGAATTTAATTTGTTGGGCGAGTGGCAGCCAATGGAGGGATTGGCAGAGAGGGGTAGCAGACACTGAGCGGTTTGTAGGGTGGATGAGTCTTGCAGCAGCATTCATGATGGTCTGAAGGGGGGATAGTCTATTTAAAGGTAAGCCAATGAGGAGGGAGTTGCAGTAGTCAAGGCGAGAGATAACCAGGGAGTGAATAAGGAGCTTTGTGCTTTCGTTGGTTAGAAAGGGACGTAGTTTAGAGATGTTGCTGAGGTTGAGGCGGCAAGCTTTGGAAAGTGATTGGATGTGGGGCCGAAAGGAGAGTTCAGAATCCAGGATAACACCTAGCACCCTGACATGTGGGGACGGGTGGATGGTTGTGCCATTGCTCTTAACAGACAAGTCAGGGGAAGAGGCACGTGGGGGAGGAAATATTATAAGCTCGGTTTTGGACAAGTTGAGTTTGAGGAAGTGGTGTGACATCCATACAGATATGTCGGTTAGTAAGTTAGTGATGCGTGAGGAGACAGATGGAGTGATTTGAGGGGTGGAGAGATAGATTTGTGTGTCGTCAGCGTAGAAATGATATTGAAAGCCGTGAGAGGCTATCAGCTGACCCAGGGAAGAGGTGCAGATTGAAAATAAAAGAGGTCCAAGAACAGAACCTTGGGGGACCCCGACAGAGAAGGGAAGAGGAGTGGAGGAAGTAGAATTGTAAGTGACACTGAAGGTGCGTTGGGATAGGTAGGATGAGAGCCACTGAAGAGCACAGTCACGGAGACCGAGGGAGTAAAGTTTTTTTTAGGAGGAGGGGGTGGTCAACCGTGTCAAAGGCAGCTGAAAGATCCAGAAGTAGGAGTACAGAATAGTGTCCGTTGGTTTTTGCAGTTAGTAGGTCATTTGTGAGTTTTAAAAGAGCAGTTTCTGTGGAGTGTTGAGGGTGAAATCCAGATTGAAGGGGATCAAGAAGGTTGTTTTTAATGAGGTGGTCACTCAGTTGGTTGTAAACCAGGCGTTCAAGGAGTTTAGAGGAAAAGGGGAGCAAGGAGATAGGGCGTAGGTTGTTAAGATTGGTAGGGTCCAAGGACGGCTTTTTAAGTATGGGGGTGACCAGTGCATTTTTTAAAACATTGGGGAAGACGCCAGAAGGTGAGGGAGAGATTGAAGATGTGGGTTAGAGAGTGTAGGATGGAGTCAGAGGGCGACCAGAGCATATGAGAGGGAATAGGGTCCAGGGGACAGGTGGTTAGGTGGGCGATAGAAAGGAGTTTAGCAACTTCGTCTGTAGTAGCAGATTTGAAATTATTCTGTATGTGAATGTATGAAGCCACATTTGATCATGTGTGCTTTGTCTACAATGGCAACCACCAATTCTGGCTGAAAGCCTCATTTGTGACAGGCGACAGCCATCTAAACAGGTTCAAAACAGTCAGAAGTAGCCAGCAAATTAAACCATGAAAGTATTAAAAATAACAGTGCTACTGCGAATGAACACTAGATGGCAGTAAAATATTATTTTAAAAAATATCCATCCAGTAGTAGATACTTACAATGAAATGTAAACGTGTATCAAAATGTTTCAAGCAGGATGGAATTTAAAATACTGAGAATATAAAAAAAAATGTTTTACTTGTATGCAAAGTTTATCTTTTGATTTTGCTGTGAGCTGCTCTGGGCTGTACTCTGCATGACTGGTAGCTACAGTAGAGTCAGGGTGTTCATAGCAGTCATTAGAGTAAGTTAAAGTGAACCTAACACCAAGAATAAAAATGTAAAATATTGCAGCTTACCAACCCTAAGTTGTGATGACGGTAATAGTTTTTTTTTTCCTTTTTATTTTCAAGTCGCCCTAGAACAGACACTGCATTTTGACTACAGATCACCTCCCCCTCTCATTATCTCTTTAACATAGTTGGGGGGTGTTCTGTAGTTCACATAGGCCAGGCAGTGCTGATAACACTGCAGGAGTGTACAAGCAAAGTACAAATTTGCTTTAATCACCAGCCAAAAAAGGAAGAAAAAAATGAATAGTCCATTAAAAAATAAAATAATAAAAATGAGTTTTGGCTGCAAAATTTATTTAAAGAATATGTTACCCAAACAATTCACATTCCTGATCTGTGGCTGCTGTACCATGTACTTGTATGAAAAAGTATCCTGTTCTCTTTGTATTGCTTCCTTTATGTCAAATCCCTGGTGTTCCTGCCAGTCCCTCTGCGTTTCTATTTTTAAAAAAAACTGACCACACTAGGCATGAGAGCACAACGTGGTCAGTTTTCTGGCTGTGCTGGGAACTCAGCTTGCTTTCCTCTAGTGATCAGACTTGAGCTGACATCCCCCCCCCCCCCTTACCTGCACAGCAATTCACTGGGAAGATCAGTGTGCTGCTTCCCCCCCCCCCCCCCCCCCCCAGCTCTCTGAGCTCCTTATGCAGCTGAGAACAGAGGGAATGTGATCACTTAAAAAGGGGGAAAATTGTATTTATAATGTCTTTTTATATCCATACACAAATGTTTTGCCGTTCATTTCTATTTTAAACTGAATGGGTTGTTGAGGGTTCACATATACTTTATATCCAGAAATTTCCCATGTAGTATTTTATTTTCTGCCACTAGATGTCCTCAGTCTGATGGTCAGCAGCATTCAACCAACATCCTCTGGAGGTACAGTGATAAGCTCTCTGTCACTTTTGCTTTCTCCATCTATCGGCATGCTTCTTGTTAAAACATAAACTGATTTGCTCCTTTAATACTGATTGGACCCCGGGCAAACATTTTCTTGCCCCCCCCCATGCAATTTCACTCTCCACCTGCTCTGAGACATACAATAAATAGCAACTGGACTTAAAATCAGTTTTACTGTATCAGACCAGGCAGCGATTGGTTGCCAGAGGTTATAGTATATCATTACCACTTACTGACTGGTTGCTATAGGTTACAGCACACATTATAGTTCACTGATTATTTGCTAGAGGATACAGCACATGATTTCTGCTTGTTGATTGGTTGCTAGAGATTACTGTACAGTAATACTGCTCACTGATTGGTTGCTAGAGATTACAGCACATCTCCTCACTGCCTGCACACCATGGACTGGGGTGGTGAGCGGACCCATCAATAGACAGAAAACGCAAAGGGATCCTAGAACTCCTGGGATCAGTGGCAGTGCTGGGGGGAGGGGAGGGTGTGATCAATGGCAATGCTGATTTTTTTTTTTTTTACTAACTACCAATATAAAGAGGAGTTTCAACACTGGACACCGATGTAATAGGGGTTTACACTGACCACTAATGTAATAGGGGTTTACACTGACCACTAATGTAATAGGGGTTTACACTGACCACTAATGTAATAGAAGCATTCACAGTAACCATCAATGTAAGGAGGGATTTACACTGACCACCAATGTAAGGGGGGCATTCACACTGACCACTAGTGTGAATGAAAGGATTCTACACCAAGCACCAATGTAATGAGAAGATTTACCTTGACACCACAGAATTGTGCTGCCCTTTAGCAGATACACAGCAGTGCCTCTGCACCCCCAAACCTCCCCCATCCTCTCCACTCCAACCCTCCTCCCCCCTTTACCCCTACCTGCCTCCTCTGCTCATCTTTGCACCCACCTTCCTTACCTCCATACACCCCCCTCCTTGCTCAACTGTGCACCCCAAACTGTAAATCCTTCTCTGCCTACCTCTGTACACCCCATACTACCCCCCCCCCCCCCAATCACCAATTTGCTTACCTTTGCAGAACAGGCTGATGTTAGGCTTAATGACCACAGTTGAAGGCAGGACTTTCAAGCATGCCCCTCCCCAGTGGGCAGCACTCAGTATAGGTGATGGTGGATATATGACCTCAGGGGGGCATGATATGCATAAGAATGCCACCTTTATTTACATATCAATGCGGCCGGACGCTGCTATTTACATATAAATTTCGCCGCTATTTACATATGAATGCCAGCTATTTACATGTAAACACAGGGTCTGCAAGTGAGTCACCAGTACACAACAATAGGGCGGAGCTGGGTGGCATTAGTAGCAGCACTTCACACTGAGATATCAGGACACAGCACAGGACTAAAACTTCAAGGGACAAGGGAATTTAAACCAGGATAGTTGGCAAGTACGAGGCAGCTGCTTTGGGCCCCACAACAATGCAGGGCCCAGGGCAGCTGGCCCTTTTGCCCTGCCTTAAAGACGGCCCTGGCTCCTTGTGCTGCGTCTTCCTCTCACACTCTAGCCCTGCTGTACAGGGACAGCAAGAAGCCGATACCAGATCATGTTCAGGTACTTAGTTTGCAGTTAAAAATATATTTAATGATACATTTAATGACATAGCTGCATTAATTTGTGTCTCATTCATATCTGCCTACAGTTCAGCTTTAAGCACCTCCTGCATCATGCCTTACATAATGTTTTATAACACCCTTTGTGCACCAAATCTTGATAAATTTTTTCCACTTGATCTAATAAAAGCTCACCCTGATTATAATGTCTTGTAGCTTGATAAACTGGATCCTCTGAATCTGCTTTACCATGGTGGATTATGGCAGTTTTCTAGTGGAATGAATAAAACCAATATGTGTGAGCTGTATATTGCGGTTGTGTATTCACTTTTATTTTATACATTTCTATACTTTTGACAAAACAGGATGTCAGGATCATGTCACGGAGACGCAGAACGTGGAGATGCCTATGTAAACAAGGCATTTCCCCGTTCTGCCTTGTGACATGACAGAGATCACTGCTCCCTGTCATCGAGAGCAGTGATCGCTGTCATGTGAGTGTAAGCCCATCCCCCCCACAGTTAGAATCACTCCCTAGGACACACCTAACCCCTTCATCGCCCCCTAGTGTTTAACCCCTTCCCTGCCAGTGTCATTTACACAGTAATCAGTGCATTTTTATAGCACTGATCGCTGTATAAATGAGAATGGTCCCAAAATAGTGTCTTAAGTGTCCGATGTGTCCGCCATAATGTCGCAGTCACGATAAAAATCGCATATCGCTTTTTATTACTAATAAAAAAAAATTATAATAAAGATGCCATAAATCTATCCCTTATCTTGTAGGCGATATAACATTTGCGCAAACCAATCAATATAAGCTTGTTGCGATTTTTCTTTACCAACAATATGTAGAAGAATACATATCGGACTAAACTGAGGAAATTTTTTTTTTTTTTAATATATTTTTGGAGGATGTTTATTATAGCAAAAAGTTAAAAAAAATTGTTTTTTTTCAAAATAGTCACTCTTTTTTTCTTAATAGCGAAAAAAATAAAAACCGCAGAGCTGATCAAATACCACCAAAAGAAAGCTCTATTTGAGAGAAAAAAGGACGTCAATTTTGTTTGGGGGGCCAGGTCGCACGACCGCGCAAATGTCAGTTAAAGCGGCGCAGTGCCGAATCGCAAAAAGTGCTCTGATCAGGAAGGGGGTAAAATCTTCCAGGGCTGAAGCGGTTAAAGAGAATTTGTCACAAAGCAAAACACATACCTCCCAACATTTTGAGATGGGAATGAGGGACACTAGCAAATGTATGTAGGCATAGGACACGCCCCCTGCCACACCCCCTTAAAGGAGAATTAACCACAAAAAAAGGTTAATTAAATCCGGGCTTTTTTTTATCACTACTATTCACTACTATTCCTTTAAATTGACTTTTAAAATGTACAAATGCAGCAATTTAGAATTCGGATGAAAGGTTTAGCACTGGGAAACAGTTTTTGAAAGATAAAAAGTGCATTTTATATGCAACTATATAGATCAGACCAAAATGAGGCACAAATGAGGAGGACAGAGGGACATTGCTCCAAATTAGGGACAGTCCCTCGAAATCAGGGACAGTTGGGAGCTATGCAAAACATATGCTGAGAGGGCACTGATGGAAGCCTTCTCCTACTCATTAGCCTCATAATCGCTCCAGTGCAGAAAAGTCTGTTTATCTTCACTCCGAGTGAAGTTATTGCCCCAATATCAGTATGTGATCCTTGATTCAGGTAACCGCGGCTTTCATCAGACCTTACTCATACAGGCACATTGTTTTGTGATAATTTTTAGATTCTTACAATACTAAAATGGTGCATTTCCAGGCTGTGGCGGGTAGGGGGCACCGTTGTGCTTCCAGTAAAAAGCAATCTCATTTTAGCTGTGAAAGGATGGATGTCAAGCACATTATATTTCTCCTTATTACAATATTATGTGTGGTGTTAAGAATGCCCTCTGGCTTATTTCTCTAAGAGTAGCTCATACTGAGCCTTAACAAAGACAAATGTGATTGCTGGGGAGAGTGGGTGAATTATGGGAAACCACACTCCATCACTTCCTATTTTTGTGCACTGAGATCTCCTAGTGACCCATGCTGGCTTTCTGCATAGATTGCAGAGCATTTCTAATTATTCTTGATTATCGGATGTGCTAGAAAAGAAATACTCGGCCATGTTGAGTGATTCAATAGCTGTCAGACGTGTGGGCAGATAGACCAATGAAGGTTTTTTATGACATGCATGCTTGGATCACCTAGGTTTATGTCAATGCACACAGGAGGGGAGGGGGGGGGGGGGGGGTTAAAGAAAGACAACCCAGGCCCATTCCAGGAACAATAAAAATGACCAGCTTGACTCACTGATAGTAGCACCCACTTACCCCTAGAACAGTGGTTCTTAACCTGGGGGTCGGGAATGAGGATTTGCCAGGGGTCACTGAATCCTGGGCTGTTCCTGAATCCCGCACCGCTTTCCCAACCTTTTTGCAGCCGCCCAGCAGGGCTGTTTCTGGAGCCCACGGCCAGCCACTCAGCCTCTTCGCAGCCGCCCATTTAGTTCACGGCATGGCTGGGGCCAGAGACTAGAGGTCAGCTGACTGGTGAGGAATGTGAAGTGGGAGGGGCTGGAGGAGACCCTATCTCCTGATTTCGGCATAGGTGTCACTGCTACGAGACACCACAAAGTCCAAGACACCACAAAGTTGGAGACACAGGGGGTAATTTACTATAGAGCTGCGGCGCTAATTAGCGCTAATTACTGCGAATTAGCGATAATAGCACTAATTTGCGGTAATTAGCGCTAGTTATCGCTAAAACGGTATTCACTATAGCGCTGGTGAGAAAATACTCCCAAAATCGAATTTACTATAGTTCCCTGAAACCAAATGGCGCCCAAACCCTTAGGGCTCTTTCACACGGGGCGGATCAGTGATGATCCGCCCCGTGAACACCCGCTTGCTCAGCGGGGATCGCTCCGCCGATCCCTGCTGAGCAGGAAGATGACAGGTCCATCGCTGCACACTGTGCAGCGACGGACCTGTCAGAGCGCCGCTCTCCTCTATGGGGGATCGGATGATGACGGACCGTAGTGTCCGTCGTCACCCGATCTGAAAAGGGATGGAAAAGTAGGGTTTTCCTCCATTACACTTTTCGGGTCGGATGTCAGCGGACATGTCACCGCTGACATCCGACGCTCCATAGGGATACATGTATGTCCGTTTTTTACCCGAAAACAGAAGCATGAAAAACGGACATACGGATCCCTCGTGTGAAAGAGGCCTTACTCTGCTAAAACCTGAAGTAGTGCACATGGACAGGGGCGGACTGACCATTGGGGCACTCGGGCACTTGCCTAAATGGTACTGAAATATGTGGTATATTATTTAAAGATAATCTGCTTTTAAACTGTGTGAAAAAGTGATTTCTACACTGAAATATCTTTAAAAGTCTGAGGTGAAAAATTCCCCGTTTTGGACAACTAGGTGCCAACACAATTGAGCATGCTCAGACCTGAAAATAACTCTCATTTTAACTCGTGTCTTTTTTTAGCCGGCGCTATAGTAAATACCAAAATGAGAGCTAATTAGAGAGCATTTTTTAAAAATGAAAATCTGCTCTATTTTAGTCAAAATGAAGTATTAGCCATTGATTCTAATGGAACAATTCTAACTTTCACAAAAAAAACTTTTAATGTTGAGATGAAATGTATCTTTCTGTGAAAAAAAAATTTCCTTTGCAACATTGTTGCTTCTACTTAAAATATTTTGATTTTAAGAATGCTAGAATGTGGAATGTTTTGATGTTTTGGTAAAATATATTTTTCTGTGTCACTTTCACTTGTTACTCTCCATCTCACAACAATCTTTACCCCAAACTCACACAGGTGTCTTTATAATCCGCAAACAATACCATTGCTGATGCAAATTTAAAATGAATCACAATTTTTTGGCAGCAGTGTGAACCAGGGCTCAAACTAAGCCTTTTGTTTTTGTCAGTCACCTGCTGCTAACCCAGGGACACCATTTCTTATCGAACGCCTTTAAATATCATAAGTAGAAATACAAATTTGCATATCTGCAAATAAAGAAAAATAATAAAATTCTAATAGTGGTTGCGATCAAATATTCGCAACAGCGATCAAAAGAGTGTGGTTTCACCTTCTGACCCAGAAATAAGTCATTGTAATCACCCAGAAGTCCCTGTGCTGGTCAGGCTCTCCATCTAGGTGGACATGGCGAGGTCCCTCTTTAGCAAAGAGGAGGTGCTGCTCATTTTCCGGATAAGGGTATGATATGTACTTGTGCTTAATCAATGCGGGGGTGGATGTGGTAGTTAGATTTGGTGTGAGTGGGGTTCATTGATTTGCTTTGCATCCCCACACATTTGCTTCTGGCCCATGTGCACACATCACTTCCTGCATTTGTTCTGCTGATGTAAATGCAAGTATAAATGAGAGCTCCTTTCTATTAAAATATATATGACTTGTTTCACAGTTTGGCGACTTTGGACCTCCGAGTTGCTTGATAAGTTTTACCCCATGATTCTCAATGATAACTAGGGATGGGCCGAACACCCCCCCCCCCCCCCCCCCCGTTCGGTTCGCAGCAGAACATGCGAACAGACAAAAAATTTGTGCAAACACCGTTAAAGTCTATGGGACACGAACATGAATAATCAAAAGTGCTAATTTTAAAGGTTAAGGCCTCATGCACACGAGACGCCGGTGCAAACTCTGCTGAACACATGTTTTTAAAAGCTGAAACCGGCGTTTAGAAACGCCCGTTTTGCCACATTTGCATGCCGGGTTTAGCCGCGTTTTACCACGTTTGCGTCTAGAAGCGTCTGCAGTGCAGAGAATGACATTTTGTGACCCGAATTTGGGGCCCCATATCTCAAGGCCACTTGGTGCTAGGAACCCCAAATTTGGATATGTTATAGTGTTAGTCCAACGGTGTTAGCACACCAAATTGGGGTTCCTAGCACTAAGTGGACCCGAGATATGGGGCCCCAAATCGGGTCGTAAAATGTTCCTTTAAAAACGCAAACGCGGCTAAACACGTTTAGCCACGTTTGGCAGCTGAAACATGGAAAATTTTTGTGTCTGAACCCATTTTTTTGCTTCTGGAAAAACGAGGTCAAACGCAACTGCCTAAAAACACCAAAAAACGAGACTGTGTACATGGACACATAGGATAACATTGAATGGGTTCAGGGGCAGTTGAAAAAAGTGTCCAACTGCCTCTGAAAACGCGTTTAGCATCTCATGTGCAAGAGGCCTGATATGCAAGTTATTGTCATAAAAAGTGTTTGGGGACACAGGTCCTGCCCCAGGAGACATGTATCAATGCAAAAAATTTTAAAAATGGCAATTTTTTCGGGAGCAGTGATTTTAATAATGTTTAAAGTGAAACAATAAAAGTGTAATATTCCTTTAAATTTCGTACCTGGGGGGTGTCTATAGTATGCCTGTAAAGGGGCGCATGTTTCCCGTGTTTAGAACAGTCTGACAGCAAAATGACATTTCAAAAGGAAAAATAGTCATTTAAAACTACTCGCGGCTATTAATGAATTGCCGGTCCGACAATACACATAAAAGTTCATTGATAAAAATGGCATGGGAATTCCCCACAGGGGAACCCCGAACCAAAATTTTTAAAAAAATGGCGTGGGGGGTCCCCCTAAATTCCATAGCAGACCCTTCAGGTCTGGTATGGATATTAAGGGGAACCCCGGCCAAAATTTTTTAAAAAATGGCGTGGGGTCCCCCTCAAAATCTATACCAGACCCTTCAGGTCTGGTATGGATTTTAAGGGGAACCCTGTGCCAAAATTTTAAAAAAATGGCGTGGGGTCCCCCCAAAAATCCATACCAGACTCTTATCCGAGCATGCAACCTGGCAGGCCGCAGGAAAAGAGGGGGGGACAAGAGAGCGCCCCCCCTGAACCGTACCAGGCCATATGCCCTCAACATTGGGAGGGTGCTTTGGGGTAGCCCCCCAAAACACCTTGTCCCCATGTTGATGGGGACAAAGGCCTCATCCCCACAACCCTTGCCCGGTGTTTGGGGGGTCTGTGGGCGGGGGGCTTATCGGAATCTGGAAGCCCCCTTTAACAAGGGGACCCCCAGATCCCGGCCCTCTCCCCTGTGGGAAATGGTAAGGGGGTACAAAAGTACCCGTACCATTTCACAAAAAAAGTGTCAAAAATGTTAAAAATGACAAGAGACAGTTTTTGACAATTCCTTTATTTAAATGCTTCTTGCTTCTTCTTTCTTCTATCTTCCTTCGGTTTCTTCCTCCTTCTTCTTCTTCTTCTGGTCCTCTGGTTCTGGTTCTACAGTTCTCAGATCAGCAGATGACCTTGATCAAAAGCACCTAAGTTGGCTGATCAGAACTCCCCCCAGCTCTGCCACTGATCCCACCCCCCACCAAGGAGTAAGAGAAGGAATAAAAATAGAGAATACATGGAAGGGAGAGGAAAAGAGAGGGAGGAGCAAAGAAAAGGAGAGAGAAAGAATAAAAGAAAGAACAAGAAAGACGGCTAGAGAGAAGGATGGAGAAAAAAACAAGAAATTAGGATATAGAGAGATAAAAGGGAAAGAAGGGAGAACAAAGAGAAAGAGTGGTACATCCTAAAATGTACCATAAGGGGTTTTAATAGGAGTGGAAGGGACTCAGGGAGCACTATATGTCCGTGGGTTAGAGGGGCAAATTACTTGTCTTGCCTTGGGTGCTGACAACCCACGCTATGAAAATAATTTAACTGTTAGGGGTCCCCACAACTTGGGAAATTTTATCAAGAGGTCACGGCACTAGAAAGGTCGAGAACCACTGCCCTAGAAGGTGGATGAGGAACCAGGTGGCTCAGTGGGCAAACATTTTAAATCACAGGGTGCAACCCTTGACTTTTTGTGGAGTTGAAGAAATTGAATACCAGTCTGAACATTTAAGGCATTTATTAGGGCTCAGTAAACTCAAGGAGAAAGGGTTAGGGCACAGGTTACCCAAAAAGCAACAAAACTGCAACTCTCCACTTTTAGCCCCCTTTCACACAGGCGGATAGAATTCAGCTTTTAGCTGCGGATAGATGAAGTTATCTACCGCACCTAAACTCACACAATGCTTTCCTATGGCCCCACTCACACACTGCATTTAGCAAAGTTTTTGGTACATGGGGTTTTATGCGGTTAGAAAAAATAAATTTGACTGCGTCCAGGAACAATCTAGCACAGCTATCTGTACATAACTGCAGGTAATCGCAGTGAACTATTTCTCCTGCGGACAGATGCAGCAACAAGGAAAGAAAAACAACAGGAAGCACATCAGAAATGGCAAGAATGTTCCACCGCAGCTAAACGCAGCCGCATGCAAACCCTGCTAATCGCAATGTACTGATCGCTGTACCTGGAGTCTTGGAATTTCAAAATAACAACACATGCTTTTAACAGCGGCAGAACAGCCGCTCGTGTGAAAGGGGCCACAGAACCAGCAATCTCTACTCTTTAGACAGGGGGTCTCCAAACTTTCTAAACAAAGGGCTATTTTACTGTCCTTCAAACTTTAGGGGGCCGGACTGTGGCCAGTGGGAGAAGCAAATCTCCCGCTGTCCGTGGGAGTAAACAGTACCCCATCTTTGGTATTAGAGGGAGTAATAGTGCCCCATCATTGGTAAAAATGGGAGGAATAGTGTCCCATCATTGGTGTCAGTGGGAGGAATAGTGACATGTTGTTGGTATCAGAGGGAGGAATAGTTCCCCGTCATTGGGTTCAGTGACCCATCATTGGTATCAATGGGAGGAATAGTGTCCCATCATTGGTGTTAGTGGGAGGAATAGTGCCCTATTGTTGGTATGAATGGAGGGATAGTGTCCCATCATTTGTGTTAGTGGGAGGAATAGAGCTCCATTGCCTGTGTCAGTGGCAGGAACTATGCCCCACTGTTGCTGACAGTGAGGAGAATAATGCCCCAAGGGCCGGATAAAAGCAAGCAAAGGTCCACAGTTTGGAGACCACTGCTTTAGACAATAAACCACCACCAAGTCACATAAGTACCTCTAGATGAGACACCAGAACCACTTGCAATGTCCTCCACGAGCAGCTTGTACCCAGCTCTTCAGGAGACTCCTCAGCAGCAAAGTTTCCTTGCTTTGTGCTCCAGCAAGGCATACTAACTCTTCCAGATCCTGGTTCTCCTTCAGAAATGAGCCTCCCCAGGCAGTAAGCCATGGAGGTGATGACCTCCAGCATAGTCTCTTGTCCTGGCAAAGCCCAGGCGGCACTGATCCATCCTGGAAGGGGACACCACATATCCTTTCTCAGTATGCACCACTGGTAATAAACCTTCTTGGGTTTGGTCAGGGAGACCTAAATATTCATAAATCAACAATATTATTTTTCTTTGTTTCTTATTGCAGTTTCCTGCAGCAGGCATAAGGAAACAATGCTCTGAGTTTAGGAAAAACCCAACAATAGCAGAAACCTAAAAAGGTTGACTACAACTTATCTGCAATGCTAAATTTAAGCAAGGGACACTCCTGCTTAGGTCATGGTCCCTACAGATATATTCCCAAAACTGGTCACTGGTATCGCGTGCAGATGAATTGCATCTATGGCTGCCAGAATCATCTCAGGTCTATGAGTACCTTTTTATATAAAAGGTACATGACCTCATGGGGCACCTGCTTTGTACTTTGTACTCCTTTACCAAATGTTTCAAGTTCAAAACAGTATGACCCTTAGTCTCCTCTTGGTGATCCAGTGCTCATCTGGGCCCCTTGGGTGGCCTTCTGCATGTGGCTTCTGCTCTTTTAAATTGTGGCGACTGAATGTATTCTAATGTAAAATTATGAAATATGAACTAACATACTATCGGATTGATTACTTTTTAGACACATATAGAAGTTCCCTGAAGAAGAAGAGGCGCCCTGCGAAATGCAACCCAATATGTTGAATACAATAATTGGAACAATGAACATCAATTTATGTTAAGCCACTGATCATGTTCTACAGTATGTCTGTTGACTACTTGGAATGTTTTTTTTTTTAAATATTTGTATGGTCACTTTGACCTCAATATTGTTTTTATCTTTTTGTAATAAAGACATTTATTTTAAGAAGAATGTACACTGTGTCTACCTCACTGACAACCTCACATCCATTAAAGTCCTATACACTTATTAAGGGGTTTTTCCACTCAGTTTTTTGCTTTTAAATAGTATGACTTAATATAGACCTTCACTGCCCAAACTAACTTTAGCTTCATGCACTCTTACCTTCCTTCACAATATAAAAAGCTGCATTTTTTTTTTGTTTACTTTAAATAAATAAAAAATCCAGCCCCGCCCCCTGCCACCATTCTCGGCCAGTCTATATAAAATCCAGGGATTGTAGTTAGCTGTGGCTATCTGAACAATTAATTACAATTAGTTGGAATTTATAAAGACTGGCGCACACAGATTTTGAGAAAGTCTCATATTTTCTAAACGTAGTACAGCATTCACCAAATTCATATAACTGTTTAGAACTTGTACTTGAATTTTGCACATTTTGTGCCACTGAAATGCATGAGAGACACTTTCGCAAAACCTGTCTGCTCCAGTTTCTCTCTCTGTGCGACAAAAAAGTCTTAGTTAGCTCCACTTTCGTTACATACAAACTGTCGGTATGTTATTTTAAATTTGGCGCATTCATTGTGGCACAATGTAAAAGTGGTGCATTGTAGAACTACAGGCACGAGTTGCCGTCAGAACCAAAACTGCTACACAAGTTTGGCATTATACATTAACAAGGGGGACATTTACCATTACCAATCAGTCCGATGCTGCAGCCGTCTCCCGCCAGCTCTAAGCCTGAGAACTAAGTGATCACATGACCACCAATTGTCAGTTCTCAGGTCCGCTGGCTCAGGCTCTCAGCCCTGTGCTGGTCAGGAATCTGAGTGGGCCCCAACATTATTGTCGGGATCCCTCCAAAGTCTGGAGCAGCTCTGTAACGTCAGCCGACAGCCTTTGATCTGACTTTAAACTATCTGGCACTCAAGTACCATCCAAGTAACATCAAGGTAGTGCAGGAACCTTTGTGTCCAAAGTTGCATGTTAGGGCTAGGGTTAGGTTTAGAGTTTAGAGCTAGGGTTAGGGTTAAGTAATAGGGTTAGGATTAAATGTTAAGGTTAAGATTTTGGGGTTAAATGTTAGGGTTAAGAGCTAGGGTTAGATGTTAGGGTTAGAAGTAATCATTAGGGTTGAGGTTAGCAATAATCATTAGGGTTAGCGGTAATTGTTAATGTTAGTATCCTAACCCTAACAATTACTGCTAACCCTAACTCTAGCCCTTAACCCTGACCTTAACATGCGACTTTGGACACAGGTTCCTGCACTACTTTGATGTGACTTTGATGCTACTTTAGTGCCAGGATGTGTAAAGTCACATCAAAGTCGCACTACACGAACAGAACTGTCCTAAAAGGGGAATCTCTGCTTGTCTGCCTCCTCCTCCCCTCCTCTGCTGCCACATTTGGCACCTTTTGGGGGGAGGGGGAGCAGGTACTTGGTTTTGACAGGTACCCGCTCCCACTTCCGGCTCAGTTTCCAGCTCAGAACCAGAGGTTCAGCCTCCCTCCTTCCCCCACAGCCTTCTGGGACACTTCACAGGTCCCAGAAGACTGCAGCCCATTCACAGGTCCCTGAAGACTGCAGCCCATTCACAGGTCCCAGAAGACTGCAGCCCATTCACAGGTCCCAGAAGACTGCAGCCCATTCACAGGTCCCAGAAGACTGCAGCCCATTCACAGGTCCCAGAAGACTGCAGCCCATTCACAGGTCCCTGAAGACTGCAGCCCATTCACAGGTCCCTGAAGACTGCAGCCCATTCACAGGTCCCAGAAGACTGCAGCCCACTCACAAAGCGCAGAGCACTTCATGCATGTGCAGTAGGAAACCAAGGCTTCACTGCTAGTTTACCTTACTCAAAATGGCGGTGCCAGCACCTGATAGCGGATAAAGGAATCGGCTCGGGTGAGGACACCGCTGGATTCCTGGACAGGTAAGCGCCCTAATAATAAAGGTCAGCAGCTACAGTATTTGTAGCTGCTGACTTTTAATTTTTGCTGAAGGAGCCTGGAGCCCATCTTTAAAGCGGAGCTCCACACAAAAATGGAACTTCCGCTTTTCGGAACCCTCCCCCCCTCCGAGGTCACATTTGGCACCTTTCAGGGGGGAGGGGGGTGCAGATACCGGTCTAAGACAGGTATTTGCACCCACTTCCGGCATAGACTCCCATGGGAGTCTATGCCACTTCCCGTCCCTCCGCGCTGTCTCCTGGGAATCACACAGCTCCCAGGAGAGAGCGGGGACCACTTGGGACGCGCAGCGCGACTCGCGCATGCGCAGTGGGAACCGGGAAGTGAAGCCGCAACGCTTCACTTCCTGATTCCCTCACCTAGGATGGCAGCTGCCGAGAACCGAGCGGTTATCGGCGTCGGCTGCCGACATCGCTGGACCCTGGGACAGGTAATTGGCCATGTATTAAAAGTCAGCAGCTGCAGTATTTGTAGCCGCTGGCTTTTAATATTTTTTTTTTTTGGGCGGTTTAGGTGGACCCCCGCTTTAAGGTTAAATATATATAATATTATTATTATTATTATTATTATATAGGATTTATATAGCGCCAACAGTTTGCGCAGTGCTTTACAACATGAGGGCAGACAGTACAGTTACATTACAATTTGGTAGAAGAGGAATCAGAGGGCCCTGCTCGTTAGAGCTTACAATCTAAAAAGGAAGGGTCAATTGATACAAAAGGTAATAGCTGTGGGGGATGAGCTGATGGCGGAAGTAAAACAGTGTTAGAAGCAGGATAGGCTTCTTTGAAGAGAAGGGTTTTCAGGGATTGTCTAAAGAGGGATAGATTAGGGGACAGTCGGACAGATTGGGGTAGGGAGTTCCAAAGGATGGGAGAAGCTCTGGAGAAATCCTGGAGGCGAGCATGGGAGGAGGTGACAAATATATATATATATATATATATATATATATATATAATATAATATACACGGTATATTGCACAAAAATAGTGAGCTATGTAAAAATATAAAAACAAGTAATTATTTTAAAATGTTTGTTTTTAAATTGTGAAGATTATTCAGCAGATTTTCTTGCAGCAAGAGGTTTTTGGTTCAGAATTTCTCAAGACAAAACTTATAAAATTTCTTTCATTTTCAATACTGTCAGTAAAATGAAATAGTAATGTTTCAAGTTTTATACCGCTAACCTCTGTAAAATGGAGTCTGATTCGATTTTATGACATTTTCTTTTCTTTTTTGTATTTTTTTTTATTCATCGTGTCATTTTACATTCCTACTTTGTGCATAGTTAAGGAGGGCCGGGACTGCTAATTAAGTCCATGATGATTTTCAGGTGGTGCCGTCATGTCTGCGATTCATTGTGAGATGTATACATCTAATCAAATCCAGATGGTTCCATGTATTAGGGTATAATGCTGATATGTGTGTATACAGTGTTGTACTCCATCAACCATCAGAATCTTACTAATATTACCTACAATATAAACAATTAGGGAATGCTTTTGCCTTGATGAAATGTGTTTGTTGACTTTTGTCAAGAGAGGGGTCACTTTGCCAGAATAGGCCAGAGGGTCTTGTTTCCCAACATCACCTCTATCTCTTAACTGTTATGTATTTTTCCTATACTGTACGTATTTCTGAAGTCTGCAGTCAATGAAATGGGCATGGAATCCATAAATAGTATCTACAACATTTATTAGAATCGTTTCGTTCCTCCACGGGACAAATGCTGGTGCTAGCAACAAATTTGTGAACTTGTTGGATACATGAATTTAGCAGAGGCATGGTCAGCGACGGCACTGAGGTCGGAGGGTCCATACTTTGAATGCCCCTGTTCTCAGGGCATGTTCAGCCTCAGTAGCACAGGGGGAGATTTACTAAAACTGGAGCACTCAGTATCCGGTGCATGTGACTACCATGCAAAAAAATAAAAAAAAAACCAGACGATTTGTCATTCGTCAGCTCCTAATGGCCCGTATACACGATCCAAAAATTGGATGACAGATCGTCTGTTTTTTTTTTTTTTTTTTGCATGCTAGTCACATATCGAAAATGGAGAGGTTACTAAAGGTACGAGAGCTCCCGTACGACAGAATTAAAAATCGGAAGTGATGTCACATGTTGTAGTGTATTTCTATTGTATTTTCGGATGACAACCATACTGATTACATGAAAATCGTACGATCTGGTACCGTACGAGAAAAAATGTTGTGTTTGTCCGATTGGATAATATCAGATGAACTGTCATAATCGGCTCTCGAAAGCTCTGTATTAACGATCCGATTATCATACGATTGATTCGAAAGCTGTATTTTTTGTCCGATTTTCAGGATCGTGTGTACGGGCCATAACTTTAGCTTGTTCAATTAAAGCGTAACTCCACTTTTGTTGAGAAAAAAACATTCCCCTCTGGGTGATCAATACACATTGCAAGAATAATAACAATCTTTGTTGCAGATTCCTACCTTTTTGTTTTTATGAAGAAATCCCATTGGCTGCTTTCACACCGGGGCGGTAGGGGGCGTCGGCGGTAAAACAGCGCTATTTTTAGCGCTGTTTTACCGCGGTATTCGGCCGATAGCGGTGCGGTTTAAACCCCCCGCTGGCGGCCGAAAAAGGGTTAAAACCACTCGTACAGCGCAGCTATAGCCGCGGTATTGCCGCGGTATAGCCGCGCTGTCCCATTTCAATGGGCAGGAGCCGTTTAGGAGCGGTGAATACACCGCTCCTTCACCGCTCCAAAGATGCGGCTTGCAGGAGTTTTTTTCTTCTCCTGCCAGCGCACCGCTTCAGTGTGAAAGGAACAAACAGCAGCGGCTTTTTTGGGTCGGTTTGCAGGCGCTATTTTTAGCGCAATAACGCCTGCAAACCGCCCCAGTGTGAAAGGGGTCATTGTGTTCTTCTGTGCCTCTGTGATGAGTGGGTCTAATGCAGGGATATGCAATTAGCGGACCTCCAGCTGTTGTAGAACTACAAGTCCCATGAGGCATAGCAAGACCCTGATAGCCACAAGCATGAAACCCAGAGCCAGAAGCATGATGGGACTTGTTTTGCAACAGCTGGAGGTCCGCTAAATGCATATCCCTGGTCTAATGGGAGTGGTTTCACAATTATCTCTTGCTGTGCACCTGCAGGACACTAATGAGGAAATCTGCTGGGTCTGCATTCCTTTAGACGTGTTCCTATTGGGAAATATCTCACCAAAAAATGACATTTTTGTTGCAGGGGATGCCTGAAATCTGACTTGTATCTTAGGCAGACATCTGGGAAAATCGGTGAGCCAATCACACAAGCAGGAAATTATGTTTCTGGGGAGTGGTCAGTACACATTCTGTGTACAGAACAACTCCAGGTGGCCATATTGCACTGCATTGACAGAAAATTAGAGCGGCTGCAGATTGAAAAGGAAAGGTAATTTTTAATAAAATTCAATCACAATATGACTTGTGTCGCAATTGTATATGCTATATTATTTTTTTTCCCCACGAAAGTGAAGTTACCCTTTAAGCTTTGACAATATAACTTGGAAGCTGATTGGTTTCTTTGCAGAGCTGCATTAGATTTTGAGCACTCCAGTTTTAGTAAATCCCACGCAATGTGTCATTGGTTGGCAAGACGCTCATAGCTGTGTAGCTGACAGCATCATAGCAACCAATATCGCATCCCCGGCCCCATTATAATGCTGCTCAGGAGATTCCTGCCATTACCCAAAAAAAGGCATTGCCATAGTTGGGTAACAATGTCAGCAATTATCTCCTACCCCTTTCAGCTGCAGGTCTGGGAATCTCCCAGCTGGCAGCTGAATGGGGCCAGGAATCATTGGTTGCTAGGAAGCCAGTGGCTGCCAGCATCCTAGCAACCCCAGGCCCTATGCTGAAAACTGTCACATTCATGATAGCTTCCCAGCACAAAATGCCCCACTCTGAGCTCTAATGTCTGTCTGTACACCAACACAGAGCTGGTCTTAATTACCAGTCTGCTTATCTACGAACATGCGGTAATTCTTTTTGAAGCTGTTGTGACCATAGCAACATATTCTTAAAGTGTCAAAAAAAAACTACTACTTGAATCTATCTCACAAGTCTGTTTCAAGGTTTTTTTTAAATTGGGGGCATTCCGTTTTAAAGGGGCCATACGGCCAAAAATTGTTGTGACTGCATTATTGAATTCCCACATAGAGTTTAAAGCGACAGTGCCTGCAAATAGCCCCCCCCCCCCCCCAGTCTGTTATTTATTATATGGGGAAATCTATAATGTCACTCCCCTTCAAAACAGCAGGTGTCCCTGCAGGTGAAATCTGAAAATGTAATTCTTGGTATAGAAAAAAAATTGAGAAAAAAAAATCTCAAATAATAACAAAATGAAAAAAAAATATTGCCTTTTGAATTACTGGTGTAAATAAATTGCATAGAATATAAAGTTGTTCAACTCTATTTAGTAAAAGAGGCTCTCTAAGACCCCTTTCACACTGGGGCGGTTTGCAGGCGTTGTTGCGCTAAAAATAGCGCCTGAAAACCGCCCCTAAACAGCCTCCGCTGTTTGTTCAGTGTGAAAGCCCGAGGGCTTTCACACTGAAGCGATGCGCTGGCAGAAGAAGAAAAAATCTCCTGCAAGCCACATCTTTGGAGCGGGGAAGGAGCGGTGTATTCACCGCTCCTAAACCGGTCCTGCCCATTGAAATCAATGGGACAGCGCGGCTATACCGTGGTAATACCGCGGCTATAGCCGCGCTATACGAGGGGTTTTAACCCTTTTTCGGCCGCCAGCGGGGGGTTAAAATCGCACCGCTAGCAGCCGAATAGCGCTGTTTTACCGCCGACGCCCCCTACCGCCCCAGTGTGAAAGGGGCCTAAGAAAAACCACACAATAACCATTTTTTTTTTGCTCTTAACCACTTCAGCCCCGAAAGATTTAGCTGCTCAATAACCGGGCCATTTTTTGCGATATGGCTGGTTTCACAATCGACCAATCAAGCACAGGCATTCATTCAAACAGGAGGGGTTATACAACAACCAATGAACAATGACTAGGGTAGTCTTATGGGCGTGTCTGGGAAGGGGCAGCATGTACGATTTCCCGCCCCCTGTCTCTGTAAGCTATCTTCAGCTAGACAAAGAAAGCTTGAAATCATGAACGCTGTCTCCGACCAGGCCCGGATTGGCCATAGGGCAAACCGGGCATTTGCCCGGTGGGCCGCGGCCGCTGGGGCCGCCAGTCCTTGCATGGCCCAACGGCTTGAGCTTGTGCCGCTCATCCAGCCTCTCCGCGGCCGCCCGGCTGCCAGTTAAGCTCAGCCATCGGCGCCGGGGGGAGGAGCTAAATGAGACGTCTTCGGCCTCACCACGGCTGCACGGCCGCACGTATAGGTCAGCCGTCAGTGCCGGGGGGAGGAGCCAGAGCAGACACATTGGAGCCGCTGTTATGTCGAGAGGTGCTGGAACAGAAAACGTAAGTTCAGCCTCCCCTGTGAACTAGATAGGAGGATCGGTGGGGGTGGCTGCATATAGAACAATTATTTTCTCCATCTTCCTCCTGCAGTATCGAATGCCTGTGAGAGGTAGAGGAGAAGCAGGCATTCCGAGACTGCAGGAGGAAGATGGAGAAAATGATTCTTCTATATGCAGCCGCCCCCACCGATCCTCCTATCCTGCTTCTCTCTGCTGCTCCCGCAGGGCTCTCCACCGCACCCATACTCTCTGCCAACCCCGTGCTCTCCACATCACCCCCATACTCTCCACCCCCCCATACTCTCCACCTCCCCCTATACTCTCTGCCACCCCCCATGCTGTCTGCCTCCCCCCATGCTCTCTGCCTCCCCCCATGCTCTCTGCCACCCCCCATGCTCTCTGCCACCCCCCATGCTCTCTGCCACCCCCCATGCTGTCTGCCACCCCCCAGCTGTCTGCCACCCCCCATGCTGTCTGCCACCCCCCATGCTGTCTGCCACCCCCCATGCTGTCTGCCACCCCCCCATGCTGTCTGTCACCCCCCCATGCTGTCTGTCACCCCCCCATGCTGTCTGTCACCCCCCCATGCCATGCTCTCCGCCACCCCCATGCTCTCCGCCTCCCCCCATGCTCTCCGCCACCCCACATGCTCTCCGCCTCCCCCCATGCTCTCCGCCACCCCCCATGCTCTCCGCCACCCCCCATGCTCTCCGCCACCCCCCATGCTCTCCGCCACCCCCCATGCTCTCCGCCTCCCCCCATGCTCTCCGCCTCCCCCCATGCTCTCCGCCTCCCCCCATGCTCTCCGCCTCCCCCCATGCTCTCCGCCTCCCCCCATGCTCTCCGCCACCCCCCATGCTCTCCGCCACCCCCCATGCTCTCCGCCTCCCCCCATGCTCTCCGCCACCCCACATGCTCTCCGCCTCCCCCCATGCTCTCCGCCACCCCCCATGCTCTCCGCCACCCCCCATGCTCTCCGCCACCCCCCATGCTCTCCGCCACCCCCCATGCTCTCCGCCTCCCCACATGCTCTCCGCCTCCCCCCATGCTCTCCGCCACCCCCCATGCTCTCCGCCACCCCCCATGCTCTCCGCCACCCCCCATGCTCTCCGCCTCCCCCCATGCTCTCCGCCACCCCCCATGCTCTCCGCCTCCCCCCATGCTCTCCGCCTCCCCCCATGCTCTCCGCCTCCCCCCATGCTCTCCGCCTCCCCCCATGCTCTCCGCCTCCCCCCATGCTCTCCGCCACCCCCCATGCTCTCCGCCTCCCCCCATGCTCTCCGCCACCCCACATGCTCTCCGCCTCCCCCCATGCTCTCCGCCACCCCCCATGCTCTCCGCCACCCCCCATGCTCTCCGCCACCCCCCATGCTCTCCGCCACCCTCCATGCTCTCCGCCACCCCCCATGCTCTCCGCCACCCCCCATGCTCTCTGCCACCCCCCATGCTCTCTGCCACCCCCCATGCTCTCTGCCACCCCCCATGCTCTCTGCCACCCCCCATGCTCTCTGCCACCCCCCATGCTCTCCACCTCCCCCCATACTCTCCACCTCCCCCATACTCTCCACCTCCCCCCATACTCTCCACCTCCCCCCATACGCTCCACCTCCCCCCCATGCTCTCTGCCACCCCCCATACTCTCCACCTACCCCCCATACGCTCCACCTACCCCCCATACGCTCCACCTACCCCCCATACGCTCCACCTACCCCCCATACTCTCCACCTCCCCCCATACGCTCCACCTCCCCCCCATGCTCTCTGCCACCCCCTCATAGTCTCCACCTCCCCCCATGCTCTCTGCCTCCCCCCATGCTCTCTGCCACCCCCCATGCTCTCTGCCAACCCCATACTCTCTGCCACCCCCATACTCTCTGCCACCCCCATACTCTCTGCCACCCCTATACTCTCTGCCACCCCCATACTCTCTGCCACCCCCATACTCTCTGCCACCCCCATACTCTCTGCCACCCCCATACTCTCTGCCACCCCCATACTCTCTGCCACCCCCATACTCTCTGCCACCCCCATACTCTCTGCCACCCCCATACTCTCTGCCACCCCCATACTCTCTGCCACCCCCATACTCTCTGCCACCCCCATACTCTCTGCCACCCCCATACTCTCTGCCACCCCCATACTCTCCGCCTCCTCATACTCTCCACCTCCCCCCATGCTCTCTGCCACCCTCCCTCTCATACACTCCACCTCCCCCCTCTCATACTCTCCACCTCCCCCCCATGCTTTCTGCCACCTTCCATGCTCTCCGCCTTCCCCCATGCTCTCCGCCTTCCCCCATGCTCTCCGCCTTCCCCCATGCTCTCCACCTTCCCCCATGCTCTCTGCTACCCCCTCATACTCTCCACCTCCCCCATGCTCTCCACCTCCCCCTGTGCTCTCTGCCACCCCCTGTGCTCTCTGCCACCCCCTGTGCTCTCTGCCACCCCCTGTGCTCTCTGCCACCCCCTGTGCTCTCTGCCACCCCCCGTGCTCTCTGCCACCCCCCGTGCTCTCTGCCACCCCCCGTGCTCTCTGCCACCCCCCGTGCTCTCTGCCACCCCCCGTGCTCTCTGCCACCCTCCGTGCTCTCCACATTACCCCCACGCTCTCCGCTTCCCCCTGTGCTCTTCACATTCCCCATGCTCTCCACCTCCCCCCATGCTCTCCACCTCCCCCCATGCTCTCCACCTCCCCCTATGCTCTCCACCTCCCCCTATGCTCTCCACCACTCCCCCCTGTGCTCTTCCAGTCTTCCCATCACCCCATGCTCTCCGCCAGCCCTCCTGTGCTGTCCACATCCCCCATGCTCTCCGTTGTCCTCCCTGGGCTCTCCACCTCCCCCCATGCTCTCCGCTGCCCCCCTGTGCTCTCCTCTTCCTCCCTGTGTTCTCTGCCTCTCCCCTGTGCTCTCGCCCCACCCATGTTCTCAAGGTTCTTCCCTGTGCTCTCCAACCCCCATGCTCTTTCCTGGTCGCACCCCCCCCCCCCCTCCACACCTCTGCTGGGTTCCCCCCTCCCCTCTCTCAGGGGATCTGTCAGGGTGGAGAGTGGGGAAGGGGCCGGTTAACATATCATGGGCTGCTCAATCCAAAATGCCCGGGCCTATTTTTTGTCCCAGTCCGGGCCTGTCTCCGACCATAACAATTCAAAGACTCCCGTTTTTACCGTTGGCGTGAATCCTTATTCTGTGTTGTTCAGAGAACAAAGCATACCTTGGATTATACTACCGTCCCTGTGGGTGGGAGATTATCTGCAGGGGCACGCCACAGCCCGCCCCAAAAGTGTTAATCAGGCACACAGGGGTGACACGATCGTTCATCCGTTAAACCAATAATGTCTTTGCAGAGCGAACACATCCCCCCAGACGATCGTTCTGTGCATTGCACAGAGGCTCTTCGCTGGCAGACATATCCCCACTCTGCAAACACTTCTCTACATCCCCAAGGAGCTTTTCACTACCAAACGGATTTCAACCAGCGTCAGTCTGCCCAAGTCAGCTCTTCAGAGCGGGTTGCGGGAGAACTAACACTGGGAGACACTATAACAATACATATTAAATACCGTATTTATCAGCGTACAACACGCACTTTTTTTCCCCTTAAAATCAGGGGAAAATCGCGGGTGCGTGTTATACGCTGATCCCCGCCGATCCCCTGCTGACTGTGAGCGGAGGAGCGAGCGCTGCCGACATTCATACATAGCCGAGTGTACTCGGTTAGGTTCGGCTAGCTCCGCTCACAGTCACACCCAGTCCCGCCCTAAGATGGACATAACATGGACTGGGCGTGACTGTGAGCGGAGCTAGCCGAACCTAACCGAGTACACTCGGCTATGTATGAATGTATGAATGTCGGCAGCGCTCAACTCCGCCCACAGGACTGCGAGAGGAGCCGAAAACAGCCGCACCATTTTTAAAAACTGCAGTGACACTACAAGGCTGCAGATGACACAACAAGGCTGCAAATGACACTGACAAGGCTGCATTGATGGGTATTTAAGTGTAAGGCTGGCCAGAGGCTAGCCTGTATTTGTGGGGGGAGTTTGAGAGGGCTATTTAACCCTCCTCCTCTGTCAGGGCCGGGTTGTTGGAGGTTCTGGGTTCGGTGCTCATGGGGGGGGGGGGGGGGGGGGCGTCCGTTCATCCATCCTCCACTCACCCACTTCCCTAGGGCTCCATTTGGCCAGGGTGCCGCCCACCCGGTTCCCATGGTGTTGGGGGGGGTCTCGCTTGTCCATCCTCCACCTTCGCTGGACTCAATCCAGCATGGTCGGGGGGGGGGGGGCGCTTACTTCTCCCTTCTGCTTGTCGGTCCTCAAGTGGTAGGTTGGGCAAACGTCATCATGATTCTGGATTCCACTCTCGGCTCTGATCCTGGAGAACTGCTCAGGGACGTCAGTCCAGTCATCTTTTCTGATCCCCAGCCTGTTCCAGGTAGGGGGGCTTCAGTCACTTTGGGTATGACTGTATCATGCCATGGGACTCATTTCCCCGGGATGGAGTCTGGCCCTCCTTCCTCGGTTCAGGATTCAGTCTCGGTTGTCAGGTCACAGGCTGAAGCACGACGCAATCGTATCAGGTGGGACCAGTATTCTGTGTCTGGCATGGTTTCTCCATTTTTTGACGATGCTTATTGCCATAGCGCATGAGCCTTATCCCCCTACTTCTTCACATCCATCAGGTATCTAGCATATTGCACTCCTGCCAGTTGTCTTTTTGCACTCACCCTCTCACTTCCCCAGTCCAAGTATGGGTAGGCCGGGGGTTGGGGGCATTTCACTGAGCTACTTCGCTGGTGTCCGTTTGAAGCATTTCGATCTTCTCAGCCATCATTTTGCAGGGGCTCCTCGGGCCAGCCCTTACTCCCTTTCCCCCACGTATCCTCTCATTTTCAAGCAGTTTCATTCTCAGGTCTGGGTTGTCTCGGGCATCAAGCTCAATCCAGTCTTTCACGGGACGGTCAGTTGAGTTCTGGGCAGCTTTGCAGGTTCTATGGGGGGTTCCTTCTCATCACCAAGTCAGGAGTCGGTGGGTTTCTCCTACCACAGCGGATACATACGGTTGCCATCCGGGCGCACGCTACTCCACTTGATGGATTGTTACCTTCCCTTCTTCACCTAAATTTGTGTCTTTTTGCCCTCTTTTCAGGCATACTGACCAGCTAGGCCATGGCACACCTCAGGCCTTGGTTCTTAGAAGTATTGCATTTCCCACTCGAAGACTCTGACTACAAGTGTAAGGCTGGCCAGAGGCTAGCCTGTATTTGTGGGAGGAGTTTGAGAGGGCTATTTAACCCTCCTCCTCTGTCAGGGCCGGGTTGTCGGAGGTTCTGGTTTCCCACCCACCCGTTTCCCCCAGCCTTCTTACATACTCATAGTACTTTTTCTTATTTTACATTCAGGGTATGCCCTCTTTTCAGGCATACTGACCAGCTAGGCCATGACACACCTCAGGCCTTGGTTCTTAGAAGTATCGCATTTCCCACTCGAAGACTCTGACTACAAATGTAAGTTTTTTTTCCTTAAAAAGTTTTTTTCTTTAAAATTCCCTCCTAAACTTGGGGTGCGTGTTATACGCCGATAAATACGGTACATCTTCATAAAATTTCCACAACAGTGCCAACCTGCAGCAGTATAATGACGGCAGCTGGTCGGCAAGCGGTTAACCAGTTAGTTGAGTGAAAAAAAATGAGCTGATTCCCCCATCTGCACACTCAATGTGGATTGGGAAATCACTCCTGTTATGCTATTGTTTTATGATGGAGGGGGAACTTCCTTGCCATCAGAACACTGTATAGTGTTATAACCGGCAACACTGATCATACGGGAAAAACCCGACAAACTATTTGTCCTGCGAAACTGCATGTTAATTTGTTCTGTGTGAGAGCCAGCAAATTTAAGGCCTCGTGTGGGGTGGGGGGGCCCCAAAGCACCCATCCCCCCATGTTGAGGGCATGGGGCCTGGTACGTTTCAGGAGGGGGGCGCTCGTCCCCACCCCTTTTCCTGACCAGCTCAGGAAAAGGGTCTGGTATGGATTTTTCGGCGTAGGGGAAGACGACAGATTTGTCGAAACGGCGTAGGGAGGAGCTGACGTCACCACCACACAACGCTGATCCCGGAAGCTACGGGCAGCAGCTGCGAGCCGGCCGGAATACATTGTTTTAGAGGCGTTTCGAATCTTACACACTGTAAGTGCATTTCTTATATAACTGTATCACGCTATGGAGCTTTTTCTTCTTTATTTATCTTTGGGGTCTGAGCGGTAATTCTTCATTCAGTGGATCTTCTGAGCGGTGACCTGTGAGATATATTCCCAACAGAGACCCAGTGGCTGGGGGACACAGCCACTTGTTCGTATGATCTCTGTGACAGGAGATCTAGTGATCTGGTAAGGGGCAGATTTGTTTGAGGTGGAGGAATTCTCTTTAACATCACGCTCCCCAGGGAGACATCCTTTGCATGCTTCACACCGTTTGAAGATTGGTGTTTTCCTTCTATTATGAAAGATTTTTCCAGCAAGAATTTTTTAACTATATGGACTTTCTGATTTCTGATTCTCTGTATCTTAAAAATTTGACTGCAATGGTTTAATTTGTGAGATCTAAGTTTTTATTGTTTGTCAGCAAACACTATTTTTTTCATTATAACTTTTTCTTTATTGTTGTTCACTACACAAGGATGTTATTGTTGTGGTCACATCAATTAATTATGATCACATTCACTTAAAAATAGCAGTGCAGCCTATCCTGTATATAGCTATTGAGTTGGGGGTTGTCTCACATTTATGGTTGTAGCAGCACCAACACTTTCGTGTTTTTCATAGACACACTTTTGAATGTTTATTTGATTTGAGGGATAGCGCAGTATTTTTTTGATTTATATATATATATATTTTTTTTAAACGCTTCTAAACGCAAACGCGGCATGTAAACACGGCAAATTGGGTGTTTTAAACATCGGTTACTATCTGTCAAGCTAAATCGTTCAGGAGAGGTTGTAAAAACGTCCTGTGTACATGAAGCCTACAGTGAGGACGGAAAGTATTCAGACCCCCTTAAATTTTTCACTCTTTGTTATATTGCAGCCATTTGCTAAAATCATTTAAGTTCATTTTTGTTCCTCATTAATGTACACACAGCACCCCATATTGACAGAAAAACACAGAATTGTTGACATTTTTGCAGATTTATTAAAAAAGAAAAACTGAAATATCACATGGTCCTAAGAATTCAGACCCTTTGCTCAGTATTTAGTAGAAGCTCCCTTTTGATCTAATACAGCCATGAGTCTTTTTGGGAAAGATGCAACAAGTTTTTCACACCTGGATTTGGGGATCCTCTGCCATTCCTCCTTGCAGATCCTCTCTAGTTCTGTCAGGTTGGATGGTAAACATTGGTGGACAGCCATTTTTAGGTCTCTCCAGAGATGCTCAATTGGTTTTCAGTCAGGGCTCTGGCTGGGCCATTCAAGAACAGTCACGGAGTTGTTGTGAAGACACTCCTTCGTTATTTTAGCTGTGTGCTTAGGGTCATTGTCTTGTTGGAAGCGAAACCTTCGGCCCAGTCTGAGGTCCTAAGCACTCTTGAGAAGGTTTTCGTCCAGGATATCCCTGTACTTGGCCGCATTCATCTTTCCCTCAATTGCAACCAGTCGTCCTGTCCCTGCAGCTGAAAAACACCCCCACAGCATGATGCTGCCACTGCCATGCTTCACTGTTGGGACTGTATTGGACAGGTGATGAGCAGTGTCTGGTTCTCTCCACACATACCGCTTAGAATTAAGGCCAAAAAGTTCTATCTTGCTCTCATCAGACCAGAGAATCTTATTTCTCACCATCTTGGAGTCCTTCAGGTGTTTTTTTAGCAAACTCCATGTGGCTTTCATGTGTCTTGCACTGAGGAGAGGCTTCCGTCGGGCCACTCTGCCATAAAGCCCCGACTGGTGGAGGGCTGCAGTGATGGTTGACTTTCTACAACTTTCTCCCATCTCCCAACTGCATCTCTGGAGCTCAGCCACAGTGATCTTTGGGTTCTTCTTTACCTCTCTCACCAAGGCTCTTCTCCCCCGATAGCTCAGTTTGGCCAGACGGCCAGCTCTAGGAAGGGTTCTGGTCGTCCCAAACGTCTTCCATTTAAGGATTATGGAGGCCACTGTGCTCTTAGAAACCTTAAGCGCAGCAGAATTTTTTATGTAACCTTGGCCAGATCTGTGCCTGCCACAATTCTGTCTCTGAGCTCTTCAGGCAGTTCCTTTGACCTCATGATTCTCATTTGCTCTGACATGCACTGTGAGCTGTAAGGTCTTATATAGACAGGTGTGTGGCTTTCCTAATCAAGTCCAATCTAGCAATACACACACATTTGAGCATGTGCAGAGTGCCTCCTAGGGCTCTGTGCTATCAGCAGAAAGATTGGGCACAGGGGAAGAAGGGGAGGATCAGAGAAGAAGGATTAAACAGCCTTTTTTACACAATCCAGAGGATTACCCCCTTAGGTTCCCCAGTGAGTATAACAAGCATGCTTTACTGCATACACAGACTTATTTTACTGTTGTGGGTTTAGTTACACTTTAGAGATCCTTTGGTGCCATCCAGGGAGCATGACCTAATGCTGTGGCAGATGTGTACTGTGGTGCTGACATCAGCAGCACCATCTTCATTCCAAGTAAATAAGCCATACTAATATATATACAGTATAATGTATACAAAAAGTATTACAAACAGTTCAACAAACAATAATTTCTTTGCAGTGATTTACATTATCTGTGAATCTTTTTTATTTGAATATTTTACGAGGTTTGGCTATAAAGTAGAAAGTGATGCTTCCAGGGGCTGAGAAATAATAAAGGTTGCTGTGTAATGAATTATACATAGTTGATTTGTGAGCGATAACGATCAAATCACGCCAGGAGACCGAGTCTGAGGGATGATCTGACCACACTGGGCTATAATGGGAATTTAAAAGAGGTTATTAACATGGAAATGCGGGGTGTGGGTTGGGGGTAACTCAGTGCGGCTGCTTTATGACAGAAACGGATTACCGAAGCAAAACTATTTAAGAATCACATTATGCAAATTTAATAGCCCCTTTTAGATCAGACACTGGAGTGCTGGGGGGAAGTCGACTGTCGGTGATAATCACTCAGTATACATGTTCCTGACAAGGAAGACTTATTACACGCTATAGTAACAGGTCTTGTTTTACATTCCGTGGCATGCAATGATGGTTGGCTGGTGAATCTTTTAAGAGTGTTATGTTTCAAAAAAATATAAAAACTAAAGACGGGAACCAGCCAAATTTCGATCCAGCTATGAGCAGGCTGGTTGTACTGAAGTCGATCTCTCCCCAATTGCATAGTGTCCCCAATAGTATAGTGTCCCCAATAGCATAGTGTCCCCAATAGCATAGTGTCCCCAATAGCATAGTGTCCCCAAGAGTATAGTGTCCCCAATAGCATAGTGTCCCCAATAGTATAGTGTCCCCAATAGCACAATGTCCCCAATAGCGCAATGTCCCCAATAGCATAGTGTCCCCAATATTATAGTGTCCCCAATAGCATAGTGTCCCCAAAAAATGCAGTTTGGTTTTGATCAAATGTAGCGCTACCCCCAGAGGAGCCATTTAAGTTTGTTCAGTCCGTTACTCTGCCTCTCAACCCTAATAACAGCCTCAGCCCCCTCTGGCACAGCTAGCAATAGTTTAAGTGCAATGACCAATGAGAAACACACACGTTATGAGAGAGCAATAACTGAGATTTAAGAGCAATATAGCTCTCAATCCTATATTCAAGCTGCTTTCAGGGTATTCCAAACCTAAGATCCCTTTCACACTGGGGCGCTTTGCAGGTGCTACAGCTCTAAAAATAGTGCCTGCAAAGCGCCTTGAAAGAGCCGCTGCTGTCTCTCCAATGTGAAAGGCTGGAGGGCTTTCACACTGGAGCGGTGTGCTGGCAGGACGGTAAAAAAAGTCCTGCTAGCAGCATCTTTGGAGCGGTGAAGGAGCGATGTATACACCACTCCTTCACCGCTCCTGCCCATTGAAATCAATGGGGCAGTGCGGCTATACCGCCGGAAAAGCGCTTTGCAGTGGTTTTAACTCTTTCTCGGCCGCTAGCAGGTGGGTAAAACTGCCCCGCTAGCGGCCGAATACCGCCGCTACAACGATGGTAAAGCGACGCTAAAAATAGCGCCATTTTACCACCGACTCCGCCCCCTCCTCAGTGTGAAAGGGGCCTAAGAATGTCCCCAAGAGCAGAGGCACACTTAAATGGTAAATAAAGCACATTATAACACTTTAAATCGGATTGGTTACCTTTACTCAGGTTGGCTCTATGAGTCCAGGTAGGAGGAGAGCAGAGGAGTGACTCCCTTTGTGTCAGGCCTTTCTCCTCTGTCCCCTGACACCACAGGCCCAACTTTAAACACTTTATTCAAAATAAACATGCAATGGCTTAACCTCCTAGAAAAACTGTCCCACACACCCACTGCATATACAGATCCCTGAATATGTGTGTGCGGATCCGTATGGCACTAGTAGCTTCAGTCCTTTTGAAAAAATGATAAAAAACTTTGTGTCTTCAGCTAGCCACTTTCGTTGGTGCACTTAAACGCCTGTATAGCAGGGCCAAACAACACAACTGGCCCAGATTATCAAGTGAAGAAGGTAGGATCTTTCTCAGCAAGGTGAAAGGACAATGATGTCTGTATACAGTGTCCCCAGAAATGAATAGCCTTATCCTTTATCCCTGTTGCACTACAAGTGTCAGCAAGATGACTACCAGCAATGATGTCTGTATACAGTGTTCATTTAACTCCTTTTGTGGTGCAGTGTCTCTATTTCCTGCAAATGGGCAGAAATGCCCCCTCACCAAATCCTGCGGTCAAGGCCCAAACAAAGGGTCCTGGAACAGCAGGCTCTCCTGGCGACCTGACTGGCCACCTCACACTGGAATGCTTCACAGTCAGTGCAGATGCACCTTGATGTGCACCTGGGATCCCCCATCTCTCAGGCTGGATGTCCCGACTGGCGGGGGAGGCCTAAATTGTGCAGTGAAATCACCTGGGAGACAGCATCTCTCCCTCAGGTTTGATCTCTTCCTCCGCCTCGTGCTGACGGAATTCTCCTCAGGGAATCAAAATGGAGTCTCTCCTTTCCTGCCAGCAGAGCATTCTGGGATTTGTAGTCCTGCCTCTTTAAAAGTCAGTGAGGCCGCTATGGGCTGAGACTTCATATTCCAGAGCCCTTTGCAGCTGCTTCCTGCAGCTTAGTACAGTCCCTCTAAATGGCTGCTTGGCAGGGTCGCGGGAGAAACAAGAAACCGGCTACGCAAAGATACAGTATGTAGCAGAATATATTTCTGTACAGTGTTGCATTATCGCGTAATTTCCAGTTAAAGTAGGCAAGAATTATTTTTTCTCATTTTTGGATTGAGTCAGGCTAGGTTCACATTAATGAGAATTGGATGCATTTTGAACCGCACCCAATTCACATGACATGTGAAAGAACATTGCTTTCTATTGTGTCTGTTCACATATGTCAGGTGCAGACGGAGTGCGGAATTGAAAAAGAGTCCTGTCAGTTTTCTGAGCAGTGCGGTCCGGCTCGGGTGCAAATTCAGTCCTATTGACTTCTATGGGAACGCTGATTGGCTGCTGTAACTGTGCCTTTAATTGGCTCCTCTCCTGCGAATAGGAGCACATGGGAGGGACGCAGAGAGTGAGCAGATGCCTGTGTTAACATGCAGTAAGTGAAGAAAAAAGGGAGGGGGGAATCTGGCAGGCAGCTCTCTCTCTGTGAAAAACTTGTGTACTTGCGATGTCCAGCTTGGCAGGGTTGCGGGACAAAAGAGACACCCGCTACACAAAGATACAGTATGTAGCCGAATATATTTCTATACAGTGTTGCATTACCGCGTAATTTCGAGTTAAAGTAAGATTTTTTTTTCTCATTTTTGGATTGAGTCAGGCTAGGTTCACATATATGCGAATTGGATGTGTTTTGAACCGCACCCAATTCGCATGACATGTGAAAGAACATTGCTTTCTATTGTGTCTGTTCACATATGTCAGGTGCAGACGGAGTGCGGAACTGAAAAAGAGTCCTGTTAGTTTTCTGTGCAGTGCGGTCCGGCTCGGGTGCAAATTCAGTCCTATTGACTTCTATGAGAACGCTTCTGAATCGCATATATCATACAGTTGTGAACAGTATAAAATCCTGGCCTGATCCTGATCAAAAACTGACCTGAAACGCTGAACGACTACTTTGTCAATTAACTGTGAAAACAGAGCTTCAATTCGCACCACACATGTGTGAACCCAGCCTAAAGGAGGGTTATAATCCCTGTTAGTTTATTTTTTTGCCATCTATGTCCCATTGGGGGGATTTCCCTTCAATTCCTGTCCCATAGCCAAAACAGGAAGTAAGAGGAAATCCCTTGGGGGCCCCCAGGTCTCCAGAACTAGTGTCGCCATTGGAAGATTTCCCCTCTATTAATTTTCTGGGGACAACCCAAAATTTGGGATTTTCTTTTACTTTCAATAGAGATGAGCTCAGGTTTGTTTGGATCGAACCCGCCAGGAAGCCGTCACTGCACACCGCCAATCATAGGCAGTGAGGTATTTCCGACCGGCAGCTGCACATACACACGCTGCCTATGATTGGTGGTGTGCAGTGCCGACTTCCTGGTGGGTTTGATCTGAACACGCCCGAGCCCATTCTTAACTTTCAATGATAGTGATAATGGTAAACTGGACAAATGGAAAAGGGAAATCCCCCTAATGGGGGGACAGACAACAATAAAACCTAAAATGTTTTCTAATCCATCTCCCCTCTATCCAAAAAAAAAAAAGAAAAAGAAAAAAAGTTGTTTTTTTTTGCCTGTGGTTGCAATTTAAAGTAGCACAGTGCTGAATAGCAAAAAATGCCCTGGTCATGAAGGAGGTAAAACCTTCCAGAGGTCAAGTGGTTAAAGTGGTTGTAAACCTCAGACATGAAATATGAACAAAGCAAATCTCTCTATAGTGTGTACTTGTCTCAAGTGTCACTTTTGTCTGTCTGCTTAGTTCTGCTGCTATCAGCATGAATCATGTTTGACAAAGCTCTCCTGACACCAAGAGAAAAATGGGGAGGGATCTCCAGATTATTGACAGCCTCAGCTCCAGGGGTGTTGCAAGGTGGGAAAGAGACCAGGGTATATTTGATAACCCCTCCCACTTTTTAACCACTTCCAGACCGCCGCACACCGATATACGTCCTTACTTTGAAGGGGGATATCGTTGTTATGGCAGCAGCTAGCTGCCATAACCCCGGTATCCTCTTGTTTGACTCGCGGTCCGGTTTCCGATAATAGTGGTCTCTGCGGCGGATTCGCCACAAGATCACTTTTATCAGCGGCGGGACAGGGCCCCACCTCCCGCTGCACTCCGGTGCCCTCCGCCGCGCCGGAAGTGATCAGATCTTCACCCTTGCTGGGCATGGAGACAAGTGAGGGGAAGATGGCCCCCACCCGTCTCCATAACATTGCAGGGTGGAAGCGACGTCAAAACGTCACTTCCGCCCATAGCTCTTAAAGGGCCATTTAAAAAAAAAAAAAAAAAAAATTTAAATGACAATTTTTTTTTTTTATTGCATTTAAGTGTAAATATGAGATCTGAGGTCTTTTTGACCCCAGATCTCATATTTAAGAGGTCCTGTCATGCTTTTTTCTATTACAAGGGATGTTTACATTCTTTGTAAAAGGAATAAAAGTGACACCATTTAAAAAAAAAAAAAAACTGTGTAAAAATAAAAAATAAAAGGTGAAATAAATAAGAAAAAAAAAATGTTTTAAACGCGCCCCGTCCCGCCGAGCTTGCGTGCAGAAGCGAACACATGCGTGAGTAGCGCCTGCATATGAAAACAGTATTCAAACCACACATGTGAGGTATCGCCGCAATTGGTAGAGCGAGAGCAATAATTCTAGCCCTAGACCTCCTCTGTACCTTAAAACATGCAACCTGTAGAATTTTTTATACGTCGCCTATGGAGATTTTTAAGGGTAAAAGTTTGTCGCCATTCCACGAGCGGGCGCAGTTTTGAAGCGTGACATGTTGGATATCAATTTACTCAGCGTGACATTATCTTTCACAATATAAAAAAAAATTGGGCTAATTTTACTGTTGTCTTATTTTTTAATTAAAAAAAGTGTATTTTTTCCCAAAAAAGTGCCCTTGTATGACCGCTGCGCAAATACAGTATGACAGAAAGTATTGCAACAACCGCCATTTTATTCTCTAGGGTGTTAGAAAAAAAAAGTATAATGTTTGCGGGTTCTAAGTCATTTTCTAGCAAAAGAAATGTTTTTAACTTGTAAACAACACATCTCAAAAAGAGGCTTGGTCCTTAAGTGGTTAAAGTAAGTCCAGCCTAAGCCCGGCATCAAGGGTGGGGGGGATGGGGTTTAGGCTCACTTGCTGGTTGCTGCCTGGCTCACCAGTGCCCATCAATGCAGCCTCACCAGTGCCCATCAGTCCAGCCTGATCAGTGCCCATCAATGCAGCCTCACCAAAAACCGAACACATATTAATTACACAGGTTCCGAGGCTGATTAAGCCGGTAATTAAACTCACTTGTTGCCTTATCTGCATTAAATTAGCCTCAGAACCTGTGTAATTTATATGTTTCCGGGTTTAAAGGGATGAGGTGGCAACCCTACCATCAATGCAGCCTCATCAGTACTCATCAGCTCAGCCTCACCAATGCCTATCAATGCAGTCTCACCAGTGCCCATCATTGCAGCCTCATCAGTGCCCATGAGTGCAGCCTTACCTGTGCCCATCAATGCAGCCTGATCAGTGCCAATGAGCTAAGCCTCACTAGTGCCCATCAGCTCAGCCTCACCAATGCCCATCAATGCAGCCTCACCAGTGCCCATCATTGCAGCCTTATCAGTGCCCATGAGTGGAGCCTTACCTGTGCCCATCAATGCAACCTGATCAGTGCCAGTCAGCTAAGCCTCACCAGTGCCCATCAGCTCAGCCTCACCAATACCCATCAATTCAGCCTCACCAGTGCTCATCAATGCAGCCTGATCAGTGCCCATCAGCTCAGCTTCACCAGTGCTCATCAATGCAGCTTTGCCAGTGCCCATCAGCGCAGCCTCACCAGTGTCCATCAGTGCAGCCTTGCCAGTGCATAGGGAGGGGAGAGCAATCGGTTTACACAGAGCGGGGATCTCCCACTTACCCGGCGCGGCTGCTGTCACACTAAGTCCCACTACTGGACCAGCTCCTATGATGGACATCACATGTCCGGCATTGGACCAGTGTGATATCCATCATAGGAGCCGGTCCAGGAGGCGGGATTTCACCGTACTGGGTAAGCGGGAGATCGCCACTCTGTATAATCCGGTGGCACTCGCCCCCCCTTCCTTCAGAGACAGGCCGTGCACCCCCAGGATCGGCCCTGCAAAGCAGGGCAGGCGGCCTACCGGGAAATCTCCCGCTATCCCGGTATGCCAGTCCGGCCCTGTATAGCCCCAAGTTCCCGGCCAACCCCAGAACTTGGTACTCGGGGCTAATAATTCAAAATGAGCAAAACGAGCCCCAGGGCATTTTAGGGGTCCACTCGGGCTATAGCCTGGGTCAGCCCCACTCACAATGCCACTGCTCAGCTCTGTGTGCTGTGTGAAGTTGCAGGGGGGGGGGGTTGTCCCTTCCCTCCAATCAGCTCTCAGAGCTCTCCTCACTGAGCTCTGAAGAGTGTAACTGCACCTCCTCGCCCCCTTTTTTCTGAACTCTCAGCCTATGAATGGATGTAGAGAAGAAAAGGCTGCAAATAAACAGGTACAACTTATGTAGGGGGATTTGTTTCATCTCTGTGTATCACCTGAGGATAGTCACTTCACTGGGTATATGTAAGGGTTTACAACCACTTTAAAAAAGATTTTTACTTACCTATTTTTAATCTGCATCTGATCCTGCAGCTCTAGCTCCCCTACGACAGAGAGCGGCTGCTGCAGTGTAGAGGAGGGATGCCAACAACAGCTGGGATATGGGAGCCTATGGGTGACATCATGGCTCCCAGAATTTAGAGCCGCTGTCAAGCGCTCCCACAAAGAGAGCTGCAGGATCATGTGACAGGACCAAAGCGGATTAAAAATAGGTAAGTACACAGATCCTTTTAAACCACTTTACTACTGGGCACATTTACCCCCTTCCTGCCCAAGTCAATTTTCAGCTTTCATCACTCTCACACTTTGAATGATAATTGCGCGGTCATGTAACACTTTACCCATATGACCTTTTTATAATTTTTTTCACACAAATAGAGATTTCTTTTGGTGGTATTTAATCACCACTGGGGTTTTTTTTTTTTTGCAAATAAATGAAAAAAAGACAGAACAATTTTGAAAAAAAAACAAAAAACGTTTTTCATAGTATATTATAAAATTTTGCAAACAGGTAATTTTTCTCCTTCACTGATGGTTTTTTTTTTTTTTTTTTCCCACTTCAGCGAAATTTTTCTGAGAGACATTATTTCAACTTTATGTGTCAAACTTTATCTCTTCTCATTTTTCACATCATTGTGGATTGTTTCCGTCACTTCTTTATTATTTATTCCCTTCAAGGGTATTATTTATTATTTTTAAAAGCCAACAACGAAGCGCCTCCCATATCTGTAAGCCCACTATTATATAATTTCCTTTTTGTCCCCCCCTCCTCCCCCCTTCCCCCTTCCCCCTGTACCCCTCCTGTGTCTGATCCATTCTTTTATGTTATTCATTTATCCACTAGGCTCTGCACCTATTCTTTCTTTCATCTTATCTAAATAAATGTCTGAGGCTTTGTATTTTTTCCAACTTTCCCATCTACTATTATCCCTTTTCTTTCCTCCTTCCATTTTATAGTAATATTCTATTTCCTCTAGCCAATTTCTTATCTCTGGTTTTCCGCATTTTAACCAATTCATAGGAATCAATGCCTTGGCCGCATTCAAAAGGTTAGGCACTATTGATTTCATGTATTGTTTCTTAGGTTTGTTATGTATATGGAAAAGACAAGTCCAGATGTTTTGTTCTATTTCTTCTCCAGTTATTTCCTTTATGATCTTTAACACTTCCTTCCAGTATTTTTTTGTTAAACCATATGTATTTTATCAACATTGTTTTAATTATTTTAAAAAAGCTCTGGGGGATTTTAACTGGTAGCATCTGTAATCTGTAATTTATTTTAGGTAATATCATCATCTTAAACATATTTATTCTTCCTATCCATGAAAGTGGCTGTATTCTTAACTTTTTCATTTCTTCTTTGACCTCATTGATCAGTGGAATAAAGTTTGCCTGGTAGATCTTTTCAACTCTGGAAGTTATTTTTATTCCAAGGTAGTTCAGTTCTTTTACCCAGGTAAATGGGAATTCCTTTTGTAAAAACTGGGCTTCCTTTTTCTCTAATCCTATATTTAATATTTCCGTTTTCATTGGGTTAATTTTAAAGTTTGACAATTCTCCATATTTTTTTATTTCTTTCAGTATATTTGGGAGTGACACTCTTGGGTTGGAGACGTACATCAAGATGTCGTCCGCATAGGCTGCGATCTTATGCTCTTTTCCTCCTACTCTCGCTCCTTCCACCTCTTTGTTATTTCGGAGTGTTGCTAATAGTGGTTCTAAGGCCAGTACGTATAGTAGTGGAGACAATGGGCAGCCTTGCCGTGTTCCGTTCTGCATCTCAATTCTTGGAGAAAGTCTACCATTTACTTTTACGACTGCTGTCGGGCCGTTATACAAGTTTGTTATCCATTTCATCATTTTTGTCCTAATACCCAAGTGCCGTAATGTATTCATCATGAAACCCCAGTCTACCCTGTCAAATGCTTTTTCAGCATCCAATGACAGGAATAGAACTGGGGTCTCCTTCTGCACCTTCTTATGCAACATCAGTATTGATTTTAGGCTGTTGTCCCTCCCTTCTCTCCCCGGGACAAAACCTGTCTGGTCCGGGTTGATCCACTGTGGGATTAATTTTTTCATCCTGGTGGCAAGGATCTTGGAGTACAACTTCGTATCGGCGTTCAGTAGGGCTATTGGCCTGTAGCTTGAGCAGTTTACTTTGTCTTTTCCATCTTTTGGTATTATTGTGATATGTGCTAGTAATGATTCACTTCTTATTTCTTCTTCTTCACCTATGGAATTCAGGTATTCTGCTAATTTTGGTATCAAGTATTCTTCAAATTTTTTATAATATTTGACCGTAAACCCGTCTGGTCCTGGACTTTTTCCTACGGGGGTTTCCTTTAATGCCAGTTTTATCTCTTCTTGCGTGATATTTTTTTCCAGTTCTTCCAATTGGTCTATTTTTATTTTTGGTAGGTTTGCTTTTATTAGATATTCTTGTATCTTCTTTGTTCTTGTATTCGCTTCTTTCCAACTTTCCTGTCCTTTTATTGCATATAGAGAACTGAAGTACTTTTGAAATGTTATCGCTATATCCGTAGTTTTATTTACCACTTCTCCCTTTTCGTTTTTAATCTTCTCAATATAATTCAAAGATTTCTTTTTTTTTACCAAATTTGCTAGATATTTTCCTGATTTGTTACCCCATTTGAATTTTTCTTGTACTACTCTGTTATACTCCTTCCTTTCTTCTTGTTCCATCCAGTCTTTTAATTGCTCTCGCTTTTGTGATAATAGGCCAAAAATTTTATTATTTATTTGGTTTTTGTGTTTTCGTTCCAATTCATAGATTTCCTTAATCAATTGCTGCATATTTTTTTTCCTTTCTTGTTTTTTTTTTGCCCCTATGGCTATTAATTTGCCCCTAATAACGGATTTGTGCGCCTCCCATATTGTTGCTTTCTGTACCTCTGGTGTGTCGTTTTCCTCGAAGTATCTTTTAATTTCTTCTGTGATACTTTTTTCGGTCTCGGGGTCTTCTAACAGATTTTCATTAATTCTCCATGGCCCCCTTTCGTGTACTTCTCCTTCTATTTTCATTCTCAGCGTTACTGGGCTATGATCTGAAGCAGTTATTTTCCCTATTTTTGTTTCTTCTATTTCTTCTAGATTTCTATGTTCGACCATGATATAGTCCAATCTGGAGTAACTTTTGTGTACTGATGAATAGTATGTATAATCCTTTGTACTGGGGTGCTGGATTCTCCACGGGTCTATTAGTTGCTGTTCATATAGTATTCTTCTTAATTTCTTTAGTTGTTTTACTTCTCTGTCCCTTACTATTGAGGTACTGTCCATTTTATTGTCCATGCTGAAGTTGAAGTCTCCAGCTAGTATTAATTTTCCTTGTTTGAAATCCATTAGTATTTTTATTATATCGATCAAGTATTTTTTAGGGTTCTTGTTAGGGCAGTAGACGTTGGCCAATGTATATTTTACTCCCTGTATAGTTCCTGTGATAAAAAGATATCGGCCCTCCGGGTCTGTTTTTCTTTGATCTATTAGAAAACGTACGTTTTTCCCTATACCGATGGCTACTCCTTTAGCCCTTCTTATTGGCGAGTCTCCTTGATACCATGTTGGTATATTTCTTGAATATATTTTGGTATTTGAGTTTTGGGATATGTGTGTCTCCTGTAGGAAAATTATTTCTGCATTACTTTTTTCTAGTTCTCGTAAAATGATGTTTCTCTTCCCCGGGGAATTTAGACCTCGGACATTATAGGAAGATATTTTTATACTGTTTACCCTTTCCATACTTGTTCCTTTTTTTTCCTTTTCCCTTTTTCCTTCCCTTATCTCAGAATAGGTGCGCCTCTGTAACCACTCATATGGATCAGACCTTCCCACCCTCCCTTCCCCTCCCCTCCCCCCTCCCACCCCCCCCTCCCTTTTTTTTGATATGGGTTTTTTACCCCCATATTCTCTAGAGCTGAGAGCGTTTTACTTTGTTTTGTGGGGCACGCTCTGCCCCCTCTGCTCTATTTATTGTGAGGCGGAGCTCTGTAAGACACCCTATTCCCCCCCTGCCTAAGCACTAATAGGGCGACCCCCTGTCCACTCCGTGCGTCCCTGTCTCCCTCTCCCTGCATTTTTGTTGTGTTTTACCAATCCTTTCACTTTCCTTTTTTCCCATCCCGTCAACCCCAGCCCCCCCCCCCTTTCCACTCTAAGGCCCCTTGCACCGTTGTGTGGTATTTTCTCAGATATTAATTTCCTCGAGAGTCCACATCTTGATGTCTGATCCTTGAATTTACTTGCCACTGTAGGTCATCTCTTGCCGTTATTCGCTCCTGACTATTTGCGTATTTTTCCAGTTCTGGGGAGGGGATTTCTAGTTTGTTGCAAAAGTCCGGAATCTCCTCCACATGTCTTAGCCTCGCACTTATTCCGTTTTTCCTTGCTATTAGACATGCTGGAAAACCCCAGTTGTATTGAATTTCTTGCTCCCGGAGGATTTCTAATAATGGCTTTAGTATCCGTCGTCTTTTCAACGTTTCTTGAGATAAGTCTTGAAATATTTGTAATTTACCTCCCGCAAACTCTATTTGTGTTTTCCTCTTTAGGTTTATCCAGATCTGTTTTTTTTCTTCCCATTTTTCGAAGCGTACTATTACATCTCTAGGTGTTTCCCTTGCGAACCTTTGAGGTTTTTTTACTCGAGAGACACTTTCTATTCCTATTGTGTTAGTTGTTTCCTTTCCCAAGATTTGGTTGAAGAGATTGTTCATTTTTTCTATTAGATTTTCTGCTTGTTCTGTTTCCGGTAACCCACGTATTCTCAAGTTTTTCTTTTTATCTCTATTTTCTTGCTCTTCTATTTTATATGATTGTTCCTGTTGTTCCCGTTTTAATTTCTTTATTTCGTCTTCTAGTTCCTTTATGTTTTTTTTTATGTAGGTCTACTTTGATCTCTACTTCTTCCACTCTGTTTAACATATATCCCATATCTTTATGGAGTGTTGACATCTCTGCTTTTAGGGAATTCTCTAGTGCCGCGAACATTTTTTCCATATCCTGTTTTGTTGGCAACTGTGGCCCTTGTTGTCCTTCCTCCTTTCCTCTGTCTTCCTCTCCCATTTCTGGCTCCATTCTGGGTTCTGAGAGGTGGCTGGTTTCTGTTTGTACTTTATACTGGCCTTTTTTATCCTTGTTGTCCTTCTCTTTTGTATCTGTTTGTCTGCCCTTTGAACCCACTTGTTTCTCTCCTTCTCCGATTCCTTGCTGTATATACTTGTTCATAGGGCCTGGACTTGGGCCAAGGCTGGTCCTAGGTGATTTCGGTATTGCTCCCGCACTTCTTGTTGTTTTCCCCTTCATGTTTGTTTCTATGGCTGGATTTATAAGATCTTCAAAGCTGCCTTCCAGAATACCCCTTGATTGGGGTCTCTTAATGATGAAAAAATCTCCCAGCCTTTTTAAATTGACTTATTTTTACTAATGTTTCTATTATTTCGTTCTCATACCCGGCATCCTCCCCACAATCCAATAATAGAAATAATTAATGAGATATGAGTAGTCCCCGTTTTCCAGAAGTTATGTTACTACCTTAAGTACATTAAGCATTCCTTGTTGCTGTTCAATTGTTTAAGCGTTCTTAAGCTGTAAAAAAAAAAAAAAAAAAAAAAAAAAAAAAAGCGCTCAAAAACGCTATTGCAAAAATGCTAAAAAAAGCTGGAAAAAGTTAAAAAAAAAAAAAAAAAAAAAAAAAAAGTCACTGCAAAGACTCCGGCGTCTTCACAGCGCTTTTCCAGCAGCCCGTGTGCATGGGGGCCCAGATGCTCAGCAAAATAATTCAAATGTTTTAGCGATATAATGCAATCTAATTCAAATATTCAGCAAGATGATTTATGTATTCAGCTGTATAGTTCCAGTATAAGCTTATATGTTCCACATTTTTGTTACTGTGAAATTTCTTCTTATTCTATAGTTTGTACTATCAAGCCTATAATTAGTACCATTTGCAAAAAAAAAAAAAAAAAAAAAAAAAAAGAATTTCACAAGAAAGGGGGGGTACTGCAGCAGCAGCAGGCAGGTGGGGGCTGGGAGACAACTCTTCCGTTGGCTTGTCTTTCTTCTTGTCTTTCTTTCACCTTCTCCTTCTCTTCTCCTCTGTTTCCCCCCCCCCCCTGTTTTTATTGTTTTTCTTAGCTCACTTGATTCTACTTTTTAAGCTCTTTCGCCTTTTCCCCTGCTTGTTCACTTCAAGACAATTGCAATAGAAAAGAGCCAAAAGAGGAGGAAAAAAAAAAAAAACGTTTAAAAACGCCCACAGACGCCATTGCAAAAACGCATAGAAAAGCCAAAAAAGTTAAAAAAAAATGTTCTCCCAACAGCCCATGTGCATGAGGGCCCAGGTGCTCATAAAAATAATTCAAATGTTTTAGCGGTATAATGCAATCTAATTCAAGTATTCAGCAAGATGATTTATATATTCAGCAGTATAGTTCCAGTATGAGCTTATATGTTCCACATTTTGTTACTATGAATTTTCTTCTTATTCTATAGTTTATACTATCGAGCCTATAGTTAATATCATTTGCAAAAAACCAAAACAAACAAAGACCAAAAAAAAAAAAAAAAATCACAAGAAAGGGAGCTACTGCAGCAGCAGCAGCAGCAGCAGCAAGCAGGTGGGGGCTGGGAGGCAACTCTTCCGTTGGCTTGTCTCTCATTCACCTTCTCCTTCTCCCCTGTTTTTATTGTTTTTCTTAGCTCACTTGATTCTACTTTTTCAGCTCTTTCGCCTTCATTTACTTTCATTTACTTTCGCTTTTTATTCCATTTTATTTCGTTTTATTTCAATATGTTCTTTCCCTTTCCCTTTCTTTTGTTCTATTACTTTTCCTTTGCCTTTTCACTTCAGGACAATTGCAATAGAAAGAAAGCCAAAAAAAAAAAAAAATACGGTACTTATCTTTTAGTTGTTGTTGAAGTTGGGACAAAAAGAGACACTCACTACAGCTTGTTGCAGTCAGACGCAGGTACAAACTTCCTCTGGCTTACACCACAAGACATCTCAGTGAGTGATGAGCAGGGGGGGCGGGGAGGGAAGCTACCTACACCTTCTCATCAGGCCGATCATTCCTCTCAGCTGCAGGGAGAGGGTTCCCAGGATCCTCACGCCGTGCACAGAGCCATTACCAGGCTCCTCCCTCCATCTCCTTCACTGATGTGACGCGGATGAGGCTGTGCTAATGGGCACTGATAGGCTGCACTGATGAGGTGGCACTGATGGGCACTAATGAGGTGGCACTGAATGGGCAGCACTGATTGGCAGCACTGGTGGGCACTGTTGTGACTACACTGATAATCAGGACACTCAGGACATATTAGACCGATGTCCCTTTCACACAAGTCGGTTATCGGCTCTCTTCGCCTCTCCTCATGCTGTCAGCGCGAGGAAAGGAATGCTGATAACCGTCTTGTGTTTACATCATGATCAGCTATGATTGGACACAGCTGGTCATGTCGTAAAGAGCTGCTGATTGGCTCTTTACCCCAATCTGTGATCAGCTGGGTCCCAAAACTGGTCGGCCAAATGACGGCTACAGCGCAGTCGGCAAGTGACTAAACAGGTTAGGCAGGACAGGTAAGGGGGTGGGAGGGACATTTTTAAGAATAAATATAGTTAGGCCCCTTTCGCACTGGGGCGGGAGGTGCGTCGGCGGTAAAGCACCGCTATTTTTAGCGGCGCTTTACCTTCATTTTAGTGGCGGTATTCGTCAGCTAGCGGGGCGGTTTTACCCCCCGCTAGCGGCCGAGAAAGGGTTAAAAACCACTGCAAAGCGCCTCTGCAGAGGCGCTTTGCTGGCGGTATAGCCGTGCTGCCCCATTGATTTCAATGGGCAGGAGCGGTGAAGGAGCGGTATACATACTGCTCCTTCACTGTTAGCAGGACTTTTTTTCCCGTCCTGCTAGGGCACCGCTCCAGTGTGAAAGCCCTCGGGGCTTTCACATTGGAGACAAAGCAGCGGCACTTTCAGGACGCTTTGCAGGCGCTATTTTTGGCGCTTTAGCGCCTGCAAAGTGCCCCAGTGTGAAAGGGGTCTAAGGGATTTCTTCCACTTTAAGCTGCGGGGCAGTAAAACTGGGGCTCAACCACCTGTTTTTTTACCACCTCTTGACCACCAGTGTAAACAAGACCATTCTTTGCCTGTTTGTCTTTTGCCTCTCCTTTTCTCTGTCATTTTCTTTCTCTCTCACCTTCTTGTCTTTGTCTTTCCCTCTCTCCCTTTCTGTTCCATTCTCCATTGTTCTCTCTCATTATCTCTCTTTTCCTTTTTTGTCCCTTTTTCTCCTCATCTCTCTAATTTTTACCTCTTTGAAAGCAATTTACTTTCACTAAAGACACCTCAGACAGAAAACACCTCTAGTCTATTGATCTTCAAACTGGATGTGAGCATCACAGGCATTAGTCATGTACAGGAACATGGGAATGTCACCAGCTAATTGACGTGGTGGTAGCAAATGACTAATAATGAGATTTGGGTGAACTGAACATCCATCACACAGCGGACAACACAGGACGTGTGCGCTAAACACACAGGACCCACAGAGACATTAAAGACGGAGGAGTTCCGCTGAATCAAGGCCACTGGTGGAGCCGCTTTCTGATATCTTCTGAGGGAATTGAAAAAGCTTTTTCAGCGAATGATGTTCCGAGTAACTCACCAAAGGAATCTGAAAAATCAATGCAAGCCTTCTATATAGAAGGTAGCGGCCTCCTCTGAGGCTCTTCATTATTCTGTTCTGTATGATTGAACAGATGGCCGGTTCAGAGGAGATGGGTTTATTTTGGCTTGGTACATATGTAGTACATATGCAATATTTAAGCTGGGTGTGTCCAGAGTCTGGTCCCCCCGGGAGGAACATTACTTTCACTCATTGAGCTCAGTATTGGAATTTCATATCATTTAGGGCTCATGCATACAATATGTTCAGATCTGTATTGTGTACAGTTTTATATAGATCTGAACGCAGCAGTATTGTATGCTTTGGGTCTATTCATACAGCTGCATGTGAATAGGTCCATAGCATACAATAAGCTCAGTAAACGTAAATTGCATCCGATTTTGACTGCATTTTATGTGGTATGTATGTAAATGTTTGTGTGGATTTTTACATGTGAAATGAGTACTGCTTGGACCTTGAAGAAGGGGACATACCCCGAAAGCTTGTCCTGAAAAATTGGATGTTAGTGCAAATAAAAAAAATATTTAAAGTGGAGTTCCACCCTAAAGTGGAACTTCCGCTCATCAGTTTCCTCGCCCCATCCGGTGTCACAATTGGCACCTTTAGGGGGGAGGGGGGTGCAGATACCGGTATAAGACAGGTATCTGCACCCACTTCCGGGACTAGCTAGCAAATGCCCGCCCACCCCCGTTGTGTTGTGGGAAATACACAGTTCCCACAACACAACGGGGACCAGTGTAGACGCGCAGCACGACTCGCGCATATGCAGTAGGGAACCGGGCAGTGAAGCCGCAACGCTTCACTTCCTGATTCCCTCACTGAGAATGGCGGCGGCAGCACCCGAGGACCGAGGGACGATTTCGGTCTCGGGTGCCGACATCGCTGGACCCCAGGACAGGTGAGTGTCCTTATTTTAAAAGTCAGCAGCTGCAGTATTTGCAGCTGCTGACATCTAAAAAAAATTTTTTTGCGAAACTCCGCTTTAAGGACAGTACTTAATTTTCTGTCACAATTGCACTAATATGGCTACAATCACATCAAATGAGTAAATGAACACAGTCATATTTACCGCCATCACTGCCTAGTAATTTACAGTCAGGGGGAGAGGTAAACATAAACAATGTGTAGGCAGCAACGGCAAAGAATGACCTGGGCCTTCAGTCACTCAGAATGACTGACCATCGAGGTTACATGTGAAATGAGTAAATGGACACAGTCATGTTCATCACCACTGCTACCTAGTAAATCAGGGACAAGGGGGGAGATGTAAACATAAACAATATATAGGCAGCAGCGGCTTAGAATGACCTCCGGTTTCAGTCATTCAAAATGACAAAACATCAAGGTTACATGTGAAATTAGTAAATGGACATGGTCATATACACCGCTACTGTTGCCTAGTAAATCAGGGTCAGGGGGAGATGTTAACATAAACAATGTGTAGGCAGCAACACCGCAGAATGACTGAGCATCAAGGTTACATGTAAAATTAGTAAATGGACGTGGTCATATTTACCACCGCCGCTGCATAGTAAATCAGGACCAAAGGGAAGATGTAAACCTAAACAATGTGTAGGCAGTAGGGATGCAGAATGACCTCGGCCATCAGTCATTTATGCCGCAAACACATGATCGGACATTCCGACAACAAAATCCTGGATTTATTTCCGACGGATGTTGGCTCAAACTTGTCTTGCATACACACAGTTGCACAAATGTTGCTGGAAATTCTGAACGCCAAGAACGCGGTGACGTACAACACGTACGACGAGCCGAGAAAAATGAAGTTCAATAGCCAGTGCGGCTCTTCTGCTTGATTCTGAGCATGCGTGGAGTTTTGTGCGTTGGAATTGTGTACAGACGATCGGAATTTCCGACAATGGATTTTGTTGTTGGAAAATTTGAGAACCAGCTCTCAAATTTTTGTTGTCGGAAATTCCGACAACAAATGTCCAATGGAGCCTACACACGGTCGGAATTTCCGACAACCTCCCATCGAACATTTGTTGTTGGAAAATCCGACCGGCTTTAGAATGACTGAACATCGAGGTTACATGTGCAATGAGTAAATGGACATGGTCATGTTCATCACTGCTGCTGCCCAGTAAATCAGAGATGGGGGGGGGGGTGTAAACATAAACAATATGTAGGCAGCAGTGGCACAGAACGACCTTGGCCTTTAGTCATTCAGAATGCCTGAACATCAAGGTTACATGTGAAATGAGTAAATGGACATGGTGATATTCACCACTACCACTGCCTAGTAAATCAGGGCCAGAGGGAATATGTAAATATAATTGTATAGGCAACAGTGGCACAGAAAGACCTCAACCTTTAGTCATTCAGAATGACTGAACATCAAGGTTACATAAAAATGAACATGGTCATATTTACAACCAAAGCTGCCAAGTAAATTAGGGCCAGGGGGATATGTAAACATATATGTTGGCAACAGTGACGCAAAATTACTAAACATCAAGGTCAATCTACGCCTGGATTGCCGCTGCTGCCTGCACATTGTTGATGTTTACATCTCCCACTGGCTCCAAACAAGCTGTTCACTAGGCGGTGGCACGGAATCACTATATAGACCAAGGTTTTTCTGCATCTGCTGCTTCTGCTGGCTAGTGAATGACAACAGCAGAGCAGATTGACCTCGGCCTCTAGTCATTTGGAATGAACGTTTAGGTCATTCTGCACCTGTGCTGCCACTGCTACCTACACATTGTTGATGTTTACATTTCCCCCTGGGCCAGAACGAGCCATTTACTAGGCAGCGGCGGCACAGAATGACTTGACCTTCAGTCAATCGTGACTGCAGGCTGAGGTCATTCTGTATCTGCCGCCACCACCGCCTACGGAATGATTAATTTAGGGCCAGGGGGCAGGACGTAGATGTAAATATTACCAATGTGTAGGCAGCAGTGGCGGTGCTATCTGACCTTGGCATTCAGTCATTCTGTATGAAAGATTGTACACAGTAAGCACCTCAACTCTACATGACATATATGTCAGTATATGTTTAGATGCACTACGAGACACTTTTTGTGAAGGATTTTAATTGATGTGCCTGTATACATGAGCCCATCTTTATCTCTGTTGTCCCAATCCATGGCTGGGCCATGTGGTTGGGTTGACTGGGTTGTGTTTGACTACCATAGACAAATTGTCAAAGTGCCATGAAGATACAAATATAATAGGAAACCAATATCATTTAAAGGTGAACACGAGCAGATGTTTCCCTATTTAATGCAGTAATGTTTATTTTAAAAATGATTACATGTACTTTTAAGTTTAGCTGTTTTAGGTAGGGGAATTTGTCTTAAAATAATTGTCTTTTGCAAGCCTCTATACGGTTTAACCACTTCAGCTCCTGAAGATTTACCCCCTTCATGACCAGGCCATTTTTTTGCGATACGGCACTGCGTTATTTTAACTGTCAATTGCGTGGCCGTGAGACGCTGTACATAAATAAAATTGATGTCTTTTTTTGCCACAAATAGAGCTATCTTTTGGTGGTATTTGATCACCTCTGTGATTTTTATTTTTTGCACTATAAACAAAAGACCGACAATTTTTGTAAAAAAACTATATTTTTTTACTTTCTGCTATAAAACATATCCAATAAAAAAAGAGGGAAAAAAATTAATTTTTTTCATCAATTTAGGCCAATATGTATTCTGCTACATGTTTTTGGTAAAAAAAATCCCAATAAGTGCATATTGATTGGCTTTGCGCAAAAAGTTTTAGCGTCTACAAACTATGGGATATTTTAATGGAATTTTAATTAATTAATTATTTTTTTTGGCAGTAATGGCAGCGATCAATGAACTTATAGCGGGATTGCGACATTGCGGTGGACAATTCGGACACTAAGTGATACTTTTTTGAGGACCAGTGACACTAATACAGTGATCAGTGCTAAAAAATATATACTGTCACTGTACTGACACTGGCAGGGAAGGGGTTAACATCAGGGGCGATCAAAGGATTGAGCGTGTCCCTAGGGGGTCCTTGCTAACTGTGGGGGGGGTGCTTTAACTGTGGGAAGACAGAGATTCATGTTCCTGCTTAGCAGAAACACAGGATCTCTGTCTTCCCTACTAACAGAACAGTGATCTGCCTTGTTTACATAGCCTTGTTTACATAGCCTTGTTTACATAGGCAGACTGCCATCCTGCTTCTGTCAGGAATGATTGGCAGACATTGGATCCGCCGGACCCTCTGATTGGCTCCAATAACAGCGGAAGCAGGTTGCCGGCGGCGCCATGTACATGATTCTGCTCACAGGAGTCACCGCCCCGCAGTAAATGTACGTGGGGTGGTCAGCAAGAGGTTAATTCAGATTGAGAGAGAGGGTCAGTACCCTAATGCCCTGTACAAACGATAGGATTTTCCGACAACAAAATAGATGGATTTTTTCCGACGGATGTTGGCTTAAACTTGTCTTGCATACACACGGTCACACAAAGTTGGTCGGAAATTCCGAACGTCAAGAACGCGGTGACGTAAAACACGTACGAGGAGCTGTGAAAAATGAAATTCACACATTTTCCACTGGAAAATCCTAACGTGTGTACATGGCATTAGCCAGTTAGGCTTTACCACATACACATGTGCTATTGGGAAGATATGCCTTCACTTCTTGTCTCATAGTCAAAACAGGAAGTGAGAGGAAATCCCTGCAAATTAAGGGAATCCTTAACTAGTGTCCCCATGGGAAGATTTCCCCTCCATTACTTTTTTGGGGACAACACAAAATTAAGGATTTTCTTTTACTTTCAATGATAATGGTAAACAGGACAAATAACTGGGACACAAATATCAATGATATCTAATAGGTGTTCTCCACTGTCTAAAATTTAAAAAAAATGTTTTTCCTTTTAGTTATACTTTAATAATATAGTTTATTTTTTAAACCAGAGATTAGTGTCACTTTAACTGCAGTTGAATAAAATGTGGTCGTTAGCCTCTGTCACTGTATAACACTCACTCACTGTATTGTATTTATGGAGGAGGAGGAGGAAGGTGTTGCTTTTCTTTTAGACACAAAACACTGGAAGTTATGAGCCATCTGGATTTCTGGCAGGATCAATAGGTATTTTTTGCCCTTATCGAACAAATATAACTAAACACTTTCAGAGGCATATTTAACAAAAGGAAACAAATAAGGGAAGTCATTTGTATACATAGACTTTAATAGAAATGCTTCAATTGTTCTACTATAATACAGAAAGTGCATAAACAATCTAAGTATAAATTAATAACAGCATATTTTCCCTGCTAATACTGCGCTAACATAAATAAAAGCATGGCTATACAGCCAAGGTAATTTATAAGCAACAATGGTACTGTGACCACATTGACGGACTGTCACAATGATCACATGACCACGGATTGGTATTGATCAGATTCTTGTGTTTACTGATTCTATTGTGTTCCCACTTTCTAAGAGAAATCACTAGACAGAGATAAGCAGGCCTGTTGGAATAAGAAGACAAATCTAAACTGGCTCATGTATTTCAATGTTTCCTTAATAATGGGCATGCTCTGTGAACGTATCTGAAGGAGGAACTGCTCATTATGTTCTGCTGACACTACTGGTGTGACTGATCTAAGGAACAATGTATCACTTTAATGGATGATCATTAGTGTGTGAAAAGAACTTTTGGGAAAGTGTTGTTTCCAAAGACAGATCTTCAGCACCATCTTGAATGCAGGTGCGGTCCGATTTTTTCCACTGCAGGTGGTGCTGGACTGGAGCGGTACCACGGCCTGCGGAGGAATTCAGGAGAAACTGGGTTTCGCTATGCTTCCCTGGTCCCTGGGGGCACCGTAATGGTTGGCTATGCTACATTCAGGTGACCTTTGGTGGCCATCTTGGGTCAGCAGAGTTTTTATAGGTTCTGTCCCCCAGGTTTTGGTGGGCATTTTGTGAAGTGACTAGAGTAGGGAAAGAGCACCTGTCAGGGAAAGTGATAGCGGCAGGGAAAGGTTCCAGATGACCTACCCACAATCTTATATCTGTGAATAGCCTAAAGGTGGTCATCCCTAATTCCATGCAACTTCCAACAGCTAAAATATTTTGAGTATGCTATCTCTTAACTGCTTTAGCGGCACTGCGTCGCTTTAACTGACAATTGCGCGGTCGTGCGGCGCTGCACCCAAACAAAATTGACGTCCTTCTTTTCCCACAAATAGAGCTTTCTTTTGGTGGTATTTGATCACCTCTGCGGTTTTTATTTTTTGCGCTATAAACAAAAAAAGAACGACAATTTTGAAAAAAAAAAACGCAATATTTTTTACTTTTTGCTATAATAAATATCTCCCAAAAAGATATACATTTTTTTTTCCTTTAGTTTAGGCCCATACGTATTCTTCTACATATTTTTGGTAAAAAAAAAATGCAATAAGCGTATATTGATTGGTTTGGGCAAAAGTTATAGCGTCTACAAACTAGGGGATAGTTTTATGGCATTTTTATTATTTTTATTTTTTTTACTGGTAATAGTGGCGATCTGCGATTTTTATCGGGACTGCGACATTATGGCAGACACATCAGAAATTTTGACACATTTTTGGGACCATTGGCATTTATACAGCGATCAATGCTTTAAAAATGCACTGATTACTGTAAAAATGTCACTGGCAGGGAAAGGGTTAACACTAGGGGGCGATCAAGGGTTTAACGTGTTCCCTATTGTGTGCTCTAATTGAAGGGGGGAGGGGACTGTGTAGGGGAGATGACAGATAGCTGTTCATACTCTGTATAAACAGACGATCGGTCTCTTGTCCCCTCAGAGAACCGGAAACTGTGTGTTTACACACACAGATCCAGGTTCTCCTTGTGTCAGCAGCGATCGCGGGAGCCGGCGGTGATCTTGACCTGTCTCAAGTTTCTGATATGGAATTGCTTATGCATGTGACCATTCTCCATCCTGTACCCCTGACGAAGGTGTAAAAAAAAACAGAAACGCGTTGGGTATTGGGGTACTTCACCCATTGGAGAGTACCAGGGTCATTTTTGTATTTTGTTTGCTTTTTGTGTTTTGCTTTGTTCTATGCACTACTAGACACTATACGTCTTTTTATATGTATATATACTCACCTGTCTTATCGTTCTATACTTGTGCAATAAACTTTGTTTACATTCATTCAGTGTGTGGTGGTCTATCAATGTCCCATCTAGGGGGTATTTTCTTCTTGGTATATCTAACTACTGATGGGGCCACCACACTCTTTTTGACATGGTGGGAGTCTCTATTTTTTCGACCGCCGGGCACTTGCATCGACTCTGGGGGCGAGCAGTCCACGCGCGCGCCCCTAGTGGCCACAGGGCGAAGCGTCATAACATAACGATGTTTCGCCCAGCCGTGCCATTCTGCCGCAGTGCAACTGCGGCGGCTGGTCGGCGAGTGGTTAATGTTCAATATTTAGACACTGAAAGATTTTTCCACCATGAATTCATGTTTAAAGCTTACAGCTGACCATACATGTTTACATTTTTTTGGTTCAGCCAGTTGAATCAATTCCCCCATATACCCATTTGAGGTGGATTTGGGAATCCTCCCCACTGTGTCTCTGTATTGTGACGGTGGGACTCCATCATCAGAATACACTAATAAGCGATGCAGACAATTGGCTGCATGTGCTGATCAAAGCTAAACATTTCCCATAAGACGGTCCATAAGGAGTCAATCAATATGACTTTTTATGAATGGGAACAGCCATACATGGACTGAAATTCTACCAGTTCCTGTTGAACAGGATGAATTTTGATCCATCTATTTCAATCCATGTATGGCCAGCTTTGGTTTACCTAAAACAAAAAAAAATCAGGGGACATAACCTAGCTTCAGTGAGATGTGTCCCTTGTTCCGCCTTTTCTTCCCGTTGCCAAAATCTTCCTCCTCTGATGCCCCCTATTGTTGCCTCCTTATTGTTGTGGTGTGGGTTAATAGAATATGGGGCTTTCAGATTTCTCCTCTAGCATGCCTGATTATAACTGCCCTTTTCACTCAGCTCCTCCATTCATAGCAGCCATTACTACATCTTCTATGAACAAAACACAATCTGTGAATACAGGGGTGAACCTTTCAATCATCCACCTGTCCTCCATTCATAGATCCTGTTTTACTCATAGAAGCTGTAGTAATGACTTCTATGAATGGTGAAACTGTGTGAAAAGGACAAGCATATTCGGGGTCATAGTCACCTAAGTAATGTCCCTTGAGCGGATTTTTTTTTTTTTTTAGGCAAAACAATCAAACTCAATAATTATATTAATACAGAACTACCTGAGAAAGCCACCAAACTTGATGGTGAAACGTGTTGCACCTTATGCAGTGTTTCTTACAGGGTTTTTCTTTTTTTGTTTCATTTTGAAATTAGATTTTTTATTTCAGATGGATTTATCATTGGGCTTGGAATTATGTTCTCTTCCAGACCTTGTATTCCATATAGGACTTTTATGGATAGGATTCTTCCTCATAACGCCTTTCTTTATATATAATCAACAAGAGAATTTTTAGCTCCAGGTTCTCCATGAGGTACCTGGGTGACGTATACACTGCAATCTATTACCATGTTCCACAAGGAGTGACATATTACGTATCTACTGTATACTTGATCTGAAGATACATTTGTTGTTTGTAGCAGGGGAGTTGAGGTAGTCAAGTCCATCTCCTGTCATAGGTCCACAGACAGTCTTTTGTAGTGTAGCACCCTCCTAAATAGGTGCTAGGTTAGGTAAATTTAGTTCTGGCCCACTGTATTCAGTGGAGCTGCGTTTCATTGCTAGGCATATTTAGTTCTGGATCACTGTAATCATTGTAGCTGTGTTTGATTGATTTGGTCTGTTCTGTGTTTCACTGGCTGCCGAATTAATTGATTCCCCGTTTGTCCAAAAATGTTCTGGAAGATAGTGGGCAGTTAATGTATAATCAGCCCTGACCAATCCCTGGGGAGAGATACCCAGATGGTGGCTGGGTGTGTGTATGAATACTTTAAAACTGAGAGCAGAGATTTTCTCTGAGGATCTGTTTGCCCTAGGCAATTCTGGCGTGCGGTTCATCGAGACCTCAGCTTGGCTAACTAGAGGCCTATTTTGCTGAGAGTTTGCTGAAGCTAACTGAGGGGCTGTCCTCTGAGGATCCAATCTGTTATCACTCGGAGAAAGGGTCTGGAAGATATTTGAACCAATTATCCAAGGATATTAGTGAGTACAGTCAGATGTGAGAGATTCTAGAGACTGTGTGCTGCTGCCATCCCTCTTATGCTGGGGTCAGTGTGTTTAAAGGGGGCGTTGTGTCTTGTTTCCTGAAGAGCTCATTGTATTTAAAGGACTTTGCTTAGATTTTCCAAAGGGGAGATTTATCTACTCAGGTTGCTACTACAAAGCTCAGTCCATCATTTATTTATACAAGGACTTGGCTGATAGTTCTAAAGGAGAAAGTTTAATGTCCTCAAATAACGACTAAAAAATACTGGAGTATCCTACAACCCCCCACCACCTTTCCAAGTTAAAGTTTCAATAAAGATTTGCCGACTACCCTATAGCAGATATACTGCTACAGGGCAGCTACTGTATGCAGGATCACATACAGTATATATACACATGATCCTGCATTTGCTGTAATGGTCGCAAATGTGCTCCGCCGGCGGCTCTCTCTCACTGTGATTATACACAGTGGGAGCCGATCAGAGGGTACCGTGACTCGATGTCTGCCAGCAACCGCCACTCTTTCGGTACAGAGGCAGAACGGCAGTCTGCCTATGTAAAAAAGGCAGATGGCCTTTCTGTAAGTAGGGAAGGCAGGGACAAGGATCCATATCTTCCATTAGTAAAAGCACCCCCCCCCCACACTGTACAAAAACACAGGCTAGGCACAAAGTTAATCCTTTGATCGCCCCTGAAGTTAACCCCTTTCCAGCCAGTGTCATTAGTACAGTGACAGTGCATTTTTTAAGCACTGATCACTGTATTAGTGTCACTGGTTCCCAAAAAAGTGTCAGTTATGCCTCATTTCCACTGAGTGGATCGGTTCGGTTCGGTGTGCTATTTTGGGTGTTTCCATTATGAAAGTGGCCCATACAACTGAACCGTACCACTCCATTCAGGGTCCTGCTTCAGATGTGGGGCCATAGAAAATGGAACGGTTCGGTTAGGGCGGAGCTACGATACATTCCACTGATTGGCTGACAGAAAACCCTCTGCTGTGCTATGCTGAGGCATTTTTTCTAAACCCTGTATGGCCCCTTGTGGTCCCACTTGCAGTGGAAACGCTCACAAGAATAGACCGGACCATTCTAGGCCATTCAAACTGTACCGACCCGAACCGATCCGCTCAGTGGAAACGAGTGTCCGATTTGTCTGCCGCAATATCGCAGTCCCGCTGATCGCCACCATTACTAGTAAAAGATTAAATAAATGAAAAATTAATAAAAATTCCATACATATATTCAATAGTTTGTAAACGCTATAACTTTTGCACAAACCAATCAATATATGCTAGATTTTTTCCCCAAAAAATATGTAGCATAATACATATTGGCCTAAATTAATGAAGAAATTAGATTTTTTACATTTTTTTATTGGATATGTTTTATAGCAGAAAGTAAAAAATATTGTTTTGTTTTGTTTTTTTTCAAAATTGTCTGTCTTAATTTGTTTAGGTGCAGAGGTGATCAAATACCACCAAAAGAAAGCTCTATTTGTGAGGAAAAAAGGACATTCATTTTATTTGGGTACATTCAATTAAAAAGCAGTGCGGTATTGCAAAAAATGACCTGGTCATGAAGGGGGGGGGGGGGGGTAAATCTTCTGGAGCTGGAATAGTTAAAGCATCCAAAAAAGCCTACCCCTTGATTGGTTTACGAGTGAAGAGTGTTTAGAATTGTATGCCTGGCTGCGGGGGCAGTTATTGGGAAAAGGATCCTGGGCATCTATCCAGTGGCTCCTACGGGGGTAGCGCTACAGTGGTATTACATATACTGAACATTATGTGCGGCCCGCTGTTGATGTCAAGGGCCTCAGTGGAGGTGCCCTATACTTTGTAAGGTGATAACCACAGTTCTTTACCTTCAACACACTATAGAAAACCAAAAAAATTATATTTGGCTCTGGTTGGGTAGCAGGCATCAATGCAAGACTGAAATAGTTGTAGTTGGGCTTCCTTTTAGATCCCATTTTCTTTTCCCCCCCAGAACTGTTACCACTGCCTCAAGATGCCCCATGAAGGTCTCTGTTTCTCGGAACCAGTCTGTTGGGGATGATTCTGTAGTAATTACTCATATGTTAGAACTTCACTTCAAGGGAAAAAAGTCGAGTTCATAAATGGGAAACATATTTTCTTGAGCGGATCAATGTTCTCTCCTACCCCCAGCATAGGTAACACTGCATGAGGTCCTCCTATCGTGTTCTACAGAGCTGAGTGACGAACGAGCCCCCTTCCTTGTCTCCATCACCAGTCACAGCACAAAACCACATGTGTGTATTTTTCTTTTCTGGATGGTGCTGAAATCGCCCTTCGCCCCCCTTGGGCAGCGGGTTTCCATTTTACAACCTGAGCTTTCTAGGTACATTGTTTTTGGAAGGCGTCCTTCAGTTCTCCTTATATTTTTTCTCTCCTCCCAATCTCCTGGGCGTTGATGAAAATATGTGAGGCTGGAAATATGCGCTGAGTTCTAAAGAATCCACCGCAGGCCCGTGACTGTGTTTTATGTGTTGTCAAAGTGATTAAACATCATTGTGGAGGACTTCTCCGCCCTGATATGTGTGTCCTTAAACGGTGCGTCTGATTCCCATATAAACTGACAGCGTGCTGCGCTGCCTTCTAATACTGTCAGCACAAAGGTACAATAACTGGTTACAGATATGGAGAGGAAAACCGGTTTTGATCAGATCCTTGTGTTGACTTCTTTTCTTTTTGTATTTCCACTTTGGGAGAGAAATTTCTGTCTAGAGATAAGAAAGCCTGCTGCAATCTGAATCCAGAGCTATTAGGAGACATGATGCTTCCCAAATAATGGGCGTTATGCAGGAATAAAATATACATTTACAAGTGTAAATTTGAAAACAAAAATGTAACATAGCAGCTTATCTTATTTTCTGTGATGGCTGCATTCATTTTCCTTTTATAGGCTTTTTTTCTTTATTTTCACCTGGTTATCACACTTCCTTGTCTTATGTCTGGTACACATGATGAGATTATCGACGAATGATCGCCCCTTTTTTTTTTTGAAAATGAAGAGTTTACTAAAGTACGAAAATTCTCATACGACAGAATAAATATTTGGAAGTAATGTAATGTGTTGTAGTTTATTGGTATTGTATTATTCTAATGAAAACTGTAATGATTAAATGAAAATCGTACGATCTGGTATTGTACGAGAAAAGTTTCTGTATTTGTCCCTTCGGATAATATTGGATGAACTGTTGTGATCATCTCTCGAAAGCTGTGTACTAATGATCAGATTATCGTATGATCACTTCAAAATCGGAATTTTTTGTATGATCAGGTGAATGGGCCATTAGGGTGTCTACACTCTAGCAGGGATATGCAATTAGCGGACCTCCAGCTGTTGCAGAACTACAAGTCCCATGAGGCATAGCAAGACTCTGACAGCCACAAGCATGACACCCAGAGGCTGAGGCATGATGGGACTTGTAGTTTTGCAACAGCTGGAGGTCCACTAATTGCATATCCCTGCTCTATAGTGTGTCAGGCGGTGGACGAACACTGAATTCTGTCTGTGACTCTAAATAGCCCCGATACCTCACCTAGTGGGAAGGGTACCTGGAAGCTAAATTCGGCACCCTTGGACAATGAGAAGGTGAGTGAATCCTTTGAGGGTTTTTTTCAGGCATAGGTATCAATCATGGACTTTTTCAGCAGACTCAGAGTTGTGGGAGCTTATCAAACAAAGGATCATTGGGTTTTTCAAGGCCATAGGAAGAAATAAACAACTTGATAAGTATGTCTCGAATAATGGAGATCCGGAGAGGATCTCTTAGGTTAAACTCTTGCCCAGGGAGTGTCAATATGACAGACTTGTCTCTTTGGTTCTGGAAAGGGATTATGGAAAATATCACTCGCCTGACCCTTACCAGAATTGCAAACAAGGTAGAGCAGTTAAGTCAGTTATAGGCCTGGTTGATAGTACGGGTTCTCTGACAAAGTCCAAGTTGGGGATCCTGGAAACCGCCAGGTCATATTATGCTGACATCCTGGGCAGGAAGGACCTTGATCGGGACGGCATGTCAGGTTTTCTGGATTCTTTTCCAGGACTGGGAAATGGCAGTTCTCTTGTGAGTTTGACAGAGGACATCACTGCAGATGAGGTGGTTAAGGCTATTGATAAACGTGCCAATAAGAAGTCACCTGGGCCAGATGGATTAACAGCTGAGTTTTATATGAACTTAAAGGTTACTCTGGCCCCATATTTGGTGGAGGTTTTTAATGGCTGTCTGAGAGAGGGCTCGCTCTCTCCCTCCATGTGACAATCTGCAGTGATTCTTCTGTCAAAGGGTAAAGATTCTTTGAGAATTGGTGGCCCATTAGCCTAATCAATGTTGATAGGAAAATACTGGCAAAAATAATTTTCTGACGTTTATTGTCTGTAGCGGGCAATCTTCTTTCTCACTACCAGCACTGTTCGGTTTAGGGTTGAAGCACCTTTTCAGCAGTGTTAGCTGTCCGGGAGGCCCTTAAACGGTGCAGGGCTGCAAGCTGGAGAAGGTACCTGCTGGCATTGGATCAGGCTAAAGCTTTTGATCTGGTCAATCATGAGTACCTATGGCTGCTTCTTGGCAAGTATGGCTTGGAGGGGAGCTTTATCAATTGACTGAAGACTTTGTACAGAAGGTCTGAAAGCTTCATGCTTGTGAATGGTTGGATCAGACGGCCTTTTGAGGTTGGCTCAGGTGTGCGTCAGGGGTGTCCTTTGCGTCCTCTGCTGTACACAGTCGCAATCGATCCCCTCATCAGGAGGTTAGAGAGCGGACCGTTGTGCGGGGTGCCTTTGAGCAATTCTAGTGAGCCTCCTCTGAGGGTCGTGGCCTATGCTGATGACATGTCTGTTTTCATCTCTGGGACAGAGGAGGCGAAGGAGGTGGTCTCTGTGATTAAGCAGTATGCTGAGGCATCTGGCTCAAAGATCAATCAGGATAATGTCCCGTACACACGGTCGGATTTTCAGACGGAAAATGTGTGATAGGATCTTGTTGTCAGAAATTCCAACCTTGTGTAGGCTCCATCACACAAATCCATCGGATTTTCCGACACACAAAGTTTGAGAGCAGACTATAAAATTTTCCGGCAACAAAATCCGTTGTCGGAATTTCCGATCGTGTGTACACAAATCCGACGCACAAAGTGCCACGCATGCTCAGAATAAATAAAGAGATGAAAGCTATTGGCTACTGCCCCGTTTATAGTCCCGACGTACGTGTTTTGCGTAACCGCGTTCAGAATGATCGGATTTTCCGACAACTTTGTGTGAATGCAAAACAAGTTTGAGCCAACATCCGTCGGAAAAAATACTAGGATTTTGTTGTCAGAATGTCTGACCGTGTGTACGGGGCATAAGAGTGACGTTTTTTGGATGGGAGAGGAAGGCGATGGCTTCGAGCCTCCAAACGCCTTCCCAGAGCCCCATCAGTAAACTAAAGCTTAAAGGATGCCAGCTCTCCTAGTGCTAATAACGCGCTGCTGGAGGGCTTCATTCCAAGGTAAGTATTTTATAATGTGCGATGCATACTAGCACATTATGCAATTGCCTTACAGGTGTTTTTTTTTTTAACCAGCCGCAGTTTACTACCTCTTTAAGCTTTGATTCAACTTTTGTGGAGTCGGTGTTCTGTCAAAATAGCCAATTCATCAAGATCTCCAATTACATCAATTCCGGTTACTGTAAACCATCATCAATTGGAGATTTCGATGACTTGCCATTTTGATACTCTGGTACACAAAGACTTTGCTGTTTTGACACAACAGCGGGTAACGAGGAAAAAGTTGTCGCCGTCGCGGAGGAGGCCATTTTTTTTGTTAGTATCGGAGCGCATACTACTGTGTACCGGAGTGTATACGGTCACCGGTGTTGTGTCAAAACAGCAAATTGTCGAAATCTTCAATTACTGATGGTTTACAGTAACTGGAAGTGATGTAATTGGGGATCTTGATGAATTGGCTATTTTGTCAGAACACTGGTTTGTGATTGCAGGGCCAGGCTTGAATTTGGGACAACTAAGCAGGAATCGACTAAATTTTAAGACATCCAAGGGGACCTTTAGCCTGTAAGCTCTTTCCTAGCCTATGAATGGTTCTCTGTAATTTGTAATGTATCCAGCAGTTTATTGGCACTATATAAATACAGAAATCTAAGTTTTCGTAAGTGGAATTTACTTCTTCAAAGAAAAGATTTAGAAAAGTTTGTTTCTGTTTGTTTTTTCTACATGAGACGCCTGTTTTTCAGTGAAAGTATCTGACATTCCACAGTCCTTTGTGCATTTTGAAGCTAACCTATTTTCTCAAGTTATTGAAGTCTGCCCTTCTAACGTTACAGTGTTTGGATTTTTGATGGTATTAGAGGCAGAAAGAGGAAAAAGGAGAGGAAAAGCTTGAGACGTGGTCCTTTCTGTGACATCCTTTGAGTCTGGGAGATGCAGAGACATTAAGAGTCGGTGTCTGGGGAGCCCTGCAGTGCCTGTCATTGCCTGCTTCAGAGGTGAAGCCCCTGTGTATACCAAGTGTGCTGTAGACAGGTGAGACAGGATGACTGCTCTGATTTCCTCTACTCAGTAATAGTAATCGGTGTTTGCTTATTTCTATCTATGTATCATTCTAAGCAAATTCAGACCTTCATTATGCTTTATAGCGCATTGATTTAAAAATAAAGGTTATGTTCACTTGTCCATGCAATAGGGGAATTCTAACTTATACCTAACTAGCTATTAAACTGCTCCCTCTCCCTCCTAACACCTCTAATAACTAACTTGGGTAAGAAAGATGTATATACTTACCTATTTTCAGCCGTCTCTAGTCCAGTCAAGTGATCTTCCCTGTGTCAGCCAGAGGCTGCTGCAGGGGAGAGGAAAAAGCAGCTAATAAACCCTGGAGCGGTGATGTCACAGGCTTCAATAGTCCATCCATTGTCAGCACTCCCTCCTCTCCCCTGTAGTCGTGCTGGCTGACACAGGGGAGCCAGATCACGTGACTGGGCTGGAGTGGTGAGGTCCCCCATAGTCTTCAATGGCCCATCCGTTGTTGGAGCTCCCTCCTCTCCCCTGCAGCCACGCTGGTTGACACAGGGGAGCCGGATCACGTGACCAGACCAGAGCGGCCCAAAAATAGGTAAGTATATACAACTTTCTTACACAGGTTAGTTAGCAAAGGTGTTACAAAGGGACAGTTTTAAAGGCTAGTTAGGTGTGAGCTGGAATTCCACTTTGAGGTGCACTGCCAGGCCATTCAAAATGGAGGGATTTGCGTAAAGCTGAGATTAAGGCCTCATGCACACAGGGCGTTTTTATAGCCGCTTTTAGCAGCATCAGATGTTTTTTTTGCAGCTTAACCACTTACGGACCGCCCCCCCCCCCCCCGCAGTTTTACGTTGCTACTTTGAAGAGGAATATTGTTGTTATGGCAGCAGCTAGCTGGCATAACCCTGGTATCTTCTTCTTCAGCGGGCGGCCCCCTCTCCCATCGCGCTCTGGTGCCCCCTGCCGCTTACCGGAGCCACCGGTAGCGGCGGAGGAAATCGAGTCCGCTCTCCTGCTTCTTATGTAGAAAAAAAGAGAGGCTCCCATCATGTCACACAGAGTGTGGTGGTCCCATCCCTATAAATAGGAACAAAGAAGATAACCCCCTCAAATGGGACTTTAACAGACCATCCACTCAATAATATATAAAATATAATCTTTAATGATATAGAATAAAATACATGTAAAATCTACATATGACAAGAGTGCACAATAAGTATCACATGGAAAACAAAAACAAACAACTGTATACATGAACGTCATACAATGTGAGTGCCCTGATGCCCGACGCGTTTCCGGTATGAAGTGTTCAAATACCTTTGTCAGGGGCTGAGGGTTTGAAAAGTTTTTTTACATATATATTAGTTCCAGTTTGATGATTTCATGTATAAGCAGGCACTGAAGATAAGAGGTCCGTAATAGTATTGCGTGGCTTTTAGACTGTAAATATTGGACAAACTCTTAAATGCATAATGTCTGCAATATCAACCCTTTAGTCTATGCCAATGTAGTACCCATAGAAATATGGGGGACAACTAGTCACTGGAGCCTGGAATATTAGCTGAGTGACCGAGGGATAAATATCCAGATGTCCCTGGAGCGGTGTAACTTGCAAGTGTCACAGTCTGACGTATAGCATGCTGCAGCTTGGTCCGTGCCTGAAACAAAGTATGTCCCACATCATGCAGGCAGTTGGAGTAGTCCTCACTGCAGGGATATCCTGTCCTCCTCCTGTTTCTGAACTTCCAGAGCGCAGGGAGTTAATAGCTGCAGGTCTACAGGCTGAATTCAATATAAAAAGTTCCCGACAGGGACTTGCCCCCTTCTCAGTCCCTCATTGAAAACGTAACATGATCTGTGAATCTGATCAGTCATTGGATTTTCTCCCCCCCTTCACAGATTGCATTAAAGGAAGTGAAAACAATGAAAGAACTTTTCTTAATGAACGAGAGGGGGCGGGTCCCGTACCTGTAAGGAACTTTTTCTATTGCATTAAAGTGGTTCTAAAGGCTGAAGGGTTTTTACCTATTTATGCATGAAGGTAAAAAACCTTCTGTGTGCAGTGCCCCTCCCCAGCACCCCCAATTCTTACCTGAGATCTCCCAGATGCAGCGATGTTCATGATAGCCTCGGCTGTCCCAGTACTCTCTCTCCTCATTGGCTGAGATCAGGGGCGTTGCTAGGTCTACAAAAGATCTGGGGCTAGAGCCCATAGCAGCGTAGTAAAGAAAGTCATACGCTTGGGCGGGCATACACATGTATATACAGTAATATACGTATGTGTGTATATATATTCCCAGAGAGCCCCCCCACTTACATTAGGGTCCCCAGAGAGCCCCCTTACATCAGGGTCCCCAGAGAGCTTCCTCCTTACATCAGAGTCATCAGAGAGCCTCCCCCTTTCATTAGGGTAGCCAGAGGGCCCCCCATTTACATCAGGGTTCCCAGAGAGCCCACTTACATTAGGGTCACCCAGAGAGCCTCCCCCTTAAATCTGGGTCCTTAGAGAGCCTCTGCCTTAAAATCAGGGACCCCAGAGAGCCTCTCCCTTGCATCAGGGTCCCCAGAGAGCCCCCCACTTACATAAGGGTCCCCAGAGAGCCTCCCCTCCCCTTTGGGGACCCCTGCAGAGACTCGGGGCCATTGGCCCCAGATTCGGGGCTATAGCCCCAAAAGCCACCCCCTAGTGATGCCCCTGGCTGAGATTTTTATAAGATATCAGACACACAGTTCATGTTTCAGTAAGTCATCTAACTATTAGGGCCCATTTGTACCATTGCGCTTTAACGCACACATTGCATTAGACATGTGCGGTTCGTTCCGTTCCGAATCTAAATTCAAACAAATTTTTCGTTATTTGGAAATTCAGATGTATCGGAATTACCGAATGACAATAGTAATGAATTTAAACAAATCCGAAATAATGAACTGAAATTCAGACGAAATCTGATTCGAAAAAAATTAGAAATCGATGTTCTAAAAAAGAATACGATAAAATAAAATATACAATAATAAAGCAATAGAATAAAAATGAAAGATTAGAATAGAATTAAATAGAATAGAATATGACCATCGTCTAAATTTGAATTTGAATAGAATAGATTAGAATAGAATCCAAAACAATGGAATCCAAAATAAGAGAATAGAATAGAAAAACAATAGAATAAAATAAAATATAAAGAATATAACCATCTTCAGAAATTCGAATTTTGAATAGAATGAATTTAAATAGAAAAGATTAGAATATAAAATAACAAAAGAATAGAATAGAAAATAATACAATAGAAAATAATTGAAAACAATTAATATAGAATAGAATAAAATAGAATATAACCGCTATAGTCTTTCTATTGTATTTTATTCTATTGATGTTCTATTCTCTTATTTTCTATTCTATTCTTTTTTTTCTTATTTTCTATTCTGTTCTTTTCTATTCTATTGTAATCTGTTCTGCTCGCATTCAAATTTATGCTATTCGAAATTCAAATTTCGGAAGATGGTTATATATTCTATTTTATTCTATTCTGTTCTATTGTTTTTCTATTCTATTCCTATCTTTTCTATTCAAATTCATTCTATTCAAAATTCAATTTTTTTTAAGATGGTTTTATTATAACTATCTACCAAAATTCGAATTTCAAATAGAATGAATTTGAATAGAAAACATTAGAATAGAATAGAAAAAATAGAATAGAAAATACAAAAGAATAGAACAGAAACTAATAGAATAGAAAAGCAATAGAATAAAATAGAAAGAATATAACAGTTATGCCCCATCAACATCTGTCACCGTATACCATTGTCCCATCAAAATCTGTCACAGGGTACCACCAGTTCCCCATGCCCATCTGTCACAGTGCACCAGTGCCCCATCAACATTTGTTGCAGTGTACCAGGTCACCATCAACATCTGTCAAAGTGTACCACCAGTCCCCCCATCAACATCTGTCACAGTGTACCATTGTCCCATCAACATCTGTCAGAGTGTACCACCATTGCCTTAACATCTGCCACAGTGTACCAGTGTCCCGTGCACATCTGTCACAGTGCAGAATAGAATCCAAAATAATGGAATCCAAAAAAATACAAAATAATAGAGTAGAAAATAAGAGACTAGAATGGAATATAAAAGAATAGAATAAAATATAAAGAATACAACTAAATTCATTCTATTCAAAATATGAATTTCTGAAGATGAATAGAAAATATTAGAATAGAAAATAATAGAAAAGAATAGAATAAAAAATGAATATAGAATAACATAAAATAGAAAGAATATAACCGTTATATTTTTTCTATTTTATTCTATTCTATTGATTTTCTATCCTATTCTTTTCTATTTTAGTCTCTTATTTTCTATTCTATTATTTTCTATTCTATTCTTTTCCAGTCTTTTCTATTTTAAGTCATTCTATTTGAAATTAGAATTTTGGAAGATGGTTATATATTCTATTTTATTCTATTCTCTTCTATTGTTTTACTTTTCTTTTCTATTCGATTCTCTTATTTTCTATTTTATACTTTTCTATTATTTTCTATTCTGTTCTAATCTTTTCTATTTGAATTTGAATTCATTCTATTCAAAATTCAAATTTCAGGAAGATGTCTATATATTCTTTCTATTTTATTCTATTTGGTTCTAATTTTCAAATTGTCAGACAGTCAGTATCAATAGCCTAATGCAACAGCTGCATTTAAATGGGAAAAAAATCGCATTCGAATGCATTATTCAATAATTTTTTACAATTTTTTTTCAAATGTGGTCAGATTTTTTGAATTCGAATACAAAACTAATGAAACAAATTCCAAAAATGAATGACATTTTTTGGTCCTGCACATGTCTACACTGCACTAAAATGTATGTGCCCAGCTTTCCCATAATAAAAATAATGTTTGTTTCTATCTCAGCGCTTCAGTGCATTGCATTTTGAAAAATTCAACATTTTCTTTTATTATCTTTTCTTTTTTAGTGGATTGGGAGGCCCGTAGAAATCAATGGCAATGCTTTCAAACACATATAACATGCATCTTGATGCCTTTTTTCATGCATGGGAAGCAGGTAATGGCTGCCAACTTTATCCACTTCAAAAACTGAAATGAAAAAGGCATGTCAACACACACGGATACACATGTTGATGCATGGCAGCGTACCTACCTGAAGCACCTCTATGCAAACACATGGGTCTACATGGGTCCTTAGACTTGTATTGTGTATAAGCATAAGGAGCTGTAAAGTGCAATCATGGTGTAGTACTGCAGAGGAGGAGGCACAGCCTGTATATGTAATGAGCAAATATGACTACCCTACTGTATGTAGCACCCTCCTAGATAGGTGCTAGAATGTAGATATTTTAATATAGTGTGGTCTCCTGCTTAACAGCAAATTGCTAGGTAAAACATAGCAGCTTTCTGCTTAACAGGGAAGTTACAAATGCTTAGTGAGGGTATCCTATGTGACTCACAGGGCTGCTGCTGCTGTGATTGCCCCCTGTGATCCTCTGTATCCAGGCAGCCTTGGAAGGCTCTGTCAGGGACATGCTGGCCATAGCATTACTAATGCTCAGGGGCGGGCACAAATGCGCATGCGCAAGCGCGATCCCGCAAGTTCCCATCATGTCAGGCACACAAGTGTGCACATGCGCACGAATGTTTGCAGACGTTACAATAAACGTTGGCGCCCAAATATCATATATAAGTGCAGCAGATTCACTACTTTGTTTTGTGATCTGCAGCTTGTACCTGTATACCTGTTCCTGTGATCCTTACTTGATTCCTGTGTTTTGACCCGGCTTCCTCTGACTACACTTGCTATCTATTACCCTGACCTCAGCTTGCCTTGTTGACTTTGCCTAACCTCTCCTCCGCTTGATATCCTGTTGCCAAACCTTGCCTGCATCCTGACCATTCTTTGCCTGCCGTCTATGCCTGCATCTGATCATCTGTTACCAACACAGCTTGTCTGACCACGCATTCTGTGCCTTTTCTGCTCTGCATGCCTCTGCTGCCACCAGCCCAGAATCTGCCGGCCTGCCAACGCCTGCTGTTTAACCTGCTGGTCCACCCTGATGACACATCTACCACACGGAAGATGATCCATTCACCGCCACGTTCTCGTGCCCACTGTTACAACATCGGTGGTCCCTGAGCAGGGGTTACACGAGAGGCCTTCCCTCTGCACATCAGCCTCAGCAGTCAGCTATGTGACAGGCTCTGAGTGAACAGACGTGACCCATGCAGATCAGCAGCAAGAATATGAATGCCCTTGCAGCCAATTACAGGAGTGACGCCCCTAAGCATGCTGGGTGCTAGTTTTTATATTTGGTGAGCACATGGGATCTAGGTCTTTTTCCTGAGAGGAGAGATCCAGTTGGGTAGGGGGCGTGTTGCCTCTCCCCAGCACAGGCTGTCACGTGGCCTCAGGTGTGCGACCTGAGGGCCTGCACACTAAATGTTCTTCTGAGAGCTGACTGAGGGAGGGTGTCCATGGATCCTCTCTGGTGACCTGCGACCAGGGCCTTGTGAGTACAGACCCCCCTAAAGGGATCCTAGAGACTGGTGTTTCTGAATCTCCCTCTGGATGATAGAAGTCAGATACTGGGTGTAGGCTAAAGGGGACACCAGCTGAAGTCCTGAAGAGCAGGGTCCACTCAATTCCTTCTACTAAAAGGGGACTTGGCTTCATTCTGGATTCTAGACTATGTATGAGAGAGGGTAATCACCTATTGGCATTAGGTGCTTGACGGACGGGTATCAATCCTACCTGGTCGGGATGAATCAGGAACGGGAGAAGTGGGATCAACTTTTGAGCAATCACTTTAGCGTAGAGTTTTACATCAGTATTTATAAGAGATATAGTTCTGTAATTCTGTACCAGCTCTGGGTCCTTACCTGGATTAGGTATAGTCGTTATCACACACTGGAACATCTCTTTAGGTATGGAACCAGAGGCCACAACAAAATTGAAGAGGTCAGAAAAATGGGGGGCAAGAGTAGAGGCGACTTGTTTGTTCTACTCATTGACGTAACCATCACCGCCTGGAGCTTTTTTTTTGGAGGGGAGAGCTTTAATAACTTTTTCTTTTTCCGCTGGTGAGACTGGAACAGATAGAGTTTGAATTTGGGATGGAGATAAAGTGGGAAGTTGTATGGAGTCTATGGAGGTCTGTATTGAGGCAGGGGTGGGCTGGTGGGTAGATATGTCATCTTTAGGATTATAGAGGGAATGGTAGTAGTCGCTAAACTGGCTTTGTTTCATTCTGCACAGTCTGCTACACAGTTCTACCGAGAAAACTGTCCTCAAGTGTGAATAGTTCAACTGAAGTATCCTACTATATCCCTTCTCCTATCCAAGTTCCTAAACTGAAATAAAACAAAAAAACACTACAACCCATAGACTGGTCATTGGAGTAATGAGTGGAAATTGTGCACCTGGCTGTGGGAAATACTGTGTGCCTTGCTGTGGGGGCTGAAACAAGGGAAAATACCAGCGGCTCCTACGGGGGTAGCGCTACATGTACAATTATAATCATGCCTATAGAAGCAAGGCTGTTAAAACATATTGATTAACAATATTACTTTGGACCCTGACCCGTCTCTAGCGCTATTGAACCAGGTCACCTTCGACTGTACTAGAGCTCAGCTCCGTCTTCTTCTACAGCTTATGACTGCGGCCAAACAAACGATAGCCAGAGCTTTGAAATCCCCTAAATTATGCATAGTTGAAGTTAAAAACAGAATCACCCAAGCCATGATTCATGGTAAAATTGGGGCCACTATTCAAGATAGAATCCCTCAACACCTTAAAATTTGGCAACCTTGGGTAGACCAATTTCTACCTTCAGACTTCGACAAATCTCTCTTAGAACCTTGACTCCCCCCCAGCACTTGTAGTGCTCTACGACTTGGACCCATGTGGTGACCATAACCTCTTTCTCTTGCAGCTCTTTCTCCTCTTATTTTCTTCTCTTTCTTGACTGATCTTCCTATACCCTCTCTCTCTCATCTCCCCTCCTAATGTACACCAGTGTATATCATGTAATGCTCATTATATACAAAAGAATACACCATGTTTGTTTTTTGATGTGTTACCAATAAAAAATTTGAACAGAAAACATATTGATCAAATAACTTATGTCAATCGCTTCTCGGCCTTTTGGCTAAGATCAAGTGTAGGATCTGTTCTTATCAGTGATCCAGTGGAGGCGCTGTGCTACTATCCTGACCTGACCGGGGGTTGGGGTGGTGGCTATGCAAATCCACTGGTGTGATGGGGACCTGGAAGGTTAGTATCAGCGGTAACCGAAACCGGAACGTAATTGGGGGCCGGGAGTATGTTCTCCCTGAAAAAGCCGGAAAGGTTCATTACCTCCTAGTTTGAGGGGTCTACATTTTCTGGCCATGGTCTGGGAAGGCAGATGTGTCTGTGCCCCCTGGGAGTGGGCACCCAAGGGGAGCTCTTAGTAACACTTGGGTGCGGGACCCCACTGTGTGAAAAGAACTCACGATCACGGTCACAGTCACCAAAGTTTTTTCCTGCAATGTGCCTCTCAGGGCCTGGCCGGGAGGTAATTTTTGCTTACCAGGCCTCAAGGCCTAGGCCAATGCACAATTTGGGCACAGCCACTTTTTTATTTTTATTTATTTTCTCCTCACTGTTTCTCACTTTCAACTTTTGTGTGTGTTTTTTTTCACTGGATGAAGGGTGTGAGTCTTCGGGCTTATCCTGACGTCTAGGGGGAGGATGTGTGGCTATCTGGTTCCTTCCTCCCCTGCCTCTGGGGGCTCTCTCTTTGGAAGAGCTCCCCTGACCTAGTATTCGGGGATGGCTTTGTCTGACCTAGAAGAACAGTGGTCTGCCAGGCCTTCTGGCTAGGCAGACCATGTTGAACCTATGTTCCCATCAGGAGCCTTGTGCCCCCGGGGTCAGGGTACAAGTCCTACCCCTTCAGAGGATGGACAAAAGCACACGCATAAGTGCACTTTTTTTTGTATGTGTTCACATGCACGTTTTTTGTACACTAACGGGTTTTTTCATTATAGGACTTTTGCACCACCAGGGATCTTAGAAAAAAAAAAAAAAAATTATGTCAAGCTGTTCTCTTTACATCTTTATCTATATAAAATGAAAAAGACTATACATTCCCTTTATTACATTTTGGGCATGTTTTCCTTTAGCCTTGTTTCCCCAGGGTTCCCTAGGGTTCTCATTACCATGTATCTGTATCCCATCCAGACTGAGGCTCACATTCTGTTCACGATCCATGCCTGCTGGCCATCACACAATGTTCCATTGTCAGAGGAGCCGCTCAGGTCTGTGTTAAATTCCGAGCTCTGTATGAAAGGAATTACATTTGTGTTTCCCAGTTTGTTCTTCCCGCAGTCCCAGCATTGTCTGCAGTGAACAATAGGCCGCGTTACACAGCACTCTATACAGAAGGACTTGGGTTTCACTCTAGGCATGCTAGTAAAATCTCAACAGCAGCCAGGCAAATCTATCACAGTATTGTATATACTGTATGCATCAACCGACTGCTAATGGTATTTACATGGTGCAATATGTAATCTACCTGCTAATGTCCCATCATTTCCCTAAGCCAGCTGGAAGATCAGGTTCACACGGGGAGTGTCTGCCCTGCCCATAAATATGACTGTTAGAGGGCGGAAAAGGGGCGACAGATACCAAATTCCCCATCTGCAGTTCTCTTTTCTGCAGTTTTGACAGAATCATGTTTCATATCCTTGGGAAAGAGATTAGGGAACATTCAGTGCTCAGACGTTGTTTCGTAGCTAGGGGGGAAACTTTATATATAAGAGTAGACTTTAGGAGAATATTTTTATGGTCTAGTTCAGACCTATACAGTTTGCAGTTTGCATATTCCAGGTGAATTTTGCGTTTTTCAATACATGCTTTTCATCCATTGAAGTCTATGGAACCAAAAACCAGAAAAAAGTCCATAAAATGCACAGATGTGAACTCAATCCATAGGAAACCATGTTAAATGAACTGTAGTGTGTTTCTGCAAAACTGAAAACGCACTAAAAAATGCATAGGTGTGAACCAGGCCTAAACCTAACTCCAGGAATTATACAGAATCTACCCTTGCAGTAGAGCCCCATGCAGGGCAAGTTTTAACTGCATGGGGGTGCAGGTCAGATGACCACATTTCCAAACTGCCATTCAAGGACACCTACCCCCCTTACCAAAAATCTACTTGTACTGTAACAAATCACAGCACAGCCGTGGCAGCGGGTGTGCACTCTAATCAGAAGCACTGATCATGTTCCCAAAAAAGTCCACCGGATCGACACTTTACTCACTGACAGTACTTGTCCTGGCCGGCCGAGACACGTTTTACCTTGTTCTAAAGCTGGCTCTACACTGCCCTCTTGTGTCTAATCCCCAGTGATTAGACACAAGAGGCGGGATTTATGATTTCTCCAATCAAAAGCAGGGGGGCAGGGATTGTGTTTCTCCAGACATTCCCAGCCAGGACAAGTACTGTCAGCGAGTAAAGTGGCGATGTGGCTGTTTTTTTGGGGGCATCAGATCAGCCCAATTGGGGGAGGGGGATAGCTGTGTCAGTTTTTTCCAGGAAACTGTATTGTACTGGAATGAAGGTGCCCGGGACCTGGGACAGACCTGCAAAATGCGGGACTGTCCCGGGCAATCGGGGACATGTGATCACCCTAGGTGCAGGAATAAGAAGTAATACTTATCTTATTCCATGCTCCAGTAGGGTCCCTCCAGCAGTGCTGGAATATGGAAAGGCCACATTCACACAGGGCGTACTACAGCCTACATCCATGCAAGGGCTGTTTTTACCTGCATGGGGATGCACAGGTGTTCCATGCATCCCCATGCAGACAGTCTTCTTGATGCCAATCGAGACACAGTGGTTGCATGGATACAGCCATTGCTCCCAATTTGACATCCGGGTGCAGATGCATGTTCCCGGACACAGACTGTGAGATTGAGGACACGCACCTACATGGATGGATGTAAAAGTGAGAACAGCAGCTGTGTCTGCAACTTCTGCATCCCAATTAACATCAACGGGACTGCCTGCACAGGGGACGCATGGAACACGCGGCTCTTAAGGGTGTATGCTGTAGTACACCTGTGTGAATGAAGCCTAATGCCCCGTACACACGATAAGATTTTCCGATGGAAAATGTGTGATAGGACCTTGTTGTCGGAAATTCCGACCGTGTGTAGGCTCCATCACACATTTTCCATAGGAATTTCCGACAAAAAGTTTGAGAGCAGGCTATAAAAATTTCCGACAACAAAATCCGTTGTCGGAAATTCCGATTGTGTGTACAGAAATCCGACGCACAAAGTGCCACGCATGCTCAGAATAAATTAAGAGACGAAAGCTATTGGCTATTGCCCCGTTTATAGTCCCGACGTACGTGTTTTACGTCATCATGTTCAGGACGATCGGATTTTCCGACAACTTTGTGTGACCGTGTGTATGCAAGACAAGTTTGAGCCAACATCCGTCGGAAAAAATCCATGGATTTTGTTGTCGGAATGTCCGATCAATGTCCGATCGTGTGTACGGGGCATAAGTGTTACATCCTTTTCATCTCCCCTAGATAAAATGGGCTTCTCACCTGTGCAGTGCGGGGGGACCCCACTGCAGTGCTAGATTTGGTCCAGTTCTTGGATTTGGGCTTTAAATCATATGATATTTACTAAACATTCACTACAGGTGACTTAAAACGGAGCTCCACCCTAAAGAATTCTTACCTGAGCCAATCTCGATCCAGCGATCTGCACAAGATCCGAACTTCTCTGGGGTCTCTCCCTCCTGATTGGCTGAGATGCAGCAGTGGGAGCCATTGTCTCTCACTACTGTCAATCACAGCCAGTGAAGGCGGGGCTGAGCCTGCACTCACCATGTCATATGGACACAGAGAGCCGGCCTAAGAGTGCGCACGCATGAGTGCCCCGATAGCAAGCGGTCTACTATGGGGGCACTCGGCAAGAGGGAAGGACCCAGAGTGCCGGCGGGGGACCTGAGAAGAGGAGGATCGGGCTGCTCTGTGCAAAATCATTGCACAGAGAAAGTAAGTATGATATGTTTGCTATTTTATTTATTTTACATTTTTACTTTAACCACTTCAGCCTCAGAAGGATTTACCCCCTTAATGACCTGGCAATTTTTTCCAATATGGCACTGCGTTACTTTAATTGACAATTGCGCAGTCATGCGACGCTGTACCGAAACTAAATTGATGTCCTTTTTTTCTTTTAGTGGTATTTGATCACCTCTGCGGTTTTTATTTTTTACGCTATATATAAAAAAAGAGTGTCAATTTTGAAAAAAAAACAAAAACTATATTTTTTACTTTCTGCTATAAAACACATCCAATAAAAATATGTAAAAAAAAAATCTAATTTCTTCATCAATTAGGGCTAATATGCATTTTGCTACATATTTTTGGTAAAAAAAAATCCCAAATAGCATATATTGATTGGTTTGCGCAAAAGTTATCACGTCTACAAACTATGGGATATTTTTATGCCATTTTTATTTTTATCTTTATTAGTAATGGCGGTGATCAGCGATTTTTAGCCATTTTTATTTTTATTAGTAATGGCGGCGATCAGTGATTTTTTGCAGGATTGCAACATTGCGGGAGACAAATCAGACACTAAGTGCCGGTTCACACAGGGGCGGCACGACTTGCAGGTCGCCTCACCGAGGCGACCTGCACATGACTTCAGAGGCGACTTGCAAAACGACTTCTGTATAGATGTCAATGCAAGTCGCCTGAAGTCGCCCCAAAAATACTACAGGAACCTTTTTCTAAGTCGGAGCGACTTGCGTCGCTCCTATTAGAACGGTTCCATAGCGCAGAATGGGAGGTGACTTGTCAGGCGGCTAGGTCGCCTGACAAGTCGCCCCTGTGTGAACCGGCACTAAGAGGTTGATTTACTAAAGTGAAATAGACTCTGCACTTTGCAAAGTGCAATTACTCCAGAGCTTCATAAATGAGCAGAAGCTCTGCTGATTTCCATCATCCAATCATTTGCAAACAAAACTGCTGTTTTTTTAAAATTTCCCTTCACATGATTGGGTACTCTTTGCAAAGTGAAGCTTTACCTTATTTACTAAGCTCTGGAGCAGAGGGTAATTGCACTTTGCAAAGTGCACAGTCTATTTTCCTTTAGTAAATCAACCCCTAAGTGACACCTTTTGGGGACCAGTGACACCAATATTGTGATTACTGCTAAAAAAAATGCATGGCATTGTATAAATGACACTGGCAGGGAAGGGGTTAACATCAGGGGCAATCAAAGGGTTAAGTGTGCTCCTAGGGGATGGACTAACTGGAGGAAGAGAGACATCTGTGTTCCTAATTAGTAGAAACACAAGATCTCTCTCTCCCTCTGTGACAGAACAGCGGTCTGCCTTGTTTACATAGGCAGACTGCCGTCCTGCCTCCCCTACAAATGAGCGCGGGTGGCCGGCGGCCATTGCAGCCGCCGGATCCGCTAATTGACTCCCACTTTGTCCAATCACAGCAAGAGCAGATTGCCCATGGCGTGCCCCAGACCCAGGAAGAGGAAACAATTACGTTGTTTTGCGCAGCAGGGTCACCCTGTGGCAGTATATGTGCAGTGGGACGGTCCGGAAGCGGTTACGCTCATTTTCTAAGCTCTGAAGCAACTGCACTTGCAAAGTGCACAGTCTGTTTGCCTTTAGTAAATCCGCCCCAAACATTTTTTATTTTGCACACTTGGATTAAAGAGAGTTGTACATAATGCAGATGTGTTTGTTGGGTGGCCGGCATGAATGGATGCGTGTTGTCAATGGCAGTCTAGCGGGTGCTCCGTCTTGCTTCCCATTTGCATTCCAGGAACTGATTTCGGCCCGTACAGATGATTGTAAACACGCCTGATAAAAGGAGTTGTTACGATAATTGCAGTGAGTCAGTCTCCTGCTCGGCCCCATCCATACTAAACGTTCAAAGTAATTATCATTCCAATCTGTTGCCGAGACGGCCGTGTACTGGGGAGAGACCTGTCCTTGCAAAGTGCACTTTCTTCAGAGCCAAAAATGTGAAAGTCACGTGCGTAATTAGGGTTAATGAAGCCGCTGAGCTCATATATCCATCGGCGGCATGCAAAACCAGGGCCAGCTTTATGTCACAGGCCGATATATTTAATTGTTGATTAGTATCGTGCAACATTGATGTAATGCTGTACAAGCCAGTGCACGCCGCCTCACATGGCGCGATCACATGCTGCGTGACTGCATCTACCAGTATAACAGTACTAGGAAGCTGGTAGCTTACCCGGGGAACTGGCTGTCATAATAATGCTGCATTATGTTTTGTCTAAAGAACTCAGAATCCTCTCCAGTCTCCACTCTATGATATAGGTTTCACTAAGGGAGGGGCGAGCAAACCGATTCATAAATTACAGAAATCTAGATGGGTTAAAGAGAGCCTCTCATCAGAGAATAATGGAGGGTGCCATTACTGGCCTCTACTTTCGAGAATGTTAATTCCCTGGCTGCCACGCTGATGCTTTGGCTTCAATTCTGTTTGAGCAGCTGAACTGGAACAGGTATAGAGATAAAGAATTGCTACAGTTTTCTGACACATATTTACACTATGCTTGCTCCGGTCCGTGACTCTTAAAGGGTTAGTTCACCTTTACCTAAAAAACTTAATATGGTGTAGGCTGCTTACGTACCTCCCTAGGCCTGGCTGAAAAACTCTCAAAGATGACATCATCCAGTCCTGCCTTGCTGCTAGGATGTTGCTATGACACTCTCAGCCAATTCAAACATTTGCTCTCTCTCCCCTGTCGCAGTAGCTCTGAGCTCAGCGATGCTGCCACACGGAGATAATGGATCACACGTGTGCACAAGAGCAGTGGCATCACTAGGGTTGGTGTCACCTGGTGCGGTAAAACATGATGTCCTATTCAGAAAAAGAAGGGGACATATTTATCCGCCCCTTTCCCCACCCTCCATCCACTTGTGTGCCTGCAGCAGCCGGTGGGAGAGGGAAACCGGCAGCGCTGCAAGGGAACGAGGGGAGCCCAAGCACATGGGGGGAATTAGATGTGGGCAGCACACGGAGGGAGATCGGTGCAGCGAGACGGAAGGACAATTCCAGAACGATGCACTGTGTCTGTGTCTTTCCCTCCAGCACCGGGTGTGAAAGAAAAGCTCAGTGTAAGCTATGTATTGCTGGAATCATAACTTATACAGGGCTTTAACTCCCCATGTCCCAACACTGTCACATGGAATGGAGCACAAGCTCCACCATACCTGGAAGTATTAGGTACAGTGGCGGCTGGTGCTCAAAATGTTTGGGGGAGCGCAAACAAACTGAAAAATTCTGAAAAAACCCCCATCAATTGCAGCCTCACTGTGCCATCAAACGCAGCCACTGTGCCCATCAAACGCAACCACTGTGCCCATCAATTGCCACCACTGTACCATCAAACACAGCCACTGAGCCCATCAATTGCCGCCACTGTGCCCATCAAACGCAGCCACTGTGCTATCAAACGCAGCCACTGTGCCCATCAATTGCCGCCACTGTACCATCAAATGCAGCCACTGAGCCCATCAATTGCCGCCACTGTGCCCATCAAACGCAGCCACTGTGCTATCAAACGCAGCCACTGTGCCCATCAATTGCCACCACTGTACCATCAAACACAGCCACTGAGCCCATCAATTGCCGCCACTGTGCCCATCAAACGCAGCCACTGTGCTATCAAACGCAGCCACTGTGCCCATCAATTGCCGCCACTGTGCCCATCAAACGCAGCCACTGTGCTATCAAACGCAGCCACTGTGTCCATCAATTGCAGCCACTGTACCATCAAATGCAGCCACTGTACCCATCAATTGCCGCCACTGTGCCATCAAACGCAGCCGCTGTGCCCCTCAAACGCAGCCACTGTGCCCCTCAAACGCAGCCACTGTGCCCCTCAAACGCAGCCACTGTGCCCCTCAAACGCAGCCACTGTGCCTATCAAACGCAGCCACTGTGCCCATCAAACGCAGCCACTGTGCCCATCAAACGCAGCCACAGTGCCATATAAAATGCTCCCACTGTGCCGTCAAATGCTGCCACTGTGCCATATCAAATGTTCCCACTGTGCCCCATCAAACGCAGCCACTGTGCCATATCAAATGCTGCCAGTGTGCCAACCGCCTGCTGTCTGCACTTACCCTGTCTCGATGGGACAGCTCCTCGGTGTCTTCTCCCGTCCTCTCTACCCATCCTCTTCTATGATCACAGCGCCTGTCATTTCAGCCAATCAGGTGACGGGTAACAGATCTGAGCACCTGATTGCCAGAGAGGCGGTTTAGTGTTAGAAAAGCGAATATTCGTTCACTTTTTTAACACAGCTGAGTGACCTGCGAGCACCCAGCATGGCGCTCACAGGTCACCTTTTTTGACGCCTATTAGAGCCTATGGCTTTAATCAGGTGCTTCAAAAACACCCCCCACCGCTGTAATTCAAGCGCCCAAAAAGGTGCCAGGCGACTGAATAGGGGGTGGCAGCTGCGGCCATAGATAGATTCATGCAATGCATGAATCTATCTATCGGTGCTAGAGTGGGTGGCAGGAGAGAGGGGGCGGCGCCCGTGTGCCCTTATGGACGCACCGCCACTGATTAGGCATTTTCTATGGCTTCAAGCAGCACAAGGGGAGGTGGGCAGGGGCGTGTGTGTATATATACAGTGGGGGTTATTTACGAAAGGCAAATCCACTTTGCACTGCAATGAGTGAAAGTTCAGCTGATTTTATCATCCAATCATGTGCAAGCTAAAATGCTGTTTTTTATTTTCCTTGCATGTCCCCCTCAGATCTACAGCGACTGCACTTCCAAGTGCACTTGCAGTGCAAAGTGGATTTGCCTTTAGTAAATAACCCCCAGTATCTCACAAAAGTGAGTACACCCCTAACATTTTTGTAAATATTTTATTATAGCTTTTCATGTGACAACACTGAAGAAATGACACTTTGCTATAATGTAAAGTAGTGAGTGTACAGCGTGTTCATGGTTCCCTCAATGAACTGTAGCTCTCCAGTGCCGGCAGCACTCATGCAGCCCCAGATCATGACACTCCCACCACCATGCTTGACTGTAGACAAGACACGCTTGTCTTTGTACTCCTCACCTGGTTGCCGCCACACACGCTTGACACCATCTGAACCAAATACGTTTATCTTGGTCTCATCAGACCACAGGACATGGTTTCAGTAATCCATGTCCTTAGTCTGCTTGTCTTCAGCAAACTGTTTGCAGGCTTTCTTGTGCATCATCTTTAGAAGAGGGTTCCTTCTGGGACGACAGCCATGCAGACCAATTTGATGCAGTGTGCGGTGTATGGTCTAAGCACTGACAGGCTGACCCCCCCACCCCTTCAACCTCTGCAGCTATGCTGGCAGCACTCATACGTCTATTTCCAAATAACAACCTCTGGATATGACGCTGAGCACGTGTAATCAACTTCTTTGGTCGACCATGGCGAGGCCTGTTTTGAGTGAAACCTCTCATGTTAAACCGCTGTATGGTCTTGGCCACCATGCTGCAGCTCAGTTTCAGGGTCTTGGCAATCTTCTTATAGCCTAGGCCATCTTTATGTACTGTGAACTTCCAGTGACCAGTATGAGAGAGTGAGAGCGATAACATCAAATTTACCACACCTGCTCCCCATTCACGCCTGAGACCTTGTAAGTAACACTAACGAGTCACATGACACCGGGGAGGGAAAATGGCTAATTGGGCCCAATTTGGACATTTTCACTTGGGGGTGTACTCACTTTTGTTGCCAGCGGTTCAGACATTAATGGCTGTGTGTTGAGTTATTTTGAGGGGACAGCAAATTTACACTGTTATACAAGCTGAACACTCACTACTTTACATTGAAACAAAGTATCATTTCTTCAGTGTTGTCACATGAAAAGATAGAATAAAATATTTACAAAAATGTGAGGGGTGTACTCACTTTTGTGAGATACTGTAGCAGTCTTGTGACTTCTATCAGTGCCTGGTTAAAGCTTGTAGGAGGAGTTTTCATTCTCCCATGATTGTCCTATGTTGCTGCAAGACCCCCAACCCTCTGTCTGGACAGTGATGATTGGCCCTGTGCTGATCATGCACTCTTCCAAGAAAAAAAAGAAGAAAAAACTCTCTAGTAATACACACCAAACTGAACATGTGCAGCTTGTAACCTAGCTTTTGTAGCGTTAGGAGATATATTGGGGATTCTGGATGAAGGGGAGGATCAGAGAAGGCAGAATCAAACAACCTTTTTACACACTGCGGAGGATTAACCCCTTAGGTTCCACGGTGAGTATAACAAGCATGCTTCACTGTATATACAGACTGATTTTACTGTTGTGGGTTTAGTAACACTTTAAGGTACCCATAGGCGTGAGATGATCATTACTGGTCTAGTATAGGTTCTGCCACTTTGCTGCTGAGCAGATGATCTTGTGCCACCTGACAATTTGAGATGATGTAATTGGTGCCCCCATTGTCAGGCATAAGTTTTTGACAGTAATAGCTTTAGTGCCCAATGCCTTGAATTAGGAACGGTGATAATGACCATGTAATACTCTGGAGTGTGTCATGGAGAGTGTCGGATATACCGGTAAAAGAATCCTGCTAAGTGATAGACAATTCTGCTCCTATGCCCGGTCTCAGAACAACAGCCCTATAATTACTAGGCACTCCACTCAGGGAATAGGCAGTCCCATGGCAGCTTTAGGTCACAGTCCTTGAACTTCTTGACCTATAACTATTACTGTTGACAGTTGAACTTTTCTCTCTCTTAAGGTGAGGAGGGGGGGGGGGGACGTCTGGCACTATTTGGTGGAGTCTGATTCAGCATCATCATCGGTACTCCAGACAAATGAAACACACTTTAGGATGTACCAGCTGTCCACCTTGAGGTGGAAGCCTTCTCCCACATCATAAAAAAAACAGCTGTGGTGGCAACTCTGCACATGCTCAGTTTTTCTTAAGTTTCTATGCTGAGCATTTCCTCTCTATCACATCTGAGCAGCCCATGTGACTATAGAGTCACACATGTGGGCGTATACACAGTGGTAAATGACAGCCCACTCCCTCCCTCCTCCTCCATGCCCACTAACCAGCCAAACACAATGGGGGCGGGATATTACATGTGTATTAATGGAGGCTTCACCTCCCTCTTAGTCTAAGACGCAGGCTGGAGAGGCGTGACACACCCTGTGACTGACAGAAATCCACCCACACCATGTTATTTCCACGAAATAATGCAAATTTGATTTCAAATATATATTTGTATGCCAATTTAAAACAGTTTATTGATATTATTTATTTATTTTTAATCTGTATTCCAAAGGCTGTTTTTATTTATTTATTTTTAATATGTGACCAGCAGCAGTGGACTAGAAGCTCCTCCTGCTTATGTTTCCCTGCAGACAGGCTGGGAGAGAGCTGGGTCATGTGACAGCTGTATACTGTTTATCATAATGCCATCATCCACATACAGAGATAGAAGGGACAATGTAAATTAAACAGTGTGTGTTTAGTATCACTTTAACCATTTGACCTCTGGAAGATTTACTCCTTCATGACCAGGACATTTTTTTTGCGATACAGCACTGCGTTACTTTAACTGACAATTATTTCCTTTTTTCCCCACAAATAGAGCTTTCTTTTAGTGGTATTTGATCACCTCTGCCGTTTTTATTTTTTTGCACTATAAACAAAAAAGCTGCCAATTTTGAAAAAGAAAACACAAACAATATATTGTTTTACTTTCTGCTATAAAACACATCCAATAAATTAAAAAAAAAACACATTTCTTCATCAATTTAGACCAATATGTATTCTGCTACATATTTTTGGTAAAAAAATTCCAATAAGCGTACAGTGGAACCTTGGACTGCGAGTAACGCGGTTAACGAGCGTTTCGCAATATGAGCACTGTATTTTTAAAAATCGTAACTCGGTTTGCGAGTGTTGTCCCGCAAAACAAGCACGATTCAGGCCAAAGCAGTGTGCAATACCGCTTTTGGCCTGAGGTGGGGGGGCGCCGGACCCGAGCAGAGCCGAACGCCACGCTCGGAAATGCACGGAAAGACCCGAGTACAGCAAGGCCCGGGTAGGAAGTCTTTTCGAGGTTTGCCGAGGTCAGCTGAAGTGTATTTGAGCCTTTTTGGCCGTTTCCAAGGCTCTCCGGCGCCCCCGCCTCTGGCCGCATGCGGTATTGCATCCCATTGAAATCAATGCGGAACAAATTATTTTCGTTTCCATTGACTTCAATGGGAAAACTCGTTTTGATATGCAAGTACTTTGGATTACGAGCATACTCCTGGAACGGACTATGCTCGTAATCCGAGGTTCCACTGTATATTGATTGTTTTATGCAAAAGTTATAGCGTCTACAACTATGGGATATTTTTTATTTTGTACTAGTAATGGTGGCGATCAGCGACTCATAGCGGGACTGCGATATTGCGGCAAGCATTCTGACACTAACTGACACTTTTGAAACTTTTTGGGGACACCAATACAGGGATCAGTATACTAATGACACTTGGTGGGAAGGGGTTAACATCAGGGGTGATCAAAGGGGTAACTGTGTGTGCCTAACCAGTGTTTTATTATAGTGTGTGAGGTGCTTTTACTAGGGGAAGAGATGGAATTTATTCCATGCTTTGCAGGGACACACAATCCATCCTTTCCCGTCTGTCAGAGCGGCGATCTGCCTTGTTTTCATAGGCAGACCACAGTTCTATTTCTCTTCCTAACAATAGGTGGGTGCCGAAGGACATTGGGTACCGTGCAGATGCCAATCAGCTGCTGCTTTTTAATTACAGCGGAAGCAAGCCTGATGGGCACTGACAGGCAGCACTGATGGGCACTGTTGGGGCTGCATTGATAATCAGGACCAGTACCCCGATTATCAGTGTAGATGCCCCCTGTGTGGATTTGCTGCTTATCAGCTCTCCTCACGTGCTGTCAGTGTGAGGAGAGGACTGCCAATCAAATACTGTTTACACTGTGATCAGCTATAATTGGACACAGCTGGTCACATGGTAAAGAGCTGTTGTGATTGGCCCTTTACCCCGATCTGTGATCAACTGTGTCCAAAGGATACAGTGATCACAGATACCCGCCAATGCGTGCCGCAGGTGAAGTGTGGGAAGCGCGATCACGGGAGGATGTCCATAGATGCCCTCCCGGCATTGTGAGCCCGCGCTGTAGCTGTTTGGCTATAGCGTGGGCAGGAGGTGGTTAAAATTGAAAATGCCACTAGATGGGGCTAAATATCATAGGTATTTCCTATGATACTTAGCACCATCTAGTGGGCAATAGGGGTGTTTTACATTTTAAATCAATGAACAATGTTCAACCAGCACAGAAAAAAAGCCCAATAACATTTGTTTTTTTGCCTCATTCACATATTAATTGCACTTGCCATTAACCAATTGCAATGCATTTTTTTTTCTTGAATACACCCCTAACTGTTGATGGCTATCTTGGCTCTCCATTGCCTATCCCATTTTAAGCATGTCAGCAGGGTTAAAACTGTGCTAAACATTGAAATGTAATAATACAGCATTGGAAATCTAGGTCGTGACACTTTTCTCTAAAAGCTGAAAAGACAATTTACACGTGAGGCTGTGTAAAGCAGGCGTTACGCAGGAGAGAAGATGGGTAGACCTGTCTGAGGCACGACAAGAGCGTTATGTAATCAATACAATTATCTCTCCAGGAGGGGGAACGCGTGATGATGTGGAACAGAAATTGCAATTATGGTCTCAGTGGGAAACCTCCCCGCCAACTCACAGGGAAAAGAAACTTTTTGTTTTTCTTTCAATTTACTTTTTTTTTTTTCTGATAATTGCTCCAATTTCTCTCGTCACGTCTCGATCGCAGGAAATAGTCATTCACGGCGGCTGTGCATACCTCATAGGAGGTGTTTTTCCATGGCTGCCCCCGGGTCACATCAATGTCACAACCACAGGAAGGAGAAGTGGCGGGTCCAGTCAAGGGCCCTAATGGCTCCGTCTTTGAAGTGAAATGTTTTGAGTCAAAATAAAAGTTTATTTAAAGTGTAACTCTGGCTTTTTCAGAATGTTTTATGCTTTTAATATTGCAAAGCCAGGCTTTGAAGGTTTCTGCATCAAACAGACAAACTGCCTTGAAGTCTGTTATTAAAGGAAATGTAATCACTACAATCTCAAATACTAATTAACATGTAAATTACATTTCAAAAGTTATTTTTTTTTCATATTGTAAAATCTGCAGCTTTCATTACAATAATACCTGGTGATCCTGACTTGAGGGTCTTTCTTTGGGCACTTCCTGTTATAGGGTGACAATGTTGTGTTCTAGTCTCCCCATTTAGCCCTATCACACAGGCTAATGCCGCGTACACACGATAGGATTTTCCGACAACAAAATCCATGTTTTTTTTCCGACGGATGTTGGCTCAAACTTGTCTTGCATACACACGGTCACACAAATCTTGTCGGAAATTCCGAACGTCAAGAACGCGATGATGTACAACACGTACGACGAGCCGAGAAGAATGAAGTTCAATAGCCAGTGCGGCTCGTCTGCTTGATTCCGAACGTGCGTGGAACTTTGTGCGTCTGAATTGTGTACACATGATCGGAATTTACGTCTACGGAATTTGTTGTCGGAAAATTTGAGAACCAGCTCTCAAATTTTGTGTGACGGAAATTCCGATGGAAAATGTCAGATGGAGCGTACACACGGTCGGAATTTCCGACAACAAGCTCCCATCGAACATTTTCCGTCTGAAAATCCTATCGTGTGTACGGGGCATTAGTAGCCCTTGTAACACATGCTATGAAGATTCAGTCCACTGTTGTCATCATTAAAACGGTAGTAAACTGCTAGTAGTTTAAAAAAATAAAATAAAAAATCCCTGCGAGGCAATGTCATAATTTGCTAGTATGCATCCCATACTAGCACATTATGAGAAACTTACCATAGAATGAAGCCCTCCAGGGTCTCAATGTCACAGCTGAGATGACTGACACCTTCCCCCGGTCTTTCTTACATAAGTGGCCCAGGGGCGCGATGACGTCTCTCACTCACTGACGTCACCGCGGATGTGTGTGGAAGCCGTCATTTCCGGCACAGGCTCTGAAGGACTGGCACTGTAAGCCGGACCTTCAGAGCGCATGTGCCGATGATGTCATTGGCTGCATGCACTCTGAATTTCTCCTAAACAGTGCACGTTTAGGAAATATTCACAGTACCTACAGGTAAGCCTTATTATAGGTTTACCTGTAGGTACAAGTGGTGGTACTACCACTTTAAGCCTCATTCACATGGGCATACTACAGCGTACACCTGTGCGAGGGCTGCGCCTACCCACATGGGGATGCACAGGTGCCCTGTGCATCGCCAAGCAGGCAGTCCCATTCTTGTCAATTGGGATGCAGAGGCTTCACAGACCCAGCCGCTTCTCCCAATTAGAAAGCTCTGTGGGTGCGGGTGCTCGTCTCTGAATGCAGACAGTGTGGGTTAAGGAGCCATGCATCCACAGAGTTGTCAAATTTAGAGCCCTTAAAGAAACAACCAAAAACAAAATGGACTTTTGAGGTGCCCCAGGAAGACCATACACTACAGTATCATATAATAAAATAAAGGGGAATATGCACCCATATATAGCTTTATTTTCACAAAATATTAACCAATTGAGCTCAGGAAGGCTTTACCCCCTTCACAACCAGGGCATTTTTTGCTATTAAGCACTCGGGCTACTTTAACTGTAACAATTGCGCGCTCATGCAATATTGTACGCAAATTAAATTATTATAATTTTTTCCACCCAAATAGAGCTTTCTTTTGGTAGTATTTGCTCATCGCTCAGGTTTTTACATTTTTGCGATATAAACGAAAAAAAGACCAAACATTTTGAAAAAATAAACGGATTTTCTCTACTTTCTGTTATAAAACATATCTAATAAAATCAAATTCCGGCATAAATGTATGTCTTTGGTACAAAAAAAATACCGATAAGTGTGCAGGCAGTCCCCGAGTTACAAACAAGGCTCTGTAGGCTTGTTCTTAAGTTGAATTTGTATGTAAGTTGGAACAGGTACGTTTTTAAAATTTAACTTCCGCCCCAAATTTTTTTTTTTTACGTTTTTTGGATAGCATAGGGAAGTGTTAACACCCCTGTAATGTTTGTTTTGCTGTCTGTGTCCCTGTTCACAAGATATCACTAGACATTTGCACTGTTGAAAAATTTGTTTGTTTTCTTATCATTCGTTTGTTTTTGTTTTTTTCGTTTTTTGGGTCATTCGTTTCAATCGCAATTCGTAAATTTGAAAATTCGAAAATCAAAATAACGAAAATCAAAAAATTCTAAATAATAACTAACAATAACTATTAAATCATAGGTATTAGAATTTCCTTTTAAATTTGGCTGTTCGTGAACGTAATGAATACAAATTTATCCAAAGTTATGAATTTTCTGAAAACACAAATGCCGCATTTAAAAAAAATAGAATGGATCGAATAATAATAATAATAAAAAGTTTTTTTTATTATTGTTTTTTATTATTATTAATCAGTTACGTTCTATTCGTTTAGATACGCCATTCGTTATCTTAGGTAATTCGTAACTTCGGATAAATTCATATTCGTTACGTTCACTAACCGCCAAATTTGAAAGGATATTCCAATACCTATAATTTAATCGTTATTATTTCAGATTTTCAAATTTTCGGGTTTTCGGATTTTCGAATTTCAAATTTACAAATTTACAAATTTACAATTTTCGAATTTACGAATATTCGGAAAACTTTGTTAAACAGGTTTTCATTCATTTGAATGTTTCAAAATTAATGAATTTGTCGGAACGAAACAAATTTCACATGTCTAGATATCACCTCACTTTCTGTCCCTGTGACAACTAGATTTGGAAAATTGTGGGTTGTTGTGGAAACAAGGACTGGTAATAAAGCTTCAGTGGAGACATCTTTTTCCCATGATAACTCTAATGCCCCGTACACACGGTCGGATTTTCCGACGGAAAATGTGTGATAGGACCTTGTTGTCGGAAATTCCGACCGTGTGTAGGCTCCATCGCACATTTTCCAATCGGATTTTCCGACACACAAAGTTTGAGAGCAGGCTATAAAAGTTTCTGACAACAAAATCCATTGTCGGAATTTCCGATCGTGTGTACACAAATCCGAAGCACAAAGTGCCACGCATGCTCAGAATAAATAAAGAGATGAAAGCTATTGGCTACTGCCCCGCTTATAGTCCCGACGTACGTGTTTTACGTCACCGCGTTCAGAATGATCGAATTTTCCGACAACTTTGTTTGACCGTGTGTATGCAAGACAAGTTTGAGCCAACATCCGTCGGAAAAAATCCTAGGATTTTGTTGTCGGAATGTCCGATCAATGTCCGACCGTGTGTACAGGGCATTACAGGAGTGAATTTCCCTTCCTAGGAGTAGATTTCCTCCCACATCCTGTTGTCTCCCTCCGTTTGTAAGTAGAATGTGTGGAACTCAGGGACTGCCTGTATATTGATTGGTTTGTGTGACAGTTATAGTGTCTACAAACTATGGTATATGTATATTTTAAAATTAATTCTGATGTACTGACGGACTATTCCATTTCTTGAGGCCCTAAAATGGCAGGACAGTACAAATACCCCACAAATGTCCCCTTTTTGGAAAGTAGATGTAGTCTGAGGCATTTAGTAAGAGGCATGGCGAGTTTTTTGAAGATGTAATTTTTCTGTCACAATATTTTTGAAAATGAAGAAATTTTATATTTTTTTTCCATACTGTTACAAGTGCAATACAGCGTCGTCATATGACTGATGTGGCAGTGATCAGGGACACTGACTGGTGACAATATTAAAAAAATTTTAACAATATTTTATTCAATTTTTTTAAATTTTTTTTACTATTACCCTCTATTACTTTTTCTTTTTGGGATTTTCTTTTACTTTCACTCTCAATGATAATAGTAAACAGGACAAATAGAGAGGGTCAATCTCCTTAATGGGGGCACAGACAGCAATAAAAACTGTCAGGGGTTCTAATCCATTCCCACCCTATCAGAAACAAAAAAATAAAATTTTGGCCATACTTTAAACCCTTGTAGCATGGGAGAGTTTTCCCTTCCCCAGTGATGGGCTTCAAATATATATATATACATATACATATTTCCTGCAAAGAATGAAAAAAAAATAGAGAAGGAGGAAATGTATAAAATATTTAAAATAAATGGCATAGTCCCTTTTTTAAAATAAAATATCATAAGTCCATATTTGTCATTGAACATTGGCATCATTCTTTACTGTACAAGGTGGAGAATTTCATGAAACTCGAATCTTCTCTGACCGGTAACGGTGAATTGCAGGAATGTGCTGGTCAATAAACAGAGGGGAATCAGGTGGAGGAACTATCTGGATTCAGGAATGTTGTGATATGATCAGTCCCAGGAAATGTGGAGTTCAGCGGTTGAAAGAGATGTTTCTAGATAGCGCAGCACAAAATAAATGCCAGTCGTGGGATATTCAGCATCTCTGTGAAATGTGATCTGAAGCCAGGAGGAATGTGACTCTTGGATGAGGAACAGAAAGTATTTAAAGGGAGGACAAGACATCTCATACACACAAAGCACAGTGCCAGCGCCGCCATCCTCCTTATGTATCTGTTACCTTATTAATGGGAGAGGAAGAAACTTACACTTGTGAGAGTCAGCTCATAAAACACAAATGTGTCTGTGACCACCGTTCAATGTATACGGATCATCTTCTCTTAAAAAATTCCAATAAGTATTTGCAATATGAGCAGGACAAAAAAAAAAAACACCCTTCACATTCGTATGGTGGAGCTCTCCAGCTGGCACGGCTCCCCTTGGTGTGCAGCTTCTATCTTCACCCGATCTTCTTTCTGGGTTCTGGGTCTTCTTGGCCTGATTGGCCAGGAAGCCGATTCGCTGATATCGCAGGGTGGGAAGGCTCTTCGCGCAGGGCACTGCACCCCCAAGACAATATGAGACTGGCCAATTGGGGCCTCGGGATGTGGTCAGGAAGGGGTGATGGACCTGGTAGAGACCTGTTGGTCCGGCACACCACACAGTGCGGGGGGGTGGGGGGTGGCGTCGCCGGCTGGGGGGGGGGGGCAATGCCCCTTGTGGACAGGCCACCACTGATGCAGACTCTGGTGAAACAAAACAGGAAGGCGCTTCTAAGTACAGTAAAACAATACGTTTATTTTCCCAAAGGAGGATTAAAAACATTTAAAAAATTTTAAAAGTACACAGGTTCATCAAATTATATAGATGACGTCCAGCGGCAGTGAGCAACTGGTACATGAATTTGTCATCCATTGCAATAACAACAGCATCAGCCTTTCCTTTACCTTTGTTATTGATAAAGATACATTAGCCTTTTTGGATTTAGAGATGTTCCATATGGGTAATCAAATTCATGCTAGAAACTACACTAAGCCAACAGCTGGCTATTCATTCCTCCATTATAAAATTTGCCATCATCCGCAATGGCTTAATAACATCTCCAAGAGCCAGTTCTGTAGGCTTAGGAACAACTGTACCAGAGCATCTTACTATGATACCCAAACAAAGTAAGGTCCTTTAGAACAAGTTCCTTGAAAAGGGATTTCCTACTGATATTGTTGAAACAGCATGCTACCTATATAAGGAAAACGTCCCCAGGTGGTGCCATTCTACCCACTCTGATACATCTGATATACGGTTCATTAGTCAGTTCCATTCTCGCCCAAAAGCAGATGGAACATATCGTACGAAAACATTGGCCTTTATTAAAACAGGATCAACACCTCCAATTGGTTATACCTGTAGCTGCAAATGGTAAATATTAAATATGAATCATTTTTTTTAGTTTAGATAAAATAAAATATTTATATGTAAAACGTTCCACATTCTGGCCCGGAGGTGACAGGCTGAACACGCCCCCACCCCCTGGGGCAGACATGTTGCAGCAACACCCCCCCAGGTGACAGGGGTGACAAGCTGCACACACCCCCAGGTGACAGACGGCACTCACACAGGGGAGGAGACAGGTAGCACACACACCACCCCAGCCCCCCGAGGTGACAGGCAGCACACACCACCCCAGGTCCACCCGAACCCAACCCCCCAGTCCGTGGAGGAGTCTTGATCGCTGAGACAGGTCCCTGGTGCCTGGGAGGTTGGGGACCGCTGGTCTAGGGGGATGTCTTTTTGTAAGTTTAGTGCAGTAATTAAACAGGAAAAAGGGATGAGGGAGCAGGATACTCCATAAATGCCACCATGTATAGGAGGACAGATTCTCAAGCAAAAATGCTTTAGCAGCAGCCTTACATTTTGCTGAAGGTAGAGAGGACAGCCAGTTTATCTGAGACTCTGTAAAAGCAGTCGTGGTCCCTGTAGAAACCTCTGGCATCTAACCCCCAAAGCACAGACTCACAGGACAGCTGTCTGCAACCAACTTCCATGCAAAACGCATCAGTGAAAAGTGGTCCTTCTCAATCCCAGCTCCCTAAGGTAGTGTCCTCCAGAAAATGTCTTCAAGTCCAGGTCCCTCCAGGTCCTCAACCGAGCATATGCAGGAGCCTGACAATGGCAGTATTCCAGAATCAAAGGCTGCCTCCCAGGCCAGAGACCCCAGAAGGGAGACCTCTGATCAGACCCCCCCAAACGTTTATCTTCTGCCCAGCCACACCTTCTGGATGCCCCTTTCTAGCGATTGGCTGAGGTCAGATACATTTTCATAGCCCAAAGATTGATCCTCCAATTCTATTTTTGGAAGCTTCTTCCAGAGGCAGGCAGGAGCAATCAACCTCAGGTTTAGGGATAGACCTAACCAGACCTGAAAAGTAGAGTAGAGTACATCGCAGCCAAAAACGAAATTCAACCTGTCTGGAGCAGAGTGCTACATATACATTCACTTTAAATAGGACCTATACAATTACATTTAATTTATTTACCTAACAACTTGACTTAAATAGTATACCATATGCAGTCAAAATTAAAATTTGGAGTAACACCTGTGTTGGTCACATGACTAATGCTGAGCCCTTAGTTATATGCTCTCTGCAAAACAGTTGGATCAGTTTTCAGGTTGAGCCATGGACTGATAGAAGAGTCACTATTTAAATAAATAGCCTTTCATTTTACAATTTGAGTCTCATTTAAATAAGCATGATAGCTTTTTTTCTCTAGGTTTCTTAATTGTATTATATAAATTTATAGTGAAGTACCTTGTGGAAACGGATCCATATTTTAATGAAAGTGTCTAATGAAATACTCAGTAAAAACACGCTCTCGGAATTCATAATTGCATTATGGAAAGTCAGGAGACTCATCGGCCAGATGGGCGCAGCGTTGTAATTGCCAATCCCACATCTCTTGTACTTAAAAGGCCTTTTTTTAGATCACAGTTTAACAGATTAGAGCGGAGCAGTCTAATGGAATTAGATACAGTTTCCAGGCTACAGGAGGTCACATTCCTTTCTGCCTCACAGGCCGCATCTAATTTCACACCAACCGCTGAGTTCACCACTGTTTATTATGAAGGTGAGATGGGATAGGTTACCGGATTAAAGGGGAACCACTTGGTATAATTCTTGTTTATTATGAAAACTATAACTGCAATAAAGGAAAGGCTATCTGATGACATCGACCAATGTAAATGTTTCCATATGCCAACTGGACTAATGATATTTCTAATTATAAAATAAACATTCTCATTCACAGGGCAGATAAAGGTGGTTGCAGACATTAGATGGTGTTTGGCCAAGCATGCACGGTCTGGTCAACTATGAATGATCATTAATAAAAATAATTGATGTACAGACATGCAATTTTGCATTGGGCAAGATTCCAGATTTGTGCCTATGGGGAGGTGAAGGGGACAATAACAGGTCCTGACTGGGGGTTCTGATGTATTTGGGTGAGAATATCCACCCCTAAGACAACTCAAGCTTCAGTGATCCCTAGTCTGACTGTAAAGACTGCAACTAAACAATCTCTAATGTCTGTAGGAACCTCACAGTGAAATTATAAATTATATTCACAAACTGATTTTTTTTATATCCCTTTTTATTATATAAAATCTTTGTTTTACAATAAACAATTAATACATGAAAGAGGAAAGTCAGAGCACTATGAACTAGCAAAGCAGAACCTTGTGCCAGTCTGGCTGAAGGGAGGTGGAAAGAGGGGGGGGGGGGTGAGTAATTGCTCTAATACCCCTATGTGTATAGATTCCGGTTCGAGTTACTGAGCTCTGTAAACAACAGGCTTTTTATAACATGACATACAGAGAAACTGGTAGTGTGTGAAAATGAGCGTAAAGCTTCACTTGCTGGATGGATACTGGAATATATATATAAAAAATACGGTATGTCCAGTACTTTAAATCAATTGACTAAAATATAAAAGTATTTTATTTTCATACACCTTTTTGTCCTATGCGTAATTACTATATATATATATATATATATATATATATATATATATCTATCTATAGTGTAACAAGGGCGAGCCTCAATCAAGATTACAATTAATTGCCAAATGGGGGTACCATCATCCAAATAACTAATAAAATTGGAAAGGAGGCAGTTCCCCTAACAGCCTCCGATAAGGAGGAAAGTTGGTCTATCTCATTAACTCAGACACAATACGCATAGGGTAGTATAAAAAGACATTTTATTTATACAAAAGAGATAAAAACGCAGCAGAAAACTGAGCATTGGATAAAATAGTGTGTTGACATATAGCCTAACATAAATTCCACTGATACATAATATATTCCAATTGGGAGACGAAAGACTTAGTGGGTCCTCAAGTGGACATGAACTCCTCTACATGTTTTGCGGATATGCACCGATTCTTCAGGTGGAACAAGTAAAATAATGTCTAGAATACAATAACAAAGTACAGATAATAACCAGAACACAAAATATCACAAAAAAAACCACAGATATAAAAACAAAAAATCATAAGGGTCGAATAAGGAAAAAAAAAGGGGGGGGAGGGGTCACTGGTGCTTACCAAAAGAGGCCAACACACTCAACTAGGTCAAAATGGTGGCATTGCCAATACTCCCTTACGGCGGACGTGGGGGACAATTACAGGTGGATGCATGGATGCTGTAAAGCAGCTATAACAGAATATTTATGTATATGCTTTAAAAATGTATCTATGTAAATATATATATGCATGTATGCAGACATACGAGAAGGAAAGAGGAGAGGATGTAAAAGGAAATGAGAAGGAAAAAAAAGCAGATGCACAAGGACCAGAGTTGAGAAATAAAGCAAGAGGGGAGGAGAGAGGGGGGAAATAATATATACCTGCAGAACAGTTGTTTGAATTACAATTTCTGCACCTTCAGACATCAGCTGAACCATAATTCTTGCATGCACCTTCAGACCTCAGATAAGCACAAGTTCCTGCAGCTTTACACCTCGGATCAACCCCATCTCCTACACCTTCAAACCTCAGGTCAGTCCCAATTCCTTCAGTCCTCAGATCAGCCTCTGTTCCCGCACTACAGACCTTGGATCAACCCCCGATTCCTGCACCTTCAGACCTCAAGACAGCTAACATTCCTGCACCCTCAGACTTCATATCAGCCCCAATTTCTGCACTTTAGACCTTGGATCAGCCCTAATTCTTGTAGCCTCATGCCGCGTACACACGAGCGGACTTTCCGGCAGAAAAGGTCAGACGGAACGATTCTGTCGGACATTCCGATCGTGTGTGGGCTTCATCGGACCTTTTCTTTCGAAAAAATCTGACGGACCTAGAAATAGAACATGTTTCAATTCTTTCCGACGAACTCACTTCCTATCGTGAAAACCGCTCGTCTGTATGCTAGTCCAACGGACCAAGAACGACGCAAGGGCAGCTATTGGCTACTGGCTATTGAACTTCCTTTTTCTAGTCCCGTCGTACGCCATCACGTTCTAAACGAACGGACTTTGGTGTGATCGTGTGTAGGCAAGTCCCTTTCAGCAGAACTCCATCGGAAAGACCGTCAGACTTCGGTCCAGAAAGACCGGTCGTGTGTACGCGGCATAAGACCTGGAATCAGTCCTAAAATTCCTGCACCTTAAGACATCAGATCAGCCCTAATTTATGCACCTTCTTACCCAAGATCAACCCAATTCCACGACTTCAGACCTCAGATCAGCCTAAATTTGTGCACCTTCAGACCTCAGATCAGCCTTGATTCTGTACCTTTACACCACCACTCAGCCCCATATCTTGCTCGTTCAGACCTCAGATCAGCCCCAATTCCTGTACCTTCAGACCTCAGATCTTCTCCAAACCCTTCACATTCAAATCTCAGATCAGCCCAAAACATTGGACCCTCTGAAATGCAGGGGTTTTACATACCTGCTTTAGGGTATGACAAGGAAGACTGTAGGGCTGAGACATCTACCCCCCCCCCCCCCCCCACTGCTTCTTCTCTGAGCCAATGGGGTCTTAGGACTCCCAGACAATCGGGTCTCAGGACCCGCTTCCTGATTGGCCAGGAGGAGAAGCAGGAAGACATTATATCAATTCGCTAATGTCACACAACTGGGTGGGCTCAGGGTGCAGTGCTCTGCGCCCCGTGCCCACCCATTTTTTAAGCTAATTAGAGCCTCAGGCTCTAATCATGTGCTTCAAAAAAACCCAAAAACATTGAAATCAATGCTTCTGGCGCCCTGCATTTAGATTAGGGGCCGAGTGCATGGACTAGGGGGGTAGCGCCCATGTGCCCGTATGGATGGGCCGCCACTGACTACTATAGTAAATGTATTGTGTGCCAACACTGAACATGCAACAGGATTCTATGAGATGGGATAGTTAGTCTCCAACTATCTTTTTACAGCATGTTTGAAAATGTAATGAAGAATCAGTATAATGCTGGCTCAGTAGCTTTGCTAACATGTTTACGTCGTGTGAGCTCATTCCACTAATGTTATGCAATTCCCAGGCTGAGAAATTGGAGATGGAACTCGTATTTTTTCAGAAGTGTTTTCACAGCAAACAAATGAAATTTAGAATAATTACTTCCATAAACTTTTTTTTTTTTTCATGCTAATGAAGCTGTCAGTTGTTAAATGCAAACACAAGTTTTTTTTCCTGTTGTTGTTCAATTTGCATCTGAAATTCGACAGACATTGTGTTTGTAATTTATATATCCATAGCTGTCTGCATGTCAAAACAGTTGGAGGCGGCAAGGCAAGGCGGGCAAGCACACTGTGCTGAGGGTTATGCCGCGTACACACGGTCGGACTTTTCGTCTACAAAAGTCCAACGGACGCTGACGGACTAAAGCTAGCTGGTAATCCGATCGTGTGTGGGCTTCTCCGGACTTTCAACTGACTTTTTTAGCCTCAAATCCGACGTACTTTAGATTTGAAACATGCTTCAAATCTTTCCGACGGACTCGAGTCCGGTCGAAAAATCCGCTCGTCTGTATGCTAGTCCGACGGACAAAAACCCACGCTAGGGCAGCTATTGGCTACTGGCTATGAACTTCCTTATTTTAGTCCGGTGTACGTCATCACGTAAGAATTCGACGGACTTTTGTGTGATCATGTGTAGGCAAGTCTGTTCGTTAGAAAGTCCGCCGCAAGTCCGTCGAAAGTCCGCCAAAAGTCCGTCGAAAGTCTGTCGGACAGGCTGTCGGACTTTTGTAGCTGAAAAGTCCGACCGTGTGTACGCGGCATTAGAGCCTTGTAATCCTTTCTTGCTCTGCGCCTGATTTCAAAACCAAACAGAAAACACAGACGGGGGCCATCTTGTATCGGGGATAATCAGTATCTGCACACAAGACCATATATCCCAGAGTCAGAACGGGTAGCACCGGCTATACATTTATCATTTTTGATAATTGTTTTTCTTATTTTGTCCTACTTCATCTGTGGGTAAGTCTAGCAGCAAAAAAGGGGAGAATAGGTACAGTAGCCACTTAGAGGAGTCATCAGACTTCCTGAAATGTAAGTAACATTCAGTCTTTTGCTTTGCAGAGTATGGTAGAGCCTTCTTAACCACTTAACCTCCAGAAAACGTACCCCCCTTCGTGACCAGGCCATTCTTTGCGATACAGCACTGCGTTACTTTAACGGACAATTGCGATGCACTACCCAAATAAAATTTCTGTCATTTGTTTCCCACAAATAGTGCTTTCTTTTGGTGGTATATGATCACAATTGCGGTTTTTATTTTTTGCGCTATAAACAAAAAAAAGGCCAACAATTTTGAAAAAAAAAAGGCAATATTTACTACTTTCTGCTATAAAACATATCCAATAAAAAAAAATTAAAAATAAAATTTCTTCATAAATTTAGGCTAATGTGTATTCTGCTACGTTTTTGTTAAAAAAAAAAAAAAAAAGAAGCAAAATAAGCGCATATTGATTTTCTCAAATGTTATAGTGCCTACAAACTATGGGATATATTTTTGGAAATTTTTTTTATACTAGTAATGCCTGCGATCGGGACTGCGATATTGCAGTGGACACTAATGCCGCGTACACACGGTCGGACTTTTTCAGCTACAAAAGTCCGACAGCCCGTCCGACAGACTTTCGACAGACTTTAGACAGACATTCGACGGGCTTTTGGCAGGCTTTCAACAGACTTTCTAACGACCGGACTTGCCTACACACGATCACACCAAAGTCCGATGGATTCGTACGTGATGACGTACACCGGACTACAATAAGGAAGTTGGTAGCCAGTAGCTGCCCTAGCGTAGGTTTTTGTCCGTCGGACTAGCATACAGACGAGCGGATTTCTGGGTCCGGCGGAGTTACAATGTAAAGATTTGAAGCATGTTCCAAATCTAAAGTCTGTCAGATTTGCGACTGGTAAAGTCCGCTGAAGCCCACACGCGATCGTATTGTCCGCCAGATTTGGTCCGTCGGACAAGTCCGGTCGAAAAGTCCGACCGTGTGTACGCGGCATAACTGACACTTTTGACACTTTGTGGGAACCAATGACACTAATACAGTGATCAGTGCTAAAAATATGCACTGTCACTGTACTAATGACACTGGCTGAGAAGGTGTTAAACATCTAGGGCGATCAATGGGTTAACTGTGTGCCTAGCCAGCGTTTTTTTTTGTTACAAACGATCGGCGGGTGCCGGAGGACATCGAGTCCCCGGGATCCACAGATCAGCTTCTGCTGTGAATTATCACAGTAGTAGCGGCCCGCCGGCTGCACGCGCGCGCCCCCTGCAGGCAGAAATGCAAAGTCACGTATATATACACGTGATTATGCCCACAGCTGCCACCCTGTAGCAGTAAAAATTGCTATAGGGCAGTCAGCAAGTGGTTAAAGCAGAAAGTATCTACATGTTTCATTCCATCAAACATCTCAAAACTAAAGAGTTTATTTCTCCTTTTAGGATAGTAGGTGGAGCCACACCAATCATTGCATTATGCCCTTTGGAAAACTGCATCCAGAAACACTAGTTTATAGCACAGATACAGCCTAATATCACTGAGCCATTTATTCCAAACTGCATAAAGCTGTATATGGCTTTATTGGCCATCATCAGTGCAGAGAAACAATGGTCTATATGAAGTAGGGCTTGGGGACCAACGAGAAAATGTAACCAGACAGTTTATGGTGAGATGGGACAAAAAAAGCTCTTAGTGGATCCAGTGCGTAGCACAATATAGCCCACTTGAACAGAAGGTAGTGACATCACATATCTCAAAAATAAGGAAATTATTTCTCATTCAATAATTTGAGGATTTTTTAATAGAATGAAGCATGCAGATACCTTCTGTTACAAGAAGGCCTTCAGCTGCCCATACATGGATCGCATTGTGGCCAGTTCAGCAGGGACTGTTCAGTGGGCACTTTGGTTGTACAGAACTCGATCTACCGATATCTCTGCAGAAAAATTTCCTCTCAAATCAGCACTACAGCATGCAACGCAGATCTGTGTATTCTGACGGCTGCAAAGTCAGCGGGAGGATTCCCCAATCTGCTGGTTGAACAAAAAAAAACGGGTCCATCTATGGCCAGCTTTACTGTGCAACGTGCTGGAGCAGTGGAGCTTTTGGCTCCTTTTTGGTCCAACTTACCATAATCTGTCTGGCTATCATTGGTGGCCTTTCCATTAGGGGCATAAAGGCGCCGTCCCCCTAATTAATGCACCCAGCCCCTAATCTCCATTCCGGGGCGCCAAACGCATGAATGTCAATTTTTTTTTTTAAGAAGCACATGATTAGAGCCTTAGGCCCTAATTGGCTTCAAAAAAGGGTGGGCCTGGGGCGCAGAGCACTGTGCCCCGAGCCCACCCACTTGTGTGACATTGGCAAATTAATATTCGCCAGCCAATCAGAAAGCTGGTCCTAAGAACCAATTGGCCTGGGAGTCTAGGGACCCACTTTCTGTTTGGCCTGGGAGGAGAAGCAATGGCCCCGGTGTTTGTTCTGTCAGAATCGGCGACCCGTCACCAGCTGGAGTGAGGAGCAGTGGGCGGACGGGCAGCAGCAGCCGCTTCCATGATCCAGCACTGCCTCCTCTTCGGAAGGTAAGGCAAGGATTGCCACCTTCCTGTGGGGATATTCAGCACCAATATACTTTCTCCTTAAAGCATAGAATGGTAAACTACAAGGGTCCAAATGTACAGCGCAGGCGAAATATTTTTGGTTGTATTTTTCACATTTATATTCAAGTGACAATGGGACTTGAGGACCATCTATGCCCACAGAACTATGGCTGCTAGATACTGTCCTGGTGAAGAGCTAGACAAAATGTATGCCATTTTTTCTGAATAAAACCCCAAAAGTTCTCAGCAGGTAGATGTACATCATGCATGTATCTCAAAGACATACAAAGTCTCTTCTACCAAAAAACTACAAGCACACCACCAGAACTACATCCTCCAAAAGTTCTTTCCCTACACACCTTCTGTTTGAGGATGCCCCACAGATGCTCAATAGGGTTAATGTCTGGAGACATGCTTGGCCAGTCCATCACCTTTACCCTCAACTTCTTTAGCAGGGCAGTGGTCGTCTTGGAGGTGTGTTTTGGGTCGTTATCATGTTGGAATACTGCCCTGCGGCCCAGTCTCCGAAGGGAGGGTATCATGCTCGGTTTCAGTATGTCACAGTACATGTTGGCATTCACGTTTCCCTCAATGAACTGTAGCTCCCCAGTGCTGGCAGCACTCATGTAGCCCCAAACATGACACTCCCACCACCATGCTTGTCTTTGTCTGTAGGCAAAACACACTTGTCTTTGTACTCCTTACCTGGTTGCCGCCACACGCTTGACACCATCAGACCACAGGACATAGTTCCAGTGATCCATGTCCTTAGTCTGCTTGTCTTCAGCAAATTGTTTGTGGGCTTTCCTGTGCATCGTCTTTAGAAGAGGCTTCCTTCTGGGATGACAGCAATGCAGACCAATTTGATGCAGTGTGCGGCGTATGGTCTGAGCACTGACAGGCTGACCCCCCACCCCTTCAACCTCTGCAACAATGCTGGCGGCACTCATACGTCTATTTTCAAAGAACAACCTCTGGATATGACACTGAGCACGTGCACTCAACTTCTTTGGTCGACCATGGCCAGGCCTGTTCTGAGTGGAACCTGTCCTGTTAAACCGCTGTATGGTCTTGGCCTCAGTTTCAGGGTCTCTGCAATCTTCTTATAGCCTAGGCCAGTGATGGCGAACCTTGGCACCCCAGATGTTTTGGAACTCCATTTCCCATGATGCTCAGCTACACTGCAGAGTGCCAGAGCATCATGGGAAATGGAGTTCCAAAACATCTGGGGTGCCAAGGTTACCCATCGCTGGCCTAGGCCCTCTTTATGTAGAGCAACAATTCTTTTTTTCAGATCCTCAGAAAGTTCTTTTCCATGAGTTGCCATGTTGAATTTCCAGTGACCAGTGTGAGAGAGTGAGAGCGATAACACCAAATTTACCAGACCTGCGACCTTGTAACACTAATGAGTCACATGACACCGGGGAGGGAAAATGGCTAATTGGGCCCAATGTGGACATTTTCACTCAGGGGTGTACTCACTTTTGTTGCCAGCGGTTTAGACATTAATGGCTGTGTGTTGAGTTATTTTGAGGGTAGAGCAAATGTACACTGTTATACAAGCTGTACACTCACTATTTTACATTGTAGCAAAGTGTCATTTCTTCAGTGTTGTCACATGAAAAGATATAATAACATATTTACAAAAATGTGAGGGGTGTACTCACTTTTGTCAGATACTGTATATTGGAAATACTATGTGGCTGTTTAAGCAATCTATTCCTATTGTCCATTGTAAAAGGGAACAATACTTTCACTATCTGTGCCCCAACTTGGAACATTGCCTGAGTTTTGGATAGAGGTTGTAGCGGGTGTTTGTGTTGCTGTGATGCAAATGATGAATGGCAGATCTCTCCGGCTGTCATTCTCAGTAGAATATATGTCTGACTACCTGTGATGTCTTTGAAGATGGCTATACACACACAGAGGTGTAATCATTCTTTATTAAGACGCTAAATCAATTAATGTGAGTTTAAGGCAAATCTGAAGCTGTCAGTCCTCAAAAGCTATAATATCAAAGCAAAATTATAAAAAGGAATTATAAAATCACTTGGTGGAACATTGCAGATAAATGTCACATATCAAAAGTATTTTCACAATTTTAAAGTCATTTAATGGGTCAGAACTGTTATTTTAATTGTTACTGGATGAAGATGACCTGACAGCTTCTTATATCCATTGGGGAGAGCTCTGTACTGATTTCCTGGTAGTAATGACCTGAATTGCTCTGGGATCTGTTCGGGAGTTCACTGAGCTTCAAAGAAGTTTGGATGCCGAACTCCAACCCTACTGAAATCGACGGGCGCCAAATTATAGGCTGGGGTGGAAAAAAAAGAAAGAAATGTTTTTAATATTTTTTTTAAATATAATTGTATATTACCATTACCAGGGCTTTTTTTCATAAGGAACGTGGGGGAATGCAGTTCTGGCACCTCCAGCAATTAATTTATGTAATGGCAATGAGAGCTGGGTGTGCTGGAGGGTCTATTGATGCTGGCTGATCTATTGTCGCTGGTGGAGATCTATGTTTGTGTGGGGGGTTTATTGTTGCTGGTGGGGAGTCAATTGTTGGGAGGGATCTACTGTTGAGGGAAAGGTCTATTGTTGCTGGCGGGTCTATTGTTGCTGGCTTTTGGGAGATCTGTTGTTGCTAATGGGGGGGGGGGGTCTTTTGTTGCTGGGGTGGTATTTTCTTGTAGGGGGTCCTTTGTTGCTGGGAGGGGGAGTCTATTGTTGTGGGGGATCTATTGTTGCTGTAGTGGGGTCTATTGTTACTCACTGCAGAGGATGTATTGTACTGTCTCTTGTTATTAAACAAATTCCATACAAAATTACTAAGTAGCACAAAATGATACTTGGTTCTGTAATCTCTAAAAAGGGGCAGTACTGGGAGGTGAAACCAAGGGACGGTGCTCAGAGGTGGGTAGGGGGCAGAGACAAGGGGTGAATCAGAAGGAGGGAGTTCCTGCACCTATTCTCTGAGAAAAAAAAACAGCCCTGATCATTACAGTATTAAATAGGAGGCACCCTGCCATTTTTGTAACAAACCTGGCAGCATGCATGTCATTTCCATATAATAGTTCTCACAGGGAGCATGATGATTGGTTTCCCCTTGTTAGTTGAAGCTGGAGCTGTCAAAAACAGTATGGTTTGACATTTAACAGTGGACTACTGGTAAATGCAGGAACAGGGAACTTGGATCAAAGTTCCCCCAGCATGGGGCATTGTGTTGAAGAATGTTACACATTGGGGTTAAAGTTTAATTAAAATATATAAAATTAATGTTAATTATTTCAGGGAATTATAACATTTCTAATACTTGCTTATCTTTTACATCCATATATAATTTGCAATTAAAGTGATTCTACAGGATTAAAAAAAAGAATAATAAACATAAATAATAGCGCCTGCAAACCGACCCGAAAGTGCCGCTGCTTTCATTCCAGTGTGAAAGCCCCGAGGGCTTTCACAATGGAGCGATGCGCTGGCAGGACGGTAAACAAAAGTCCTGCTAGCAGCATCTTCGGAGCGGTGAAGGAGCGGAGTGTATACCGTCCCTTTATCGCTCCTGCCCATTGAAATCAATGGGACGGCGCGGCTATACCACCGGTGTTCTGCCGAGAAAGTTCCGCTCGGCGGATAAGTTCCCCCCTCTACTGCGCCTGCGCAGTAGGATCCGGCGGAAATAGCCGAAGCGGAACAGCTGAAAATCAGCTGTACACGGCGCCTGTAAGAGGGCCGCTCGCCACGCTTCGGGCACGGCCTCGCTGTGCTCGGCACTTTTAGATTCCCCCTCTGGGTCCACTTGGATGGTGGGGAAGGAACTTGGACCCAGGGCGCAGGCGCCGTGTACAGCTGATTGAAGCGTTTGAGCTTCGGATATCTCCGGCGGCTGACAGTAGTACGTACTGCGCAGGCGCTGCGCCTGCGCAGTACAGGGGGGGGGGAACTTATCCGCCGAGGGAACTTTCTTGGCAAGACACCGGCAAAGCGCCTCTGCAGAGGCGCTTTGCGGTGGTATTTAACCCTTTCTCGGCCGCTAGCGGGGGCGTAAAACCGCCCCGCTAGCGGCCGAATACTGACGGTAAAAAAAGCCGCTAATAATAGCGGTGTTTTACCGCCAACGCTGCCCCCGCCCCAGTGTAAAAGGGCTCTAAACTTAAAGGGCTGTAAAGCCAGGAACTCTTGTTACATGACTATTTTTCTCCCTGTTGTCACACATCCACTTTAGGGGAGCATGGTCGGTGACCAGCTTAAATGACCTCCCCAACAAGTAATACTTCAGGGAGTTTAACCACCTCAATACAGTGCATTTTCGCCCCCTTCCTGCCTAAGCCATTTTTCAGCTTTCAGCGCTGTCGCAATTTGAATGACAATTGCGCGGTCATACAACACTGTACCCAAATGAAATTGTTATCATTTTTTCCCCACAAATAGAGCTTTCTTTTAGTGGTATTTGATCACCTCTGCGGTTTTTATTTTTTGCGCTATAAACAAAAGAAGAGTGAGAAGTTTTAAAAAAAACACAATAATTTTTATCTTTTGCGATAATAAATATCCAATTTTTTTTTCTTTAAAACATATTTTTTCTCAGTTTAGGCCGATATGTATTCTTGTACATATTTTTGGTTAAAAAAAAAAATCGCAATAAGCGTATATAGATTGGTTTGCGCAAAAGTTATAGCGTCTACAAAATAGGGGATAGATTTATAACATTTTTATTTATTTATATTTTTTTACTAGTAATGGCGGCGATCTGCGATTTTTATTGTGACTGCGATATTGCGGCGGACACATCGGACACTTTTGACACATATTTGGGACCATTCACATTTATACAGCGAACCGTGCTATAAAAATGCATTGATTACTGTATAAATGTGACAGGCAGGGAAGGGGTTAACACTAGGTGGTGATCGAGGGGTTAACTGTGTTGCTAGGGAGTGATTCTAACTGTAGGGGGAGGGGACTCACTAGGGGAGGAGACCGATCGGTGTTCCTCTGTGCTGGGAACACACCATCGGTCTCCTCTCCTCTGACAGGACCGTGGATCTGTGTGTTTACACACACAGATCCATGGTCCTGCTGTGTTACCGGTAATCGCGGGTGCCCGGCGGACATCGCGGCCGCCCGGCGGACATCGCGGCCGCCGGGCACGCGCACCGGGTGCCTAGTGACACGGCGGGCGCGCGCGATCGCCAGGCGGCGGCGCGCACGCGCCCCCTGGTGGCCTGGGAATGCGAGGCCGTCATATGACGCCTGCCCGCAACGAGAGCTGCGCCGCCTGGCCGTCAATAGACAGCCGGCGGTCAGCTAGCGGTTAAGGCCCATTTAATAGGGAGACACTCCTATTCGACAATGGTATAGTTTTTTTCATGCTTGTTCAGTATGCGGCTCAGGTACAGAACCGGGTGCTCCTCACCAGCTCTGTTCTGGGATAGTACAGCTCCTAGACCCACCTCAGAGGCGTCCGTCTGTACCACAAACTCCTTTGTGAAGCCTGGGGTCACTAGCACCGGTAGTACACAAAGGGCCTGCATTAATTTCGCCTTCTTGGCTTCAGGATTCTTCACGAGTGAATCGGGGGGCTTCAGTAACCAAAACTGCAGTGTTTATCCTCATGACACAACACAGGAAGCACCTACATGGTTAACAGAGGACGGAATTAAAATTAGACTTGAGAAACTTAACATTAATAAATCACTGGGACCAGATGGCTTGCATCCGAGGGTACTTAGGGAACTCAGTCAGGTGACTGCCAGACCGTTGTTCCTAATTTTTACAGACAGTCTATTGACTGGAATGGTACCAGCTGATTGGAGAAAAGCCAATGTAGCACCAATATTTAAAAAGGGCCCAAAAAACATCCCTGGGAATTACAGACCAGTTAGCCTAACATCAATAGTATGTAAACTCTTGGAGGGGATGATAAGGGACTATATACAAGATTTTAGTAATAAGAATGATATCATTAGCAGTAATCAGCATGGATTCATGAAGAATCGTTCTTGCCAAACCAATCTATTAACCTTCTATGAGGAGGTGAGTTGCCATCTAGATAAAGGAAGGCCCGTAGACGTGGTGTATCTGGATTTTGCAAAAGCATTTGACACAGTTCCCCATAAACGTTTACTGTACAAAATAAAGTGGGTTGGCATGGACCATAGGGTGAGTACATGGATTGAAAACTGGCTACAAGGGCGTGTTCAGAGGGTGGTGATAAATGGGGAGTACTCAGAATGGTCAGGGGTGGGTAGTGAGGTTCCCCAGGGTTCTGTGCTGGGACCAATCCTATTTAATTTGTTCATAAACGACCTGGAGGATGGGATAAACAGTTCAATCTCTGTATTTGCAGACGATACTAAGCTAAGCAGGGCAATAACTTCTCCGCAGGATGTGGAAATCTTGCAAAAAGACCTGAACAAATTAATGGGGTGGGCGACTACATGGCAAATGAGGTTCAATGTAGAAAAATGTAAAAAAAATGCATTTGGGTGGCAAAAATATGAATGCAATCTATACACTGGGGGGAGAACCTCTGGGGGAATCTAGGATGGAAAAGGACCTGGGGGTCCTAGTAGATGATAGGCTCAGCAATGGCATGCAATGCCAAGCTGCTGCTAATAAAGCAAACAGAATATTGGCATGCATTAAAAGGGGGATCAACTCCAGAGATAAAACGATAATTCTCCCACTCTACAAGACTCTGGTCCGGCCGCACCTGGAGTATGCTGTCCAGTTCTGGGCACCAGTCCTCAGGAGGGATGTACTGGAAATGGAGCGAGTACAAAGAAGGGCAACAAAGCTAATAAAGGGTCTGGAGGATCTTAGTTATGAGGAAAGGTTGCGAGCACTGAACTTATTCTCTCTGGAGAAGAGACGCTTGAGAGGGGATATGATTTCAATTTACAAATACTGTACTGGTGACCCCACAATAGGGATAAAACTTTTTCGCAGAAGAGAGTTTAATAAGACTCGTGGCCACTCATTACAATTAGAAGAAAAGAGGTTTAACCTTAAACTACGTAGAGGGTTCTTTACTGTAAGAGCGGCAAGGATGTGGAATTCCCTTCCACAGGCAGTGGTCTCAGCGGGGAGCATTGATAGCTTCAAGAAACTATTAGATAATCACCTGAATGACCGCAACATACAGGGATATATATTGTAATACTGACACATAATCACACACATAGGTTGGACTTGATGGACTTGTGTCTTTTTTCAACCTCACCTACTATGTAACAATACTATGTAACTATGATTCCATTTGACCTTGACCGGCCCTCTACCCTTCGTCAGGTCGGTCGAGGGGGGTCGGCAACGGTGGCAAAGTTGGGTATAAACCATCTGTAATACCCCGTAATGCTCAGGAAGGCCCGAACTTGTTTTTTGTTTACCAGTTGGGGCAATTTTTTAATTGCCTCAATCCTATTGGTCTGAGGCTTGACCAGTCCCCGGCCAATAATGTACCCAAGGTATTTGGCCTCCTCCAGACCTATGGCATGCTTTTTTGGGTTGGCCGTGAGACCTGCTTCCCTAAGGGAATCTACCACTGCTCGGGGTAGGTGCGATTCCCAATCTGGGCTGTGGATGACCACATCGTCCAAATATGCGGCTGCATACGGGCCTCTCAAAGTTGCTGAAACAATGCAGGGGCCCCATGCAGACCAAAAGGCATTCGCTTGTACTGAAATGGAAAAGAAGAAAGGTAACAGCGCTCTCTGCAGGGACAACTCAATCCATACATCAGATCCACTCACAGGTGCCGAGGCTCGATGTGTCCCAACACACTCCAATGCAACAGTAATAAAGAGAGCCGGCAAAACTGTAATCCTTGAAGTGTCGTTTATTGGTACATCAGAGTGACAATAAAACAATAAACTGACACGTTTCGGCAATAGCCTTAGTCATAGCTAGACTAAGGCTATTGCCGAAACGCATCAGCTTTATTGTCACTCTGATGTACCAATAAACGACACTTCAAAGATTACAGTTTTGCTGACTCTCTTTATTACTGTACTGAAACATGCCCTCAGGAGTGGAAAAGGCAGTATTCTCCTTGGCCGATTCAGTTAGCGGTATTTTCCAATAGCCTTTCATTAGGTTTAGGGTTGTTATGTAGCGGGCCTGTCCCAACCTGTCCACGAGTTAGTCCACCCCAGGCATCGGATATGCATCGAACTTGGACACACAGTTGAGTTTCCTAAAGTCGTTACAAAACCTAATAGTGCCATCAGGTTTTGGGACCAGCACTATGGGGCTCGACCAATCACTGTAGGACTCTATTACGCCCAACTCTAACATTTTTGATTTCCTTTGCGACTGCCTCTCACCTGGCCTCTGGGATTCCAAATGGCTTTACATTTACGCAAACACCAGGTTCCGTCACTATATCATGCTGGATCACCTTGGTCAGTCCGGGTAAAGGGGAGAAAAAGTCTCTATTTTTGTACACAAATGCCCTAACGTCACTTTATTGTGCGATGGACAGGGAATCCGTTATGGGGACGTCAGGTGTCACTGGTACCCGGTCTGTTGGAGGTGGAGATGCGGCCCGTAAAGTCTCTCTCTCCTTCCAGGGCTTTAAGAGCTTCACATGATAAATTTGTTGTTTCCTTTTCCCTGGCTGGTAGACTTTGTAGTTTACCTCCCCTACCCTTTCCACGACCTCAAAGGGACCCTGTCACTTGGCTAGGAACTTACTTTCCACCGTAGGAACCAGTAGCAACACCCCGGGCTGAAAGTACGGACCTTGGCACCCAGATCATAGACCCTCCTCTCGGCCTCCTGGGCTCGCTCCAAATGTTCTCTTACCAGGGGCAGGGCAGCTGCGATTCGATCCTGCATCAAGGAGACATGCTCTATGATACTTCTATATGGGGTGGCCCTTTCCTTCCCACGTTTCTTTGGCGACATCTAGCAGCCCCCTGGGATGTCTACCATACAAGCGTTCTAAGGGGGAATAGCCTGTGGATGCCTGCGGAACCTCTCGTATGGCAAACATGAGATATGGTAGCAAAAAATCCCAATTGCTCTCATCTTTGGTCGACCACCTTTTTCAGCATACTTTTCAAAGTTTTATCAAACCTTTCCACAAGACCATCCGTTTGGGGGTGGTAGACAGAGTTACAGAGATGGGAGATAACTTACACTTCCTTGGTAACCCTGGACATAAATGGGGTGCCCGGATCAGTTAAGATCTCTTTTGGGATCCCCACTTGACTGAACGCCTGGACTAACTCCTTGGCGATAGCCTTAGCGGAGGTGTTACGCAAGGGTATGGCCTCAGGATAGCGCGTTGCATAGTCCAGGATTACCAAAATATGCTGGTGACCCTGGGCAGACTTCACTACCGGCCCCACCAGGTCCATGCCAATCCTCTCAAAAAGGGACCTCGATAATTGGTAAAGGGACTACGAAAATGGGGCGACAGTGCCGCCATTTGGCACTCGGGGCACGATTCACAGTACTCCCTGACATCTGCATATAACCCAGGCCAGAAAAATCTCTGGGTGATTCTCTCCCTGGTCTTTTTGATACCGAGATGTCCCCCCATTACATGACCATGGACCAGGTCTAGCACCACCCTACGGAAGGATTTGGGAACCAGTAGCTGTCCTACCTAGTCCCCTCTTAGGATCCACTGGTTCCCCATCCACCATCTTAACATTTTCTCTGGCTCTCATGAGGGTGACTTCTCGCATTTGCTCGGTACAGAAAGCCTCTTTCCTGACCTCTAAGTCAGGTACCACATTCTGGCTACTCTCATTGTCAGGGTCAGAGATGTTCTCCTGTTTGTTACCCTTGGGCTGGGAGCTAGCTTCCAGATCCTCCGGCTCCCCAGCCATGACAGGGAAAGGAAGAGGATCTCCGGCTTCCTCGATCCCCCCCAACAGTGTCCCCTTCTCTTTGGCAAAAAGGGTCTGGTGAGAGTTTCCATGCTGCCCCAGCACGGGGAGCACTATCTACCAGCCTCCCTTTGCTCTCCAATAGACTTCAAAAATTGGGAAAATCTCTCCCCACTAAAGCTTCATGAAGCAGTGAAGGTACCACCCCTATTGAATGTGTTACACTGCCCCAGGGGGTATCAACCTCAACCACCACTGTCTGGTAGTCCCGAGTGTCCCCATGGATCCAAATGACCCCGATAGTACTGGGGTGTAGTTTTGTGGGTTTTACACAATCATTTCTAACTAGGGTCACCACACTCCCTGTGGTGGAGTCTAGCAGGGCTGTGAGTGGCTTTCCATTCACTGAAATAGCACACATTAGTTTTTCAATGCGACTGACATGTTGCAGTACATGTGACCTGTGCGTCTTTTCATATAAGCATAATCGCAGTGCATAGGTTCATCATTTATAGGACAGTTTGCAGCAATATGCCCTAATGCATGGCAACGAAAACTCTGTATGTGCTCCACCCCCAGTACTCTTAACGGTCCCAAAGACCTTCCTGGCTTCTTTGGCCAGTCTCCAGGTCTAGGACCCCCGGTCTCATTAGCTGTAACAGTCTTATTCAACTTCCCCATGCTCTTGAACCCCGGAACAGTCTTACCAGAACTGCTGGGCGATCTTGCACCCCTAGACACACCGAAGTGGGGTGTAGATGGGCTCACCAAGTCCTCAGGAGCAATCTACCTCTCCACTAGGTCCACCAATTGGGTTCCAGTTTTGGGGTCCCCCTGTGGGACCGACTTCCTCAGAGTAGCAGGGAGCGCATGCAGGTACCGGTCCATTACCACACGCTCCACGATCTGAGGGCCTGTCAAGGTCTCTGGCTGCAACCACTTCTTGGTGGACCAGGTCGAACATTTGAGAACGGGGTGGCTTGTTGCTGGCGTAGGTCCACTGACGCACGCGCTGGGCCCAGACTACCATGGTGACACCCAAACGTGCGAGTATCTCTGTCTTCATAGTCTCATAGTCCTGGGCCTTATCCGGTTCCAGATCAAAATAGGCATTTTGACGTTCTCCTGTCAGAAATGGACTAACATACCCGCCCATTGTTCTTTTGGCCATCCTTCGCAGACAGTGACTCTCTCAAAAGGCGCAAGGTATGCTTCGACATAATTGTCAAGTGTCATCCTCTGTAGGTAGTACGAGGCACGTACCAATTTTGGTTTCACTGGCACAGGACGTGCAAACCCGTTTTCAATTCCACCAGAGCCTCTGCGGACTGCCAGTTCATCTCCTGCTGGACCGCCTGTTGTGCTGCAGCGGCCTCTGCGATTTTGCAATTTAGCTCCTGCTGGGCCACCGGTTGTGCTGTAGCGGTCTCTGTGACTTAGTGGTTCATCTCCTGAGGGGCCACCGGTTGTGCTGTAGCGGTCTCTGTGACTTAGTGGTTCATCTCCTGAGGGGCCACCGGTTGTGCTGTAGCGGTCTCTGTGACTTGGCGGTTGGTTTCCAGCTGAGCTGCATTGGCCTGTAGTAGGGCCTTTAACATTTCCTCCATCTTTACAAATTGTCCGATGACTCCACCACGTGTGGGAGATTAGCTCGTGGGGATCACCTTTTCTGGAAATTAAGGTCAGCATGCAGGCAGTTTCTTTAAAATCTGGCGGGTTGCCATCTTTATTTAGTAGAGGTTTGCAAAGTCATAAAAACAAACAAAAACAGTAAAGTAAATCCTTGCCGTCCGATGCTAAACCAAACACTATTCTCCTTTCCATAGTGTGTGGAGCTGGCTCACCGTCACCCACAAAACATGTGGTAAAGCAAACCTTTTTAAATCCAAACAGAGCTCCTCTCTCTCAGATTCCCTTCTGAGTCTCAGGCCAGAGCTCTGCTGTGCTCTCTTCCTGCTTATTTAAAGTCCACCTGAGCGTGGACTCAAGTGGACCACAACATCAGGACCGGAACCAAGCCTGCCACAGAGGCTGTAAAAACCCGGACCAAATTTCTGTTCAGTCTCTTACAATAGAACGCATGCGAGGTGAAAAATACCGATTATCCATTACCTCACCTCGCATGCGTCACAATATATACAGTACATATCTATATACATCTATCTATATAGAGATATATATATATATAGATATATTTACTGTATATATAATGCCAGTAATAGTTAGCACTTTAGAGTTAAAGAAAATGATCAGATTTTTTCAATTTTAAGAGACTTTCAGCGGTTTATTTCTTTGTCTTCTCACACCTGAATTTGATTTTACCATCATTAGGCACTAGGTCATCATACATATCTCCAGGATAATTACTACTCCATCTATACACAGCGTCTCTCGTCTAGAGGTCACATTCAAGTTAATTGCAATTTTGACACCAATTAGATCAGTTCGCACTTCTGATTCAATGACTGCGTTCATTGCAAATCTGCTGTCCCCATTATACTGGATTGAACATGGAAGCAAAGCTTGGAAAAGTTTGGTGGCATTTAAATGTACATTTAGTTCAGACATTAGCATTTTAAAACTGACTCAGAGTGCACATGTTACCTGCTTGGTGTGTCCATTGTTCACAGATCGCACCTAACTGGCCACTTAGTTAAATTGATGTATATAGGAGTATAAAGAGGACCTGTCATGGCTCTATACATGTATATAGGAGTATAAAGAGGACCTGTCATGGCTCTATACATCTATATAGGAGTATAAAGAGGACCTGTCATGGCTCTATCTATACTATAAAGAGGACCTGTCACGGCTCTATACATGTATAAAGAGGACCTGTCACGGCTCTATACATGTATAAAGAGAACCTGTCATGGCTCTATACATGTAAAGGAGGTTAAAGAGGACCTGTCAGGGCTCTATACATGTATAAAGAGACCTGTGCATGGCCGGATCGCTCCACAGAGAGCCAGAATGGGGATCTGTCAATGTAAACAGACAGATCCCCATTCTGACAGGGGAGGAGAGACAGATCTGCTGTTCCTAGTGATTAGGAACAGCGATCTCTCTCCTCCTCCAGTCAGTCCCAAAGTTGGAAACACCTCCCAGGGAACACATTTAACCCCTTGATCGCCCCCTAGTGTTAACCCCTTCCCTGCCAGTGACATTTACATAATAATCAGTGCATTTTTATAGCACAGATCACTGTATAAATGTCAGTGGTCCCAAAAATGTGTCAAAAGTGTCCGATCTGTCCACCGCAATGTCGCAGTCCTGCTAAAAAACTAGTAAAAAACTAGTAAAAAATAAATACATTTAAATGAAGGCCAAAAATCCCCTATTTTGTAGACGCTATAACTTTTGCGCAATCTGATCAATGTACGCTAATTGCGTTTTTTTTTTTTACCAAAAATATGTAGAAGAATACATATTGGCCTAAACTGATGAAGAAATTCCTTTTTTTTTAAGGATATTTAGTATAGCAAAAAGTAAAAAATATTGTTTTTTTTTCAAAATTGTCGCTCTCTTTTTGTTTATAGCGCAAAAAATAAAAAACGCAGAGCTGATCAAACCCCACCAAAAGAAAGCTCTATTTGTGGGAAAAAAAGGACGTCAATTTTATTTGTGTACAGCGTCGCACGACCGCGAAATTGTCAGTTAAAGCGACGCAGTGCCGTATCGCAAAAAATGGCCTGGTCATTAAGGGGGCAAATCTTCCGGGCCTGAAGTGGTTAATCATGGCTGTGCAAGGCAAGTCCCTCTCAGGCTCTCATGTCTCATACAACTTGATTGTTTTGATTTGGACTCCACCACCAGATGTGGATTGTCACCTGCCACACGTTGCGGATTGTCCCTTGCCACGTCACCTGCCACACGTTATGGATTGTTCCTTGCCACGTCACCTGCCACACGTTTCGGATTGTCCCTTGCCACAACATTGCCTGCCACACGTTCTGGATTGTCACTTGCCACCACGTCACCTGCCACATGTTGCGGATTTTCACATGCCACAGTGTCACCTGCCACATGTTGCGGATTGTCACTTGCCACACCTTGTGGATTGTCACTTGCCACGACGTCACCTGCCACACGTTGCAGATTGTCATTTACTGTGTCCCAAAGTGAAGGCAGGCAGCAGAGAGATAATGTAATCTCTCTGCTGCCCGTGGCTGCACAGTGAGGGCGGAACTGCAGTGATGCAGGGCAGGGGGTGAGAGATGATGTCATCTCTCTGCTCCCCGCCCGCCTGCTCACTGACTGGCCAGCAAGCCCGCTCACCAGCTGACTGGCCTGCCCGCTCACTCAGCCGCTGACTGCTGTCCCCCCCGCAGCGTGTGTTCTGCCCGCTCCTGTCACCACTAACAGCAGCGGTGCCGGGCTCCCTCACAGGCAGCAGAGCGGGTGGACTGGGCTGGCTGGCGGGCGTCAGTTTGCCACCCACCTGTAAGTGCCGCTTGGTACCGATGATCCCACCAGGTCCCATGAAAGGGCCGGCCCTGCACATGTGGCCCTCTTACTCCTTCTTTGAGTATCACATACCTGTACTGTATGCTAAGCCCAAGAGGACAAGGGTGGACAGTTCCCATCTGAGCACCCCTGGAAAGAAAGACAGGGTCTGCAGGGGCGATGAAAAGGCACAAGTGCCTGGGTTGGAAATTGAGAGTGTTAATACAGGTGAGCAGGGATACAGCTTGTAGGAGGCTGTGAATGTGCCAAGTTCAGTTTAGAGCTGAGTTGGGTCCCAATCCTGGTCTAGTAACAGACTGCACCTGCTCACATGCCCTGCTATTTTCTCCACTGTAGGTGGCGCTTGACCGCAGCGGCACTGCAGCTGGAGGGGAACATGGTTTCTCTATGATTTCCTTAGCCATTGAGGAAGCTGTGCGGTTGGATGCTGCCATATCATGTGACTGGCAGCCATTTTTGGGTCAGGCAGAGCCTATTTTAAGCACTGGCTCCCAGGCTTGGCATGCATTTGGGTAGTGTCGGGACCATCTGACAGGGACAGTGATTAGTAGCAAGGAGAGGTTCCAGGCGAGTAGGGTAAGTATAAGGCCATGCCATTCTTCCTGGAAACCTTGCCGTTTGGGCTCGGACCGGCCAGGCTGCATTCCGCCCCTAATGACAGATGCTGTCGGCACTCTTGAGACCTGCTCTGCTACACATCGCTTACATCCTGTGAGTGCTCCTGGTGGGATTTTTGAGAATTATTGAACTTCAACATTAATACAAATTCTGTTTCTGCAACTGGACTCTGTGTGTTTACTGCCACCGCATGACGCTGCAACTCCCCACAAGCAGGAAGGCACCAAGTTGTAGGCAGGCTCAGGAATCCGGGGTAGGCCTGAAAGGTCTGAAATGTGAGGGCCGTAAGGTAATTCGATGGGCAGAAGCATGATCAGTAGTCGAGGCCAAGGTCAGTAATAGAGACAAACAGCAAGCATAAGCAGACAAGAGTAATCCAAAAGCAGTTCAAGAGGAAGCTGAGTCGATAACAGGATCAGAACAAGCATCAGGATCAGGAACACAAGAGCAAGACTGAAGACCATTCAGCAAGAAGCTTGTGCAGAGTTCAGGTTTAAAGTGGCAGTAAACCTCACTTTTTTGACTTGTACATACAGGAAAGCCTATAGTAAGATTTACCTGTAGGTACAGTGAATATATCCCAAAATTGAACTGTTTAGGAGATATTCACACTGCATGCAGCCGGTGATGTCACCAGCACATGCACTCTGAAGGTCCGGCGTACCGTGCTGGACCTTCATAGCTCGTGTCGTAAACTAGGGCTCCCATGCGCATACGTAGGAGTGACGGCATTGCAGATCCGGCCACTCATGTAGCCAGAGGTCCAGGAAGGAGAACCAGGTGAAGATGGAAGCCCTGTCCAGCCCAGGTGAAGATGGAAACCAAGTCCTGCATAATGTGCTAGTATGCGATGCATACTAGCACATTATGACATTCCCTTGCAGGGGATTTTTTTTTCAAGCTGCGGTTTACTACCATTTTAAGTAGCCCGATTGGCAGCAGACAGCAGTACCAATAGAATTTCAAAAGTTGTTTTTAATCTTTCTACTTTGCAGCTTTCATTTAAAAATGTTGTGGTTAAAAAAAAAGAAAAAAAAAAGGATGTGGTAATACTGTCATGAAGGTCATTGTTCAGGCACTTCCTGTTATAGGGTGACAACAGTTTGCCATTCTAACCCAATTGTGCTTCTGCATTGTCATCCTGAGCAAAACGGCAATAAAAATTCTTACGCATAAGTATGATAGCCCGTCTCAGCTGAGAGTGGTGACCCACTTCACCAGGGGTGTTGCTTCAGGCCTTGCTGCCCTCCAGCACTGGGGGTGTCCTTCTACATCTAAAAGAGATATGGAAAAAGAGAGGGCGTACCAGTATAGTGCATTATCCCACATAAGTTGTTATATATTGTACCTGTACTGTCTGTCCTCATGTTGTAAAGCGCTGCGCAAACTGTTGGCGCTAAATAAATCCTGTATAATAATAATAATAATAATAAAAAATTTTAAAATAAAAAAATAGTAAAAACTTCTAACAAGCATGAGATAAAAAAAATCACTTAGATTAGCCACTCTCCTGTAGCTTGATATTTTTAAAATCAACAGTCTCCATACTGTAGGGGGACCACTCAGGGGCCACTGCTGGCTGACGCATTTCGAAGAATTCTCCTTCTTTTAGAGCCTAGCGGCAAAGGCTCCTTTAGCTCAATATATCAGATATACAGTAGGTATCTTTCGAAACACAGCAGCCAGCAGGTCCCCCTATGATCTGGAGACTGTTGATTCCAAGAATATCAAGCTACAGAAGAGTGGCTAGTCTAAGCGAATTGTCATCCTGAAACTTGGATTTTTGATGGAGGCTACAAGTTGCCATTTTAACATACAATATATTATACAGATATGGTCCACTGTTATCACCATCAGTCAATGCATGCTGAGAAATGCCATGCACCAGTCACTAGAGACTGCAGGAGAGGATCAGCTGCAACAAAAGATGGAAAAAGATTAAAAATAGGTATTTTATTACAAAAAAATGGCAACTGTTTTTAATACACAATGCTTTATCAAAATGTCTTCTGGTTAGGGTTTACATCTACTTTAAATATGCCTATCATATATTACACATTTCTGTAGTTTTTATTTCTCAATGTCACAGTAAACTACTTCAATTACTCAAGAGTTAATTATTTCTGTCAGTCAGTCATGTTCGCCTTAGTATTTATATGCTTATTGTCATGGCAGGACACGGGGGTACTTCTGCTGTGTCTTTTAAAAGGCCTTTACACCCAGATGCCTCCTCCAGACAAGAATTGAGGTGACATTTTGCATAGCAACGTAGTGCTGCCACCAGAATAAGGAGACGCAAAGTGACAATCTGCGGGGCTGAAGTGTGAGGCTGCTGTTCGATCATCTTCAACCCATGCTCCCGGGCTTCGGAGGATGACAGAGAAGGACCTGGAGTAAAGTGTGCGCACAGCAGCGAGTTAATCCTCTGTGACAGCTAGTGTGCCAGTTGCTGTGACTGCAACATGATAGGCGACCAACCAGATGTAATAAAGCCCATACGGATGCAGTGCACCAACACATCCCAATTTTGATGTCTTATTTGTTGACTGCGTTTGGTTGGAACAGGGTGCTGTGCCCTAGATTTGGTGTCTTTGGAACCCTACCAACATTTATACAAATAAGATATGCTAGTAAATATACTCTTGGTCCACTGCTTTATTTGGACATTTAGATCCTGAAAGATGGAACACAAAGAAAAACTCTGGCTAGAAAAAAAATATACAGTCAGGTCCATAAATATTGGGACATCGACACAATTCTAATCTTTTTGGATCTATACACCACCACAATGGATTTGAAATGAAACGAACAAGATGTGCGTTAACTGCAGACTTTCAGTTTTAATTTGAGAGTATTTACATCCAAATCAGGTGAACGGTGTAGGAATTACAACAGTTTGTATATGTGCCTCCCACTTTTTAAGGGACCAAAAGTAATGGGACAATTGGCTGCTCAGCTGTTCCATGGCCAGGTGTGTGTTATTCCCTCATTATCCCATTTACAAGGTGCAGATAAAAGGTCCAGAGTTCATTTCAAGTGTGCTATTTGCATTTGGAATCTGTTGCTGTCAACTCTCAATATGAGATCCAAAGAGCTGTCACTATCAGTGAAGCAAGCCATCATTAGGCTAAAAAAACAAAACAAACCCATCAGAGAGATAGCAAAAACATTATGTGTGGGCAAATCAACTGTTTGGAACATCCTTAAAAAGAAAGAACGCACAGGTGAGCTCAGCAACACCAAAAGACCCAGAAGACCACGGAAAACAACTGTGGTGGATGACCGAAGAATTCTTTCCCTGGTGAAGAAAACACACTTCACAACAGTTGGCCAGATCAAGAACACTCTCCGGGAGGTAGGTGTATGTGTGTCAAAGTCAACAATCAAGAGAAGACTTCACCAGAGTGAATAAAGAGGGTTCACCACAAGATGTAAACCATTGGTGAGCCTCAAAAACAGGAACGCCAGATTAGAGTTTGCCAAACAACATCTAAAAAAGCCTTCACAGTTCTGGAACAACATCCTATGGACAGATGAGAACAAGATCAACTTGTACCAGAGAGATGGGAAGAGAAGAACATGGAGAATAAAAAGAACTGTTCATGATCCAAAGAATACCACCTCATCAGTGAAGCATGGTGGTGGTAGTGTCATGGCGTGGGCATGTATGGCTGCCAATGAAACTGGTTCTCTTGTATTTATTGATGATGTGACTGCTGACAAAAGCAGCAGGATGAATTCTGAAGTGTTTCGGGCAATACTATCTGTTCATATTCAGCAAAATGCTTCAGAACTCATTGGACGGCGCTTCACAGTGCAGATGGACAATGACCTAAAGCATACTGCGAAAGCAACCAAAGAGTTTTTTAAGGGAAAGAAGGGGAATGTTATGCAATGGCCAAGTCAATCACCTGACCTGAATCCGATTGAGCATGCATTTCACTTGCTGAAGACAAAACTGAAGTAAAAATGCCCCAAGAACAAGCAGGAACTAAAGACAGTTGCAGTAGAGGCCTGGTAGAGCATCACCAGGGATGAAACCCAGTGTCTGGTGATGTCTACACTACCGTTCAAAAGTTTGGGGTCACCCAAACAATTTTGTGTTTTCCATGAAAAGTCACACTTATTCACCACCATACGTTGTGAAATGAATAGAAAATAGAGTCAAGACATTGACAAGGTTAGAAATAATGATTTGTATTTGAAATAACATTGTTTTTACATCAAACTTTGCTTTCATCAAAGAATCCTCCTTTTGCAGCAATTACAGCATTGCACACCTTTGGCATTCTAGCTGTTAATTTATTGAGGTAAGCTGGAGAAATTGCACCCCACGCTTCTAGAAGCAGCTCCCACAAGTTGGAATGGTTGGATGGGCACTTCTGGCGTACCATACGGTCAAGCTGCTCCCACAACAGCTCAATGGGGTTCAGATCTGGTGACTGTGCTGGCCACTCCATTACCGATAGAATACCAGCTGCCTGCTTCTGCTGTAAATAGTTCTTGCACAATTTGGAGGTGTGTTTAGGGTCATTGTCCGGTTGTAGGATGAAATTGGCTCCAATCAAGCGCTGTCCACTGGGTATGGCATGGCGTTGCAAAATGGAGTGATAGCCTTCCTTAGCTTTTACCCTGTACAAAGCTCCCACCTTACCAGCACCAAAGCAACCCCAGACCATCACATTACCTCCACCATGCTTAACAGATGGCGTCAGGCATTCTTCCAGCATCTTTTCATTTGTTCTGCGTCTCACAAACGTTCTTCTTTGTGATCCAAACACCTCAAACTTGGATTCATCTGTCCACAACACTTTTTTCCAGTCTTCCTCTGTCCAATGTCTGTGTTCTTTTGCCCATCTTAATCTTTTTCTTTTATTGGCCAGTCTCAGATATGGCTTTTTCTTTGCCACTCTGCCCTGAAGCCCAAAATCCCGCAGCCGCCTCTTCACTGTAGATGTTGACACTGGTGTTTTGCGGGTACTATTTAATGAAGATGCCAGTTGGGGACCTGTGAGGCGTCTGTTTCTCAAACTAGAGACTCTAATGTGCTTATCTTCTTGCTTAGTTGTGCAACGCGGCCTCCCACTTCTTTTTCTACTCTGGTTAGAGCCTGTTTGTGCTGTCCTCTGAAGGGAGTAGTACACACCGTTGTAGGAAATCTTCAATTTCTTTGCAATTTCTCGCATGGAATAGCCTTCATTTCTAAGAACAAGAATAGACTGTCGAGTTTCAGATGAAAGTTCTCTTTTTCTGGCCATTTTGAGCGTTTAATTGACCCCACAAATGTGATGCTCCAGAAACTCAATCTGCTCACAGGAAGGTCAGTTTTGTAGCTTCTGGAAGGAGCTAGACTGTTTTTAGATGTGTGAACATGATTGCACAAGGGTTTGCTAATCATCAATTAGCCTTCTGAGCCAATGAGCAAACACATTGTACCATTAGAACACTGGAGTGATAGTTGCTGGAAATGGGCCTCTATACACCTATGTAGATATTGCACCAAAAACTAGACATTTGCAGTTAGAATAGTCATTTACCACATTAGCAATGTATAGAGTATATTTGTTTAAAGTTAGGACTAGTTTAAAGTTAGCTTCATTTAAAAGTACAGTGCTTTTCCTTCAAAAATAAGGACATTTCAATGTGACCCCAAACTTTTGAACGGTAGTGTATGTGTTCCAGACTTCAGGCTGTAATTGACTGCAAAGGATTTGCAACCAAGTATTAAAAAGTGAAAGTTTGATGGATGATTGTTAATCTGTCCCATTACTTTTGGTCCCTTAAAAAGTGGGAGGCACATATACAAACTGTTGTAATTCCTACACCGTTCACCTGATTTGGATATAAATACCCTCAAATTAAAGCTGAAAGTCTGAAGTTAAAGCACATCTTGTTCGTTTCATTTCAAATCTATTGTGGTGGTGTATAGAGCGAAAAAGATTAGAATTGTGTAGATGTCCCAATATTTATGGACCTGACTGTATATACATCTTGCTATACAAACCATATTGTTAATAAAAATGGGCTTTTACGATCTTCCTACCAGGTTGAGTCAATTGATGAGAGGAATTTCCTTAAGCTGGCCATGAATGAATCGAAATTCAATTGGTTTGGCAGAGTCTGGCCAAATTTTGATCCATCTATGTCCATTCCTGCTCAAAAGAAGTCAATCTTATGATTAGTTCCTCATGAATGGGAATGTTGGAAACCTTTTAATTTGATCAGCCAATGGACTAAAATGCTGACAGTGGAGGAATCCCCTGCTGTCAGAATACAATAGCGCAGTTGGGAGGATTCCTCTATCCACCCTGTTTGTGTGGATGGGGGAATCCATAATTTTTTTTTTTTTACAGTTGATGGAAGAAAGAATCCATGTATGGTCAGCTTTACTACTCCTGTCCAATATTCCCCAGCGTTGGTGACAGGAAAGAGCTAGACAAGCAGTACAATTGGTTGCCAGAGGGAGGTTCAGATGCAGCCGGTGATCTGAAGACAGTTTGGATACTACTGAGATGCTCAGACTCAATGTAGTGCAGAAAGTCAGTATGCAGGTAGAGCACATGAACCTACAGCTGCAGGAAGCAGAGAGGTTGTCAGGATGAGCAGAAGTAAGCAAAAGCCAGGCAGCAGAGGTACCAGTTCATAAAACAGTAGCATAGGCAAAGGTCAGTATTAGATGGGCAGCAAAGGTACCGAAACAGCAGCCAGAAGGCAAAGTCAGGATGCAAGCCAAGGTCAGCAGCAGAAGATCTGGACATAGCAAAGTCAGGAGGCAAGCCAGGTCAAACACAAGTAGTAGGAGAAAATGTAGTATGTATGAATTATAAGTTATAGATATACTTTATTGTCATTGTATACATACAACAAAATTTTTTCGGATACCCTTTACAGCAGCAATAAAACATTTCTCAAGAAAACCACACATACATACTCCTAGCACTCCTATGTTATATCAGTGTTCAATACTTTTCTAGTTTTTCCTTTGTGAATATATCTTAATTATTAATATTAAATATTTTATTTCATATTAAAATGAAATATTTATTGGGCCTCTTTGCTGTTTAGTGGGGCCGAGCACTGAGAAATTTAGCATTTTTAATTTGCATTAACCCTCCAATTGCTCTCCTCCATAGCTGGTGATAAATTGATTAGGCGGTTTCTCTTTTTCTCTTTTTGCTGTTTAACGTTTACACATAAGAGCACATCAACTGCCTTGTGCACATCTGAATCTCTAATTTTTGTATTTTTTAAGGTCTGTTTTTTCTCACATATATTTGCAAATGCAGACATACATATATCTGAGACCTTTTTTTTTGTAAGTTTGAAGACATTTTTGTACTGGCTAGCGGTGACTTTTGTATATTTTATACTGTATGAAGTGATACTAATGAGGAATACCATTTTTGTGGTGCAGTTCTTTCACTTTGCTGTTGAGCATCACAGAGAATGTATAAGTAAATACAAAGTGAGAAGTGGGGCTCTGAGGCTCTGATAAAGAAGGGACACCCCAAAATGCATTAGCATGTGCAGTACTCTGGGAGATCCTCTCGATCCATCTGGAGGTGCACTACCAGTTCTGGTGGATCTGTTTAATATTTAAAAGGGGCTTAATGTTCTATGTTGTTTGTGAGTATATTACTTTTTATTCATAAATAAATGGTACCTTGGGTAATGCAAAAGGCTGGTGCGTCCCCTTCTTTTGTTTTTTTTTTTCATGCTAAGAGTATAGTGTGGCCTGGAAAATCCATTTAAAGCAGATCTCCAGATGAATGGCAATGTCAGAAAGTTTGTTGGACCCACCCAAGACCTTAGACAGATGTTCACATCAGACAGTGGCAGAGTCAACAGTTTATTGGTCAGATAGGGCACAGAAAAAATGGTTCTTAAACAGAATTCAGAACAAGGACTGATGATACCAGACGCAACAAGTTGATGATCAGGATAAAAACAGACAAGCTGAGCACAAACACAGTTCAAACAATCACAGGAATGGTTCAGGGCATGAACAGACAGATGTTTGTGTCGGACAAGCCTCTCCCGAGAGTATGAGCAGACAGACTAACATGTTGATTATGCACAGAATCAATGTTCAGCAGTCCACTTAAACTTTTCTGATTAGAGCAAGTATGCACTAAAAAGCCACCAGTAGATGGTGAAGGCCCAAGCTGATCATTAAAGTCTAATATAGATACACCCAAATAAAAATGGTTTTACTTGTCTAAAGATTGTGTAATTTGGTTTCACAAAAAAAAATATTGAGTTTTTTCATGTTTTTTTTCCCAGAACAATGCGTAAGGAAACATAGTTATGACACAGAAAACAACAAGCTACATAGAGGTGCGATCGTTAGAGGGATGTACCAGAGCAATGTAAGGCCTCATTCACATTAGGCGGACTCCGTTTCCACGGAGCCTGCCTCGGTCCGCCGGCTCAGTGGGAGATCTCTCTGTTGATCTCCGCTGAGCCGGCAGATGACAGGTCCCTCTCTACTCACTGAGCGGGAAGGGGCTTGTCAGGCGCCGCTGCTGCCTATGGAGGGATCGGATGAAAACGGACAGCATGTCTGTTTTCATCAGATCTCACCCGATCCGATCCGCCAGCGACGGATCTGAACGTAGGGCCATCCGTCTGCTTTTTGCGGATCGGACCGGGTCGGATGTCAGCGGACATGTCTCTGCTGACATCCGTCGCTCCATAGGCTAACATGGAGCGCCCATTCAGGTCCGCCGTCAAAACTGACAGGCGAACCTGAACGGTCCGATCGTGTGAAACGGGCCTTAGGTAAAACATATACAGGAGCTTAGTGACACAAATTGTAAAACAATGAGAGCTCCATGGTTTGGGTGAAAGGTGGAAGTGTAATGGTTCCAGTAAGGGGTGCTGCTTGTTACCAGTTGTGGGCACCTCTACAAAGATGAGGGGAAGGGAGGATGCCAAATAATTTATAGGAGTGGCACTAAGTAAAGAAAAAAGAAAATGTATGGAGGCAGGGAGAAACTATGATTGCAAAGGAAGACATCAGAGGAAAATGAAAATAAGGGAGAGATAAAAAGAAGGAGGGGGGGGGGGGTTGTTTGGGAATAAGAAAAGAGAGGGAGGGGAGAAAACGGGGGATGGGTCAGGGGGTAGCCCCATATGAGCCAACGGTTGGGAGGCAGAAGCATCAATGAGTGGCAATAAACTGATAGCAGAATTCAGTCAATTTTCAGGTGGGCGTTATAGGATATCCAGGGGTCCCAGACCTTTAAAAATTTAGCATGAGAGTCTTTGAGTATGGAGGTGAGCTTCTCATGGACCACCGGATATGTGAAAGAGGTAACGCCAACATGTCAGAACAGAATAACTGAGTTAGAAAAAGGATCACCCCCTCCTACAAATTACTTGTAAACTCAATCAGATGCAGCTAATCACCTTCTCAATGGCACACAAAGCCATTTGAGCATTTCAGTCCCTGGTAGTGCAGCTGATGTAAACAATCAACTATGGGTGGCAAGGCACTTTCAAAAGATCTCCAAGATAAAGTTAAGGACAGGCACAAGTTAGGAGATAGATACAAAAAAAAATCAGAGGCTTTATCAATGCCCAGAAGCACAGTGAAAGGTATTTGGTACAACGCAGACCCTTCCTGGATCAGAACGTCACTCCAAACTGGATGAAAGAGCCAGGGGGAAACTGGTCAGAGGCTACCAAGAGGCCTACAGCAACTTTGAAGCAGTTGCAGGATTTTATGAGAAAGAGTGGTCATTGTGTGCATGTGACAATAATATTACAAATTCTCCACAAATGTGGCTTGTATGGGAGAGTTGCAAGAAAAAAAACACTCAAGAAAGGCCACAGTCACAACTGAGCTTTGCCAAAACACACCTTGAAGATTCTGAGGCCACATGGAAAAAGGTGTTATGGTCAGATGAGACTAAAATTTTATTATTTGACCTCAACCAAACGATATGTCTGGTGTAAATCCAATAGACCTCACCATCCAAATAACACCATTCCTACAGTAAAGCATGGAGGTGATAATATCCTGTTATTGAGGTGTTTCTCTGCAGCAGAGACTGGAGCACTAGTCAAAATAGAAGGGAAAATGGATGGGGCAAAATACCATCAAATCATTGAGGAAAATCTGCAGCTCTCTGCCAGAAAGTTGTCAATGGCAAGAAGGTTTACCTTCCAACATGACAATGACCCAAAGTACACAGCAAAAATGAGCCCAGACTTAAACCCCCCAAAAACCACTTGTGGGTTTAACTAATATTTTTTTTTGTATAATTCTCCTTAAAGGGGGCGTGGTAGGGTGTGTGTCCTATGCCTACATACATTTGCTAATAGGTGTCCCTCGTTCCTATCTCAAAAAGTTGGGAGGTATATATACATATATACAGTATCTCACAAAAGTGAGTACACCCCTCACATTTTTGTAAATATTTTATTATATCTTTTCATGTGACAACACTGAAGAAATGACACTTTGCTACAATGTAATGTAGTGAGTGTACAGCTTGTATAACAGTGTAAATTTGCTGTCCCCTCAAAATAACTCAACGCACAGCCATTAATGTCTAAACCGCTGGCAACAAAAGTGAGTACACCCCTAAGTGAAAATGTCCAATTTGGTCCCAAAGTGTCAATATTTTGTGTGGCCGCCATTATTTTCCAGCACTGCCTTAACCCTCTTGGGCATGGAGTTCATCAGAGCTTCAGAGGTTGCCACTGGAGTCCTCTTCCACTCCTACATGACGACACCATGGAGCTGGTTGCTGTTAGAGACCTTGCACCCCTCCACCTTCCATTTGAGGATGCCCCACAGATGCTCAATAGGGTTTAGGTCTGAAAACATGATTGGCCAGTCTATCACCTTTACCCTCAGCTTCTTTAGTAAGGCAGTGGTCATCTTGGGGGTGTGTTTGAGTGGCTATCATGTTGAAATACTGCCCTATGGCCCAGTCTCCGAAGGGAGGGGATCATGCTCTGCTTCAGTATGTCACAGTACATGTTGGCATTCAGGGTTGCCTCAATGAACTGTAGCTCCCCAGTGCCGGCAGCACTCATGCAGCCCCAGACCATGACACTCCCACCACCGTGCTTGACTGTAGGCAAGGCACACTTGTCTTTGTACTCCTCACCTGGTTGCCGCCACACACGCTTAACACCGTCTGAACCAAATACGTTTATCTTGGTCTCATCAGACCACGGGACATGGTTCCAGTAATCCATGTCATTAGTCTGCTTGTCTTTAGCAAACTGTTTGCAGGCTTTCTTATGCATCATCTTTAGAAGAGGCTTCCTTCTGGGGCAACAGCCATGCAGACCAATTTTATGCAATGTGCGGCGTATTGTCTGAACACTGACAGGCTGACCCCCCATCCCTTCAACTTCTGCAGCAATGCTGGCAGCACTCATACGTCTATTTCCCACAGACAACCTCTGGATATGACGCTGAGCACGTGCACTCGACTTCTTTGGTCGACCATGGTGAGGCCTGTTCTGAGTGCAACCTGTCCTGTTAAACCGCTGTATGGTCTTGGCCACGTCCTGCAGCTCAGTTTCAGGGTCTTGGCAATCTTCTTATAGCCTAGGCCATCTTTATGTAGAGCAACAATTCTTTTTTTCAGATCCTCAGAGAGTTCTTTGCCATGAGGTACCATGTTGAACTTCCAGTGACCAGTATGAGAGAGTGAGAGCGATAACACCAAATTTAACACACCTGCTCCCCATTCACACCTGAGACCTTGTAACACTAACGAGTCACATGACACCGGGGAGGGAAAAATGGCTAATTGGGCCCAATTTGGACATTTTCACTTAGGAGTGTACTGACTTTTGTTGCCAGCGGTTTAGACATTAATGGCTGTGTGTTGAGTTATTTTGAGGGGACAGCAAATTTACACTGTTATACAAGCTGTACACTCACTACTTTACATTGTAGCAAAGTGTCATTTCTTCAGTGTTGTCACATGAAAAGTTATAATAAAATATTTACAAAAATGTGAGGGGTGTACTCACTTCTGTGAGATACTGTATATCTATCTATATATCTAGATAGATAGACAGATAGAATTTTTAATTTTTTTTTTTTACTGCCATGAATTTAACTTTTAACATTTTAGTTATCCTGTTCTTTTTATGTCAAAATGCCAGATGGATATTGATCCGTAGGGGAAATAATTTTGTTCACAAAAGATAGGGTGATTATTGGAAGATTAGGTCTCAAATGTCAAGAATATTCACGCTGCGTATGGACACGTCTAGTACTGCGCACATGGCAGATTTCCAAAAGTTAAAACCCTTTTTTGTGTTTTTGGAGCTTGTTAATTAAATTTTACTAGTCCTCAGTGAGTATTCCTAAATAGGAACCCAGACGAACTGTCATCATTAGAATGCAGGGGGCGACAGGACAGTATGCGTGTACGTACATAAAGACGCTAATTATATGGAATCACCACAGGCAAGTTAACAGCTGTCAGGAAATCTTTTTAGCCAAGTGTCAAAAAACTTGACACGTTTCTGGGAGATCAGATGACAAAACAAAAACTGTGACAGGTGCCCCTCAATTTAACCAAATCATGTACAATTACTGATAATCACTTCACACAATCTGGATCGTTTATATAGAATATTACAGTTGTGTTAACACAACAAGTAGGGCAAGCAGATTTGTGATTGAGTGTTCTAATTTTACAGTATTATTTTACAAATGTAAATGTGGTAACTTGGCTACATAAGCAAATGATGTCTAAGTGGTCAGCATATTTTTTTCCTTGCATTGCTGAGATCCTGGTTCAGTTCCCACCATGGACACTATCCATATGGAGTTTGTATGTCATTCCTGTGTTTGAATGTCTAGAGCAGTCTTTCTCAACCTTTTTATCCCAGAGGAACCCCTAAAATAATTTTCAGGTCTTGGGGCACCCTTACTAGATCCAGTTCTTTGGGGTCAAATGGGAAAATAAGATAACAACACAGACCTCAAGCGCTAAAATTGGCAGTCATTGGAGAATCATCATAATGTCATGACCAACGTAAAAGAGAAATAACTGGAGTCCAGTGCAGCTGTCACCTCTTAGGAAAAAGTGAGCATCAGTAATACACAAACGGACAGCGCTCAAATGGGGCCAGAAAAATAAAAGGACTGAAAATGTGAAGCTAAGATAAGCTTAATAAAATGCACGCCAAAATAGATTAAAAGTCACAACAATCAAATGGAAAAGATTGAATGTAAAAACTCATTAGGAAGGCATCAATTCTATTGCTGAAATATACTAAAAAATAGTTACAATACCAAGGGGTTAATATTGGCAAATGTATTCCAAATAATGAGCGGGGGGAGGCTCAATATTTTAGCTGTGCAGGGAGGGATGTGGAATCCAAGGTGACCACTCGTTGTGCTACAACCATTAGCTCGACTGTGGATAACATCCACGCTGGAGGGGATGTGGAAGGTGGATACAGCGGGCCTGCAATGCAGAAGCTGGATACAACACCGCCGCCACTTGCGCTCTGTGCCGGGGGGGAGTGGTAACCTGTGTCACAACGGAGCAGACACAGCCAGCATGACGGACTGACATACAGGTGCCTGGCCTAACAGGAAACACATCGGACGGACAGGGGCTGGATCTAGAAGCCGGGGAACGGAGTCACAACCTGAAGCTGGAGATCCCAAGAAGCTGGGCAGTACGTAAGCTCGATGTTGCCGTGGTGACCGTGACTGACATGTTTCACACGCGTGAAGTCCTGCAGGAACGCATGGGAACAACGTTCCTGCACTTTTTCCACAGCAGGATCGCCGTTCCCATTAGCAGCCGCGTTAGGGTGACCACGTGTCCTGGAATTGCCCCCTGAGCCGATCTGAAGCCCCCTAAATGGGCCGCTACATCGCCGCTGTCACTTCTCCTGGTGGACTCCTGGGCCGGCCTAGAAATGTTTTAATCCACCCGAATCCACCAGCCGCTGGCTCACTGCCCTAATTGGTTGCTAGGCGCCTTCCACATGGCGTCTAGCAACCAGTTATGTCACCAAAGATTGAGGCCCTATAATTCTGAGCGGAGGAGGATTTAACATACACAATGGGTATGGGGTACAAGTGTGAGTTCCCACACTTTTTTTCCCTGGGCTTGACCCCTGCCTGGAACTATGCAGGCACCATCAAATTGAAGTCAATCAGCTACTGCTCAAGGAACCCCCAGCAACCTCTGGAGGAACCCTAGTTGAGAATGGCTCTTCTAGTGTATGTAGCACTTTGGTACTAGGGCAGGGTTGCTCCTAAAATTACCTGCCAGGTGTAATTACCTTGGTCTATTGTTAGGAATCAATTGATTTCATGCTAAGTCTGTACTTGCGGCACTTTTCAATTCTGCTGCTAGGTGGCTGGGTGCTTGGTGGCACTAGATATGAGAAGGGCACTGCAAGGTCAGGCTAAAACCCCAGGCCAATGGGCAGGGGTTTTCTTAAATCCCTTGGCCTGCTGGGAGAGCCTATATATTCAGGTGGAGTCAGGTGATCTATGTTCTGTGCCACCTGGACGGCTGTCTGGGTGGACATGTGTTGTATTGCCTGGACTGCTAGGCCGGAGATTGGGCCTATCCTGAACCTGTCATGGTCGGAGGTAGAGGGGAAGCTGTTGCCAGTAAGGAACTATCCGCCTAATTACCAGGGACCACAGTATCTGAAGCAAGTACCGGAGCAGCATTCTCATCAACCGGGGACGGTGAAGAATCAGGAAACTTCAGTGGGTATCATGCCAGGGATAATTTTCAGGTCTTGGGGCACCCTTACTAGATCCAGTTCTTTGGGGTCAAATGGGAAAATAAGATAACAACACAGACCTCAAGCGCTAAAATTGGCAGTCATTGGAGAATCATCATAATGTCATGACCAACGTAAAAGAGAAATAACTGGAGTCCAGTGCAGCTGTCACCTCTTAGGAAAAAGTGAGCATCAGTAATACACAAACGGACAGCGCTCAAATGGGGCCAGAAAAATAAAAGGACTGAAAATGTGAAGCTAAGATAAGCTTAATAAAATGCACGCCAAAATAGATTAAAAGTCACAACAATCAAATGGAAAAGATTGAATGTAAAAACTCATTAGGAAGGCATCAATTCTATTGCTGAAATATACTAAAAAATAGTTACAATACCAAGGGGTTAATATTGGCAAATGTATTCCAAATAATGAGCGGGGGGAGGCTCAATATTTTAGCTGTGCAGGGAGGGATGTGGAATCCAAGGTGACCACTCGTTGTGCTACAACCATTAGCTCGACTGTGGATAACATCCACGCTGGAGGGGATGTGGAAGGTGGATACAGCGGGCCTGCAATGCAGAAGCTGGATACAACACCGCCGCCACTTGCGCTCTGTGCCGGGGGGGAGTGGTAACCTGTGTCACAACGGAGCAGACACAGCCAGCATGACGGACTGACATACAGGTGCCTGGCCTAACAGGAAACACATCGGACGGACAGGGGCTGGATCTAGAAGCCGGGGAACGGAGTCACAACCTGAAGCTGGAGATCCCAAGAAGCTGGGCAGTACGTAAGCTCGATGTTGCCGTGGTGACCGTGACTGACATGTTTCACACGCGTGAAGTCCTGCAGGAACGCATGGGAACAACGTTCCTGCACTTTTTCCACAGCAGGATCGCCGTTCCCATTAGCAGCCGCGTTAGGGTGACCACGTGTCCTGGAATTGCCCCCTGAGCCGATCTGAAGCCCCCTAAATGGGCCGCTACATCGCCGCTGTCACTTCTCCTGGTGGACTCCTGGGCCGGCCTAGAAATGTTTTAATCCACCCGAATCCACCAGCCGCTGGCTCACTGCCCTAATTGGTTGCTAGGCGCCTTCCACATGGCGTCTAGCAACCAGTTATGTCACCAAAGATTGAGGCCCTATAATTCTGAGCGGAGGAGGATTTAACATACACAATGGGTATGGGGTACAAGTGTGAGTTCCCACACTTTTTTTCCCTGGGCTTGACCCCTGCCTGGAACTATGCAGGCACCATCAAATTGAAGTCAATCAGCTACTGCTCAAGGAACCCCCAGCAACCTCTGGAGGAACCCTAGTTGAGAATGGCTCTTCTAGTGTATGTAGCACTTTGGTACTAGGGCAGGGTTGCTCCTAAAATTACCTGCCAGGTGTAATTACCTTGGTCTATTGTTAGGAATCAATTGATTTCATGCTAAGTCTGTACTTGCGGCACTTTTCAATTCTGCTGCTAGGTGGCTGGGTGCTTGGTGGCACTAGATATGAGAAGGGCACTGCAAGGTCAGGCTAAAACCCCAGGCCAATGGGCAGGGGTTTTCTTAAATCCCTTGGCCTGCTGGGAGAGCCTATATATTCAGGTGGAGTCAGGTGATCTATGTTCTGTGCCACCTGGACGGCTGTCTGGGTGGACATGTGTTGTATTGCCTGGACTGCTAGGCCGGAGATTGGGCCTATCCTGAACCTGTCATGGTCGGAGGTAGAGGGGAAGCTGTTGCCAGTAAGGAACTATCCGCCTAATTACCAGGGACCACAGTATCTGAAGCAAGTACCGGAGCAGCATTCTCATCAACCGGGGACGGTGAAGAATCAGGAAACTTCAGTGGGTATCATGCCAGGGACCCAGCCAGTGGAGGTGACACTTGCAGAGCAGCCTTGTGTGTCAAACTATGAACCGAGCAGGCCAGCATGGGTGAAGTTTGAGAGACATCTAGAATTCCAAGCTAGGGACCCAGCAGAGAAGCGGGGGTGAGGCTTGAGGAAGATACCACTGTGAAGATCGGAGGAACTCAAGGGATTCAGTGGCAGTGAATCAGTGGGTCTAGTGAGAGACTGGGAGCTCAGTGGAGTGAAGAACTACAAGGAGTGATTGTAGTGAAAGAGAAAGGAACTGTTACGTTTGTGTTAGGAACTGTTAAAGACTGTTGCCATAAGAGACCTCATTCCTGCACGTGCAGAAGTGGCGTCCTGCTGGATGCCTTTCCCTGCATGGCTGTCCTCCTATCGAAGTCTTGTAGTCTGCCAATTAACATTGCAACTACCTAAGGTAGTTCTGGCCCTAACCCTCTCTCCCCCAAAAATACAAAACAGACTGTTAAGAGAAATAAAACCTCTTTTGCATCCAAGAAGTGCCTGGAGCCCAATAACTGCAATTATTCTGCACCCATAATGCCTCACAACCCACTACATACAGAAGGGTGTCAGCTCTCCCTGACTCTGGAGGTCATCATTAGGCCTCTAGGGGTCGGGGCTCTTGCTACATGTATATGAGTGTTGTAGGGACATTAGATTGTAACCTTCAGGGAACTGAAGTTAATGGTTTAAAGTTCTCTGTAAAACACTGGAGTAAAAATACAGGAGATATATGAATGAATAAATCGATGAGTGGCTATCATTAAACAATATAATTAGATAATTACTCAAGTTTGAATATGGACTCCAGTCTCTTTGGGTGATTTCCCCTACCAACTGCTATGATCACGATGTCACTAATGTGTTCTGTTCTGATGTAGAAGTCAGCAAGAGGAACCACTGGGCAATACAAGGGACCAGGAGAATGATACTCTCCGAAATGTTGAAATGACTTAATAGTGGACCAGCGTTTTGCAACAAAGGTCAGAGATACAGGAAGTGATAGGAAATCTTTCCAGACAGCAACAAAACACTCTTTTTAGTAGAGTGGGAATGGTCAGAACCACTGTCACATTTTTAATCTTGTCCTATTGACCCCTATTTCTTGTGCTGTGTCACAAGGATAACAGGTGAGTCGCAGATAGCATTAAATACCTGACAGAGGTTTCCCCAAAGGTGCCTGCAAATTTCAAGTTTTCTGAATGTCAACATTTGCATAAACCTAGGCAAGACATTCCAGTTGCACTGTAGGGACTATATATGTTTACCCTACACTTAAAAGTTTGGGTATTTCGGGACCTACCACAGCCAATATAGACAGAGACAAGTCACATATGTGGTAGCTATTTGGGCCTTCAGTTCAGTGGTGGACTGTTGTTCCTTGTGTGTTCTTCTGACAGGTTTGATTAAAAGTAAATCTAAATTCAATAACTAAAATCTCATATCAACTTTAACATGTTGATGTCCATAGGTGTGCGCAGCATATTACATTAGGGTGTGCACCCCAAAGCTCAAACACATATGTGTGTGTGTGCATGTGTATATATACTGACGATGTTAGTAGATCAGGGGATGGTGTCATTAAGGCAGTGGACGGTGTCAGTCATTTTTGTTTTTATTTTTTATTATTTTTTACAATTTTAGTTTTTTCCATTTTTAGGAGCCCCAGTAGGGGGCTTTGGTGGAATATCAGGGGTCTAAATAGGGGAAATTTGCACCACACTGGGTGATTAGGGTGTGCCCAGGCACACCTGGCACACCCTGTGCGCACGCCTATGTTGATGTCATATCAAATGTTTTTAATCTTCATCTGCACTTTTCATTAAAAGAATACTAGGTGATCCTACAACAAACATCTTCCCTTAGGCACTTTCTATTAAAGGGTGACAACTGTCTCCCAACTGTAATCCTGCATTGTCATTCTTTCATAAGCACCCTATGTTGAGACAAAGAGGGGCCATACTAATGTCGTATAGTGACCTAACTGCTTTCTGGGCTCCATGTCCTCAGCGATGGGGGAACACCCAATATTTATGGCATTCCTGCTTGGCATAGGTTGGTCCTCTTAGACTCATTGGCTACCATGGACACGGGATACTCCCCTGGTCACTATTACATGAGCAATCTCAGAAGGCCTCTGGCCTGGACTAGCACTACTAGTGGTATCATCCCATACCATCCTAAGGCTTAATGGCAATGACCCCAATAACAGCTTCACCCAGCACCTGTGCATTTCCAAAAGATGTTCCCATCTAGAGGCTAGGAGAAGGAAGGGTTCGACCAACAAAAAGCCTTTAACTGTTTACTAAACCAGTTAATTTATTTTTTTACATGCTTTAAATTTGCAAATGTGAGCAGTCCCAAAATTCCTATACCTCTCCTAAGGGGAAATGTCCGAAGTCTGAGCCTTGAAGACTGCATATTTGCCACAGCCTAGTTCTTGCAATGCTTCCAATGATGATCAAAACTTGGACATTGCCCTGGACTCCTGCCAGACTATTTATACTGAGCCATCTTTCCCAAGATGCTCCACGCAGGCAGGGGTAGGACTGATAGAGAGCTTCCTGATGACGGCCTTTGCTATTGGCTGAAACGCGTCATCATATCCGCCCGGCAATCAAACACAGGTACCGAGCCTCACTGCAAATGAGCGGTGTTCAACGGAGACTGGCAGGCACAGGTACCAAATCAAGTGAGTGCATCTTTTATATTTTAATTGTGTTTTACAAAATAAAAAACGGTTTTAAACTATGGGAGCCCCCCATCTGTAATTTTTTCTTCCCATCCATGGAGGACAATCCTAAGTAAAGCTGACCTTGGATAAAGCCATCTAGGGGTTATAAAACCCCACAAAGTGCAAGGGACCACTCTAGCGATAGGTGGTCAACACATAGGGGTGAGTGCACATACATGTGGGGCACCTCGGTTTGAACACTGAACATTGTAGCACCTATCAATTGTTTATGCACAAGCACTTTTCTTCACCAGTGGGATGTTTACATTTTAATAACACGTTTGATTTACTTATTCATGTTTAATATGTTATTATTTTCCACTTGCTAAGCGCGGTGTCTTACCTTTTTCAGGGCTGATAATACCTCATTTGCTAGGGTAACACCCCACTCACCATTCTGTGGACCTCTATTGGTTACCCAAGCAACTACATTGCCTACTCTCACTGCAAGGTTTTCCGGCCCTAATTATGGTGACACCTAGTGGCCTATGCTGGTATAGTCTGCTATGGTCACAAGTGGCAAAAAGGCTGGAGGATATCAGCAGCAGATGCAAAAAAGATTAAAAATGATGAAAAAGTATTTATAAAAAAAAAAAGAAAATGTTTTTTTTTGTTTTTTTTTTATGATACACAGTAGTTTAGCATGTCATCCACTTAGTGTTTATATCCACTTAAATTTTTCATTGCTGCCTATGACAAGGCGAGGATTTAAGATTTTTGCCTTCTAGAATTTCTTTTTTCTGAATTGAGACATATTAGCAAATTAAGCACAGACTTTTGAAAGGACCTCTGAACACACCCCGTACTCATAAGGTATGTATTAGATACCCATCACAGAAAAGACAGGGGCAATGTAAATTCTGGGAGGCATCGTGCTCTCGTTAGCAGAACGTGGTCATGCTCATTAGAAACACATTTATAAAATGAGCGGTAGGCTTTAGCTTTTGAAAGTGTTCCTGACACTGATTAATTAGTGCCCCAGATAATTCACTGATTGTGGAACCTGAGTCTAATTCCTCCTGTTACTCATTTCTGTCCAGTGAGGATAATCAGCACCAGGTGACTTATGGGACTGATTGATGAAACATGCCTATGGTAAGAATTTTGTGAGGCAATCAATGTTAAATGCTAATATATATATATATATATATATATATATATATATATATATATATATATATATATATGTGTGTGTGTGTATATATATATATATATATATATATATATATATAAAATCAGCAAAAGAGAGCAGTATCAGCATGTATTTGACTGCCAATTACTCAGTCATGCAGCACTGTACCTAAGTACATTTTATACAATTTTTTGAGTGTTCTTTTGGTGATATTTAATAACATATTTTTGTTTTTACTGTGTAAAGGGAAGAGAGACCAACAATAGTGAGAAAAAAATATTTCCTTTACTCTCTGTTATAAACATATCAAACTGTAAAAATGGCAAGACCATTTAGCGCTACCCCCATAGGAGCCACTGATTAGGATGGGATCTCTGTTCATTGCCTTGACCTTTCACAAAAAAAACCTCAGCCCCTCTAACACACCACCCCTCTCCTACATGTAAAAATCCTATTTTTTTTTTTTTTGCTAGAAAATTGCTAGAAAATTACTCAGAACCCCCAAACATCGTATATGTTTTTTAAGCAAAAGACAGGGGCAATGGTGGTCTTTGCAAATTTTTATGTCACACAGTATTTGAGCAGCAATTATTCAAACGCATTTTTTTGGGGAAAAAAAATAGTTTCATGAAGAAAAAAAACTCCAAAACACTAAAGTTAGCCCAATTTTTTTGTATAATGTGAAAAATGATGTTACGCCAAGTAAATAGATACCTAACATGTCATGCTTTAAAAGTGCGCACACTTGTGGAATGGTGCCAAACTTTGGTAATGATAAATCTCCATAGGCAACACTTTAACATTTTTTCAGGTTACCAGTCTAGAGTTACAGAGGAGGTCTTGTGCTAAAATTGTTGCTCTCGCTCTAAAGTTCGCGGCGATACCTCACATGTGTGGTTTGACCACCGTTTACATATGTAGGCACAACATACTTATGCGTGTATTTACAACTGCCAGGCTGGACAGGATGTCATAATGTCCGCCCGGGCCTCCGAAGATCATAGAGACTGCCAGGGACCATCTGGTCACTGGTATTCTTTATGGTGAACTTCAGATATCCCCACTCAAAGTTCAGGATGTCTTATGATGGCCTTGGGTGGGAAGTGGTTAAATTTGATTTCTTCAATCTTAAAATACTTCTTTCTCTCCTTCCTCCGCTGTGAGAGGAAGGAGAGAGCTTTCAAATGTAAACATTTATTTTAAAAAATACAAGGCTGAGGGATCATCAACAGCATTCCAATTTTACAAAGAATGCAACAAGAAATGTAGTATAAGTATATAAATAGTAAGAAAGGGCGGTCAGATCATATTGGTCCCATAAGGAATGATGACGGGAATCTGGTTACTAAGGATGGAGAGATGGTGAAGGTATTGAATTCTTCTCCTCAGTCTTCAAGAGGGAAATGGGGGGCTTCAGTAACCAAAACTGCAATGTTTATCCTCATGACACATTACAGGAAGCACCCTCATGGCTAACAGAGGATAGAATTAGAAGTTGACTTAAAAAACTCAACCACTTAAGGACTGAGCCTCTTTCTGAGATTTGTTGTTTACATGTTAAAAACAGTTTTTTTTGCTAGAAAATTACAGGTTGCATTTTTTAAGTTACAGAGGAGGTCTAGGGCTAGAATTATTGCTCTCGCTCTAACGATCGCGAGAATCACATGTGTGGTTTGAACACCGTCTTCATATGCGGGCACTACTCAGGTATGCGTTCGCTTCTGCACGTGAGCTCATCGGGATGGGCTCGTTTAAAAAAAAAAAAAAAAATTATATTTATTTTATCTTTTATTTTTTATTTTTACACAATTTTTTTAAAAAAAATTGTGTTACTTTTATTAATTTTATTCATTTATTTTATAAACATCTCTTGTAATAGAAAAAAATATATTTAATATTTAACATAAATAAGTCACCGGGACCAGATGGCTTACACCCGAGGGTCCTTAAGGAACTCAGTCAAGTAATTGCCAGATCATTGTTCCTAATTTTTTTATGAACAGTCTACTCACTGGAATGGTACCAGCTGACTGGAGAAAAGCCCATGTAGCACCAATATTTAAAAAAGGGCCGAGATACATCCCTGGGAATTACAGGTCAGTTAGCCTAACATCAATAGTATGCAAGCTCTTGGAGGGGATGATAAGGGACTATATATACAAGATTTACGTAGTGAAAACGGTATCATTAGCAGTAATCAGAATGGATTCATGAAGAATCATTTATGCCAAACCAATCTATTAACCTTTTATCAGGAGGTGAGCTATCATCTAGATCAGGAATCTCCAAACTTTTTAAACAAAGGGCCACTTTACTGTCCTTCAGGTTTTAGAGGGGCCGACTGTGACTAGTGTGGGTAAAAAATGTCCCAGCATTAGTGGAAGTAAACACTTTAGGCTACCATGGTTGTATCAATAAGATGAATAGTGCCCCATGGTTGGTATCAATGGGAAGAATAGTGCCCTGTGGTTGGTATCAATGGCAGGCATAGTGCCCTATGGTTGGTATCAATGGGAGTAATAGTGCCCCACGGTGGGTATCAATAGTACAAATAGTGCCCCATCAACAATGTCAGTGTGGGGAATAGTGCCCCATCATTGGTCTTAGCAGGAGAAACAGTGCCTCATCGATCGTGTCACTGGGAGGAATAGTACCCCATTAATGGTGTCAGTGGGAGGAATGGTGCCTTATCATTGGTGTCAGTTGGAGGAATAGTGTCCCAAGGGCCAGATAGAGGCAAGTAAAGGGCCGCATCTGGCCCCCGGGCCAGAGATGGAGACCACTGATCTAGATAAAGGAAGGCCCGTAGACGTGGTGTATCTGGATTTTGCAAGGCATTTGATACAGTTCCCCATAAACGTTTACTGTACAAGTTAAGGTCTGTCGGCATGGACCATAGGGTGAGTACATGGATTGAAAACTGGCTACAGGGGCGAGTTCAGAGGGTAGTGATATATGGGGAGTACTCGGAATGGTCCGGGGTGGAAAGTGGGGTCCTTTAGGGTTCTGTGTTGGGACCAATCCTATTTAATTTATTCATAAACGATCTGGAGGATGGGATAAACAGTTCAATCTCTGTATTTGTGGGCGATACTATGCTAAGCAGGGCAATGATTTCTCTGCAGAATGTGGAAACCTTACAAGAAGATCTGAACAAATTAATGGGGTGGGCAACTACATGGCAAATGAGGCTTATTGTAGAAAAATGTAAAATAATGCATTTGGGTTGCAAAAATATGAATGCAATCTATACACTGGGGGAGAAACTCTGGGGGAATATAGAATGGAGACGGGCCTGGGGGTCCTAGTAGATGATAGGCTCAGCGGTGGCATGCTATGCCAAGCTGCTGCAAGCAAAGCAATCACAATATTGGCATGTTTTAAAAAGGGAATTAACTCCAGAGATAAAACGATAATTCTCCCACCCTACAAGACTCTGGTCCTGCCGCACCTGGAGTATGCCGTTCAGTTCTGAGCACCAGTCCTCAGGAAGGATGTACTGGAAATGGAGAGAGTCCAGAGAAGGGCAACAAAGCTAATAAAGGGATTGGAGGACCTTAGTTATGAAGAAAGTTTGCGAGCACTGAACTTATTCTCTCTGGAGAAGAGATGCTTCAGATGGGATATGATTTCAATGTACAAATACCGTACTGGTGACCCCACAATAGGTATAAATCTTTTTTCGCAAAAGGGAATTTAAAAAGATACGTGGCCATTCACTAAAATTAGAAGAGAAGCGGTTTAACCTTAAACTGCGTACAGGGTTCTTTACTGTAAGTGCGGTAAGGATGTGGAGCTCTCTTGGACAGGTGGTGGTTTCAGCGGGGGGCATTGATAATTTCAAAAAACTATTATATGGGCACCTGAACGACCGCAACATACAGGGATATACAATGTAATACTGACATAAAAGCACACACATAGGTTGGTCTTTTTTCAACCTCACCTACTATGTAAATATGTAACTATGTTTACATTTTTGACTGCTGTGATTAGCCATCACAGCAATCACAATACAAGAAGCAGGCTTGTAGAAAGTGTAATGCCGGGTACACACGAGCAGATTTTCCGTTGAAAAAAACTTGGATGGTTTTTCCAACGGAATTCCGCTCAAGCTTGCCTTGCATACACACGGTCACACAAAAGTTCTCTGAGCTTTTGACCGTCAAGAAGAAAGGTAACAGCGCTCTCTGCAGGGACAACTCAATCCATATACCAGATCCACTCACAGGTGCCGAGGCTCGATGTGTCCCAACACACTCCAATGCAACAGTAATAAAGAGAGCCGGCAAAACTGTAATCCTTGAAGTGTCGTTTATTGGTACTTCAGAGTGACAATAAAACAATAAACTGACGCGTTTCGGCAATAGCCTTAGTCATAGCCTTAGTCGTACGCGGTGACGTACAACACTATGACGAGCCGAGAAAATGAAGTTCAATGCTTCCAAGCATGCGTTGAATTGTTTCTGAGCATGCGTAGGAATTTTGCGTGTCGGAATTTGTACAGACGATCGCATTTTCGGATAGGAACTTTTTTCCGACCGAAAAATAGAGAACCTGCTCTCAATCTTTTGCTGGCTGGAATTCCGCCAGCAAAAGTCCGATGGAGCATACACACGGACGCATTTTCCGACCAAAAGCTCTCATCGGTCTTTTGCTGGCCGAATTTCTGATCGTGTGTACGGGGCATTACAGAAAGTCATCCCTGTGGTGCTTTTCCTTTCAGTGTCCATTTACAGATTAGGGAGAGTTCAGGATGACCTGAGCTCAGAGGAAATGGGTTGAATGAAGCTGGCCAAAGACATGTAGTGTCCGTTAAAAGTACTGCAGAGTAAATCTCTGGATTAAAGGTGAACATTGCAGCAAAAGCTATTCATTTTCACCTTGTTATTTTTGAATGGAGTTCTACTTTGAAGAACAAACTTGCTAAAAGTAAAGTTGTTCATTAAGATGAACCTGTTACCTTGCCCTACATGAGAAAAGCATAGGATCCTTTCAAACAAGAAAAACTAATAATTTAAATGTGTGATATTGTATTTACACTAATGTATCAGGTTTGCTCTAATTTGTGACATTTAAAAAAAAAAATATTCCAGGACTCTTATTTCTCCCATCTTCATTTATGTTTTGTAATTCTTTGATTTCAAGCGCAAAAAGTTGAAATGTGCTCCTTGAGGCTGCATTCACACTACAGCGTTTTGAATCGCGGGCGGATCTGCCGCGAATCTGCCAGCGATTCGACAGTGCTGATGTTTGATTGACAAAAAACGTGGAACTCGCATTTGAGATGCCATTCATTTGAATGACACCTCAAATCGCAGTGCGGGTCTGCCACGATTGTCACACAATAAAACGTGCTGCAATCGCAGCAATCCACATCGCGGGACACATGTCACCCAAAAATAGTTCAGGAGCTACTTTGGGGCGACATGTGTCCCGTGATTGCAGCACGTTTTATCGTTACAAGACCCGCCCTGCGATTTGAGATACCATTCAAATGGCATCTCAAATGCCAGTTCTGCCTTTTTGTCATTCACACATCAGCGCTGTCAAATTGCGGGCAGATCCCCCGATTCAAAACGCTGTAGTGTGAATGCAGCCTAATGCCGCGTACACACGGTCGGACTTTTCGTCTACAAAAGTCAGACAGCCTGTCCGACAGACTTCCGGCAGACTTTCGGCGGACTTGCGGCGGACTTGCGGCATACTTTCTAACGAACGGACTTGCCTACACACGACCACACAAAAGTCCGACGGATTCGTACGTGATGACGTACACCGGACTAAAATAAGGAAGTTCATAGCCAGTAGCCAATAGGTGCCCTAGCGTGGCTTTTTGTCCGTCGGACTAGCACACAGACGAGCGGATTTCTGGGTCCGTCGTAGTTACGACGTAAAGATTTGAAGCATGTTTCAAATCTAAAGTACGTCGGATTTGAGGCTAAAAAAGTACGTTGAAAGTCCGGAGAAGCCCACACACGATCGGATTACCAGCCAGCTTTAGTCCGTCAGCGTCCGTTGGACTTTTGTAGACGAAAAGTCCGACCGTGTGTACGCGGCATTAGTTTTCATTATGGAGATATAAATCTTATCTAACATCTCCTGTATGGAATATGAAGGCATTCTCTGCATTTTTCTACATGGCAAATATCTGGGTGTGAAATGTTAACAGTATGGATTGTCCGGTGTTTGGGTGATGGCTTGGAAGATTTCCCTTAGCTGTGTCATGAGGGTCTGACATTAAACAGCATGGCAGCGTGTCCACGGTGATAAGCGCAGACCTACATATTGCACAGTCTTACAGAGGGATAAGCTGGTATTAGATATAGAAATGTCACTGTACCACAGCCTGGCAGGCCATACATCCTTCCACTAAAATGCTTAACTATGACTGTGTGTATTTCAAGATCATTGCTGTAGTAAGCTCCATGGCTTTGATGTGCTGCAAGGACATTAATACATTCCTTAATATGCATGCCAAATATGTTACAAAGAAGGAACACTGTCACAATTTCATTGGCTATGAAAAATATATATTTGATGCGATTTTCCACACGTATGGATGAAAGTAGGACATTTACTGGTAGAGTATGACTGAGTCAAAGTAGTCTATTTGTCTGAGATTTAATAATACAATTATTTATTAGTAAAATTGAACACCTTTATTCATCCTTAGGCTCCATGCACACAGAACGTTCATAAATGTCTTTCTGGACGTTTTTTAAACGCGTTTATGCGTGTTTTTTAGTGTCAGCATTTTTGGGCGTTTTTTAAAAAGACACCCAGCTTACATTCACCTCTGCAATGTAAAAAAACGCTGATAAAAGTGCGTTTATGAGCGTTTATGCGCATTTTTTGTGGTCAGAAGAACTGCTTTTGAATGCGATTTAGGCTCCATGCACACTGAAGCTCATAAACGGCTTTTTTTGGGAGTTTGGGCATTTTTTTTAACAGCCCATAAACTCCCCTCTATGTTATCCTATGTGTCCATGCACACATGGACATTTTTGGATGTTTATCAGCAGTGGAGTTTATGGGCTGTTTTCTGAACGCTATAAAATCGCGTTCAGGAGTCGTTTTTCTGACCACAAAAAACGCTAAACTCAGATAAACGTCGATAAAAACTTGGCTCACCAGCGTTTTTTAAGGTTTTTGAGCCATTAAAAAAAAACCAAAAAAATGCTGACACGGAAAACGCTAAAAAACACTAATAAACGCTATTGCAAAAACATTAAAAAACTTTGAAAGACTCACTGCAAAGCTACTGGCGTTTTTGTAATGTTATTTTAATGTCCAGTGTGCACGGAGCCTTAGGGCATTCAGACAACAGCCCATAAACTCCCTTGCTAATAAACTCCAATAAACGCCCATGTGTGCATGGACAAATAGGATAGCATAGAGGGGAGCAGGGGTGGACTGACAACTCATGGGGCCCCCGGGCAAAAGGAGATTATGGGGCCCCCAGGCAATCAGAGATTATGGGGCCACATAGTATACACACAGTATACACATACATGTACACACAGTATACACAGACATGTTTCTATTGGCTGTCCCTGGTCCATACTGTCTATTGGCTGTCCCTGGTCCATACTGTCCCTGGTTTTACTGAGGCTGGCAACCCTGATGGGGTCCCCTAGTGGCCCAGGGCCCTCGGGCAGTGCCCGAGTGGCTCAATGGTCAGTCGGCCCCTGGAGGGGAGTTTAAGGGCTGTTAACCTCCCTGGCGGTATGATTATTTCCGATTTTTGCGTCTCAAAGAGGTACAATTATTTTGCATAGAAATTTGGCGTTTTATATTGTAGGTCTGTAATTCTTAGCAATAACACTTAGATCTGTCCACCAAGAGTCTAGTAGATATGCCGGGTATGATGAAGTTTGAAACACGAAATCATAAATTATAATATAATAAATAAATATAAATAATTAAAAAAAAAAAAATATAATAATAATAAAATAAATTTCCCCACGATTCACTATCGCTCAATTCTGCAAGTGTTCTAATTTACTATCGCTGTTTTCTAGCTGGTCTAAAGCCACTTTTGAAAAAAGGGACACTTTTTGGTTGCCATGGACAATCTCAAGTTTCCAGGCAGAAAGAACAGTATATATAATATAAAACTGCATGCAGGGCATGGGCCAAAGCACTGGGGACAAAAGGGAAGTGAAATGATGTCATACAGTACTGTAATCTGTAAGATGTTAAGAGTAAAGATGTTATGATCTTTACTTTTTTTAATTTGCCGCCAGGCTCTGTCCCTGTGCGTCGCGACGCTCGCAGAGAACGGAGCCTGGCACAGAGAGGCTTCGGGCAGAGGACGGAGCCTGCAGACAGCGCGGGGGGACATCGCAGGATCCTGGGGCAAGGTAAGTAACCTGCACCAGGATCCTGAGATGTAATCTCGAGTGTGGCTCGGGGTTACCGCTAATGGTGCTCAAATTTTAACCCAGAGCCACACTCGGGAATACCGTCAGGGAGGTTAAAAAAAAAAAGCCCAAACTCCCAAAAATGGCCGTTTATGAGCTTCAGTGTGCATGGAGCCTTACAATGTGTACTTCATTTTAGTCCATTAGAACTCAACTTTATTAAAAAATAAATTTGTCCAGAAGTTTTAAAAATAAAATTGCAGATTTCACTACAATACTTACCTACTCCTCAGTGCTGTTTCCTGCAGAACGTCTACTCCCCCACCTATTTCTGTGAGCACAGGCTGATGTGGACATTCCCTATGGGGTTGCATCATCACATCACAGAGAATGTTGCAGGGAGCAGGACCACCTGATGCCTAAACAAAATAGATAGAACCCAAGAACATCATGAGATCATTACTAAAAGAATGCTGGATTTGAGGGATTTTTCAAAAAATAGGCATAGTTTGAGTTTTTATAAATGTGGAAGTGTACTTTAAACCACCTAACAGGTAGACCAGGAATCCTCAAACTACGGCCCTCCAGCTGTTGCAGAACTACACGTCCCATGAGGCATTGTAAAGCTCTGACATTCACGGACATGACTAGGCATGATGGGAATTGTAGTTCCTGAACAACTGGAGGGCCATAGTTTGAAGACCCCTGAGGTAGACAAACCCAACCCCTTTCACCGCTTACAGGCCAGCCTGTATCCTCCTTTATTATCTGCAGAGTGCTCTTCTGGGTCATCTTGCTCCACTGTAGTACACCATCCAAATAACTGGCTGCACATTGAAGATGTTCAACTCCAACCAAGATATTATGCAATGAGATATCCCCATGCGTAAGCCCTTCTGTGGGTGAAACATATTGGGGGCATGGCTTTGGGTGTAGTGAACAGTGTGCTGTCATTGCAATAAACCTTGGCTGGAGTTGAGCGTCTTTGATGTATAGCCCGTTATTTGGATGGTAATCTAACCTATCTAACCTCTATTGTAACAAACTCCTTTATTCCTATAGAGTCACTTATTGTAGGTTCTCAACCCACTGTGCTCCCAGTCTCTCTCACTAGACTTGCTGATTTAGTGCCACTGAATCCTCTGAGCTTGTGCATTAATCACTTAAGTATTTAAGTAAAGCAGAGAAGCGTTACCCCCGCTTCTCTGCTGGGTCCCTAGCTTGGCACTCCAGATACTTCTCAAGCTTCGCCCCACTGGCCTGCTTGGTCCCTGGCTTGACACACAAGGCTGCTCTGCAAGTGTCACCTCCGCTGGCTGGGTCCCTGGCTTGACACCTGCTGAAGTTTCCCAATTCTTCACCATCCCCGGTTGGTGAGAATACTGCTCCGGTACTTGCTTCAGCTACTCACTGTGGTCCCTGGTAACAAGGTGGTTGGTCGCTTAGTGGTGACAGCTTCCCATTTACCTCAGACCACGACAGGTTCTCCGGCCGGCAGAACCATCACTTCTGGTTGGACTGCAAACCGCAATCCCAACCCTACGCTTCTTTCTTGCTTCTGGATAGGCCCTCAGACAGCCTAGCAGCCAGGTGTGCCTGAGATAGGCCCAAACTCTGGCCTAGCAGCCCGGGCAATACAACACACGTCCACCCAGACAGCCGTCCAGGTGGCACACCACTGATCACCTGACTCCACCCAAATATATAGGTTCTCGCAGCAGGCCAAGGGATTTAAGAAAACCCCTGCCCATTGGCTGAGATACCCCATATACACCTAATCTGTTCTTGCTTTGCCCTTGTCTTATCTAATGTCACCCGGTACCCGGCCACCTAGCGGCAGAAGAGAGAAGTGCATTAATTCCAGACTTAGGGTGAACCCAATTGAACCCTAACAGTAAGCCAAGGTAACTACAAATTATGTAAAAATGTAAATTTAGGAGCAACCCTGCCTAAACATCAGGGTGCTACACTTAGATCTATAGGATAGTCAGAGCCATTAAATATCAGGGTACACCTGTATCATAAGTTTATCCACATTATCCCCCTCTTCATAGCACCATGGGAGCCAGCAGATGTTCCCACGCAACTGCTAACTGGGCTGACTGTAATATCACAGGTTCCATTCCCTGTAAGGCCCATGGCAGCCAGGCACACGGTAGTCACTCAACTCAGAAAACAGGCAGTGCATGTCTTTTTGCACTTTGCTGGTTTAACTTGGATAGGGTGTGGGTGGTGCACTGAGATACTTCAGGACAGGCAGAAATACAATGGAGGACACCTCTATCTGTTCTGTCTCTCAGGGTGCAACCACCCTCTTGAATTCAGTATTTGGTGTACTACAACTCGGGGACCCCTTTGCAAAGGCATAACTTGAGTCAACAACTGTAGTGAGCTCTCTCAAAGGTAACAAGAGAAGCCTCTAGGATCCTTAAGGCTAGTACTCACTGTGCCCTGTGTACTGTAATATTTTCTTGTAGTACTAGCCAGCTTCTGTACTAGATGCCTCCAAGCCAGAACCTCTGTATACCTCCTGCACTGCTTCAGGGACCCTGGATGTGGGTCCCCAAGCTCTAGCTGGAGCTGGGATCTGAATGGATTTCTTCTATTCTGCAGCTAACAGCCCAGTAGACCTTCTCCCATAGGAACACGGACCCTGCTGTTCCTACTTATGCACACCTCAGCCCCCTGCTGGCCACTCTTCTTGCCAGGGATTGGCTGAGGCTGCATCACTATGCAGGTGAAGGTCTGCCTCCTCCACACACTAAATTCTGGAACTTACCAGAATCCAGGGGAAAGCAGCAGAGCATGCAATCAGCAGAACCCAGAACAGCCAAAAGCAATTGAACACTGCTTCTCTGCTGCAGGGGAGCCAAAAACTACATTTGCCTCAACTATAGCAACCTGCTACACCCCTATCTGACATTGATTTGACCTGGTAAGACATTGCTCAGGCCCTAAAAGCTGTTGGGCCCCAACATTGACAGAACCATAGTTCTATACTTATCCCATTGACTAACAGACTGAGATTTCTATTTAGGCCATTCTCCTTTATATGGTTTTGTGATTTGAGATTGCTTATGTCCTTATTGTGTCCACTGCCTTTGCTACTGTTGCTTAACCCAACTTCTCTTACATGGCTTTTCCAGTATAATAAAGCCCATTTAAAGTGTATTGGTATAACTTAGGTCCAGATACATGGCCAGTCAATGGCAAGAGGACCCAAACAATCCAGCTGCTCCTCTGGGGGTAGAGCTTCATATATTTAACCAAATAGAAATGTAACTAAAATAAAATGAATTCTACTCTTGCCAAACACTGAAATATCAGCTTTGAGTAGATTGATTCCTAAATTTGCAAAGCCAGAGTTTTCAGATATCAGATGATGGGGTTTTAGTGGACGGTGCAGGCATTACCCAAAGTTACTCCCAGACCTCCCTTCCCCCTTTGGATCATGTCACAGAATGTTTTCTTTAATTTTTTTATTACTCACTGTGATATCATGATCAGACCCGTAAAGTTCTTGCTTTCATGGGCAGGACCCCTGGAACTATATCCCCCTAAAAGCCTTTTCCCAATAACAGGTGTGGATGGGCTTCTGTGAGTCAGGGCAGCAGCACTATGTTGCTGGGAAAGAAATCAATATGTAAAACAGGACAAAGAGGGGTGGGGTTTTTGAAGTCCAAAAGACATGGATGAAAACACTACTTGAGATTTCCGTACAGCAGAAACAGTGTGTTGTCAGCCCAAATAGGGAGTTCTGAGCTCAATGGATTTTTGGCAGATGAACAGACTTCAATACAGCGCTGTCACACTTTAAATCACGATTGCACAGTCATGCAACACTGTACCCATATGACATTTTTAGCATTTTTTCACACAAATAGAGCTTTCTTTTGGTGGTATTTAATCACCACTGTGTTTTTAATTTTTTGCTAAATAAACTAAAAAAAAGATCGAACATTTTTAAAAAAAAGCACGTTTTTCCTCCTTTCTGTTATAAAATTTTGCAAATAAATATTCGTTCTTCAAAGTTTTAGGCGAAAATGTACACTGCTACATTTCTTTGGTGAAAATAACCCAAGTCACTGTATATTATTTAGTCTGTAGAAAAGTTAGAAAAAAAAGTAGAAAAGTTAGAAAAGAGTCCACAAACTATGGTATATATCTGAAAATCGATCAATCCTGAGGTACTGACAGCCTACCTCATTTCTTGAGGACAGGACAGAACAAATATCCCCCTAATTACCCCTTTTTGGAAACTAGACTGTCCAAGGTATTTAGTAAGTGGTCTTGTGAGTTTTTTGAAGTTGTAATCTATTGTCACAGTTTTTTTTTTTTAAATTGTTTTTTTCCCAGTAGGATTGCAAGACATAAATATTCTATCCGGGATAAGATTGACAAGTTACCATTGTCTAGGCATTTTGTAGAAATGAACCATACTGTTTCACAAATTAGGTATATGGTTATAGACGGTATCCCAAACAATAGGCGAAGAGGTAATAGAAAGCTGGAACTGAAAAAGAGGGAGGCATACTGGATAAATCGTTTAGATACCTTACAACCTAAAGGGTTAAATACGGATTTTGACTTGTATCTATTCCTTTTAAAATGTGTACTTTTTGTTGTGTTCCTTTAGGATTTAGATAGTTGATCGATCAATATATCGGCCGATTTTGTACTGACTGATCCAGTATTTTACTGCAAATCTTGTTGTAATTTTTTTTAATCAGTGATGGATAATGATTTACCTATTATTGATTGTGTTATATATATATCTTTTTGTAGATGAACTATTCTATCAAGCATATTGTCATATAGTGAAGGATTTTTCCCACTTGTTTCCAAAGTCGTTCCATTTTTTGTAACTGATTTAATTACTAGTGATAAGGAATGTGTCTTTTTGTATGATACAATTGATTCCAGCTGAAATTGATTCATTAATTGATAGCCCTCACACGCTACATATATATAGACCTTTGTGTATGATCAGCTGTAGGTATGTGGTCGTGAAGAAGGGCAATATAATTGTTAGCCCGAAACGTCACCTGAAAATGCCTGATATAATGTAACTTTTTACCAATAAATTTTCACTTTTGATGCAGCAATACTCTTCTATTTTATTTATATATATATATATATATATATATATATATATATATATATATATATATATATATATATATATATATTTATATTTATTTTTTTTTGATACTGTGACCAGAGCAACACGGTGTTACTATAGTAGCACTGTATTACTCTGGGGAGGTGATCAGGCAATCTGAGCAGTACTGGTTAAAGTAATAAAAAAAAAAAAAGGGAAAATGTGCATGTATAGAAAGATGCACTTTTTTCATTTTGTCTTGACATACACTTTAATATGGACATACACAATGGGGAATTTGCTAAAACTGGTGCAAACAGGATCTGGTGCAGCTGTGCGTAGTAACCAATCAGCTTTTAGGTTTTAGGCTCGGTTTACATTAGTGCGACTCTAAAGTCGTGCTATTTTAAGTGCGACTTTACACTCTCTGGCACTCAAGTTGAAAGAAAGATGCATCAAAGTAGTGCAGGAACCTTTTCAAAGTCGATGCGACTTTCGGTCTTTAGGCCTGTTCAATTGAACAGGTGCCATTGAAATCAATGGGCTGCAACCTGTCATGTGACTTTGTCCAAATTTGCATGAAAGTTGAACTAGTGTGAATTGAGCCTTACTTTTAGATTGTAAGCTCTAACGAGCAGGGCCCTCTGATTTCTCCTGTATTGAATTGCATTGTAACTGTACTGTCTGCCCTCATGTTGTAAAGCGCTGCTCAAACTGTTGGCGCTATATAAATCCTGTATAATAATAATAATAATAATAATGTCAAAGCTTAATTGAACAAGCTGAAGTTAGAAGCTCATTGGTTACTATGCACAGCTGCACCAGATTTTGTGTGCACCAGCTTTAGTAATCGCCTCCAGAAGGGGGTGAAAATCACATACTCTATCGAATAGAGCAAGAAAAAAGTATACAACCCAAACCAACAATAACCCATAATCACCTTCACAGTTAAGAATTGTTAATAAAGGCTTTAATGTCAGTGTCCACATTAAGGCAGAATGGAACGTAAGTTTTTAATCGATATATCCAGGCCATCTACTGTTTGGAAAATTCTCTCACTAGAGAGATCCCTCTCCAGTGAGGACGGTATTTGTTAATGCCTAATAACAACGTTTTCAAAGGGTCCCTACCATGTACAAAATCATAATGTTTTGATACAGAATGGTTTTCAAAACCCTTCCTGATATTGCTTATGTACTCATAGAGTCTAATTTGTAATGTGCGTTTGGTCCATCCCACATATTGTAGCCCACATGGGCACTGAATTAAATAGACAACCCCAATAGCAGAACAAGTAATGAACGGTTCGATTTCAAACTCACGGCCCATACTAGTAGAGAAAAAATTATTCACCTTCCTGCTGGTGCATGGGTTTATTATACACACCTGGCTATTTCCACATCGGTAATAGCCGTGAGATTTTGAAAAAAACACCTGTTTTCTTTAGGTGGGTCTTGGCCACTGGGAGCTATTTTATCCCTAAGGGAGGAGGCACCCCTAAAGATAACCCGAGGTCTGTCAGGTAAAAACAGTATTCAGTCATTCCCCAAAATGTGCTCATGTTTCTGGGTAAGTTTTTTATTACTATAATACTGAACGGAGAACATAGTGATGAATGGTACAGAAAAGTCAACATTTTCATCATCCTTCGATTTCTCCGTTACCAATGATCCCCTATCAAGATCGCATACCGTAACCTGAAGTGAGTCTGGATTATAACCCTTTTCTACAAATATATTGTATAGAACCTTATCTTGTAGATCAAACTCAGTGACCTCTGTGCAGTTTCGCCTTAATCGAAGGAATTGGCCCTTGGGCACTGCCCTTAGCCAAGGCTTGTGATGGCAACTGTCCAGAGGAATGTAAGAGTTTCTGTCAGTAGACTTAAAAAAGGTTGTGATCACAAATTTATCACTTCTAACTGAAAGAGACTGAACACTCCCTGACATCCAGGGAAGAAAGAACTCACTGAGCCGAATATCATTTCGCATTACTTAAATAAAAATGCTACAGTAAGAATATATTTTCTCTCCTGCTTGTTTTCACTAGAGATAACTTTCATTTTTGTATCTGGCTGCCAGTTAGGGTCATTCTTTGGTCACTATTATCGAGGAAAGCCACAAGGCGTATAAATTCCTACAGCCAATGAAAATAAAAACATATCAAGTAGATGGAAGTTTCATGTGTGTGTTATTGATAACCTAGCATATAACTGCAGTGACCTGTACTGTAAATATACAGAGCCACATAAAAGGCTCTTCGTCAGGATCGTATGCGAATGATATAAAATACAAAGAAATACAATACATTTTTTCAGGAAATTCAAAATTAAAAAAAAACATTGTAGCATGTTGTCACCTACCTGTATGAGGAGCTTGAGATGATGATGGTGGCCTCTTGGACAATTCCTGTCCAAGCACCCCACAAGGCTGAGACTGGGTTGCTACGGCAATGTAAGGGCGTGGGCCCCAGGAAGTTGAAACTGCAGACTTGAACTTGGAAGTTTTGGTGTAAGGTAGGCAGAAGCACAGAGATTAGGACACCCCAACTTCACTGAGACCACTTAAGAGCAGAACTGGGTCTCAAGCTGAGTTTGGTAACAGCTGGGCAGGAAGGCTTCAAATCATGAGCAGGATCAAGGTCAGAGATAAGCACAGGCTGGCAACGTGCAGGTCCCATTTTGTTATGCAAAATCTTGGTCAAGAATCCAGACTGAGGTCAGTAACACAGGTAGGCAGCAGACATAAACACGCAGGGCTACTCTAGAGGAGGTTTAGATGGATGTTTTGTCCATAACAGAGTCAAGCAGATCCAGGATCAAGGATAATAGGGATACAAACTGGAATCCCATCCAGCAATGAGCCCATGCAGGGCCCAGGTTTAAATAGGCCATTAGGCACCAGTATCTGTGATGGACGTACCCCTGCGTCCACATGCACACTGTTGTGCAGATGTTCCTGTGCGCGAACATGCACAAGTGAGCATGACCACAGGGCTGGCACAATCTCTCTGACGTGATATTCCTAACACATGTACCGTAACTGTTACTCTGGTAACTACCATGGACCTCTATATTCTGTAATCAACTTTTTTTATCTTAAAAGGAAGGACACTGTAAGAATTAAAAGTAGAACTATGGGCAAAAATTTTTCATTTTGGATAGAACAATGGAGGGTAATGCACTATCCGATTTTTTTTTCTCTCCATCTCTGTCCCATTGTGGAGATTTCGCTTCCTGTCATATAGCCAAACAGGAAGTGAGAGGAAATCCCTGCAAATTAAAGGAATTTCTTGGGGATCCACAGGCCACCAGAACTATTGTCTCTATTGGAAGATTTTCTCTGTATTACTTTTCTGCGGACAACCCAAAATTTGGGTTTTTCTTTTACTTTCACTTTCAATGATAGAAGTAAACAGAACAAATCTCCTTAACCTCCCTGGCGGTATTCCCGGCTCGGGGTGGAATTTCAGAACCAATAGCGGTAACCCAGAGCCAGACTCGGGATCGCATCACAGGATCCAGGAAGAGCTTACTTACCTTGTCCCCAGGATCCTGCGATGTCTCCCCGCAGTGTGAGCGGCTAGTCCTCCGCTCGATTCATCACGGAGCCGAGCTCCGTTCCCTGCGAGCGTTGCGACGCACAGGGACGGAGAACGGCACCAAATTCAAAAAGTGAAACACACACTATACCATAGTTGCCAACATTGTAAAAAAAAAATGTGGGACACTTTTGTGGCTGTAGGCGGAGCCGTACAATAATTAGGGGGCGGGTCATTCGTTTATAGGCGCGGCTTAGGGAAAATATACAAGTGCGGCGCGCGAAGCGTGGTTTACGCGGCATAGTGGGCGTGGCTTAAATGGGCGTGGTAGGCGGGGTGAGGCGGAGCGGGGCGGAGGGTGGGCGTGACGCAGGAGATCCGTCTAGCCCCCCCCCAGCCGTCTTCCTGAACTTCATCAAAATGGCAGCCGGCGGAGACATTGTCTCTGCCGGCCGCGGACCTCTAGCGGCGGCGGCGGCGAATCGAAGATTTCTCTGGACATTTCCCGGGACACCAGGAATTCGGGAATGGCGTCCAAGTCCCGGGAATGTCCCGGAAAATCCGGGACAGTTGGCAAGTATGCTATACATACAGTAAACTGTAATCTTACAGATTATATTACTGTATGAAATTATTTCACACCCCCTTTGTCCCTAGTGGTTTGTCCAGTGCCCTGCATTCAGTTTTATATTATAAAAACTGGAGATTGTCCATAGCAACCAAAACTGTCCATTTACATCAAATGTGGTTTTGGACCAGCTAGAAAACAGCGATAATAAATTAGAATCACTTGCAGAATTGAGCGATAGTGATTTGTGGGGAGATCCGTCATCAAACACTGAAAAGTAATGACAGCGACAATTCTGCAACTGAGAAAATTTCAGTGTTTTTGATTTGATTACATTATTAAATAATTTGTATTATTATTATATTATTATTTGGTATAATTATTTATAGTTATTTATTATATTATAATTTATGATTTCGTGTTTCAAAATTTATCATACCCGAGATGTCTACTAGCAGGCCCGGACTGGGACAAAAAATAGGCCTGGGCAATTTAGACTGAGCAGCCCATTTTCCAGCAACCGCCTGTTCGCGAGGGTGGTTGGTGACGGGATAACCGACCCGAAAGTGCCGCTGCTTTCATTCCAGTGTGAAAGCCCTGAGGGCTTTCACACTGGAGCGATGCGCTGGCAGGACGGTAAAAAAAGTCCTGCTAGCAGCATCTTCGGAGAGGTGAAGGAGCGGAGTGTTGCTTTAACTCCCATCAGGCAAAGTAATCATATGATTGTGTGGCCATTTCATAGGGAATTGCATCATTTATCTATATACAGAAACTGATTCTAAGCTAAGCTTCTTAGCTGTCTGCCAGTATACACCTTGCTGATGGAGCTAAAGTGCTCTCTAAGGCTATGACTAAAGTAGACAAGTAACACATACTGTACATTACAGTACATTGTTTTGAGGCTTTTGAAACCCAGTATTGATGATGTATTGGTGATGAATGGCTTTAATTATCAACAAAGCCATGGATCACCATGTTAGCAAAGACATGGCTTTGTTGATAAACAGACCAACGTCGGACACATGGCTTTTGCATGTCATACAGCAATGGGGTCTGACATGGCTTTGTTGGGATGTCACGCTGTATGCTCATAGCTATAAAATTATTATTATTTGTTTTTTTATTTAAAATGTATTTCCACTTTTGCAGCTGAATTGGGATAACACCTTCTTTATATTTTTTACATGCCCCAATTCACATAGCATAATGTAAGAAAAAAAAAAAAAAAATTCAAAATTGCAGCATACCATTTTTAGATGCTCTATTCTGGACCTGCCATCAAGGAAACATTCTAGGTAGTTCTCTTTGTTAATGAGGAGGCTGTGAAATTGTGTTTGGCATAATTAACTCTATCTGCACTGTGCATCTTTTATATTAATTGTAACTAGATTTGAACACTGCCTGTCCTAACAAAGGGTTAAAGTTGTAGAGGCTGAGCTTCTTGCATTGTATGTTATTGAGGACAGACTTAAAGTAATTGTGATCGTTTTTTATTTTTTTTAAATAACAAACATATCATACTTGCCTCCACTGTGCAGCTCGATTTTCACAGAGTGGCCCTGATCGTCCATTTCTGGGGTCCCCCGGCAGCTCTCGCGGCTCCTCCCCGCAACAGATGACCCCCTAGGAGAAGCACTCTCCCGAGGGGATTACCTTGCGGGCATGCTCCCGAGTCCAGCATTTGCGTCCATAGACAAGAATGCCGGACTCGGCCTCGCCCTCCGCGTCATTGTATTTGATTGACAGCAGCGGGAGCCAATGGCTGCGCTGCTATCAATCTATCCAATCAAGAGCCGGGACCCCGTGGAGAGAGGGACAGCGCATCCCCGCCGAGGAGATGAAGGGGCACAAGTAAGTAAAACGGGGGGGCCGGTGACTGCCAGGTCACTGCCCCCCCCAGGATCCCCCCAGGATCTCATAGGATGCATTAAGGTGAAACAACACAAGGGTTTACAACCCCTTTAAGACAGGCTCACGCTAACATTGTTCCTAAAACCTTGCAGTCAACCATGATACCTTCTGAGAAGCAGATGTAGCGCCTTCCTCTAGATAGTCTGTTAGGTAAATTTAGTTTTTGGCTCCAGTATAGTGAATAGGTGAATAATCATGTTGGTCTATTCAGGGTTTCCTGAGAGTCTGATTACTTCTACCTGTCTCTGAAAGAAGCTTCCAGAGCATAGGGCAAGAATTCAAATGATCAGTTGAACATTTATTATGCCCCAGCCAATCCCTGGAAGGGGCCATCCAGAAGGTGGCTGGGGAGGTGATAAATGTGCAGGAGGCCTGAGCATATTGTTCTTCTTCATCAAAGGAGGGTTCCAGTTCTCCTGGGGGGGGGGGGTGTCTGTTGCCCCTGGGAGATAGCCAGAGGGACAAAAAGGTTCAGTCTAGACTGGGGTGGCCTCTGGCTGAGCTGAGGGCCTGTGGAGGATGGCTTGAGGATGACATTTGCTGGAGAGCACTTTACTGGGTCTGGAGAAGGAACTTGTTATCTCCCTCACCAAGGATCAACGTGTGGATGCTGGGTGGCAGACAACTCCTGGGATACTGTGAGTAAAGACCCTATTGAGGACTATATGCTGTGCTATATTCTATAACTAGCATACATGCCAGAATTTAAATTCAGCTTCTTGCAACAGACTGCAAAAGGGTGGGACAGTAGTGGGAGGCAATCCAGCATTCACATGTGCTAACAAAGAAATTGCTGACAGAAGGAGAGAGCAGAGAGAAGACCTAATGAGTCCAATCAAGGCTGGGGGGCATAGAGATGACCTCATTGTGTTGCCTGCAGCAGAGAAAAGGCAGGTCACCAGGCTGGCTATAGAAACAGGGTCCCTATATAGCTGAAATTGAGGTTTTAGCGGAATTATTTAAGTTCTTTTATTGTGATTGCAAAATAGCTGCTTGGCATTTGAAAAATGAGCTTAAATAATAAATTAGCAGAAATAATTTCTCATGAGAGAAAACTGATGTAGTGGAAAAAAACTGAGAATTTCTTGCACAATTCACTTACTTGGCGAGACTGAATCGAATGTAAATTAAACAAAAAAAAAAAAAAAGAAAAGAAGAGAAGGAAAAGCAGATCAAATGAGAATACAAAAAAGGATGGAAAATCGACACATTCGGTCACAACGGAAGAGTCGTGTCTCGACGGCAGTTAGGTTGAGGCCCTCTGTGACCGCCCGCCTCCCGAAAGCTCTGACTTTTATACTAATCAATCTGCTGTCTGAGCTTCAAACGCGCCAACGGAAAACAAGCAAAATTGTGTGTCAGCAGGTGTAGACTTCAATAGCAAACAAAAAGGTCACTGATCCGTTTGAGACCTGCGCTTTAATTAAGATGGATCCCAGCGTGGGCGAACACTTTCATATGCATATTAATGAATGTGTTAACTTCCCTGCAAGGCTAAAACTGGATTATGAGACTTTTAACTTTCAAACAAAATACAATGGTTTGGGAAATTCAGTGGCAAATTGAGATACAGTATCAGGGATGATATATTGAACTGGGAATCAGCTGGGAAAATGTGTATGATTACGATTCGGCGGTTCAAGGACGCCGCGAACATTAACAAGGAGCCCCAGACAAGAAGCAAATCAATCAGGAAATATATTATATTTGTCAATAATCAGAAAGTCCTCTCACCATGCTTGCCGTAAGGAAGAAAAAAAACCTGTAAACTAATATGTGCATGCACCTTCCTTATTATTTTGGCCTTTCGTTGCATTTTTGGAGCCTCTCGTGCTTTGCATGCAAATGGTATGCAGAACATACTGTAGTTACTTCCACCCCTCTCCCAGCATTCTACAGTGCAATGTCTGGGGGGATTTTCTGCCAATCCTATGACAAGATGCCCCAATACCTTCTACAAGGAGAAAATAAGAATAGATCTCAAGGGGTTTACTGGGGTTGGGTTATGTTGAGGATTAAAAATTTAAGTACATCTAAACTCAGTCATTAAATTCTTATATAAACTTTAACATGTCAATGAACATTCAAAATAGTTTTCAATCTTTAAATTAAATCTGCAGCTTTCCTTAAGATAACACCTGGTCATCCAACCATGAGAATCCTTGCGTAGGTACACCTTTTATCTCTCTCATTTGTGCTCTTCCATTGTCACTCTGTCATATATGCCCCTGGTGGAGACCACAGGCAGCTGAGCTGATATATATTATTTTGTGTTATACCATATATATATATATATATATATATATACACAGTATATACTGTATATACAGTGGGTAAAATAAGTATTGAACATGTCACCATTTTTCTAGGTATATATATTTTTAAAGGTGCTAATGACATGAAATTTGTCGGTAACAACCCATGCAATCCATACATACAAAGAAACCAAAACAAATAAGTACAGAAATTAAGTTATGTGTAAAAAAAAATGGAATGACACAGGGAAAAAGTATTAAACACATGAAGAAAGGAAGGTGCAAAAAGGATGGAAAGCCAAGACACCAGCTGAAATCTATCAGTAATTAGAAAGCAATCCTGCCCCTTGTCAGTGCAAATTAATATCAGCCGGTTCAGTCTCAACTGATGGTGTCAGAGAACTCACACAGCAAGCACCCGTCTCCATGCAGCAGCTGCCAATCCTCGTTCTGCTAATGCCAAGGTGCATACACGGAACCATAGCCAGAGGCAAATGAGATCCAGGGTGGGCATGCACAATGGCACCTCTATGCGAATGCTAACGCGCGTCCGCGAGTGCCAAAGCGCTAATATGCTAACGCACATGCGCCAATGTGCCGAAGTGCTAATGTGCTAACACGCATGTGCCAATGTGCTAAGTTGCTAATGCGCATGCGCGTATGCACGTACGCTGGCGCCAATCTTGGCACACAGCACCCTATATAAACAGAGAGTCTGCCTAGCATCAGTGCTGGATTGTCTTCAGCTTGTTCCTGTGTTCCTGTTGTTACTCTGCCTGATTGACCTTGTTCCTGAAAACCCGGCTATCTTCTGACCATTCTCTTGGATCTCCCCTGCCTGCTGAACCTGCCTCTACTTGCAATACTGACCTTGGCTTGAACTTATAATTACGGCCAGGGCCGGTACAAGGCAGGGGCGGAAGGGGCACGTGCCCTGGGCGGTACCATTTGGTATGGGGGGGGGGCGCAGCCTGCAGGTGAATTTCTGCCATGCCAGTGTGTACAATAATACTGTACAGTGCATGTACAGCGCCCAGCGGCACTGTACAAATCCCCCTTGTGCGCTCCTGCATGATCCTCCCTTCCCTCAGCACACAACTACAATGTTTACTCCCCTACGGAGGAGTCCCGTAGTCTCTGCCAGCGCCGTGACGTCACTCACGGCCGGAGACGAGGTGGGAGGACACAGACGAGCGCAGGGAGGCGGGAGCTGTGAGTTGTGTCGGCGCGCTGTCTGTTACATCAAGCGGAGCAGAGCTGAGGAGCTGAGGAGCTGCTGGCTGGCTGGCTGGCTCAGGCTGCTGGATCTGAAAGGTAGAAGAGTGCAGTGCCAGTGTCATGTGTGCCAGTGTTCTGACTCAGATCTTCAGCAGTGGTGGTCACTGGTCATTAACCTCGCCTCAGCCTCCCCCCCTCCCCCAGTCCAGCCATTTATTAATCTTTTTTTTAGTGTTTACTTACACAAGTTCAGACTCATAACTTCTGAGTCTGAACTTGTGTAAGTAAACACTAAAAAACAGATTGATAAATGGCTGGATTGGGGGAGGGGAGGAGGCTGAGGCGAGGTTAATGACCAGTGACCACCACTGCTGAATACCCCACAATACTGTGCAATACTCTGCAATACCCCACAATACTGCGCAATACTCTGCAATATCCCACAATACTGTGCAATACTCTGCAATACCCCACAATACTGTGCAATACTCTGCAATACCCCACAATACTGTGCAATACTCTGCAATACCCCACAATACTGTGCAATACTCTGCAATACCCCACAATACTCTGCAATACCCCACAACACTGTGCAATACTCTGCAATACCCCACAATACCCTGAAATACTCTGCAATACCCCACAATACCCTGAAATACTCTGCAATACCCCGCAATACTCTGCAATACCCTGCAATACTCTGCAATACCCTGCAACACTGTGCAATACTCTGCAATACCCCGCAACACTCTGCAATACCCCACAATACTCTGCAATACTCTGCAATACCCCACAATACCCTGAAATACTCTGCAATACCCCACAATACTCTGCAATACCCCGCAACACTGTGCAATACTCTGCAATACTCTGCAATACCCTGCAACACTGTGCAATACTCTGCAATACCCCGCAACACTCTGCAATACCCCACAATACTCTGCAATACTCTGCAATACCCCACAATACCCTGAAATACTCTGCAATACCCCACAATACTCTGCAATACCCCGCAACACTGTGCAATACTCCACAATACTGTGCAATACCCTGCAACGCTGTGCAATACTCTGCAATACCCCACAATACTGTGCAATACTCTGCAATACCCCACAATACCCCGCAATACTCTGCAATACCCCGCAATACTCTGCAATACCCCACAACACTGTGCAATACTCTGCAATACCCCACAATACCCTGAAATACTCTGCAATACCCCACAATACCCTGAAATACTCTGCAATACCCCGCAATACTCTGCAATACCCTGCAATACTCTGCAATACCCTGCAACACTGTGCAATACTCTGCAATACCCCGCAACACTCTGCAATACCCCACAATACTCTGCAATACTCTGCAATACCCCACAATACCCTGAAATACTCTGCAATACCCCACAATACTCTGCAATACCCCGCAACACTGTGCAATACTCTGCAATACTCTGCAATACCCTGCAACACTGTGCAATACTCTGCAATACCCCGCAACACTCTGCAATACCCCACAATACTCTGCAATACTCTGCAATACCCCACAATACCCTGAAATACTCTGCAATACCCCACAATACTCTGCAATACCCCGCAACACTGTGCAATACTCCACAATACTGTGCAATACCCTGCAACGCTGTGCAATACTCTGCAATACCCCACAATACTGTGCAATACCCCACAATACCCCGCAATACTCTGCAATACCCCGCAATACTCTGCAATACCCCGCAACACTGTGCAATACTCTGCAATACCCCGCAATACTCTGCAATACCCCGCAACACTGTGCAATACCCCGCAATACTCTGCAATACCCCGCAACACTGTGCAATACTCTGCAATACTCTACAATACCCCGCAACACTGTGCAATACCCTGCAATACTCTGCAATACTCTGCAATACCCCGCAACACTGTGCAATACCCCGCAAAACCCCGCAATACCCAGCCATACTCTGTGATACTCTGCCATACTCTGCAATACTCGGTGAGACCCAGCTATACTCTGCCATACCCTGCCATACTCTGCCATACCCAGCCATACTCTGCCATACCCAGCCATACTCTGCCATACCCAGCCATACTCTGCCATACCCAGCCATACTCTGTGATACTCTGCAATACTCGGTGAGACCCAGCCATACTCTGCCATACCCAGCCATACTCTGCCATACCCATCCATACTCTGCCATACCCAGCCATACTCTGCCATACCCAGCCATACTCTGCCATACCCAGCCATACTCGGCTGTATTCGGCCTCTGTATGTGGCCAGGCTGTGGAAGTCTCACACTTGTGGTATCGCAGTACTCAGGAGGAGTAGAAGAATCTATTTTGGGGTGTCATTTTTGGTATGTACATGCTATGTGTTAGAAATATTGTATAAACGGACAACTTTGTGTTAAAAAAAAATGTCTTTTAACCACTTTCCGCCCGCCGGTTGTCATATGACGTCCTTGACTTTGTGCGGGGATATCTGAATGATGGGTGCAGCTACAGGCATCAATGAGATATCAACTTTTTTAGCCGGCTATTCTCTACACTATAAGAACGATCATAGCGGCTGTTCTACTGCTTGATATATTCTTGTTTTGAAACGACATTGATTCTTTATTAAAAACGGGGGGGGGGGGGGGGGCGCAGTTTGCCATCTTCGCCCTGGGCACCAAATGGCCTTGTCCCAGCACTGATTACGGCTCTGCCTCCTGATTCTGTACCCTGCTGCCCGTCTGTTGCCAACCCCTGCCTGTTCCTGACTACGGTTTTGCCTTCTGACTTGGTACCCCGCTGCCAGCCTGTTGCCGACTCCTGCCTGTTCCTGATTCTGCAGTTGATCCTGATCTGGCTCCCGCTGAACAAGTTTGGTGATCAGTTTCCACATCTCCTCAGCAGAGGTTCCTATATCTCCAAGTTCCAGCCTCTTGCCTGCAGGCACCTGCACCCTTTCGTTGCCCTCGCACTCCCTGTTCCCACCACCAGGGGTGCTTGGACCGGAAGCGTGCAAGAGGCCACCCTCATCATTTCGGGCTCCGCTGTAAGGTACGTGACAGATGGCCTATAAAAAGGTGTCTCTTTACCAAGGTGTCACACAAGAAACATCTCATGGTGGGTAAAAGCAAAGAGCTGTCAAGACCTTTGCAACCTTATTGTTGCAAAACATACTGCTGGCATTGGTTGCAGAAGGATTTCTAAACTTCTGAATGTTCCAGTGAGCACTGTTGGGGCCATAATCTGGAAGTGGAAAGAACCTAATTTCACCATAAACCGGCCACAACCAGGTGCTCCTTGCAAGATGTCTGACAGAGGCATGAAAATAATTATCAGAAGAGTTGCCCAAAAGCCCAGGACCACCTGAGAGCTTCAGGAAGACCTGGAATTAGCAGGTACAATTACAACTACCATGGCCTTTTTGCATGCTCACCACACAAGACTCCATTGCTGAAGAAAAAGCATGTTGAAGCTCGTTTAAAGTTTGCTGGACAACATTTAGACAAGCCTGTGAAATACTGGGAGAATATAGTCTGGTCAGATGAGACCAGGATCAAACTCTTTGGATGTCATCAATCACACTATGTTTGGAGGACAAATGGCACTCCCAATCACCCCAAAAACACCCCCACACCAACAGTGAAGTTTAGAGGTGGGAACATCATGGTGTGGGGCTGTTTTTCAGCATACGGTACTGGCAAACTTCATATCATGGAAGGAAGGATGAATGGAAAAATGTACCATGACTTTCTTGATATAAATCTGCTCCCATCTACCAGGATGATGAAAATGCAACGAGGGTGGACATTTCAGCAAGACAAAGATACCAAATACAAAGCCGAGGAAACTTTCAATTGGTTTCAAAGAAAGAAAATAAAGCAGCTAGAGTGGCGCAGCCAATCACCTGACTTGAATCCAATAGAAAATGGAAAGAACTAAAGATCAGAGTTCATAAAAGAGGCCCACGGAACCTTCAAGATTTGAAGACTGTGTGGAAGAATGGGCCAAAATCACACCTGAGCAATGCATGCGACTAGGTTCTCCATACAGGATGCTTTTTGAAGCTGTCATTACCAACAAAGGATTTTTACTAAGTATTAAATACATTTCAGTTAGCGTGTTTAATACTTTTTCCCTGTGTCATTCCATTTTATTACACATAACTTTGTTTCTGAACTTATGTGCTTTGGTGCCTTTGTATGTATGGATTGCATGGGTTGTTACCGACGTGGTGAAAATTTCATGTCAATAGCACCTTTAGAAATATATTTACCTAGAAAAATGGTGATGTGTTCAATACTTATTTTACCCCCTGTATATACAGTATATACTGTATATATACACTACCGTTCAAAAGTTTGGGGTCACATTGAAATGTCCTTATTTTTGAAGGAAAAGCACTGTACTTTTAAATGAAGCTAACTTTAAACTAGTCCTAACTTTAAACAAATATACTCTATACATTGCTAATGTGGTAAATGACTATTCTAACTGCAAATGTCTAGTTTTTGGTGCAATATCTACATAGGTGTATAGAGGCCCATTTCCAGCAACTATCACTCCAGTGTTCTAATGGTACAATGTGTTTGCTCATTGGCTCAGAAGGCTAATTGATGATTAGCAAACCCTTGTGCAATCATGTTCACACATCTAAAAACAGTCTAGCTCCTTCCAGAAGCTACAAAATTGACCTTCCTGTGAGCAGATTGAGTTTCTGGAGCATCACATTTGTGGGGTCAATTAAACGCTCAAAATGGCCAGAAAAAGAGAACTTTCATCTGAAACTCGACAGTCTATTCTTGTTCTTAGAAATGAAGGCTATTCCATGCGAGAAATTGCAAAGAAATTGAAGATTTCCTACAACGGTGTGTACTACTCCCTTCAGAGGACAGCACAAACAGGCTCTAACCAGAGTAGAAAAAGAAGTGGGAGGCTGCGTTGCACAACTAAGCAAGAAGATAAGCACATTAGAGTCTCTAGTTTGAGAAACAGACGCCTCACAGGTCCCCAACTGGCATCTTCATTAAATAGTACCCGCAAAACACCAGTGTCAACATCTACAGTGAAGAGGCGGCTGCGGGATTTTGGGCTTCAGGGCAGAGTGGCAAAGAAAAAGCCATATCTGAGACTGGCCAATAAAAGAAAAAGATTAAGATGGGCAAAAGAACACAGACATTGGACAGAGGAAGACTGGAAAAAAGTGTTGTGGACGGATGAATCCAAGTTTGAGGTGTTTGGATCACAAAGAAGAATGTTTGTGAGACGCAGAACAAATGAAAAGATGCTGGAAGAATGCCTGACGCCATCTGTTAAGCATGGTGGAGGTAATGTGATGGTCTGGGGTTGCTTTGGTGCTGGTAAGGTGGGAGCTTTGTACAGGGTAAAAGGGATTCTGAATAAGGAAGGCTATCACTCCATTTTGCAACGCCATGCCATACCCAGTGGACAGCGCTTGATTGGAGCCAATTTCATCCTACAACAGGACAATGACCCTAAACACACCTCCAAATTGTGCAAGAACTATTTACAGCAGAAGCAGGCAGCTGGTATTCTATCGGTAATGGAGTGGCCAGCACAGTCACCAGATCTGAACCCCATTGAGCTGTTGTGGGAGCAGCTTGACCGTATGGTACGCCAGAAGTGCCCATCCAACCAATCCAACTTGTGGGAGCTGCTTCTAGAAGCGTGGGGTGCAATTTCTCCAGCTTACCTCAATAAATTAACAGCTAGAATGCCAAAGGTGTGCAATGCTGTAATTGCTGCAAAAGGAGGATTCTTTGATGAAAGCAAAGTTTGATGTAAAAACAATGTTATTTCAAATACAAATCATTATTTCTAACCTTGTCAATGTCTTGACTCTATTCTCTATTCATTTCACAACGTATGGTGGTGAATAAGTGTGACTTTTCATGGAAAACACAAAATTGTTTGGGTGACCCCAAACTTTTGAACGGTAGTGTATATATATATATATATATATATATATATATATATATATATATATATATATATAAACACACAGATATTTATATATATATATCTGTATATATATATATAAAAAAATATTTTGCAAATAAACAAATAATGCATATGAAAATGGTTTCTCTGCCGAGAATTCTGTTTTACAAAGAATGAAAACACAAATCAAAAATTTACGTTTTCAGTCTTTCTCTCTCTAATTGAATCTCAATAGGTATAAACAGAGCAGGCAGGAGAAGGAAGCTTTTTTAGTAAAGCAGGTAAAGTCACCTGGTAAACATTGTAAAAGGCAGCCTAGCCCTCTACTTGCTGGCCATAATGAATAAAGATGAAGAAAATATTTATAAAACCACTGCACATGCTCTTTAAGCTCAGACTGTTACAAATCCAATAATACCAGATGTAACAAGCTTTCCACAGTACTTCAAGGTAAGACTGCAGCTTTCAGTCACAGGACTTTGGGCTTTACAACCTGTCTTTTATGCATTTTATGTGAGCAAGCTCTATGGGTGGATGGTGCTTGTACCAGTGAACACACCAGTCATATGACGTCCAGTCAAAACGGTGAAGCCACCGCCTGGCCATCATTCTGCTATTGGCCGGAAGAGAAGGTATTAAAGGTGTAGGTGTTAAAGGGAAGGTGTTAAAGGCAGTATTCTTCCCACTGACCACCAATAATATCGACTTATTATGCCACCTGTGTAATGGATGGGCGTGAATGTTTTAAAATCGGTATTCTTCCCACTGACCACCAATATAAGAAGCATTCTTGCCACTGGCCACCTGTGTAATGGAACCATCAATATAAGGGGGTCCTTCTCCACTGACCACCAATATAAGTGATACTATACTGGCCACATAGAGTATATGTGGACTTCACTGACTACCGTTGTATTGGTATCCCACATCACCAACCACCAATAATGGGGGGGGGGGGGGGCTTCTCCTTGGGTGTAAAATGCCCTAAGTACATCACAATTCGTAATATTTTATTTATTCCTATATCTACAACGTGATGTCCAAGCTAATGTCCTGTGAGCTGTAGATATAATAAATATGAGCAGGTCTTCCTTGAGACCTGAGAGTTAATTTAAGAGAAAGGCTGATCTATACTATTGGAGCCATTACGCAGGTTCATTGATCCTGTTCAGTTTTATTCTATGGCCTGTACTGTTAATCCACTGTTTTGTATAATGTTTTAATAATCCCAGTCCAGACCCAAAATGCTCTCTATGTACTTTTCCAGAATGTTTATAAAACCTAGTGAAGAAATGAATTATTATCCACTTGTGAAAAATGCAGGCCTTTACCATTTAATTATTAAAACGCAATTTAAAAGCAATAAACTGGTGCAGATCCTTACATAACAACCTTTAATAGCATTATCATTCAAATCTAATTGTAAAGGATTTGCCCATCCCTCCCAATAAATCTAACCAGCAAACCCCCTGGTTCCACAATAGGCTTCGTTGTTTGCCGAAGGGCTTTAATCTCACCGCCATCTCACCCGCCGAACCCCGGCGCAGGAGGGGAAATTTCTGTATTGAAAAGGAAATATTTCGGTTCATACACTGAACTAAGTGCTCATTATTTATCTTGAAATAAGCTATTATTTTCAGCTGACTGCCTCCATTGTCGGGATTTATTTGTCTCGAAGTGACAGTCTGCGATTCGGCAGACGTGAAGATTTCTGACCTGCAGTTACCTAGCTCTTATACAAAGCAGAGCCTGAACATGAAAACACGATATATTGAAGCCGGTGCACTCGTCCCACACACTTCTCATCGCTTCCGAACGCTTCTTTATACAGTACGAACAAAAGCTGTAATTGAATTGCAATAATAGGCGACACCTTGTGACACTTAGCAGAGAGTCTATTGACGTTCAGACTTCGCAGCGGTCCAATATTTCTTTGAGATGTTTGCTGTCATTAATCACAATGAGGAACAATAATGGCCTCCCGCAAAATGACATCATTTGTCTTTCATGTTGGGTGGATGTTGGGAGGAAGTGAACCATCTTTTCCAGAAACACAACACCTCGCAAAAAATTCACTTTTTAGAAATGTTATCGCTAATCATCTAAATTACATTTATATTCATTTTGATTTTAAATAAAGCATATCTATTCTTACTTGAATCTTGGTTATTTTTTTATTTTTTTTCCAGATCTCTGCAGTAATCTAGCATGAAATAACAAACCTTGTGCTTTTTGCAGGAAATTCTTGCCAATACTTTATTTAGCGTGTCCAGCATTCTTAGGATAAAAAGATGCAAAATGAACACTCATAAAGGCATACTATGGTCATAATATGGATCAACAAACCAGTACAAACAACCACAACGTGCATAGACATCCAGACAGAGAATGCAACCACCAAGTCAGCTACCAGGGAAGAGACCAACAGTGCGGTCATTAGACATGTGCACACTGAAATATTTTGTTTCGGAATTTCGTTTTCGTCCGAAAAATACATTTATTTAGTTACTCCCGAAATTTGTTTTTATTTATTTCGGTTTTCGTTAAAAATTGCATTAGTCCGAAAATCCAAATTAAAGCGGAGTTCCACCCTAAAGTGGAACTTCCGCTCATCGGATTCCTCCCCCCCTCCGGTGCCACAATTGGCACCTTTCAGGGGGGAGGGGGTGCAGATACCTGTCTATTACAGGTATCTGCAGCCACTTCCGGGCTTAGACAGCCGCAGAATATCCACAGAAGCCCGCCCCCCCTGTTGTGTGCTGGGAAACACACAGTTCCCAGCACACAACGGGGACCAGTGCAGAGGTGCAGCGCGACTCGCGCATGCGCAGTAGGGAACCGGGCAGTGAAGCCGCAGCGCTTCACTTCCCGATTCCCTGACCGAGGATGGTGGCGGGGGCAGCCGAGAGCCGAGCGATTGATCGGCTTCAGGTGCCGACATCGCTGGACCCTGGGACAGGTAAGTGTCCATTTATTAAAAGTCAGCAGCTGCAGTATTTGTAGCTGCTGGCTTTTAATATTTTTTTTTAAAGGTGCAGCTCCTCTTTAAGGTCGAATCTGTCATTGAAGGCTTATGGTGTCTGCCGAATGTTCAAATTAGATTCGACGGAGCAGCTGAACTGTACGACGCTGTATAGTTTACCTGCTCCGTCGAATCTTCTTAGAACTTTCAAACAGACACCATAAGCCAAAGTACGTGTGTACTTAGTTCTAGCTATTTTACTGCTCCTCCTCTTTGGTTACAATCAGCCAATAACATTCATCATCATCATTATTTTTATTTATCTTTTCTCCCCTACGTCAAATCTTTTCTCTCTATGTAGAATAATCTTGGACTAATAGAGTTAAGGTTAGGCACATTCGATCACAGGTTTGATGGACACAGATTGTTATTGTCATCATCATGTGGAATCTCCTATCTATATCGAACTGTTGTAGCAACGAAAACGAAAATAAAGCATTTGTTTATGTCGGATCTTTCATTTTTCGGATTCTGCATTTTCGTTATTGTTTGTTAAAACGATAACGCAAATACCTGAGATTCGGACGACAACAAATGCACATGTTTAGCGGTCATAGAACTGAACAAATGAGGGACAGAACATCACAAAAACCATGGGAATGCATAGGGCAAAGGATTGTCACTTTAATTTAAGAAGCAGGTAGAGGGGGGAAAAAGAAGAAAACAAAAGGTGGGGGGGGGGGGGGGGGGTTGCTAGAAGGAGGATAACAAGATGCAGTAGTTTACTGAGCGTCTGATCCAAAAAGATCTTTACCCGTGTCTGAGAATGTAAACATGTTTCAATGGGTCCAAAGTTTTATGCCGCGTACACAACTGGTCTGACGGACTTTCCGACAGACTTTCGACGGACTTTTGACGGACTTCCGACAGATTTTTGAACGAACGGACTTGCCTACACAAAATCGCACCAAAGTCTGACGGATTCGTACGTGATGACGTACACCGGACTAAAATAAGGACGTTGATAACCAGTAGCCAATAGCTGCCCTAGCGTGGGTTTTAGTCCGTCTGACTAGCATACAGACAAGCGGATTTTTCGACCGGACTCGAGTCCGTCAGAAAGATTTGAAACATGTTTCAAATCTAAAGTCCGTCAGATTTTTGACCGAAAAAGTCCGCTGCAGGTCCGATGGAGCCCACACACGGTCGGATTGTCTGCCGGATTCGGTCCGTTGGACCAGTCCGGTCGAAAAGTCCGCCCGTGTGTATGCGGCATTAGAGTAGGACTCATGTTTATTTTAAGCTGAGAGGTCTAAGGCCGGCCATTTGAAGTGCAACTTTCTTTCCTGCAACCCATGAAATTTGCATGATTCCCCCATCACCACAGACAGTGCTGACAGGGGAATCCCACCTGCCAAGCCATTGTCTGCTCCGGGCGGAGGGGCAGGGGAAGCCATCCCCACCGGGAGAAGACAATGATTATTGCTAGCAGCTATAGAAGTCGCTAGCAATAATCGGAAGAGTTGATCAATTGATCAACTTGGTACATTCAGTCAGCCCATTAACGGTTCGAATTTCAGCCGGTTCCTGCTGAACCGGCTGAGATTCGAACCGCGTATTGCCGGCCTCAGTCTTCCATCATATTCAGCTCTTCAACTCTCATAATTCATAAAGAAATGAAGGGAGGGTGTGGTTACCTCCATCTCAATGCAATACACAAATTGGCAGCGTAAAGCATAAATGGCATAAAATCGTTTTTTTTGTATGGTTACTAAGGGATATTAGAGGCATGTAAGAGGACAGGGGTCCTCTGAGAGGGTATAGTTAGTACATTTTTGTGCGATTCTGCGCACCTCCTTCCAAAAATGGTGGGACCAAAAAAAAAAGTCAAGGTTGTACTGTCCTGTTGGGAACATCAATGTTGAGATAGAGGGCTATTGAGCAGAGTCCAAGAAGTGTGTGTCCAGGAGAGAGCAAAAGGGTCCCCTTTGGAGCCCCAGAGGAAAGCGTGTGTTCCCCAAGATGGGGTAGAGAGGGCAGTGAACTGTTGATAATAAAGTGGTGGCAGGAGTTTCTTGATGCAGACCGGTCATTGCTTCTTTTTCTCTTTGCAAAGGATGGCTGGTCTTGTCTCCGCCCCTCCTGTAGTTCTCTGTAGGCAGCCTGTAGTGGGTGGGGCCTGCTGGGTCCCTCCCACAGCTCTGCTCTCTGCATAGGCTATGTACAGCACAGTTATGTCACTATTTCTTTTACAATTTAATATATATGGATTTGCAAAGGCATTTTGATTTATGTTTTTTTTTATATCATTTGTAGCTAATGAGAAATATACTCAAATAAATGGTTTTGTGTCCGGAGTTCAGCATTAAAGTGGAGCTGCAGCCAAAAATGTCTTTACATTTAGATAGAAATATAAACAACATTTGGGATAAGGTATTTTATTAGCATATATTTCATAGATGCCGATATTGTAACTGTATTGTCTCCGTTTATATTATAAAGCTCTACGCAAACTGTTGGCACTAAATAAATTCTGTGTAATAATAAAATAATAATAATGTGTACCCAGACTCCTATTACAATGTAAAACCATAAGAGAACTCCTATTATAATGTAACACCATAAGGGTTATACAGGGAAATCCTATTATAATGTATAACCATAAATGTCCCATAAATTGGAGATGACTAGGCTTGGGTCACTTACAAATTCACTTACTAGATCAAAAATATAAATCTTTTAGTTACTTTTAATCATTTGCTATATATCAAAAAATGACACATGCATACATAATACAACAGACATTTAAAAACTCTTAAAAGTCTTCCCTGCAGGGCATGTATTTATAGCTCATTTATGGACTGAATTAGTACTGCTCAGTACATAACTAATGCCCACTTCATTATCTTGCATATACTGTACAAATGGCTGGTATTCCAAATAATCCAAAAAGATACAGAGTATATACATGCTAGCAATGAACCGTACAAAATAACAGTGTGCTAATATGATCTAGAATAATCATGACCAGCTCCAGATTAAATTTGACAAAAATAGGACAATAGTCCTCTTTATAAGAGACCGCATATCAAGTCCTTCGTTGAGATGAATATCCCCTTTGCTAGTGGTTATTTAGTGAGTAGCCTAATTAAATGCACACATCTGTCTGTGTGTGTATATATATATATATATATATATATATATATATATATATATATTTTTTTTAATATATATATATTTTATATATATATATATATATATATATATATATATATATATATATTTTTTTTATATATATATAAATATATGTTACTGTGCAAAAGTTTTAGGCAGGTGTGAGAAAATGCTGTAAACTAAGAATGCTTTCAGAAATAGAGGTGTTAATAGTTTATTTTTATCAATTATCAAAATGGAATTTAAATAAACAGAAGTGAAGTCCTAATCAAATCAATATTTGGTGCAACCACCTTTTGCATTTAAAACAGCATCAGTTCTTCTAGATAGACTTGCACACAGTTTATGAAGGAACTCGACAGGTAGGTTGTTCCAAACATCTTGGAGAACTAACCCCTGATCTTCTGTAGATGAAGGCTGCCTCAAATCCTTCCATCTCTTTATGTAATACCAGACAGACTCCATGATGATGATGAGATCAGGGCTCTGTGGAGGGCCAAACCATCACTTCCAGGACCCCTTGTTCTTCTTTATGCTGAAAATACAGACATTGGCTGTACGATTGAGGTTGATGTCCTGCTGCAGGATGAATTTGAAGCCAATCACATGCCTCCCTGATGGTATGGCATGATGGATAAGTATCTGCCTGTATTTCTCAGCATTGAGGACACCATTGATCCTGACCAAATCTCCAACTCCATTTGCAAAAAAGCAGCCCTAAACTTGCAAGGAACCTCCACCATGCTTCACTGTTACCTGCAGACATTTATTATTGTATCACTCTAGATGTGCCATCAAGCTGCCAGAATTGAAATCCTGGGGGAAGGTATGGTGGATGGGTAACCTGGTCATCTATCTGGAGGTAATGAAAAGTTGCCGCCTCAGTATTGTTAATGTAAGTTGCTAGATCACAGTATTATGGTATCCGCCTGCATAGACCTGCCAAACCACTTGATCCCCCCTGTTTCTATTGCTATCCAAGACAGGAGAAGGAGGGAGGCACACCTAATAGGGCGTACATACGGTCGGACTTTGTTCGGACATTCCGACAACAAAATCCTAGGATTTTTTCAGACGGATGTTGGCTCAAACTTGTCTTGCATACACACGGTCACACAAAGTTGTCGGAAAATCCGATCATTCTGAACGTGGTGACGTAAAACACGTACGCCGGGACTATAAACGGGGCAATAGCCAATAGCTTTCATCTCTTTATTTATTCTGAGCATGCGTGGCACTTTGTGCATCGAATTTGTCTACACACTATCGGAAATTCCGACAACGGATTTTGTTGTCGGAAAATTTTATAGCCTGCTCTCAAACTTTGTGTGTCGGAAAATCCGATGGAAAATGTGTGATGGAGCCAACACACGGTCGGAATTTCCGACAACAAGGTCCTATCACACATTTTCCATCGGAAAATCCGACCGTGTGTACGGGGCATTAGAGTAGTAATATAAACCGCAATTTATGTCCTCAAGGGGTGCCTGCTATCCGGTATTCCACCCAGGGTCCAGGTGGCTGTAAGAGGCTGAGCTGGAACGCTGGAAATGTCCAGGAAGTCCATGAAATCCAAGCTGCCTAGCATGGAGCGCACGGGAGGAAGTGACGTCACCGGATGGGCGGGTCACGATCGTGGAGAGGATAGAAAGTCTATGGCTATGCGCTCAAAGCACACAGCTCCTTCTACTGGCCTCCAGGTTTATATTACTACACTTAGGTGCACCTCCCTCCTCCTGTCTTTTATTGTTTCACATAGTTCTAGGATACACTCTGGGGATGGCTGTCACCTGAACTATCATCATTTCTATTCCCAGTTGTCATGGATAACATATGCCTACATCCAGGACAATAATACTTCTGGCCATTACCTGCAAATCTATCCATTGTCATGCGCTGGTGTGTTTTTATTTTTTCTAGTGCTATCTGAGGCTTCATTAGTAAAATGTACCCTCACCCCCAGTCCTGCTAATAATGTCTTTACCAGACAGGGCCATACAAATAAAAATCTATCAAGGGTTCTAGCCTTACAATGCTCTACCAAAAAAATAAAAATTGTCCGTGTTAGGTCGGCCATAGACGGTTAGAATCCTGGCTGGTTCCTGCTGCCATTGAATTGTGTGTGGGCCTTCGAACTATGTGTGGGCAGGCTGAATGTACCGTACGTTACGTTGATCGTTCGATAAACTTGGGTTGCAACCAGCCTGCTGGATTCAGTTACGAATATCGCTAGTGGCTGCTATAGCTGCTAGCAATAATTACTGTCTTCTCATGGTGACCAGACAGCTTCCCCCACCCCCCGCCGGGAGCAGACAGCATTGATGGGGGAACTGTGCACATTTCTTTTCTGCAACCCGTGGGCCGGATCTATTCATAAAGAGTACCTGTCACTGCCTCTTGCTGTCACAAGGGATGTTTGCATTTCTTGTGACAGAAATTAAAGTGATAAAAAAAATGTAAGGAAACAGTATACAAATAAATAAAACGAATTATAAAAATGCGTACGTAGGTCACGAACACATATGTAAATGATGTTCGCACCACACATGTGAAGTATTAGTGAGAGCAATAATTCGAGTGCTAGACCTCCTTTGTAACTCTAAACTAGTAACCTGTAAAAATGTTTTAAAGCATCGGCTATGGAGATTTTTAAGTATCCTAGATTGTCACTATTTCATGAGCGTGCACAGTTTTAAAGCATGACATATTAGGTATCTATTTACTTGGCGTAACATCATCTTTTATATCTTACCAAAAAATTGGGTTATATTTTGTATTTTTGCATTAAAATGTGTTTGTAAAATTGATAAAAAAAAAAAAAAATACCGTATTTATCGGCGTATAACACGCACAGGCCTATAACACGCACATTCATTTTAAGAAGGAAGTTTCAGGAAAAAAAACTTTAATTTTAAATAAGGAACTTTGGGTCAGTGCCCATCTGCAGCCTCACAAGTGCCATCAATGCAGCGTCATCAGTCCACATCAATGCAGCAGCCTCACCATTGCCATCAAAGCAGCAACCTCACCATTGCCATCAATGCAGCAGCCTCACCATTGCCATCAATGCAGCAGCCTCACCATTGCCATCAATGCAGCAGCATCACCATTGCCTTCAATGCAACAGCATCACCATTGCCATCAATGCAGCAACCTCACCATTGCCATCAATGCAGCAACCTCACCATTGCCATCGATGCAGCAGCCTCACCATTGCCATCAATGCAGCAGCCTCACCATTGCCATCAATGCAGCAGCCTCACCATTGCCATCAATGCAGCAGCCTCACCATTGCCATCACTGCAGCCTGATCGATGCCCTTCTGCAGTTTAGAGGGGACAGGGAGCGGGGCGGAACGAGCGCCAACAGATTACATACAGTGAGAATCTTCTATGATGGAAAGAACAGTGGTCCAATGGTGGCCCAGGAGAGAGGACTTCCAATTACTGAGGCCGCCAAGTAAACAGGAGATTCTCACTGTATGTAATCTGATGGTGCTCATCCCGCCCCCCTCCCTGTCCCCTCCGAGGCAGCTGAAATTGAAGTATTGGCGTATAACACGCACATGCTTTTTGCACCCGATTTTCATGGTGAAAAAGTGAGTGTTATACGCCAATAAATACAGTCATTTTGTTTTTGAAAATCTACTGCATACCTCCCAACTTTTGAACTTCAGAAAGAGGGACACTTATGGGAGGAAGCGACTGACCGCGCGCTACGTGCACTGCGGCAAAAAGAAAGATTCTCACTGATGCATACAAAAACCCCAGCAAAGTCATTTAAAAAAATAAGAATAAAAAGCTTCCATTACAAATGATTTTGCATAAACTATGGAAGTGTGCATTACACAAAGTGTGGAAGGATTCAGAAGTGCGTTATGTACAGAGTGCAGGGTTCAGGATAAGGCTAGATACAGAGTGCAGGGTTCTGGGGTGTGTTATGCACAGGGTGCAGGGTTCTGGAGTTACATATAGAGTGCAGGGTATTGGCATGTGTTATGTACAGAGTGCTGGCACAGTGCATGGTTCTGGAGTGCGTTGCGTACAGAGTGCAAGGGTTCAAGAGCGCTAGGTACAGAGTGCAGTCATCCATCCACATGTCACTGTTGCCCTTCTCCTCAACTATAACATCTGAACCCGCCCCCTCCCCCCACACACACATATAACACACACCACACACATAACACACACATATAACACACCACACACACACACACATAACACACACCATAACACACACATATAACACACACCACACCACACACATGCATAACACACACACACATGCATAACACACACACACATAACACACACCATACACACTTTTGTAAAAGTAGCACCTTTCTGTAGATGTCTTCTATCCAGTGCAGCCACAGCTTCCTTCTCCTTTTAGTGCACTGGGTATCTTCGACTCCTGGAGCAGGAAGGAGATAAGGATTAGGGGGCAGCTCACCCCCCTCCTCCCTCCTCGAACACGCTGCAGTCAGACTTTTGTCCCGACTTTAGTGCAGACTGCAGAGCAGAGAGCCTGTTGAAGGAGAGAGCTGAGCTGTTACTTTCACTTTCAACTGCAGAAGCCAGGCTTCTGTATTTAGGTGAAAGTGGGGAGCTGCCTGTGAGTGCAGGGCTAATGGAGGCTGAAAAAACTCTGGGGGAGAGGAATAGATAGCTGATCCTGGCCAGCAATCTATGAATGCCGGTGTGGTGTCACTGGCTCTTTCGCTATGCACTGGTTTGACAGAGGGGCGGGTCTGGATAGCAGTCCCGCCCCTAGCCGACATCACACTCTCTTTTTGACAGGTGAAGTCTCTCATTGGGGCTGCACAGTGCACATCCAGCTGACTTACTAGCCAATCCCTGGCTGTACAGGATGTGCACACTGCTGCAGGTCCTATTGAGAGAAAAATTAGCTTGTAGTTAACAGCATTATGCGGGACAAATCACCTGTATGGCGGGATAGCGGGACAAAGGTGTCAAAGCGGGAAAGTCCCGCCCAATCCGGGACTGTTGGGAGGTATGCACTGTGCAAATACCATGTGACATAAAAAAAATTGCAATGACCACCATTTCATTCTGCTAAAATATATATATATAATGTTTGGGGGTTCTACATAATTTTCTTGCAAAAAACACACATTTGTACATGTAAACAAAAAGTGTCAGAATAGGCCTAGTCTTAAAGTGGTTCATTCATTTTTTTTTTTTTTAAGAAGCAGGGGCTGAAATATCACATGCATTATAAACATCAGTGCCAAATATGTATCAGCGGTCAATGCATACTTGTGTAAAGGTTAACAGAGATAAATATTAACCACTTGCCGACAAAGCCGCAGTCATTATCCTGCGGCAGGTCGGCACAATCCCACAAACTGTCGTAGCTGTACGTTGTCTCCTTTAAGCGGGATAGCAGGCACTGCGGGGGGTGCCGATGCTCGTGAACGGCGGTCGCAATGACTGCTGGCCACACGCGATCGCAGGCACGAGAGGCAGAACAGGGACGTGTGTGTGTAAACACATGTCCCTGTTCTGTGAGGAGAGGTGAGCAGATCGTGAGTACCTAATAGCTAGGAACCACGATCTGTCATCTCCTCTAGTCAGTCCCCTCCCCCTACAGTTAGAACACACACTAGGGAACACAGTTAACCCCTTGATCGCCCCCTAGTGTTAACCCCTTCCCTGCCAATGACATTTATACAGTAATCAGTGCATTTGTATAGCACTGATCACTGTATAATTGTCAGTCGTCCCAAAAATGTGTCAAAATTGTCCGATGTGCCCGCCATAATGTCGCAATCTCGATAAAAATCGCAGATCGCCGCCATTAGTATTGAAAATAAAAATAAAAATGTCATAAATCTATCCCCTATTTTGTAGACGCTATAACTTTTGCGCAAACCAATCAATATTTGCTTATTGGGATTTTTATTACCAAAAATATGTAGAAGAATACATATCGGCCTAAACTGAGAAAAAATTTGCTTTATTTAAAAAAAAATTGGGATATCTATTATAGCAAAAAGTACAAAATATTGTGTTTTTTTCAAAATTGTTGCTCTTTTTTTGTTTATAGCGCAAAAAAATAAAAACCGCAGAGATGAACATATACCACCAAAAGAAAGCTCTATTTGTGGGGAAAAAAAGGACGTCAATTTTGTTTGGGTACAGCGTCGCAACGACCGCGCAATTGTCAGGTAAAGCGACGCAGTGCCGTATCGCAAAAAATGGCCTGGTCATTGAGCAGCCAAATCTTCCGGGGCTGAAGTGGTTAATTTACTGAAAGTTTTCAAACCAAATCTCCCACTCTTTCCACAAGTACCGGTCCTGATTATACATGTTGTTGTATACATGCTGTACATCTTGTACTCAAGATCCATTATTTTTTAGAAACCTGGGAAGCACAGTAGAATATGAATCATTTTAAACGAAAGGTCCAACAAATACGTAATTTAGAAATCGGCTTAATGTTCTTGATAAGAAGCCCCATTGAGATTTATAATTCTTTGAGCAGTGAAATGCGCAATGGCGGTAGTACGGAAAGACTTATCGCTATAGGAATCTTAGCTGCAACCTATTTACAAATCTTCTTAAACACTTGTTTTCTTGTGGGTGGTGTAACCTCGGGTCAAGTGCACAGAGTTTACAATTGTTGTCATGTGGGTGGTGATCTCTGGGGGTCTTTATGTCTTCAAATATGAAGTCATTTCTTCGGTTTATAACAAGCCGCTCTTAGTCGTGACTTTGGCACAGTCCGGGGAAGGGTGATTCATGGAATTCCCAGTAGATTACAGTGACTTTGCAAACAACGTGCTCTGCAGTTTTACTCTATGCGTATCCGGCAAAATGCTGCATTGTGTTAAAGCAGTGCTTCTCAAACTTTTTTTTTGTCTTGCGGCGCACCAAAAAAGATCTAAAAATTTTCGCCGCACACCTGAAAAGATTTAACAATTTTTGTGTTCAGCAGTAAATATAATATATACAAAAGCAGCAGTCTTGTGTGATCCCCAATATTATATATAAGTGATTAATGATATTGGGGATCACACAAGACTGCTGCTTTTGTGATGGCGTGTATATATTAGCGTATAACACACACCTTTTCACCCTGAAAATTGGGTGCAAATAGCGTGTGCGTGTTATACGCCAATACTTCAATTTTAGCTGCCTCGGAGGGGACAGGGAGGGGGGCAGGACAAGCGCCGTCAGATTACATACAGTGAGTAACTCCTGTTTACTTAGCGGCCTCTGTAATAGGAAGTCCCGTCTCCTGGGCCGCCATTGGACCACTGTTCTGTCTATCATAGGAGATTCTCACTTTATGTAACTGCATTGATGGCCATGGTGAGGCTACTGCATTGATGGCACTTGTGAGGCTGCTGCATTGATGGCAATGGCGAGGCTGCATTGATGTGGACTGATCAGGCTGCATTGATGGCAATGGTGAGGCTGCATTGATGTGGACTGGTCAGGATGCATTGATGGCACTTGTGAGGCTGCAGATAGGCACTGATCAGGCTGCATTGATGGCAATGGTGAGGCTGCTGCATTGATGGCACTTGTGAGGCTGCTGCATTGATGGCAATGGCGAGGCTGCATTGATGTGGACTGATCAGGCTGCATTGATGGCAATGGTGAGGCTGCTTCATTGATGGCAATGGCGAGGCTGCATTGATGTGGACTGATCAGGCTGCATTGATGGCACTTGTGAGGCTGCAGATAGGCACTGATCAGGCTGCATTGATGGCAATGGTGAGGCTGCTGCATTGATGGCACTTGTGAGGCTGCTGCATTGATGGCAATGGCGAGGCTGCATTGATGTGGACTGATCAGGCTGCATTGATGGCAATGGTGAGGCTGCATTGATGTGGACTGATCAGGATGCATTGATGGCACTTGTGAGGCTGCAGATGGGCACGGATCAGACTGCATTGATGGCAACTGTGAGGCTGCTGCATTGATGGCAATGGTGTGGCTGCTGCATTGATGGCACTTGTGAGGCGGCTGCATTGATGGCAATGGCGAGGCTGCATTAATGTGGACTGATCAGGCTGCATTGATGGCACTTGTGAGGCTGCAGATGGGCCCTGACCCTTATTTTGCTTCAAAGTTCCTTGTTTAAAATTTGAAACTTCCCTCTTAAAATGAATGTGCGTGTTATACGCCGATAAATACAGTATTATATTTTCCTGCTGATCTAATATTTGGGAATGGGGATCACACAAGTCTGCTGATATAATCACACACTGGTCCGTCTGCCCCCATCTCTTCTCTCGTCTTACCTTCTCAGCTCCACACCGCGGGCTTCTCTGCTCTGTTGTGGGTGGGACTGGAGGATGGAATAAAGTCACGTTGAGGCGCGCCGTGCTCAGCACCTTATTGGCTGGAAGCACCTGGCACACTGCTGGCAGCCAGGCCAAAGCCTAATCGTATTCGCAATCCGGATTGGTGGGGTCTGGTGGCGGCGAACATCAACCAATCCAATTTGCGCACAGGCCAGGCAGCACAGATGACTGTGTCCGTGTGAGTCCTGCACACTTGCTCAGTGAGTGACAGTCAGCACTATGCTGGGCGGAGCCGCGGAGTCTTGCGGTGTGGTGCCGGCGCAGCCACCGCCGGGCCTGGCGAAGAACATGAATGATCCCATGGCACACCTGCAATTCTCCCATGGCACACAGTTTGAGAAACACCGTGTTAAAGGGACCATCGAGTCAATCATTTGATAGATATTTGTATAAAAGACATCAGCTTGATTTAAATAATATTACCAATGCATGTTAAAAAAAAGAATTGCTTCTATATTTCACTTCAGCTCTGGAAGATTTACCCCCCCCCTTTCATGACCAGGCCATTTTTTGCAATACTGCACTGCGTTACTTTAACTGACAATTATGCGGTCGTTTGATGCTGTACCCAAATAAGATTTATGTCCTTTTTTTCCCACAAATAGAGCTTTCTTTTGGTGGTATTTGATCACCTCTGCGGTTTTTATCTTTTGCACTATAAACAAAAAAAGAGCGACAATTTAGAAAAAAAAAAACAATATTTTTTACTTTTTGCTATAATAAGTATCCAAAAAAATTAATAAAAAAAAACTAATTTCCTCATCAGTTTAGGCCAATATGTATAAGCGTATATTGATTGGTTTGCGCAAAAGTTATAGTGTCTACAAAATAATGGATAGATTTATGGCATTTTTATTATTTATTTATTTTTTACTATTAATGTGCAATCTGCAATTTTTAGCGGGACTGTGACATTGCGGCGGACAGATCGGACACTTTTGACACTTTTTTGGGACCATTGACATTTATACAGCGCTCAGTTCTATAAAAATGCACTGCTTACTGTGTAAATGTCACTGGCAGGGAAGGGGTTAACACTAGGGGCCGATCAAGGGGTTAACTGTGTTCCTTTGTGGGTGTTTCTAACTGTGGGGGTGGGGGGATGGGACTGACTGGGTCCCCCACCGTGCAGCGAGCGCAAGGAGCCGACGTACAGGTACAGTGATTTGTGGGAACGAGCCGACCTGCCGGTGGCAAGTGGTTAAAGCATCTACAAACTTTGGGATATATTTAGGGAATTTTATTTATTTATTTATTACTAGTAATGGCGGCGAGCAGAGACTTATAGTGGGACTGCGATATTGTGGCAGATAAGTTGGACACTAACTGACACTTTTGGCACTCTTTTTTAGGAACCAGTGACACTAATACCGTGATCGGTGCTAAAAAAATATGCACTGTCACTGTACCAATGACAATGGCAGCAAGGGGTTAACACTAGGGGCAATCAAAGGGTTAACTGTGTGCCTAACAATGTGTTACAGTGTAGTGGGGGAGGTACTTTTACTAGTGGAAGGAATGGATCAGTGTTTCTGCTTTACAGGAACACAGGATCCATGCCTTCTGTACTGACAGAACAGCAATCTGCCTTGTTTACATAGGCAGACTGCTGCCCTGCCTGTGTACAGAACGATCAGTGGGTGTCGGTGGACATCGGGTCCGCGGGACCTGCTGATCAGCTCCCGCTGTGTAAAATCACAGTGGGAGCGAGCCACCCATGGCGCGCACTGGCGCCCGATACCTGGAAGTACAGGATCACATATCTATATACGTTATCCTGCGCACTGCGTCCGCCCTGTAGCAGTAAATGTGCTATGAAGCAGTCGGCAAGTGGATATATCATAGCTCCCAACTGTCCCTGATTTTGAGGGACTGTCCCTGATTGGGTACAATGTCCCTCTGTCCCTCATTTCTCCTCATTTGTCCCTCATTTTGGTCCCATCTATATAGATGTATATAAAATGCACTTTTATCTATCAATAAATGCACTTTTTATTATCTTACAGTGGGGGGCACTGCCCCCCACGGTAAGTAAGCAACACCTAGGCTCACAGTTAACTCTTTAATCGCCCCTGATGTTAACCCCTTCCCAGCCAGTGTCATTAGTACAGTGACAGTGCATATTTTTTTAGCACTGATCACTGTATTGGTGTTACTGGTCCCCAAAAAGTGTCAAAAGTGTCAGTTAGGTGTGCAATTTGACCGCCACAATATTGCAGTCCTGCTATAAGTTGCTGATCGTCGCCATTACTAGTAAAAAAATTAAAAAAAATTAATGAAAATATCCCATAGTTTGTAGATGCTATAACTTTTGTGCCAACCAATCAATATACGCTCTTTGCTCGGTGCTATACGTCGGCTTGCGGGATCGGGATAGCAGGCGCACGCGCCCACCGCACTGCGGGGGTGCTGATGCTCGTGGCTGACGGACGCGATGATCGCCGGCCACGAGCTAACGCGAGCACAAGAGGCAGAACATGGACGTGTGTGCTTTAACACACAAACCCCTGTTCTGTTCTGTGAGGAGAGACAGATCGTGAGTTCCTAATAGCTAGGAATCACGATCTGTCATTTCCTCTAGGTCAGTCCCCTCCCCCTACAGTTAGAAACACACACAGGGAACACAGTTAACCCCTTGATCCCCCCCTAGTGTTAACCCCTTCCCTGCCAGTGACATTTTTACAGTAATGCATTTTTATAGCACTGATCGCTGTATAAATGCCAATGGTCCCAAAAATGTGTCAAAAGTGTCCGATGTGTCCGCCATAATGTCGCAGTCCTGATAAAAATCGTAAAAAAAAAAAAATAACAATTATAAAAATGCTATAAATCTATCCCCTATTTCGTAGATGCTATAACTTTTGCGCAAACCAATCAATATACGCCTATTGCGATTTTTTTTTTTACCAAAAATATGTAGCAGAATACATATTGGCCTAAATTGATGAAAAAATTCAAATTTTTTTTACATTTTTTTATTAGGTATGTTTTATGGCAGAAAGTAAAAAAATATATTTTTTTTTTTCAAAATTGTCGTTCTTTTTTTGTTTGTTTATAGAGCAAAAAATAAAAACCGCAGAGGGCGATCGAATACCACCAAAAGAAAGCTCTTTTTGTGGGAAAAAAAGGACAACAATTTTATTAGCATACAGTGTCGTGCGACCGCGCAATTCTCAGGTAAAGTAACGCATTGTCGTATCGCAAAAAAATGGCCTGGTCATGAAGGGGGGGGGGTAAATCTTCTGGAGGTCAAGTGGTTAATGAACCCAGAAGTGACCCTGTATTTGTAGCAGAGGCCATTTTGTCATGCGTTTCGTTTCGCATAGCTTCTTGTTTCACGTGAACATTCCAGCAGACACTACCAGAAACATTTTACATTTTAATACAAACATAAAAAAAAAAAAAAAAAAGATGTCTTGGAAGCAAGAAAAAGAAATGTGACATTTTTCATAATTATGAGCTTTTTGAAATATTAATTTTCATACAGCTTTCAGTGTAGGCAGCAAGATAACTTCAAGGGAGAGCTCAGATAATGATAGCTGTGTGATGAAATGTTATTCAAAATTCATTTCATTCCTGGAATGAGCAGGAGAAACATTTCTGAAAAGCATCGCTACCCCGAAATACATCTACCCGTGACAGACACGCTAATAATCACCCAATGATTCATGTACCGTGAACTGGGTGTTACATCGCTATTATACACACTTTTTTTTTTCAAAATGTCAAGCCAAGAGCAATCATTTATGGTAACCCCTAGCAACCAATCAAATATCAGAACGCTGTTGATCAAGGGAGAGAAGCAGCAATTTTTAGTCGAAGCCTCAAGTGTATCTAAAGCCAATTTTATTTCTAGTTTTAGATAGCGTGGGCAGAAGATAGAACCCTTGCTATTTTTTTATTACTGCCTGTGTCCATTGGATAGATTCTGAATCAGAGTTGGAGAGTGTGATGTCACTTCACTGCTTCTTCACCTTGTCCAATCAGAGAAGGATTTCCATTCATTTTGCTTACACCCAGGGAACGTGGAGGAACGTAGGTCCGGCACCTCCAGCACTGAATGTATATAATTACAAGGACTGTTGGGGTGTGCTGGAGAGTCTATTCATGCTGGCTGCTGTGGGATCTATTGTCACTGGGGGTATCTATTGTCACTGGGGGTATCTATTGTCACTGGGGGTATCTATTGTCACTGGGGGTATCTATTGTCACTGGGGGTATCTATTGTCACTTGGGGTATCTATTGCTGCTGGTGGGGCGATCTTTTTTTCTGGGTGTCAGTTGGTAATGGGAGAGTATATTATACGAGGTAAAAACAGACAATGGAGCCTAAACCCATATTCTGGGAATGAACTAAATTAATAATATAGTTACCGATTCGTCCGTTAGACGGGATGCCTCCACAACTGACCAATACCAACAGAAAACAGGACCAACGGGAACCAACCGGATCAACATACTCAAGAGTCGTATAAGGAGGACCAAGAACGGTATACTAATATATAGAATATTAATATATATATATATTCTATATTAGTATACCGTGGTTGGTCCTCCTTATGCTCTACTGTTCCTGGGAATGCTATAGTTGCTGGGGGGGTGTGAAAGGAAATAGTAAATATTCTGGACGACCACAGAGCCCTCAGGTACCGCCCCTGGCCATTGAAATGAATAGGCAACGCTGTCGAAGCGCTTACAAAGCGCCTCGGCAGCGCGATTTACAGGCACATTTAACCCTTTCTTCGGCTGCTAGCAGGGGTTAAAAGTGTCCTGCTAGTATCCGAAAAGCGCCACTAAAACAACGGTAAAGCGCTGCTAAAACGTTACCACTAATGCGGCCTGCTAACAGTGTGAAAGGGGTCTTTATGTGGTTAACCTTTCATAGCTACCTGTATGGCTAATGCTGCCTTCTGGCATATGAAGAAAAGTGTCATTTTTTGGGATTTTATTACCCATCCTGCTGACTACAGGTTCACACTGATGCGGGTTAGAAATCGTGTGAGTTCAGCTGAACTCGCACAATATCAAACTGGCAATGCATTTCGACTTCGGGGGGCGATTTGACAGACATCTGTGCAGGAAAGATATCTATACAAATCGCACCACAAGGTCGCCAAAAGTAGTGCAGGAACTATTTTTGGGAATCGGTGCGCCGCACCAATTTGAACGGTGCCATTGCCAGCAATAGCTGCGGATTTGGCACGCGATTTGTCAAGTCAAATCGCATGCCAAATCGGCCCGATGTGAACAGGTGCTTCACGACTTCAGCCCCGGAAGATTTGGTTGCTGAATGACCGGGCCATTTTTTGCGATTTCACTGCGTCGCTTTAACTGACAATTGCACGGTCATGCAATGCTGCACCCAAACAAAATTGACGTCCTTTTTTCCCACAAATAGAGCTTTCTTTTGGTGGTATTTTATCGCCTCTGCGTTTTTTATTTTTTGCGCTATAAACAAAAAAAGAGTGACAATTTTGAAACAAACACAATATTTTGTACTTTTTGCTATAATAAATATCCCCAATTTTTTTTTAAAAAAGCTAATTTTTTCTCAGTTTAGGCCGATATGTATTCTACATATTTTTGGTAAAAAAAATCGCAATAAGTGTATATTAATTGGTTTGCGCAAAAGTTATAGCGTCTACAAAATAGGGAATAGATTTATAGCATTTTTATTATTATAAATTTTTTTACTAGTAATGGCGGCGATCTGCGATTTTTATGGGGACTGCGACATTATGGCGGACACATCGGACACTTTTGACACATTTTTGGGACCATTGGCATTTATACAGCAATCAGTGCTATAAAAATGCACTGATTACTGTAAAAATGTCACTGGAAGGGAAGGGGATAACACTAGGGGGCGATCAAGGGGTTAACTGTGTTCCCTAGTGTGTGTTTCTAACTGAAGGGGGAGGGGACTGACCTAGAGGAAATGACAGATTGCGGTTCCTAGCTATTAGGAACTCACGATCTGTCTCTCCTCACAGAACAGAACAGGGGTTTGTGTGTTTACACACACACGTCCCTGTTCTGCCTCTTGTACTCGTGATCGCTCGTGGCCTGCGGTCATCGCGTCCATCGGCCACGAGGGTCGGCACCCCCGCAGTGCAGTGGGCGCGTGCACGCGCCTGCTATCCCGATCCCACAAGCTGACGTATAGCTACAACAGTTTGCGGGATTGTGCCGACCTGCCGCAGTATAAAGACGGCAGCTGGTTGACAAGCGGTTAAAGAGGAACTGCAGTCTGCTCACATAATTTGGTATGATTAGAATGCAATTGGAGACCCTTATTGGGCACTGGTGAGGCTGTGCTGATGGGCACTGGTGAAGCTGCATGGGCACTGGTGAGGCTGCACTGATGGGCACTGGTGAGGCTGCATTGATGGGCACTGGTGATGCTGCATTTATAAGCACTGATGAGGCTGCTTTGATGGGCACTAATGAGGCTACATTGATGGGCACTGGTGAGGCTGCATTGATGGGCACTGATGAGGCTACGCTGATGGGCACTGGTGATGCTGTATTGATGGGCACTGATGAGGCTGCGCTGATGGGCACTGATGAGGCTGGCTGATGGGCACTGATGAGGCGGCACTTGGTACCCAATTTTAATGTACAGAGAGGAAGATGTGGGGCTCTAAGTGGAAAAGCTGGAGCCTAAAGTGGAAGGGGTGAGGTTTACAGATGACAGGGCGGGTCTTAAAGAGGAAGGGGCGTGACATTGACAGGAAGGGGTAGGTCATATTTAAATTAGGGAGTGAACAATTTTAGTCAGGCCTAGGGCAGCACAAAACCTAAATACACCACTGGTGGGAGACAAGGGGTGACTTGAAAGGGGAGAGTACCTGCACCTATTCCATGAGAAAAAAAGCCCTGCTTACACCACTTTCTTCCCCACTCTGCAGAGTTGCCGCAGGTGACGGAATCCCAAATATGACAAGGCCCAGGCCAGCTATTCTGTAAACTACAGAAACCTCCATGTTATAGAAAAGAGATGATAGAGAGGTGTTCTGTCGGCCTAACACTCTTCCTCCCCTAGAGTGACAATGCTACTTCTTCATTGAAACATTACAGTGAGTGTGTTAAAGTGGGAGTAAACACCTATGTATAGCCTATAATAAGGCTCACCCATAGGTTCTGTAAATATCTCCTAAGTGTGCACCGTTTAGGAGATATTTACTTTAGATGCAGTCAGTGACATCACCAGCGCATGCGCTCTGAAGGAACGGCATACCTGTGCTGTACCTTCAGAGCCGGGCCGTAAACAGCGTCTCCCGTATACAAGCACAGGAGTGATGTCCTCGCCGCCTCGGCCAACTAGGTAACCGAAAGAAGATCAGGTGAAGATGGCAGCACGCCGCTTGAGGGCTTTGTTTTCAGGCAAGTCTGTCATAATGTGCTAGTGTGCGCACATTATGACTTATCCACTTGACCTACGGAAGATTTACCCCCCTTCATGACCAGGCCATTTTTTGCCATAAGGCACTGCGTTACTTTGACCACTGCACGGTTGTGCAACACTGTACCCAAATAAAATTAATGCCCTTTTTTCCCACAAATAGAGCTTTCTTTTGGTGGCATTTGATCACCTCTGCAGTTTTTGTTTTTTGCGCTATTTTGAAAAAAAAAACAATATCTTTTACTTTCTGCTATAAAACATATCCAATAAAAAAATGTAAAAAAGCTAATTTTCTCATCAATTTAGGCCAATTTGTATGTTGCTACATAATTTTGGTAAACAAAATTCTAATTAGCGTATATTGATGGGTTTGCGCAAAAGTTATAGCGTCTACAAACTATGGGATATTTTTATTTATTTATTTTTTATTTATTTTATTTTACTAGTAATGGCGGCGTTCAGTGACTTATAGTGGGACTGCGACATTGCAGCGAACAAATCAGACACTAAGTGACACTTTTTGGGGACCAGTGACTTTAATACAGTAATCAGTGCTAAAAAATATGCACTATGACTGTACTAATGACAATGGCTGGAAAGGGGTTACCAGGGGCGATCAAAGCGTTAACTGTTTTCTTCGGTTTTGCTTACTCACTATGGGGGAGGTGCTTTGCCTGGGGGAAGGCAAAGATCTGTGTTCCTGCTTAGCACCCTCCCTTTTGACAGAACGGAAATCTGCCTTGTTTACATAGGCAGATTGCCGTTCTGCCTGTGTATTTGGCGGGTGCCGGGGGACATCAAGTCTGCAGTACCAGCCGCTGGGCTCCTGCTGATCACAGGTAGGTACGTGATCTGGCACAGAGCGGCCGTCCTGCCACAGTATATGTATGGTGGGCATGTCCGCAGGCGTGGGGCTCGGTTTTTTTTTTGGATGCGGTTTAATACCGCTTTAAAGTGGTTGTATATCCTTTACAACCACTTTTTGCTACAAAAGCCTATAATAAGGCTTACCTGTAGCTACCCTGGTTATCTTCTAAACCAGCACAGTTTAGGAGACATCCCCTGTATCTGCATGTGATGACGTAATTGGCGTCCAGCCGTTGCTTCAGTTAGACTGTGCTGTTACCGGCGGCTCCCGTGCGCATGCGCGGGAGTGACGTCATCGCGGCTCCAGCCGATCACAGTGCCCGGAAGTAACTCCGGGAGCGATGTCGCCGGCCGGAGCGATGAACGAGGACCACTGCGGGGGCTTCGATCTAAGGTAAGGAATACATAATGAGCTAGTATGCTATGCATGCTAGCTCATTATGCCTTTGTCTTGCAGTTGTTTTTTGTTTGTTTGTTTTGTTCGTGGGTTTACAAACACTTTAATGGTAGCCTCACAAGTGAAAATAAAGGGAAAAAGTCTGGAAACAAGGACTTGCCGGCTGCAATATATTACATTTTCATTTTTGGGTTTAGATGCGCTTTAATTACCGTATTTATCGGCGTATAACACGCGCCGGCGTATAACACGCGCCAGCGTATAACACGCACCCCAAGTTTAGGAGGGAATTTTAAGGAAAAAAAACTTTTAGGAGGGAAGTTTAAGGAAAAAAAACTTACATTAAAATGCCCATCATTGCAGCATTATCTGTCCATCTGCAGCCTTTTCAGTGTCAGTGCAGCCTTGTCAGTGCAGTCTTGTCAGTGAAGCTTTGTCAGTGCAGCCTTGTCAGTGTAGCCTTGTCAGTGCAGCTTTGCCCCAGTGCAGCCTTGCCCCAGTGCAGCCTTGCCCCAGTGCAGCTTTGCCCCAGTGCAGCCTTGCCCCAGTGCAGCCTTGCCCCAGTGCAGCTTTGCCCCAGTGTAGCTTTGCCCCAGTGTAGCTTTGCCCCAGTGTAGCTTTGCCCCAGTGCAGCCTTGCCCCAGTGCAGCTTTGCCCCAGTGCAGCCTTGCCCCAGTGCAGCTTTGCCCCAGTGCAGCCTTGCCCCAGTGCAGCCTTGCCCCAGTGCAGCTTTGCCCCAGTCCAGCCATGTCAGTGCAGCTTTGTGCACTCACCGCCGACATACACAGCCGTGGGTAGATTCAAATATGGCGCCGAGACTGCAGGGATTCGCCGGAGCCGAGATACACATACCCGAGTGTTCTCGGCTTTTTTCGGTGCCGCCGTCACGCCCAGTCCCGCCCCTTGGACCTGTGTTATGTCCATCATAGGGCGTGACTGTGAGCGGCGCCGAAAAAAGCCGAGAACACTCGGGTATGTGTATCTCGGCTCCGACGAATCCCTGCAGTCTCGGCGCCATATTTGAATCTACCCACGGCTGTGTATGTCGGCGGCGACCGCGGCAATTGCCGCTATCGCTCCGATGACACAAAATCGGCGGGGATCGGCCTATATCACGCACCCACGATTTTCCCCTGATTTTCAGGGGAAAAAAGTGCGTGTTGTATGCCGATAAATACGGTAATATCCAATAGTCATTAAGCGCTGGAACCATATAAACGCGGAATCCTATTTTTTTATGAAGATGTGAAGAAATTGACCTTTCTGCAGCCTGTACATTCTCTATCACTTAATTCCGCTAATAAAGGTTAGACTTTATGTGACTATGGATATGTTATATATTATTATTGAAAGGGAAAGCCAGTTCCCTGGATACTCCCTATAAATAGCACGCTGAGTCTGTGCGCGGTGTATGTGCTCTGCTTATTACCTGTGATAATGATAATGAGTTCTATGTCACTTCGCCCTAATCTCAGCATTACATTTTCATTAATGGGAAATTCTGTATGTGATGCATAATAGAACCTAATTGAAACTGAATAATGGCCAGCTACAATATTCAGCCAGTGATTGCTGTTTTTATACTTCTCATTTCACACAGAAAAGGAGATGTGAGGGAAATCAGCAGAGATTTATGACTGTCTACCAACACAATGGCTGCTCCTGGATCAGATGACATGATCATCATTCAGTTTTAACGTAGATGTAAACTCTAAGTGGATGACATTAGATTTTTTTAAAGCACCGTCTATTGTGAACAATTGCTATTTTCTACCGCTGATCTCCTCCTGCCTCCTTCAGCCACCGTCTACATGTAGTCACTCCAATGATGGCTGAATGTCATTGTTCAGAGCATGTTTTCTGTGTCAACCGCAGACCTCACCTGTACATGTTGACATTGCCTCTTGGAGGTTCCTTTAGAAGTGCTTTTAATAATATTATACAGGATTTATATAGCGCCAACAGTTTACGCAGCGCTTTACAATGTAAAAAGGGAGAAAGTACATGACCAATGTAGTCAAGATAGTAGTCAAGATATCCCCAACTTTTCTTACCACCCTTAAACCCCACAAACTCCCCACACTCTCATTCCCATACCACCATCCAATAATAAGACCAGACAAGACTTTGGAGTATAAATGGCCATAGCAGCCTTTTTATTAACCAAAATATTTAATTATTTCTAAATAACCTTTGTAAAGACAACTTTTAAACACACAGCCTGTTGGTCTTTGACGGCACCCCAAACTTAATATTTTCCACCACTACACTGCGGGACCTTTTACCATACCAGGCCTCCAGCCGTATCATCAGCTCGGAGACAACACCTTCCCTGCAGTGCAACCAATACCGTATTCCAGCAGACACCGTTCCACTGGAATAGCCCAGAGGGGCCCATCCACGGATGAGCCCCCCACCACTTCCATCACATCTGTTTTTTTGCCACCATCAAAGACCAAAGACACCGCCGTTACACAGCTGCTATGACGACCCAAAATCCATTGATCCTGAAATAAAAGAAAACATACAAGAGGGTTAAGAGGACCCTGCTCAAAAGAGCTTTCAATCTAATGCCACGTACACACGGTCGGATTTTCCGATGGAAAATGTCCGATCGGAGCGTGTTGTCGGAAATTCCGACCGTGTGTGGGCTCCATCGGACATTTTCCATCGGATTTTCCGACACACAAAGTTGGAGAGCAGGAGATAAAATTTTCCGACAACAAAATCCGTTGTCGGAAATTCCGATTGTGTGTACACAAATCCGACGGACAAAGTGCCACGCATGCTCAGAATAAATAAAGAGATGAAAGCTATTGGCCACTGCCCCGTTTATAGTCCCGACGTACGTGTTTTACGTCACCGCGTTCAGAATGATCGGATTTTCCGACAACTTTGTGCGATCGTGTGTAGACAAAACAAGTTTGAGCCAACATCCGTCGGAAAAAATCCTAGGATTTTGTTGTCGGAATGTCCGAACAAAGTCCGACCGTGTGTACGCCCTATAACAGGGAGGGGCAAGCGGTACAAAAGGTTGTAACTGTGGGAGATGAGCTGATGGAAGTGATAAAAGACTACCTGGAGGCATGATAGGCCTCCCTGACAAGATCAGTTTTCAGGGATCGCCTAAAGGCAGCCAGAGTAGGAGATAGCCAGATTGAGGTAGAGAGTTCAAGAAGATGGGAGAGGCTCTGGAGAAGTCCCGGAGACGAACATGGGAGAAGGAGACAAGGAAGCTAGAGAGCAAGAGGTCTTGAGAGGAGCGGAGAGGACGGTTTGGGTGATATTTGGATACAAGATTGGTGATGTAGCATGGGCATAGTTGTGAATGGCTTTGTATGTTGTGGTTAGTATTTTGAATCTAATTTGCTGGGCGATCGGGAGCCAGTGTAGGGATTGGCGGAGAGGGGTGGCAGACACTGAGCGCTTGGTAAGGTGAGTCTGGCAGCAGCATTCATGATAGACTGAAGAGCGGATAGCCTGTAGAGAGGTAGGCCTATGAGAAGAGATTTGCAGTAGTGCTCGTGACAGACCAAATGTCCTGGATCCTGTGAGACAGTCACAGGTTCCTGCACTACTTCTTGCAGTGAACCTAGGACACGGCAGAATGGCAACAGAATGCCCGAATTGTTGGGTGCAGTGATCTCCTGCCGGATTGAACCGAGTATGGTTCTGGGTTCAGGAAAGAGGCAGCATGTTAACAGGTAAGCAAATATCGAACACCAATGTTTATGATTTCTTCCAATAAAACCAAAGATTTGGAGCGTAATACACTCCTACAGACACCTTAATTCTATTGACACCAATGATGAGATTTATTTTACGATCACTGACACCAGCAATATGGGGCTTAATTTACTCCACCAACGATGGGGATTATTTTCCTCCCACTGACACCAAAAATATATAGCATACTTTACTTTCATTGACACCCAAAATGGGGCTTAATTTCTTCCTACTGACACCATTGATGGGGCTTAATTTTCTCTCACTGCCACCAACAATATGGGGCCTAATTTACTCCCCAATGACACCAACAATGGGGCTTAAATATACTTCCACTGACACCAAAATATAGGGCTTATTTTACTCCCACTAACACCAGTCATGTGATTTATCTTATTCCCTTTGATGGCAACAACGTGGTTTGTTTTATTCCCACTGACATCAATGATTGGGTCTATTTTTACTCCCACTGACACCAATGATTGGGTCTATTTTTACTCCCACTGATACCAATAATGTGACGTATTTTCCTCAAAGTAATTTGAAGTATGGGACGTATTTTACACCCATTGACATCAATGATAGGACTTTTTTTGCTCACACTGACTGCTGTGATGGGAAGTAATTATTCCCACTGAAATCAATGATGGGACTTATTTTACTCACACTTACTCCAGGGGTGGAACGTATTTAATTCCCATTGACACCCACTATGGGACTTATTTTACTTCCACTTTCTCTTTAGTAAACCCCCAGGTCCTATTTTGTCTAAGGCCAAGCTAAGCCTAGGGGAAATGTTGTAACACTACAACCCATACACAGTAAATACTGCAAAAACAAGGGGGCACCAACCTAGCACCTTACCTTTGTGATAGCTTTATTGTGTAAAAAAGACAGATGTATACTCACAAACAACATAAGGCACAATAAGGCACATCAAAATCCATATGTACTTGAAGCAGCCTGGTCACCTAGACAAGTCCCAAAACGTGGGAAGACCATCCAAACGGCTGGCGTGTTTCGAGAGGGGATCCCCTCTTCCTCAGAGCCAACTTTGGATGCTGCAAAAGTGGTCTTTATATTGCATATAGAACATATCACATATGCAAAAATTGGATCCTGCTGAAGAGTACGGATTGTCTTTGGCCAGTGCACTTCTCTTGAGTGCAGGAGATTGTTGTGTTTCCATACACAGTAAGGCCATACTCACTTTGATAGCCACAAAACTATTTGGCTATACTCCCATACACCCTGCAGAGGCCCACTTGAATTCTCTAAAGTGTCCCTCCTAATTATTTTCCAGTGTTGACAATTAAGACCTTCTGCTCTCTAGCTCCCTTGTCACCTCCTCCCTTGCTCGCCTCCAAGATTTCTCCAGAGCTTCTCCCATCCTTTGGAACTCCCTACCCCAATCTGCCCAACTGTCCCCTAATCTATCCATCTTTAAAGAGGGGGGGAAGGTTGGGACTTTGAATGAGGTGCGCATGATGCAGCCCAATCACACTCACAGAGGTGCAAACATATGTATGTTTATTAAGGACCAATGATCAACATGGCATAAAAACGCATTGCATACATTAAACATAAAAAATCGCATATAGACAATAAATCTATGTATATACAATCATAGGACATGGGTAGGTACAATTATGCATCTTAATCCCCCAAGCAAGATAAACGTCATGTGAAGTAAAAAACATCTGAAAAATGGTCAATGTGTGTTTGATGCATCAAAGGTAGGCCCGACGCTGCGTTTCATGGACTTCAATCCACTCTTCAGGAGCCAGATGCATCTAAATTCTATAAAAAATGTATGAAAAGCAATATAGTTTCATGGGTCTAACAAGATCAGCAGAAAAGGGGGAACTTTGGGCATAATGGGCAATGCCAAAAAGGTTACTCACATGATAGTCAAAACTGGGACCGTGCGACAAAACAAAGCCAGGGGTGACCAATGGAGCCTGGCCCGGGAGCTGAGAGGGGGACCTCAACGAGGAACACTGGACTGCGCACACCAACACCCTGCAGTGGAGGGGACTTCTATAATGTAGGAAATATGTAAAATGTATCTATGATGATACAAGTAACAAAAAATGAAATGATATAAACTGCAGATATCACCAAGGTGATTGAAAAAAGCACCTGGAAGATTACCTTGAAAGATACATGTGATGTTTGAAGCTACATAGATCGGAGAGGATCAGGGTTGCATAGGTTGTATCAGTATCATCTCTGAATACCATGAAGCAGGGAGTGAGATGCAGCCCCAGCATTGAACGTCAGCTCCCCCTCAGCGTCACGCAGGCACGACACAGTGGAGCAAAAAGTCGGCGAAAGCCAGAGAAGCTCACCACATGTCAGCCCAGCTGATATACCAGACGTCTGTGTGTGTGACGCCCAACCAAGTATGTCACATGCACAGTGTCGGGGGCGTGGCGCCGATGCAAGGTGGAAAGATCCGCCCAGCCACTCACCCCCAACCCTGTGGAGGGAGGTAGGAGGGCGGACACCAGCATGCATCGCAGGTCCCGGGAGACAGGACATCTGCCCACCCACCAACAATGAGTCACACAGACCCAGTCTGGCCACAGGGAGTAAAAAATATATAAAGTAGTAAAAAATCAAAGTATGTGAACTGTCAGTGCAAAGAACGTTCCATATCAAGCATGCTGAATTATGGCCGGACCCGGTAGGAATCCGCCATAAGAGAGCGATGGGCTACAATCATGAGCACCTCCATCCCTAATCAATGCAAGCAATGGGAGGGAAAGCGAACTTAGGACTTTAAATGGGACGCAAGGGAAAGTTTGCACCCCATCCTTAATATCATGAAAGAGGGGGGGGGGGGGAAGGTTGGGACTTTGAATGAGGTGCGCATGATGCAGCCCAATCACACTCACAGAGGTGCAAACATATGTATGTTTATTAAGGACAAATGATCAACATGGCATAAAAACGCATTGCATACATTAAACATAAAATATCGCATATAGACAATAAATCTATGTATATACAATCATAGGACATGGGTAGGTACAATTATGCATCTTAATCCCCCAAGCAAGATAAACGTCATGTGAAGTAAAAAACATTGGTCAATGTGTGTTTGATGCATCAAAGGTAGGCCCGACGCTGCGTTTCATGGACTTAAATCCACTCTTCAGGAGCCAGATGCATCTAAATTCTATAAAAAATGTATGAAAAGCAATATAGTTTCAGGGTCTAACAAGATCATCAGAAAAGGGGGAACTTTGGGCATAATGGGCCATGCCAAAAAGGTTATTCACATCATAGTCAAAACTTGGACCGTGCGACAAAACAAAGCCAGGGGTGAGCCATGGAGTCTGGCCCGGGAGCTGAGATGGGGACCTCAACGAGGAACACCGGACTGCACACACCAACATCCCGCAGTGGAGGGGACTTCTATAATGTAGGAAATATGTAAAATGTATCTATGATGATACATTAACAAAAAATGAAATGATATAAGCTGCAGATATCACCAAGGTGATTGAAAAAAGCACCTGGAAGATTACCTTGAAAGATACATGTGGTGTTTGAAGCCACATAGATGGGAGAGGATCAGGGTTGTATCAGTATCATCAGTATCATCTCTTATTATTTTCCAGTGTTGGCAATTAAGACCTCCTGCTCTCTAGCTCCCTTGTCACCTCCTCCCATGCTCACCTCCAAGATTTCTCCAGAGCTTCTCCCATCCTTTGGAACTCCCTACCCCAATCTGCCCAACTGTCCCCTAATCTATCCATCTTTAGACAATCCCTGAAAACCCTTCTCTTTAAAGGAGCCTATCCTGCTTCTAACTAACACTGTTTTACTTCCTCCATCAGCTCATCCCCCACCGCTATTACCTTTTGTATCAATTGACCCTTCCTTTTTAGATTGTAAGCTCTAATGAGCAGGGCCCTCTGATTCCTCTTGTACCAAATTGTAATGTAACTGTAATGTCTGCCTTTATTTTGTGAAGCACTGCACAGACTGTTGGCGCTGTATAAAACCTGTATAATAACAAATAATAATAATGGTGACAGGATGACAACATGAAAGAGCAACTGGGAGACAGTTGTCACCCTATAACAGGAAGTGCCTGATCATAGACCTTCATGGCAGGAATATCAGGTATTATTTTAATAAAAGCTGCAGAATTGGAAAAAAAAAAGCTGTACCCGCTCCTTTGGTTTTGTAAAGCGCTGCACAGACTATCATTTATAATATAAATCCTGTATGATAATAATAATGATTGGCCAATGGATGTTCAATGCAGACTGCAAACTAGGACCACACTATACACAGCAGTTCAGGGGTCGTGATCACTATGTACGCAGACATCTGTGCAAACATGCAAGCCATAATGATTATCGCTGCTCTTGTTCATTTGATTTAGTAAATCTGCCCCATTAACTCAGCAGAATGGCACTCCTGATGCCTTAAGGATGTGCTATAATTCACAATATTCTTAGTATGTATTGTCTGTTTCAATGAATCTTGTAGCAATTTAATTTAGGTGTATATCTGTAATAGAAAGTCACACAGAGTCTCTGTCATTACAGTGGAAACATAGCAGGCGATGTCTTGTCTTTCACACATGAAAGGTTTTCCCATCAACAGTGTATTGGAGCGCTGTCATCCCAGTTAATGTAAAACTGAATTATGTAAATAGCTGTAAAGTACTTTTTGGATTGCTAATGTTTCGGCAGCCAGCAAATTTCATCATTGTAATTCAGGCAATGGATACAAAAATATAAAAACAATGCAGTGTTATTCAGTTGAAATGTTTGTTAAAAAAATTGCATATAAAGGGTATTTTGGTTTTGTGGTTGGGCAGTGGCCATCAAATATGGCGCCACACTGCTGGGACCAGATTGGTCTCTATACCTGCTGAGATTTGCTTTTTAATTACGTCATCAGATTGAGGTGCTGCAGTGTCATCCTGGGACTAATAAATGACACCGGCATGATAATTAATATCCTTGCTAAGCTCAATAGAGAATACATTTTTTTTTTTGTACCTGTCAGTAAGACTGAGGACTAAGTGCAGAATATGCATTGGTAGCACTGAATACAATTTTAGTTAAAAAAAATCTGTTTTATTTGAAATAATCATATTTATCAGTATGAAGCAAGAAAAAAAAATTACCATATAATTTTTTCTTAAAAGATTGTTAAAAAAAAAAAATCGCCTCTTTCTTTAGTAAATATCATAAAATCTAAAGCCATGATACTAGTAATGGGACTTATTTTTCTCACACTGACTCCATTGATGGGATTTATTTTTACTCTCATTAACACCAATCACGAAACGTATTTTTTTTTTCTTTCACTTGTGAAAAAAAAAGGCACATCCTATGTATGAGAAGACTTTATGACAAGATGACCGCTATGACACCTCTGACCAGTAATTGTACAGAGATTTTTTTTTTTTTAGAATCTGTGAAGCCTATTGGGGCTTTCCCCGCCCACAATGATGTGAGCTCAGAAGTCACCCTACATGCCCCCACCCACATGTCTGACCACCCTCAGCATCACCAAAGACTCAACCCAAGTCATCAGCTGGGGCTCACTGAAAGAACCTGTCACCACTGACCCTATGAAGAAACCCATAGAACCAGCCACCATTGAACCCACAGAAGGAACCAAAGAGAACCAGTCACCACTGAACCCATACAAGAACCCAAAGAGAACCAGCCACCACTGAATCTATGAAGGAACCCAAAGAGAACCAGCCATCACTGAACCCATAGAACCAACCACTGAACCCATAGAAGGAACCAAAGAACCAGTCACCACTGAACCCATACAAGAACCCAAAGAGAACCAGCCACCACTGAACCCATACAAGAACCCAAAGAGAACCAGCCACCACTGAACCCATAGAACCAACCACCACTGAACCCATACAAGAACCCAAAGAGAACCAGCCACCACTGAACCCATACAAGAACCCAAAGAGAACCAGCCATCACTGAACCCATAGAACCAACCACCACTGAACCCATACAAGAACCCAAAGAGAACCAGCCATCACTGAACCCATATAAGAACCCCAAGAGAACCAGCCACCACTGAACCCCTGGAAGAGCCCCAAGAGAACCAGCCATCAATGAAACCTCAAAAGAACACAAGACTTCTGAAAGAACACAACAAACCCCCTACCCCCAGTAAGGTTTGTCCCCACAGCATGAACTAGCTGACAGTGACCACACAGCTGTGCTGGGATGAATATGGGGGTCACTCTGCCCCTGTCAGATATAAGACACACATCATGTGATGTGCCCTTGCCCAGTGACAGGGGGGGACGAAACGTATTTTACTTCCACTTTCTGTTTGGTATACTCCCAAGCCCTATTTTGTCTAGCACCAAGCTAAGCCAACAACACATACACAGTAATGCCATGTTTTCTTTGATGGCCAGAAACACAAACCCCATTTTGTTTAACACCAAGCTAAGCTTACAACCCATACACAGTAAAGCCATACTCACTTTGATGGCCAGAAGCAGTTTGTGGCCATGCTTCCACGTGTCTTGCAGATGCCTATTTGAGTCATTTAAAGCATCTCTCCTAATTATTTTCCATTGTTGGAAATACGATAGTACCCTACTGTTCAACCTCGCTAAACTTCCTAAAAATGTCCTTTCATTATAATTCCTGGCTGCGAGTCATGGCTATATTCTACTGCTCAACCTCTGCACCCCATCCCTGGGTGACTCCTCTACTGATTCATCCTCTACACTCCTATCTCAATTAACCCTCCTAACTCATGGCTGAAAGTCATTAAAATACAGTACTGTTTATCCTCTCCACACTTCCTTTAACTAACAATGTTAACTTCTGGCTAAAATTTATGTTATACCTTACTCTTTAGCTACTCGGCACTTCCCTCAACTCCCCCTCCTAACTCGTGAGGTTTTTGACAACATGTCTACGTTCAGCCTCTTCACTCTTCCTCGCTATCTCTTGGATGAAAGTCATGTATACTCTACTGTTCATCCTCTCCGCCTTTGCCCCATTCAGCTCTTCTAGCTAAAAGTCATAACAATACATTGCTGTTTAGCCTTTCCACTTCTCCCCATCTGATGCTCCTAACTCCTGGCTGAAAGTCATGACAATATGGTATTGTTCAACATCTCCACACTTCGCCCAACTAACCCTTTAATGTTCTTGGCTGAAAGGTATGGCAACACATTACTACTCAGCCTCTCCACTCTCCTCTCACCTTCTATCTCTTGGCTAAGAGTCATTAACACTGTCCAACCTTTCCACTCTTCTCCATCTGATACCCCTAATTCTTAGTTCCTTTTTTTCTCATTTTCCTAGCTATTGACCAAAAATCATGACAGTACATTGCTGTTCAGCTTCTCTACTCTTCCCTCAACTGACCCTCCTAGTTCTTGGCTGAAAGTCAGGACAATACATTCTTAAGCCTCGTACACACGGTACGATTGTTGGCAGGGGATTGTCTGTTGACAGACTGTTGTCCTAAAATCTTACTGTTAGTATGCTCCTTTTGACAATTGTCCAACTTTCGGCCCACAAATGTTGGATGACAGGCTAGGAAATTTTTGATGTCAGATTTTCATATGGTCAGTATACAAATCCGTCACACAAAAGTCGAAAGTACAAACACGCATGCTCAGGATCAGTGCTCACCAAACACGAAATAAGCAGAAGGGGCCCAAAGGGTGGTGCTCAAGAGCTGAAATTCCTTGTAGTACGTCACTACGTTCGTGTTTGTGGCACGACAATTGTGTGCCGTTAGTATGCAAGACAAGATCCTGGCACACGCCCTTTTGACAAAAATCAGACACTCGGCTGTCCAACAATCATACTGTGTGTACGAGACTTTAGGGTCAGTTGGTTACTACTTTGCCTGTCCACTCTTCTCCATCTGACCTAAAGCTGGCTATAGATGGATTGAAATTTGGCCAGTTGAGCATGGACTGGGCAAACTTCTATCCATCTATGGGCAGGCTGGTTATACGGAAATTGATCCATCGACTGTTTCTTTTTTATTCATTTGATCAACTGCCAGTGGCTATAGCAGCTAGCGGTGAATATTGTATTCTGACAGCTGGGAAACCTCCTGCTGTCAGAATACCAAAGCTCTGTGGGAGAGATTCAGTGCTGATGGGGGAATCAGGCAATTTTCTTTTCTGCAACCCGTGATTGCAGGAAAGAAAATTGCTTAATGTATTGCCTGCTTTACTTCTGGCTGGAAGTCTTAAAAATACATTATTGTTCAGCCTTCAGCACTTCCCTATTACGTTGCTGGTCAGCCTCTCCACTCTCATCTCAACTGACCCTATTATCTCTTGGTTATGGGTAATGACTAGACATGTACAGAACGAAAAAATGTTGTTTTGTTTCGATTCGCTATTTACATAAGTTTGTTTAGTTACATTCATTTAATTCATTTAATTCCTTTACATAAGTTTGTTTAGTTACATTCATTTAATTCATTTAATTCCTTCTCGGGAATTAGTTTCATTTATTCAAAATTGAATTGAACTTAATTTGACTGAATTCAGAAGATTCAAATCAATTCGAATTGCATTCAAATTGAATTCCATTCAAAATTGTATTTACGCTGTTCGAAATTGGAATTTTGGAAGACGTTGTATTCTTTTCATTCCATTCCATTCTATTGTTTTTTTCTATTCTACTCTATTCTTGTCTATTCTATTTGCATTTGAATTTATTCTATTCAAAATTTTAATTTCAGAAGAAGATTATGTTCGTTTTATTTTATTCTTTTCTATTCTATTTTTTTATTCTATTCTATTCCTTTATTTTCTGTTCTATTTTATTCTGTTCCTTTAATTCTATTCTATTTTGTTCTGTTTTACGCTATTCTTTTATTTTCTATTCTATCCCTTTATTTTATTTTCTATTTTTTTCTATTCTATTTTTTTTTATTCATTTAATTTGTATTCTGTTCTGTTTTACTCTAGTCTATTCTTTTATTTTCTATTCTATTCTTTTCCATTCTATTCCTTTATTTACTATTCTATTCTATTCTCTTTGGAAATTCGAATTTGATTAGAAAACGCTTCAAATTCGATTTGAAAACTATTCAAATTTCTTCTGAAATTTTGTTTAGCTTATTTCGGATTGGTTTAAATCAGTGGTTCTCAACCCCTGTCCTCAGGACCCACTAACAGGCCAGGTTTGCAAGATAACTGAAATACATCACATGTGATCTCATTTGCTGCTCAGTGATTGCAGTATTCTAGTCTGCATCTCCACAAGGTAATACTTAAAATCTGGCCTGTTAGTGGGTCCTGAGGACAAAAGTGATGAACCACTGGTTTAAATTCAAGAACGAAAAATTTGTCCGCATTTCGATTCGGAAAGAAATGAACCGCACATGTCTCGTAATGATAATACATTACTATTTAACCTGCCCAAAGAGTACCATTCTATCTAAATAACCTGTTTGCATTGCAGATGGTGATGAATTTCACAGAAATGGTGCAGAAGTGTTGGATTTGGAAGCAGATTTCCAAGGAGAAATCTATTTTTCTTGTATAATAGAAAACCAATTTAAATTGAGGGATTGCTCTGTGTAGAACTTAACGAGGCAAAATTGGAATGAAGATGGATGTAAAGAATATTGTTGTATAGAAGATTGGTGGAGAATATAACAGAGAGAATTATTGTCAGAGGCTTTGTCATGTATCCGGTGACATTTTCCCAGCTAGGGGTGACTGGTCAGACTCACTGATCTGAGTTATTGCCAAGTCACAGTAATGCACAAGGATGACTTAGACAGCGGAGAACAACAATGATAACTAAGGAGAATGGCCTTTGGAAGAGCAGGGTGAAACATATGACAGCCTCTATCTGAGCAAGCAAAACATCTCTGATTCATGAATTTAAAACCCAACTTCAGCCAAAACTTTATTTTAATTGGTTTTGAATAGAGTGGATGAAGGATGAAAACTTTTAAATGATATCTGTATCTTCAGTGAGGAACTTTCTGCTATTTTCTTGTTCTTCCTGGGCCTGGCACCTATCACCTGGAAGTGAGGGAAAATTTTCCTTATGGAGACACAGACAGGTATAACATCCAGAGAGAGGTTTTAAATTGTCCCCACTACTACAAATTGTGGTTTTAATTCTGCTTGTGGCTCCTTTTTGGGGATTTGGATTGACTTTCTGTTCTTTCTGCTACCATTAGTTTTTCCCACCTAGTTGTATTTTTCTGTTGCTGTATTGAACTGTAATGCCGCGTACACACGTCCAGTTTTGCCGTCAGAATAAACTCCGAAGGTTTCTCCGACGGAACTCCGACGGAATTCCGCTGAAACTGTCTTGCGTACACTTGATCACACCAAAGTCCGACCGTCCAGAATGCGGTGACGTTCAGCACGTAGGACGGGACTAGAAAAAGGAAGTTCATTAGCCAGTAGCCAATAGCTTCCGTCTCGTACTTGCTTCAGAGCATGCGTCGTTTTTGGTCCGTCGGAACGGCATACAGACGAGCGGATTTCCAGATAGGAATTGGTTCCATGGGAAATATTTAAAACATGCTCTATTTCTAGGTCTGTCACAATTTTCGCTCGTGTGCACGCGGCATAACAGTTTGCTTTTATTCCTATATTCTGTATGATGATATTTAGTGGTGGTTTACGGCCACTTCAACTTTTTGATTTGATATCCCCCTCTGTTCTCTCCTCCTGTTTAATGGTGGTTAGTTCAGTCCCAGCTAGACCTTCCCTGTTTCTTCCATGTTCCCTCAGTCAGTGTTAGTTCTTCACAGAGACAGGGCTTTGGAAAGTCACTGTCGTCTTATACTTCAAAAGACTGGAAAGATATAGACTGGGAGGGAATATTGGCATTGATGAGCACAGAACAAAAATGGGAATTCTTCAAAAAGACTGTATGTGAGCACACTGCAAAGTATATTCCCATTGGCAATACGTTTAAAAGGCTAAAAATAAAACCAATGCACTGTTTAATTGGGCGACTAAGTGGCAAATGAGGTTTAATGTTGATAAATGTAAAGTTATGCACTTGGGGGCCAAGAATATGCATCATACATACTAGGGGGAGTACAACTAAGGGAATCCATAGTGGAGAAGGATCTGGTTGTTCTGGTAGAACATAAGCTCAATAATAACATGCAACGCCAAAGCTGCGGTTTCCAAAGTGAGCAAAGTCCTTTCTTGTATTAAGAGAGGTTTGGACTCCAGAGAGAGAGATAAAAATGTACCCCTGTACAAATCATTAGTAAGACCTCATCTGGAATATGCAATTCAGTTTTGGGCACCATTTCTCAATTAGGATATCAGGGAACTGGAGAAAGTGCAGAGAAGGGCAACCAAACTGATAGGAGTCATAGAGGAGCTCAGCTATGAGGAAAGATTAGAGGAATTGAATTGAATCTTTCTTGAGAAGAGGAGATTAACCACTTCCATCCGCGCCAATTCTGTCACTTCTCTCGTACATGTAAAAATCATGATTTTTTTTTCTAGAAAATTACACAAAACCTCCAAACATTATATATATATTTTTTAGCACAGACCCTAGGGAATAAAATGTCATTGCATTGTTTACTTCCGCCGGCCCGAACGTGACTTCATAACGTTGTGCCCAGGCCTCTGAGAGTCATAGAGACTGCTGGGGACTGGCCTTCGGTTTTCTCTATGGCTAACTTCCGGTGCCAACGAATTCCTTCTCCAGCTCGCTGATCGCACGGGTGAGCCGGTAGAAGCACCAGAGGGTGGCGGCAGAGGAGCACGACCCCTCCCGCCGCCTGTAAGAACGATCAAGCAGCTGAATTGACGCCATGATTGTTCTGACGGTGCAGGGAATCACTGGCTGAACAAAATGATATCTGGGTGATGCCTGCAGCTGCACCCATCATTTAGATATCCCCACTCAAATTCCAGGACGTCATATGACGTACCTTGGACGGGAAGTGGTTAAGGAGTATATGATCAACATGCATAAATACAGTGGTATAGTGGTACAATGGTCCATATAGTGAACTTGGTGTTGAGTTATTCACTTTAAGATCATCACAGAGGATAAGGGGGCACTGTGATGAGATTTAATCTCCAAATATGGAAAGGTTTCTTCACAGTAAATCCTCGTACACATGATCGGATTGTTGGCCAACAAAACCGTGGACTGTTGTCTAAAGGGCGTTGGCCCAAACTTGTCTTGCATACACACGGCCACACAATTGTTGGCCAACAAATACGAACGTACTGACATACTACGTTGTTTTTCAGCTCTTTATCACCACCCTTTGGGCTCCTTCTGCTAATTTCGTGTTATAGTAGAAATTTGGTGAGTGTTGATTCACGCTTTTTATTTTGCGCTTTTCATTTCGCACTTTTCATTTCGCGCTTTTCAGTTTGCGCTTTTCAGTTCGTTTCTGAACGGTCGTTCATCAACCAGACATGTTGCGGAATCGGAGGAGATAATGTGTTATTTATTATTGGCCTTGGAGTTATTGTTTTGACATTATTTTTTGGTTGAATAATGATTTGATTTGGTATATTTTCTATATTTTTGGATGCATAGAATGCACTTTTTGGTTAAGTTCTATTGGCGGATAGCATGTCTAATTTTATTTGTTTTCTTTTTTAATGCACAATAAAAAATTGGAGAATAATACTTGGCTATGTGTTTTACTTCAAATGACAGTTTGGGAGTAGGCAGTTACATTAAAAAAAAAATACAATGTAAAATTAACAAGGGACAGTTGTATCTTTGATCTTAAAAACTATGAGATAATGGTGTTGTGGTAACTTGCCCAAATAAAAAAAAAAAGCATAATAATATTATTCTTGATATCACTAGAAAATAAAAGCCTTTGAAAATGTGTTTGCAATAATTCCATCAGTATCACCAGCAAAGCAGCTTCATTATTATCCCATTAAAGAAGAAGAAAATGGTGCGCTGCATTTCGAGATTTCATAATTTGCCGCATCATGAATGTTAATTCTCCATTACGAACGCTGGTTTACAAGACCGACTGCTTCTGGCTCATCCTTGCTTCTGACAGACTTGCTTTTGTCTGGCGGACTTGTGTACACACGCTTGGAAAATCCGACAACACACATTTCTCCGTGGAAAATTTTAAAACCTGCTAGGCAACATTTGTCCGCGGAAAATCCGACAATTGTCCAATGGAGCGTACACACGGTCGGATTTACCGCTAACAGCCTGCCATCGAACATTTCCCGTTGGAAAGTCCGATCGTGTGTATGAGGCTTTAGAGTTGTGAAAATGTGGAAGAGACTCCCTTCAGAATTGGTTCTGGTCAGCTCAGTAGATTGCTTTAAAAAAAAGACCTGGATTCTCTCCTAAATGTATACAATATAACTGTTTACTAACATTTATAGGTAAAGTTGATTCAGGGAATATCCAATTGCCTCTCGGGGGATCAGGAAGGAATTTTATAGCGCCGCTTTACCGCTGACGCCCGGGGCAGCTCAGTGTGAAAGGGGTCTGAATTACCATGCCCTGTTTTATGCATATTTTATTATATCTTTTAATGTGACAACACTGAAGAAATTACACTTTGCTACAATGTAAAGTAGTGAGTGTACAGCTTGTATAGCAGTGTAAATTTGCTGTCCCCTCAAAATAAGTCAACACACAGCCATTAATGTCTAAACCGCCGGCAACAAAAGTGGCCACCATTAATTTCCAGCACTGCCTTAACCCTCTTGGGCGTGGAGTTCACCAGAGCTTCACAGGTTGCCACTGGAGTCCTCTTCCACTCCTCCATGACGACATCACGGAGCTGGTGGAGGTTAGAGACTTTGCGCTCCTCCACCTTCCGTTTGAGGATGCCCCACAGATGCTCAATAGGGTTTAGGTCTGGAGACATGCTTGGTGAGTCCATCACCTTTACCCTCAGCTTCTTTAGCAAGGCAGTGGTCATCTTGGAGGTGTATTTGGGGTCATTATGTTGGAATCCTGCCCAGTCTCCGAAGGGAGGGGATCATGCTCTGCTTCAGTATGTCATAGTACATGTTGGCATTTATGATTCCCTCAATGAACTGTAGCTCCCCAGTGCCGGCAGCACTCATGCAGCCCCAGACCATGATACTCCCACCACCATGCTTGACTGTAGAAAAGACACACTTGTCTTTGTACTCCTCACCTGGTTGCTGCCACACACGCTTGACACCATCTGAACCAAATAAGTTTATCTTGGTCTCATCAGACCACAGGACATGATCCAGTAATCCATCTCCTTAGTCTGCTTGTCTTCAGAAAACTGTTTGCGGGCTTTCTTGTGCATCATCTTTAGAAGAGGCTTCCTTCTTGGATGACAGCCATGCAGACCAATTTGATGCAGAGTTTGTCATATGGTCTGAGCACTGACAGGATGACCCCCCCACCCCTTCAACCTCTGCAGCAATGCTGGCAGCACTCATACATCTAATTCCCAAAGACATCTTCTGGATATGACGCTGAGCACATGCACTCGTCTTCTTTGGTCGACCATGGCAAGGCCTGTTCTGAGTGGAACATGTCCTGTTAAACCGCTGTATGGTCTTGGCCACCATGCTGCAGCTCAGTTTCAGGGCATTGGCAATCATCTTATAGCCTAGGCCATCTTTATGTACAGCAACAATTCTTTTTTTCAGATCCTCAGAGAGTTCTTTGTCATGAGGTGCCATGTTGAACTTCCAGTGACCAGAATGAGAGAGTGAGAGTGATAACACCAAATTTAACACACCTGCTCCCCATTAACATCTAAGACCTTGTAACACTAATGAATCACATGACATGAAAATGGTTAATTGGGCCCAATTTGGACATTTTCACTTAGGGGTGTACTCACGTTGTTTCCAGTGGTTTAGACATTAATGGCTGTTTGTTGAGTTATTTTGAGGGGACAGCAAATTTACACTGTTATACAAGCTGTACACTCACTACTTTACATTGTAGCAAAGTGTCATTTCTTCAGTGTTGTCACATGAAAAGATATAATAAAATATTTACAAAAATGTGAGGAGTGTACTCACTTTTGTGAGATACTGTATATATGTATATGTATATGTATATATATATATTAGGGTTGTCCCGATACCGATACTAGTATCGGTATCGGCACCGATACCGAGCATTTGCCCAAGTACTTGTACTCGGGCAAATGCTCCCGATGCCTCCCCCGATACCTTGACTGTCAGCTGTGATCGGCGCGTGGGGGAGTTACAAGATTCTCCCCCCGCCGGCTTTCAGCTGCTTTAGTGACATACAGCTGTGATCGCTCACAGCTGACTGTCACTGCATCCTCCTCCATGCCCCCTCCCTTCCTCTGTCCCTCTCAGCTGTCCCCTCGTTCTGCTCTTATCTGTCCCCTCTGTTCTGCTCTTATCTGTCCCCTCCGTTCTCCCCCTCAGTTCCTCCGTCGTCCCCCTCCTCCTTCCTTTGTGTATGGATAGAGTCAGCTGACTCTGTCCATTCACATAACTGAAACATTGTAATCTTCTGTGATTACGATGTGTCAGTTTATGAATGGAGAGAAGCTGCGGTCTTCTCTCCATTCATTGTCAGTGCAGCTGACGCTGCAGAGAAAGGGACTGGGGATTCTCTATCCTCTGTCTCTTTCTCTGTCTCAAGGGGGAGATATCAGAGGTCTGTTAAGACCCCTGATATCTCACCAAAGCCCCCCAAAAGGGCTGATTAAAAAAAAAAAAAAAAACAATAAAGAATAAAAGAAATATTATTGTAAAAAATAAAAATTGTAAAAAAAAAAAAAAATAACACACACATACAACGTTCACCCCCTCCCCCCCCCCCCCCAAAAAAAAGCAAGCACTGTTAAAAAAAAAAAAAAAAAAATGAAAAAAAAAACACTGTCACGTGACATTAAAAAAAAAGTATCGGTAATCGGTATCGGCGAGTACTTGAAAAAAAGTATCGGTACTTGTACTCGGTCCTAAAAAAGTGGTATCGGGACAACCCTAATATATATATATATATATATATATATATATATATATATATATAAAGGTATGTGTGTGTATATATATATATATATATATATAAAGGTATGTGTGTATATATATGTATATATATATATAGATATATCTATATATAGATACATATATATATAGATATATATATATATAGATATATATATATAGATATATATATATATATATATATATATGTGTGTGTATATATCGGTATATATATATGTAGGAACATGTGTACTTAATATTTTTCGGTTTAATCATGAGAGGTGGGCCCAGTTACTGTTTTCTGTACCTCAAAAGACCAACCTCTTTTGAGTCTGTTGTCTGCATAGTAAATAAGTTACACTATTGTGCTTGGGGATGAGGAGCAGACATTGTGTCCCCACCTGATCATAAGTCCTTGAAATGCTAATTTATGCTAAGATCAAAGAGGGCTAGACTTAAATTTCAGCCAATCAGGATTCAATGCCACTTCTGAACCAATGGACGTGGTCCAGTGGTTTGATTGGTAGAAATGGGTAGAGAGGAAACATAAAAACCAAAGCTGCCAGGGATGTCCTCTCTTGGGCTCACGGTCTAGATGAAGTATGGTCACGTAAGAGCTGTCTATGTAATGTATCTGTATTATCTTATGTCTCTTTTCTTTTCTCTGACTTTTTCTCTCCTAGGATTTGCCTTAATACCTTGGATAGCATGTGTATGTCAATTGTAACCATATTTCCTTTTTGCATTAATTATCTTTGTAGACTGGCAACACTGTATTTTTAACATCACTATGTTATATTTGGTAATATCAGATTATTCTAACATTTCTTTTCTGTATAAATAAATTACATCTTTGTATTTTAGCACCAATATAATTCCTTCTTGATTTCATGGGTTATAGCAGCAACCGCATTGGTTGATTTGTATATGGATAAAAGGTTTTAATCGCTTATGTTTTGTATCATTAAGCGTATAAGTGAGGTAGGTAAAAATCGCCATATCAGAAGTTAGAGAGCAGCCGAATATGGGATATGCACAATAAAGGAGATGAACATACAGAAAGGGATCTTGAGAGTATTAAGTTGGAGTGCCGCCTTAATGATAATTTCACATGACAGCGTTCTCTGCCTGTGAGTGCAGGCGACCGCTATGAGTGAATCTCCAATTGGGCGTGTTAAGCCCCGCACACACACACACAGATGCACACATGTATACATGCATAGAAATTAAATTACACAATCCGGAATACAAGAGAGGCCTTGTCTGTTGTGAGTAGCAGCCTAATGGGGCGTACACACGGTCGGACTTTTCGTCTACAAAAGTCCGACAGCCTGTCCGACAGACTTCCGGCGGACTTTCGGCGGACTTGCGGCGGACTTGCGGCAGACTTTCTAACGAACGGACTTGCCTACACACGACCACACAAAAGTCCGACGGATTCGTACGTGATGACGTACACCGGACTAAAATAAGGAAGTTGATAGCCAGTAGCCAATAGCTGCCCTAGGGTGGGTTTTTGTCCGTCGGACTAGCACACAGACGAGCTGATTTCGGGGTCCGTCGTAGTTACGACGTAAAGATTTGAAGCATGTTTCAAATCTAAAGTCCGTCGGATTTGAGGCTGAAAAAGTCCGCTGAAAGTCCGGAGAAGCCCACAAACGATCGGATTACCAGCCAGCTTTAGTCCGTCGGCGTCCGTTGGACTTTTGTAGACGAAAAGTCCGACCGTGTGTACGCCCCATAACCTGAGCCAGTTAGCTCTTTAAATGTTTTTGTCCTCTCAATACTTTGCATGAATTCACATAAAAATCCCAGCACCTCTTGGATGCTTTTTTCTTCATGTGGATGGTGCCATGTCAGCAGGTTACTATACTATTCAGACAGACGGAGGTAATACATAAAGTGGCATTCAATACTGAACACAATTCATATACGTTGTAGAAAGTAATTTGGGAAATTTTTGTAGCAGAGATTGGTCAAATTTAGAGGGGAGACAATTTTGGCATTTTACTGGGGAAGGTACATTTTCAAACTTTGCTTCTAACATTGGGATATATTTAGCAATTAAGCGTAGCCGTTACATCCTTTAATGTGCCAAGTTTTGCTAATACAGCATGTCATAGAAATGTAACAGATTTTTCATAACAACTCATTTAATGTAAAAAATGTTCTGTATTACTTCACCCCTGTTGTTTTGTTGGATTATGTGAATGTGTGACAGATTTGCCACCGATTTGTGGACTTGTCGCCAATTTTTCTAAAACATGGCTCTCAAAAAAGCATTTAAAGTTTTACTAAACCCAGGACCCTGCATCCACTATATCTGGTCTCCCACGGTACACAGAACATGGAAATGCAATAGTTTTAGTAAATATAAACGGCTAAATACCCTTTGGTATTTAGGAGTATATAGAAGTCTTGTGTGTAGTCCCCCCCAACACAATCTCCTGCGCTCTGGAGCTTAGTCAATGTGTAAGTGGTGTAGCCAACCCTTCAGATAAAATATGCAATGTCAAAGGTCTCGCTGCCCTCCACAGAACAATGGGTATCCTTAGAGCTGAAACATATAAAAAGACAGGGAGGGTGCACCGACCTTATGCATTACCAAAGGTAAAATGTATTTTAAATAGAAAAACAAGAGTAATACTCACAAATGTTTATCGTTGTGGCTCTGATGAAGAGGGTACTCCCTCGTAACGCGTAAGCCGCCTGCGATGCCATCTGGTTCCTCCTAACAACCGGTCCAGGTTGCAGGTGTCTAGAAGACACGGTTCCGAATTTTTGGAGCAATGCCTCTTTTAAACGTTTGTTTGTAAGTATTACTCTTGTTTTTCTATTTTAAATAAATTTTACCTTTGGTAATGCACAAGGTCGGTGCGCCCTCCCTGTCTTTCTATATAAGTCCCCCCCACCCAGTACCTGGTCTGTGCAGCTTCTTCTATCTGGGACCTGGGTAAAGTACTTCTCCCACAGGTGGTTCCTCCTGGAGCTTGGAGCCTGGGACCAGGTGATCACTGCTGATACAACTGGTCCTCTCCCTTCTTCCTGGGCACCACCGAGCTGGGCAACTAGGGCTGGAGGGAACTGGAAAGGGGGGGGGCTCGGAGGTAGAGCAGGCAGCAGCGGCGTCACTAGGGGGGCCAGAGGGGGCCATGGCCCCCAACATTATACTGTGCCCCCATTAAAATGCCTTTTTTTTGTATTTGTAGCAGGTGCCCCGTGGCCCTGGATTTTGCTCGGGCCGTCCCTGGAATAACGCAAGCTCTCCTGAGAGGGAGATCGTCCCTGACAGCTCTTGCGGGGGGATTTCTCCCCTCACCCCTCGCTGACACTTTGCATAATAAAAGGGATGCTCGCACAGCTACAGCCACCCAATAGGAGCAGCTGTGGTGTGTACCAGGTGCCCCCAGATCAGGGCATCATCTCCCTGTAGTCCCTGCATGCAAAATAAAATAAAAGGTCTGCAGTCACCAGTGATACACCTCCATCCCTATATACATATAAAAAAAAGAGAGAATCGCCCTGGGACTTTAAATGAGGTGGTCACAGTTAGCCACTGAGTAACAAGAGTAATAGCAGTAAAAAAGTTTATTAAACATTAAGTTTACAAGTCATATATAGGATATAAGTCAGGGGTGAGACATGGCTAAGATCACTTCCTTCACTCACCAATACTATGCACACCACAGAGATTTCCATTGCTGTTCAGCTGTTTGTATATCAAGGTAAATACACTCTCCCCACCCCGGCACTCACCTGGTGCTTCATCTGCATTCCCTGCACTTTTTTGTTTGATTTATAACACAGCTTTTCACACAACCTTTTCCTCTTTTCTTTCCCAGACAAACAATTTTTTTCAGGATTAACTTTATTACCCATGGTCTCTATGTCTGCTCCATTATTGGATCAGGTTTGTATATGTTTCTATACAAATAATTGTACAACTTTTGTCTACTCTGCTTATTTAGTAAGGCTTGACATATATACTTATGCTAGAATACACACGGTCTCATACAAAAATATTATTACATTATATAACTTAATGTTCATCTTACTGAATTTGGCAAATCATTGAGACATATACATCTATGTTTACAGCCGATATCTATCAAGCTATACACTGAGACAATTAGGACCATTCACCTTCACCTATGCCATGTCTGCCGCCTGGCATCCCCCCTGGGGGTACCCGTGTCCGTCTTCTCCCCCTCAGCCCCCGTGCCATACTCTGGCTGCTGCCGTCCGTTTGGGGGTTCAGCGATGGAAACTCTGGTTTTGTTCATTGGTAAGTATTGAGCCGTTTTGCTCTGGCCCATTCTGCCATTGTTCTTACATTTACCACTGTGACATATCTTTTTGTCTATTTAGATACATCTCATTCGCATCCACCCCTGATGAGCGAGCAATGATCTCGCGAAACGCGCGTCAGGTTTTCTGCGTGCATTTGTATATACTGCATTGTATAACGTTTGTATCAACTTTATTTATTCTCTTCATTATGTGCAAATCCATTGGCTGAGCTAATATGCTATATTATCCATGTTTGTACATTAATTTTAATAAACAAATTATACTGCTATTACTCGTGTTACTCAGTGGCTAACTTTGACCACCTCATTTAAAGTCCCAGGGTGACTCTCTCTTTTTTTGTATATGTAGTCCCTGCATGGAGCCACCAGTCCTGGGGAATGCAGGTCCCTGCCACTGTGCCTGAATGGGCAACCCACAGTCCTAGAGATCAGAGCCCTCTACAAGATGACAGAGGGTGAAAAACCATAGCACATTGCACCTACTTGTGGCCAGTTTCCTTGACTGACCTTTTGATCTAATGGTGACAGCTCTTCGATGATGGTTTGCTGGAGCTTTTTCTTTTTTTTTTCTTTTTTCCCCCTCTCTCTCTCTTTTACTCTGTCAATCCCCTTCTCATTCTGGACTCGCTATCTCCCCATGACTGTCAGTTTAAATACCTTCGTGCATGCGTTCTTCATCTCAAGCCACTGCCAAAAAAGTTTGCTGTGATTGATCATTTGGGGTTTCAGATCTTGTCACATGGAGCTCTCCCCGGGTGCTTTACATGTGTGCGTCTGTGCAGCTATTAAGAAAACAAATGTCTCTGGGCCCCCTGTGTTCAGTGAGGGCCAGGGGAACAGAGAGCGGACTATTTCTTCACTTTTGGGTTTAGGTGGACTAATCCGTTGCAGCGCTCTCGGCTGGCTGCGGTGTATTTATATAGAAGAGGTCGGGCTTCAACTGTGTAATCCACCTATACCCGAAAGTGAAGAAATAGTCCGCTTATTGTCCCTCGGCCCCCACTGAACACAGGGGGCTCGGAGACGTTTGTTTTCTAAATAGCTGCACAACGGGGGATTAACTTATTGTTGGACAGGATTTGGGAGTACCCGCCTGCTCTACCCCTGGCCCCCCCTTGCTGGGATGGCAGATCCAGACCCGGTACAGAAGGGCTGGTGGTCCCCCCTTATCAGCGGCCCTGGTGACCATAGAGTTGGAGTCTTTTTTAAGAAGGGTTTGTGGATGGTGGCCATGGAGTTTGAGCCTTTCTCAAGAAGGGTTTCCTGATGGTGGCTATGGAGTTTGAGCTTTTCTCGAGAGTGGTTTCCTGATGGTGACCATGGAGTTGGTGCCTTTCTCAAGAGTGGTTTCCGGATGGTGACCATGGAGTTGGTGCCTTTCTCAAGAGTGGTTTCCTGATGGTGACCATGGAGTTGGTGCCTTTCTCAAGAGTGGTTTCCGGATGGTGACCATGGAGTTGGAGCCTTTTTCAAGAAGGGTTTCCTGATGGTGACCATGAAGTTGGAGCCTTTCTCAAGAGTGGTTTCCCGATGGTGACCATGGAGTTGGAGCCTTTTTCAAGAAGGGTTTCCTGATGGTGACCATGAAGTTGGAGCCTTTCTCAAGAGTGGTTTCCCGATGGTGACCATGGAGTTGGAGCCTTTTCCAAGAAGGGTTTACTGATGGTGACCATGGAGTTGGGGACCATGGTCACTTGTTGTTTCTATCGGAAGCTCATGTGACCAGTGCTGGGACAAGGCCATTTGGTGCCCAGGGCGAAGATGGCAAACTGCGCCCCCCCCCCCCGTTTTTAATTCAGATATCCCCGCACAAAGTCAAGGACGTCGTATGACAACCGGCGGGCGGGAAGTGGTTAAAACGTTTTGTTTTTTTAACACAAAGTTGTCCATTTATACAATATTTCTAACACATAACATGTACATACCAAAAATGACACCCTAAAATAGATTCTTCTACTCCTACTGAGTACGGCGATACCACATGTGTGAGACTTCCACAGCCTGGCCACATACAGAGGCCGTGTACAGCCGAGTATGGCTGGGTATAACTGAGCATGGCTGGGTATAACTGAGCATGGCTGGGTATCACCGAGTATTGCAGAGTATGGCTGGGTATGGCAGGGTATTGCAGAGTATGGAGGGGTATTGCAGATTATTGCGGGGTATGGCAGAGTATGGCAGAGTATGGCTGGGTATTGCACAGTATTGTGGGGTATTGCACAGTGTTGTGGGGTATTGCAAAGTATTGCGGGGTATTGCAGAGTATTTCGGGGTATTGCAGAGTATTGCACAGTGTTGTGGGGTATTGCAAAGTATTGCGGGGTATTGCAGAGTATGGCAGGGTATTGCAGAGTATGGCGGGGTATTGCAGAGTATGGCAGGGTATTGCAGAGTATGGCGGGGTATTGCAGAGTATGGCGGGGTATTGCAGAGTATAGCGGGGTATTGCAGAGTATGGCGGGGTATCGCCGAGTATCACAGAGTATGGCTAGGTATTGCAGGGTATTGTACGGTATTGCAGAGTATTGTGGGGTATTGCAGAGTATTGCGGGGTATTGCAGAGTATTGCACAGTGTTGTGGCGTATTGCAAAGTATTGCAGAGTATTGCGGGGTATCGCCGAGTATCACAGAGTATGGCTGGGTATTGTACGGTATTGCAGAGTATTGCGGGGTATTGCAGAGTATTGCACAGTGTTGTGGGGTATTGCAGAGTATTGCAGAGTATTGCGGGGTATTGCAGAGTATTGCGGGGTATTGCACAGTGTTGTGGGGTATTGCAGAGTATTGCGGGGTATTGCAGAGTATTGCGGGGTATTGCAGAGTATTGAAGAGTATTGCGGGGTACTGCACAGTGTTGTGGGGTATTGCGGGGTATTGCAGAGTATTGCGGGGTATTGCAGAGTATTGCGGGGTATTGCAGAGTATTGCAGGGTATTGCAGAGTATTGCGGGGTATTGCAGAGTACTGCGGGGTATTGAAGAGTATTGCGGGGTTTGGAAAGTATTGAAGAGTATTGAAGAGTATTGCGGGGTATTGCGGGGTACTGCACAGTGTTGTGGGGTATTGCAGAGTATTGAAGAGTATTGCGGGGTATTGCGGGGTACTGCACAGTGTTGTGGGGTATTGCAGAGTATTGAAGAGTATTGCGGGGTATTGCAGAGTATTGCGGGGTATTGTGGGGTACTGCACAGTGTTGCGGGGTATTGCAGAGTATTACGGGGTATTGCGGGGCATTGCAGAGTATTGCACAGTATTCTGGGGCATTGCAGAGTATTGCACAGTATTCTGGGGCATTGCAGAGTATTGTGGGGCATTGCAGAGCATTAGGGATGGCAACCTCGCCTCAGCCTCCTCCCCTCCCCCAATCCAGCCATTTATTAATCTGTTTTTGAGTGTTTACTTACACAAGTTCAGACTCAGAACACTGGCACACAGTGGCACTGCAATCTTCTACCTTCGCTATCTTCCAGAATCCAGAAGCAGCTACTAGAGCCAGCCAGCCAGGCAGGCAGCAGCTCCTCAGCTCGGCTCGGCTCCTTGAGGTAACAGCGCGCCGACACCGCTCCCGCCTCCCTGCGCTCCTCTGCGTCCTCCCACCTCGCCTCCGGCCGTGAGTGACGTCACGGCGCTGGCAGGGACTACGGGACTTCTCCGTAGGGGAGTATTGTGCTGAGGGAAGGGAGGATGCAGGAGCGCACAAAGTCGGCAATTTGTACAGTGCCGCTGGGCGCTGTAAATGCACTGTAGACAGTAGTTGTATTGTACACACTGGCGGGCGGCGGCCATGACAGAACTTCATCTGCAGGCTGCGCCCCCCCCCCATAGCAAATGGTACCGCCCAGGGCACGTGCCCCTTCCGCCCCTGCCTTGTACCGGCCCTGCATGTGACAATGCTGGACACCAACTGGGAGAAAGGGATAAAGTGTTGTCATCCTAAACAGGAAGTGCCTAAATAAAGGACCTTTATGACAGGATCACCAAGTACATCTACGGTATCTTAAGGTATGAATATAAATTCTGGGGTATCTTCCTGACACTCGTTGGAACTAAGGAAGTGGCTTGGATAAGCTATGAAACATCTTCAACATTAGAGAACAAGTCCAGTGGAATGTGACTAACTGCTACTAGCTAGCACCAGATATTATTTTATCGAAAGCTAAAGATTCACCAAAATTTAAAATGACCTTTGAAACTACATTAACATGTTAAAGCTTATATGAGACTTTAGTGATTGAAGTTATTTATACCATAAATAAATCAAATTGAATTATTAGATCCACTTTAAAACCAGAATCTGAAACTCAGCACATTGGAAACCTGTCAGAATTCTTTTATTTTCAGCTATAAAGTACTCCCGTCACTTTTCAAAGCATCGCTTTAGTAATATTTTCCACACCAGCGTTTATAAATGTTCCCTATCATCGTCTTATAAACATGTTTACCTGTATGCCACTAATTGCATTACCCGCAGCGCTTCTGAAATATCATCTGTGCATCCAAATTACTCAAGCGCAATTGATTGCATATTCTGTAGCTAATGATTTCTTTCTGAAAGCAATCAGACCGAGCCAGCGGGCAGGAACGTGCATCTTTCACAAGAGGCGGGATAAAAAATGTCGCCGTTATACACATGTCCTATTAAGGCCTACTGTATGTTTACACTGGCAACCAAATGTTAATAGAATTCAGCTGATCTCCCCTCCAACCTTGTGTAAATGTTACATTGTCTTCTGAAAAACGAATCGTTTGTCTCTTTTTTGTACCATGTTCTCAACTCGCCTTCTACTATAAAGGAGACATATTGACATTTTGATAACATAAATGAAATGTAGTTTGCCTGCTGGCTGGTTTTATCTTTGTAGTGATAATGGTACACAGTTCATTGTGGACATGAGTATATTTATAGTACAATCCAGCAAGGAACTGCTCATGTCCCAGAAAATAAAATATTCCCCCAGCTTGTACTTAAAATAAAAAAGTTCAGGCTGTAATACTCACCTTCATCCCAGAGCTGTTCCCTGCAGTAACACATTTTCGCCACAAGATGTTCTTAGTCTTTAGGGTTGAACGACCCTTACTGTCTGATAGACTGAGGAGGTCCTGTGAGTGAGGGGTGTCATGGTGCAACCCCCTGTAGTGGAGTCATCATGGCGCTCTTTACTCACACTGTTATATTATAGAGAGTGGCACTGATGTCATCATCCTCAATATAAAATCCCCACACCTGCGCAAACTGAAATAATGAGTAAAAAAGTTAATATAAAATATATAAAAATTATGAAATTAAACCATGTATGTATATGGAGAGCTGCTCGTTAAAAGACCAAAATTTAATTGTTACCAAACCCAGGTCCCTGCATTCACTATACCTGGTCTCCCACAGTACACAGAACATGGAAATGCAATTATTTTAGTAAATCTAAACTGCTAAATACCTTTTTCTCATCAGCAGTATATGGCACTCTTCTGACTTCTAACAGTGACTGGTTAAAGCTTGTAGGAGGAGTTCTGACGGTGGGTGGGTGGCAAACGGTTAATATATTTAATATTAATATAATTTGGACTATTTTGATGCTACTTTAATGCTGCTTGAGTGCCAGAGAGTGTAAACTCGCATCAATGTGGCATCAAAGTCACGCTACATGAAAAGAACTGTCATACTTTCCTAATGTGGCTGATGCGTTTTTTCCTATTGTGGCTGAAGCCAACATTTTGAAGAATAAAACGCATCAGAAATACGTGTTGAAAAAGACAAAAAGCACTGCAAAACGCCCTGCAAAAACTCATTAGCCACAACCTTGTTAGATTTGAAACTGGACTTAACCACCCCAAGCAGTGTCATACGGCATGTCCCTGTAAACCTGTTGGACAGATTGGTCTACATATAAATGTGGAGAAAATATAAAAATGGAATTAATATACTAAATAATATGATTACAAGTATTAACTACATTCAGTTACTATAATACAATACATTTAGTTGTAGTGGTCCTTTAAATGTTTATTTATATTCTGCTTGGATTTCAGCTCTAGTTAGAAGGAAAAAGATACTTTACGGTGAGAGCGTTGTTGATCTAGGTTCTAATTTTAAAAAAAGTATGACTTGTTCATCAAGACCTCATTTTTGGTAACTAAAAAAAAAACTGTGGTTTTGCTAAGCCAACATTTTGATGAATAAGATAAAAAAAAAATGAACACCTGGTATTTTTATTTAGTCACATTTCATAAAAAAAAAAAAAAAAAAAAAAAAAATGTAACGTCTAGTGGTTTTGTCAAGTCAGAAATATTTTGGAAAATTTTAATTAGACCTGTCTGGTGGTTTGGTTAAATGAAAAATGTTTACTTTAACAATCATACATTTGGTGGTTTTGCTGAATCAAAATGTTTGATTAATAAAATAAAAACAAAACTAAAATAGGCATTTAAAGCCAAAATGTTTACAGTGAACTCTAATGGCCTTGAGACAAGCTTAGTTTTTTGTTTGTACGTTTATGCTTTTAAATACATTTTATATAATTTGTAATAGTTCTCTTTGGTTTTTTTTCCCTCCTAACTTGGAAAATTAGAATATTTTGTACAAATTTTGGATCTTTTCTTTCTCTGTCGATAGATCACTTCACAGATTTTCCAGCAATATAGAAAATTATCAAACAGGAGCACTGCAAGTTCTTTTTAACGTACACCTGTCACAAACCTGAGTAATTCAATTTGAGATCATGAATTAAAAAAAGACATAAGCAAAGGTAACCATCTATGGACACCAAAATGATCAGTATATCAGAATTTAGCCAGTTGGGTTTTGATCAAATGTCAACCTTTTTCTACCATCTTATAAATGTCTTTTAATGTTTAACCACTTCCGGCCGCCGCACGCTGATATACGTCCTAAGTTGGAAGAGGAATATCGTTGTTATGGCAGCAGCTAGCTGCCATAACCCTGGTATCCTCTTTTTCGGCCGGCGGTCCGGTTTCCGATAATAGTGGTCTCTGCGGCGAATTCGCAGCGAGATCACTTTTATCGGCGGTGGGAGAGGGGCCCCCCTCCCGCTGCGCTTTGGTGCCCTCCGCCTCTTACCGGAGCCGTCGGCAGCAGCGGAGGCAATTAGATGTTGTTCCATGCTGGGTATGGAGACCAGTGAGGGGAAGATGACTCCCACCCGTCTCCATACCATTGCAGGGCGGAAGCGACGTCAAAACGCCACTTCCGCCCATAGCTCTTAAAGGGCCATTTATTTTTTTATTTTTTTTTTAAATGATAAATGTATTTATTTATTTATTTTTATTGTGTTTTAGTGTAAATATGAGATCTGAGGTCTTTTTGACCCCAGATCTCATATTTAAGAGGTCCTGTCATGCTTTTTTTCTATTACAAGGGATGTTTACATTCCTTGTAATAGGAATAAAAGTGAGACAATTTTTTTTTAAAAAGAACAGTGTAAAAATAAAAAATAAAAGGTAAAATAAATAAGATTTTTTTTTTTTTTAAACGCGCCCTGTCCCGCCAAGCTTGTGTGCAGAAGCGAACGCATACGTGAGTAGCGCCCACATATGAAAACGGTGTTCAAACCACACATGTGAGGTATCGCTGCAATCGATAGAGCAAGAGCAATAATTCTAGCTCCAGACCTCCTCTGTAACTCAAAACATGCAACCTGTAGAATTTTTTAAACGTCGCCTATGGAGATGGGTAAAAGTTTGTCGCCATTCCACAAGCGGGCGCAGTTTTGAAGTGTGACATGTTAGGTATCAATTTACTCAGCGTAACATTATCTTTCACGATATAAAAAAAACTAACTTTACTGTTGTCTTGTTTTTTATTTAAAAAAACTGTATTTTTTCCAAAAGACCACTGCGCAAATACAGTGTGACAGAAAGTATTGCAATGACTGCCATTTTATTCTCTAGGGTGTTAGAAAAAAAAATGTATAATGTTTGGGGGTTATAAGTAATTTTCTAGCAAAAAAAAACAAAACAGTTTTTAACTTGTAAACAACAAATCTCAAACAGAGGCTTAGTCCTTAAGTGGTTAATTTGTCATTTAAAGAGGAGTTCCACCCGAGGTCCAGTCAAAAAAAAAAATTAAAAGTCAGCAGCTACAAATACTGCAGCTGCTGACTTTTAATTGGACACTTACCTGTCCCTGGGTCCAGCGATGCGGGGGATCGAAGCCCCGCTCGTCTCCCCCTCTATTCAGCGGCGCCGGCATTGCAACTGTGGGCGCCGGGCTGTGGCTTCACAGCCTGGCACCCACTGCGCATGCGCGAGCGGCGCCGCGCACCGTGATTGGCCGCTCATTAACCTGGGACCTGTAATGGGTCCCAGATGATTGACAGGAGGGAGCAGAGCGGAGCCCTTCCTGTGCCGAGGGGGAAGTGATGTCACCAGCCCAGGCACTGGAAGGGGCAGACTACGAGGGACCCCCTAGCAACAGGCATTTAGAGGTAAGTTAAAAAAAAAATATCCAAATTTTTTTGTTTTTTTTTTTAGGATTTTTCATTTATTTTTATTTTTTTGAGTGGAACCCCACTTTAATGTGATAACAGCCAGGCCTTACTGGCCAATAGTGAGATCAGGCTTTAAAAAATTCTCCAAATCTTGTAAGTATATCCCTCCACCTTTATCTCTGGATTGGCTAATCAATTTAACATGCTTAACATCAATGTACAGTATCTCACTAAAGTGAGGACACCCCTCACATTTTTGTAAATATTTTATTATATCTTTTCATGTGACAACACTGAAGAAATGACACTTTGCTACAATGTAAAGTAGTGAGTGTACAGCTTGTATAAAAGTGTAAATTTGCCTTTCCCTCAAAATAACTCAACACACAGCCATTAATGTCTAAACCGCAGGCAACAAAAGTTAGTACACCCCTAAGTGAAAATGTCCAAATTGGGCCCAAAGTGTCAATATTTTGTGTGGCCAACATTATACATTAGGGGCGATCAAAGGGTTAACTGTGTTCCCTGGGAGTGTTTGCTAATTGTGTGTGGGGGAAAGATGCTTTGACTGGGGTAAGACAGAGATCCGTGTTCCTGCTTAGCAAAAACACAACATCTCCATCTCCCCCTCTAACAGAACGATGATCTGCCTTGTTTACATAGGCTGACCGCCATTCCGTCTGCCTCGGGAATGATCGGCGGGTCCCGGCGGACATTGGGTTCACCGAACTGGCTGATTGGCTCCCGCTGTGTCCAATCACAGCGGGAGCGGGTCTCCGGTGGCGCATATGCGCACCTCTGACCCGGAAAAAAAAATTGACGTACAGATATGTGATTTTGTGCTGAAGGGCCGCCCTGCCGCAGTATATGTGCGTGGGGCAGTCCTGAAGCGGTTAAATAAATCAAGGCGATCTAACTGCTGTACTTAGTCTGGCACCCTTTTTGTGTTTTCTTTACATGTCCGATCTCCCACCTGCCACTTTCATCTTTTTGTGCTATGTTGGCCTTTTATGGACTTTCTAGTAGTGACTTTTAATTCATTATATTCCTTCAGCGCCATTTTTTTTATTTTGTTTGTTGTTCATGTGCGAACATGCTGTTCTGGTCCTTTCCAGGCATTCCAGTACAAACACTGCCAGACCCTGGTGGATAGGCAATAGAGTGCCTAGCAGCTTTTGTGTGCATGTGTAGCTTAGTGACCCGCTACCTCCTGGGATAACTATACCATAGTAATCCCAGGAGACAGCGAGGCCCCGCCTAGGCTGGAAACCCAACACAAAAAGAAGAAAATAGATAAAAAATAGATGAAAATTTTCTAGTATTTTTGTAAAAGGGAGGGGGAGGGACAGAACAAGCAATTGTTTATTTGAGTTTAGTTCATTTTAATATGAATTGTCTAGATTTGTGATGGTAGGCTGCACTGATAGGCTGCACTGATGGGCAATGATAGGCTAAACTGATGGGCACTGATATGCTGTAATGATGGGCACTGATGAGGCGGCACTGATGACCACTGATGAGGGGATCTGATAAGCTGCATTGATGGGTGCTGATTAGGCTGCACTGATGGCCACTGATGAGGGGAACTGATAAGCTGCATTAATGGCTGCTGATTAGGCTGCACTGATGGCCACTGATGAGGGGAACTGATAAGCTGCATTGATGGGTGCTGATTAGGCTGCACTGATGGGCACTGATGAGGGGATCTGATAAGCTGCATTGATGGGTGCTGATTAGGCTGCACTGATGGGCACTGATGAGGCTGCACTGATGGGCACTAATAAGCTGCACCGATGGGCACTGATATGCTTTATGTTAATATTGTTAAAGTTGTTGTTAATATTTATTTTTGGAACTTAATTCAGCATAAAACTTTTAACAGTGTAATTTCATGAGATCATTTACGAGGGCGTGTTTAGGGGCAGACTTAGGGGTAAGGTAGGGTAGGGCTTAAAAACAGATTAGAAATTGCTAATCAGACGATGGCAGCTTGATCCTTCTATTAAGTATTTTTTTTTTTTTTTTGCATCAGGTTTCTCAAACCTTTGCATGCCTGCGCTTTATATGATGACTAAGCCCCTCCTCTTCATGATATTGTCGAAAAGGGGCAGAGCATAGGTGACCTTAAAATGATGCTCCCCCCACTGAAAAAAATTCTGCAGACACCCATGCTTGAGATCATTCACAAGCTCCTCCCGTGTAATTCTGGGCTGATCCCTCACTTTTCCCATGATCATCCTTACCCCATGTGGCGAAATCTTGAATGGAAAACCAGACCGAGGGCGATTGATGGTTATTTGTATTTCTTCCATTTGTGAATAATCACTCCAACAGTTGTCTCCTTCTCACCAAGCTTCTTATCGTGTACAGGTCTACAATCTTGTCCCTGACATCCTTTGACAGCTCTTTGGTGTTGCCTATGATGGTGAGATTTGAATGGAAGAAAGAGCTCCCGTGGACAGGTGTCTTTTATATACATAATGAGTTGTCGTTAGGAGAACCTTCTTAAATTGACCAGACTAATCTGTGTACCACATGAGTACATACTGTAGCCAGTCTGTGGGAGCCAGAATTATTGTTGGTTGGTAGGGGATCAAATATTTATTTTACTCGCTGAACTGCAACTTAAAGGGGTTGTAAAGACAATTAAAAAAAAAAAAAAAAATAACAAACATATTATACTTACCTCCACTGTGCAGCTCGTTTTGCACAGAGTGGCCCCGAACCTGGTCTTCTGGGGTCCCTCGGCGGCTGTCTCGGCTCCTCCCCGCAAGAACTCAACACCTTCATGCAAGCTCCCTCGCTTGGTGTTTAGTTCTTGCAGGCGCGCTCCCGTGATACAGCTGGTGGCTATAGCCGCTCACTGTATCACTCAGCCCCACCCCCCTGGCGCGCCGCGTCATTGGATGTGATTGACAGCAGCTGCTTTCAATCCATCCACTCTAGCCAATCAACGGCCAGGCTGAGCGGCGAAGAGGACATCGGGGGCAAGCGCAGCAGGTGAACAAGCTCAGGTAAGTAAAACGGGGGGGCTGGGGAGGCCGGTATTGTCAGATGTTTTTTCACCTTAATGCATAGGATGCATTAAGGTGAAAAAACGAGAACCTTTACAACCCCTTTAATTTTTAACATTTGTATCATGCATTTTTTCTGGATTTTTGGTTGATATTCTGTCTTTATCATTTAAAATACACTTATGATAAAAATGATAGACCCTTCATTTCTTTGTAAGTGGGCAAACGTACAAAATCTGTAGGGGATCAAATAATTATTTTCGCCACTGTAGCTGGGAAGGCTGATAATATTGTTTATTATTTCAATTCAATTTCTAAAGGCTGGCAAGCTGCAATATATTCCATTTTTGTTCTTAGTTCTGAATATACTTGAAAGCTAAATTCCAGGCAGATATAAAAGACACATAATAATGGAGCTATGCATTAATTCATTTAATATTAAATGTAGGTTTGTATTGCGCGCAGTGTAAAAACCTGACTTTTACTCACAAACACCCTCTTGTAGCAGCACAAGAAGCCAATCAGTTCATGTACTGATAAGGACCATGCTGATAGGGGGAGAAAGCAGGGTGATAGAGAGATGAGCTCATCACTGTGCTGCTTCTACTTTCACTGTCCAGTCACAGGCTGGGGGCGGAACCATGACAGCCTAAAGAGGGAGTCCACCTGACCTAACTGGTCCCCGCTATCTCCTGGGAACTGTGTGTTTCCCAGGAGACAGCAGGGCGGTGCGGGAGGGGGCGTGACTCCCGCCGGAGTCTATTCCCGGAAGTGGGTGCAGATACCTGTCTAATACAGGTATCTGCACCCCCCTCCCCCCGAAAGGTGCCAATTGTGGCACCGGATGGGGGGGAGGAATCAGATGAGCGGAAGTTCGACTTTTGGGTGGAACTCCGCTTAAGTTTAGAGGAAGTTGGATGATGATGATGGCCTTCAGACTGAGGACATCTAGTGACAGAAAAGAAGTACTGCGGGGGACAAGATTGAAGGTGTATATTGTAGCATATGCTGTATTATATTAGGCTACTACTTTTTATCTTAATGTTTTTGGCTGGAATTCACATTCAAATATTTTATACCTTTTATTCTGATTAATCGTGATAAACAACATAAATTATTTTCTTAAGTTCTGGCCAAGCAGGTCCAGCAGTGCAGAATCGGGGGGGGGGGGGGGGGGGGGGAGGGGAGCAGGGAAGATGTGAGAGTGTATTCCAGGAAAAAAAATCCACTTGATTGCTCAACATATTAATTGACATTTCCACAGTACCTGAAGATGGGTGTTAAAAAAGCACATTTAACCTTCAAGAAAAAAGTGTCACTTTAATGGAGCCATTACAGCACTACAGCTCACCACGCTGATTACTTGAGTGGCTGAAGTTGTTAAAAAACTTTGGAAATTAATTTGCTTGTTAAGTGATTGCCTAGAGACATTACAGTGCAGCTGGGAATTAATTTAATTAGATTACAGCAACCTGATTAGATAGGCATATTCAGTACGTTATCTCCCTGGCTACCCCAGTTCCCCATAAAACAATGGAGTCGCTATAATTAATTTAGCAATCTAAAAATATGTTTTCTTTTAATTATTTCATAGATTAAACAATGAGAATTGTAATAATTACAAGGAACTTTATGGCTGGAATGCGATATTATATAAACAGACTCTTTTTTTGTTAGCAATTCCGTCATGGATGGCTTGCTGTTGGAGCCTGTATGCATTGTTACTGATCCCAGACACAAGGCCCACTACACTCAGCTATAATGCATTGTCTTCTTTCCCATAGCGATTGTTATTCTCAGTCATGCGACTCTCATTATTGAATATAAGGAATGTTATGGCAAAAAACTTTTGGAATGACGTAATGAAATTTGCTTTCTGAAGAGTAAAAAAAATTCTGGGACAGACATACCAGAATTTCCAAATCAAATCATTATGTGTTGGAATAAGTAAATATTTGCTTGTAGTAGATTTACACAGGGCAGACCAGAGCAAGAAAGTTAGAGGGAGACTCCTTTTGCACCATTTTCCCACTGCATCAGAGATGCACAGCTATGTCATGTTTAAGAGGGGTAGTAATGAAACATACACTATATTACCAAAAGTATTGGGACACCTGCCTTTACACGCACATGAACTTTAATGGCATCCCAGTCTTAGTCTGTAGGGTTCAATATTGAGTTGGCCCACCCTTTGCAGCTATAACACCTTCAACTCTTCTGGGAAGGCTGTTCACAAGGTTTAGGAGTGTGTCTATGGGAATGTTTGACCATTTTTCGAGAAGCTTTTGTGAGGTCAGGCACTGATGTTGGACGAGAAGGCCCGGCTCGCGGTCTCCACTCTAATTCATTCCAAAGGTGTTCTATCGGGTTGAGGTCAGGACTCTGTGCAGGCCAGTCAAGTTCATCCACCCCAAACTCGCTCACCCATGTCTTTATGGACCTTGCTTTGTACACTGGTCCAAATCATTTTGGTGGAGGGGGAGATTATGGTGTGGGGTTGTTTTTCAGGGGTTGGGTTTGGCCCCTTAGTTCCAGTGAAGGGAACTTTTAAGATGTCAGCATACCAAGACATTTTGGACAACTTTGTGGGAACAGTTTGGGGATGGCCCCTTCCTGTTCCAACATGACTGCGCACCAGTGCACAAAGCAAGGTCCATAAAGACAGTAATGAGCGAGTTTGGGGTGGAGGAACTTGGCTGATCTTAATCTGATAGAACACCTTTGGGAGTTGAAGCTGTTATAGCTGCAAAGGGCGAACCAACTCAATATTGAACCCTACGGACTAATGCCCTGTACACACAGTCGGACATTCCGACAACAAAATCCATGGATTTTTTCCGACGGATGTTGGCTCGAACTTGTCTTGCATACACACAGTCACACAAAGTTGTCGGAAAATCCGATCCTGCTGAACGCGGGGACAGAAAAACATGTACATTAGGACTATAAACGGGGCAATAGCCAATAGCTTTCGTTTCTTAATTTATTCTGAGCATGCGTGGCACTTTGTGTTTCGGATTTGTGTACACACGATCGGAATTTCCGACAACGGATTTTGTTGTCGGAAAATTTTATAGCAAGCTCTCAAACTTTGTGTGTCGGAAAATCCGATGGAAAATGTGTGATGGAGCCTACACACGGTCGGAATTTCTGACAACAAGGTCCTATCACACATTTTCCGTCGGAAAATCCTATCGTGTGCATAAGACTGGGAAGTCCATGTGCGTGTGAAGGCAGGTGTCCCAATACTTTTGGTAATATATTGTAGGTTTACTATTCTTAAATTCTTTTACATGTGCCTTAGTGTTAAACCGAAGCTCAGTCATGCTATCGGGGCCTGGAATCTTCTGTACTAGAAGAGAGGCCTGAAGTAATCAGAGTGTGCGATTGCACAATACAATGCTGTTCAGGGATATGCAGTTAGCGGACCTCCAGCTGTTGTAGAACTACAAGTCCCATGAGGCATAGCAAGACTCTGACAGTCACAAGCATGACACCCAAAGGCAGAGGCATGATGGGACTTGTAGTTTTGCAATAGCTGGAGGTCTGCTAATTGCATATCCCTGCTGTATACGGATAGATAGCACACACTACAGTTTATAGTTTCTCAGTTGAATGAACAGTCACCACATTGACCAACCTACAGAAAACTTAGCTCTTCCGGAGGGGCTTCCTTACTAAGGCCTTGACCTAATCAGTCAACCCACATGTGGCTAGGCTCATGGCCCCTTTAAGCTGCACTGCAGAATGTTTTTCCTGTTGCAGCTTGCTACCCCCCTTTTCTATTGGTGGACAGTGCAGAGAGGAGGAGAGGCAGCTATTTTGGTGGAGACCAAGGCTGTTGAGAGGACTTTGATTGGCTGATGCAGCTGCCAAGGAGGAAATTCACCCCTAACAAAAGGGAGGGAGGATCCGGATTGGTTGCTGAGCTTCCAGGGACTGTAACCCTGCCAATTGCCCAATGTGAGATAAGGAGGAGAGTTCTACAAGGGTCAAAAAGTGGAAAGCTACAGAGCAGTGAGGAAGGCTGCAATGGGTAGCATGTGAGAAGACAGAGCCACATGGACTGTTGGAGGAGAGCAGTGTGCCTTTGGTGGTGAGCTGTGAACCCCAGGGACTGGGTGTAGAGTGGGCTGATCAGTCATAGAGCCTGGCGTCCCTGCTTGCTGCAGACCTGTGTGCAGGAGGCTGTGAAATGTGAGTGGAGCCAATACCCTATTTCCATCAGAGATTGGATTGCTGTTTTTGAGAGACTGCTGATACAGCTAGTGAACTACTACAGAGAATTTTCATTTTTATACTTTCTCTTTCATACTCAGCTGAGTAATATACCTTTTTTTAAAATATACTTTTTGTGACAGGGTGACAGCCAAAACCAACGGTCATTATTCTGTACTCTTATGCCCCGTACACACGGTCGGACTTTGTTCGGACATTCCAACAACAAAATCCTAGGATTTTTTCCGACGGATGTTGGCTCAAACTTGTCTTGCATACACACGGTCACACAAAGTTGTCGGAAAATCCGATCATTCTGAACGCGGTGACGTAAAACACGTACGTCGGGACTATAAACGGGGCAGTGGCCAACAGCTTTCATCTCTTTATTTATTCTGAGCATGCGTGGCACTTTGTCCGTCGGATTTGTGTACACACGATCGGAATTTCCGACAACGGATTTTGTTGTCGGAAAATTTTATATCCTGCTCTCAAACTTTGTGTGTCGGAAAATCCGATGGAAAATGTCCGATGGAGTCCACACACGGTCGGAATTCTCCATCGGAAAATCCGACCGTGTGCACGGGGCATTACTCTTGGACCTTTTCGCTGCCTTTGATACAGTTGACGACACCCCCTCCTCCTCAAAAAACTGTATTTGCTTGGTCTCCACCTACCTACCTCATCACACCTTCAGTGTCACTTACAACTCCACTTCCTCCTCTCCAACTCCTCTTACTGTTGGGGTCCCCCAAGGTTTTGTCCTTGGCCCTCTACTATTCTTGATCTACACGTCCTCCCTGGGTCAGCTGATAGCCTCCCATGGCTTCCACTACCATTTATATGCTGATGACACCCAAATTTATCTCTCTGTCCCTCAGCTCACCCCATCAGTTTTCCTCGCGCATCACTGATTTACTCACAGACATATCAGCCTGGATGTCAAACCACTTCCTAAAACCAAGCTCTTAATATTTCCTCCCCCATGTGCCCCTTCCCCCAACTTCTCTGTCAAGATCAATGGCTCATCTATCAGTCCGTCCCCACATGCCAGGGTCCTAGGGGTAACCTTAGACTCTGAACTGTCCTTTCAGGCCCACATCCAATCCCTGTCCAACTCATGCCGCCTTAGCCTCCGCAACATTTCCAGAGTACGCCCCTTTTTTAGCTACTGACACCACCAAGCTTCTAATTCACTCCCTGGTTATCTCTGGCCACGACTACTGCAACTCCCTCCTCATTGGATTACCTTTACATAGACTATCCCCCTTCAGTCCATAATGAATGCCACTGCGAGACTCATCCACCTTACCAACCATTCAGTGTCCTCCACCCCTCTCTGCCAATCCCTCCACTGGCGTCCACTCACCCAATGAATACAATTTAAAGTACTAATAATAATTTACAAAGCCATCCATAACTCTGCCCCCAGCTACATCACTAACCTAGTCCCAAAATACCAACCAAGCCGCTCTCTTCGGTCCTCCCAAGACCTCCTGCTCTCTAGCTCCTATGCTCGCCTCCAGGATTTCTCCTATCCTTTGGAACTCCCTACCCCATTCTGTGCTATTGTCCCCTAATCTATCCATCTTTAGACGATCCCTGAAAAACCTTCTCTTTAAAGAAGCCTATCCTGCTTCTAACTAATACACTGTTTTACTTCCTCCATCGTCTCATCCCCACAGCTATTATTTTTTGTATCAATTGAAGCTTTCTGTTTAGATTGTAAGCTCTAATTAGCAGGGCCCTCTGATTCCTCTTGTACCAAATTGTTATGTAACTGTAATGTCTGCCTTCACTTTGTTAAGTGCTGTGCAAACTTTTGGCGCTATATAAATTCTGTATAATAATAATAATAATAATAATTAACTGTCCCCTTCACTGGAGACACCTGAACTCAATATATTGTAGCTCCTTCAGTGGACATCACTAAGCATCTTTATAACTAATATTTACTGGCCCCATTATTCCTGAAAACACGTAATGCCGTGTACACACGGTCGGACTTTACGGCAGACTTTGTCCTGCGGACTTTTCGACAGACTTTAAGACAGACTTTCGGAATGAACGGACTTGCCTACACACAATCCACCAAAGTCCGTCGAATTCGTACGTGATGACGTACGACCGGACTAAAATAAGGAAGTTCATAGCCAGTAGCCAATAGCTGCCCTAGCGTGGGTTTTTGTCCGTCGAACTAGCATACAGACGAGCGGACTTTTTGACCGGACTCGAGTCCGTCGGATAGATTTGAAACATGTTTCAAATCTAAGTCCGACCAACTTTTGAGAAAACAAAGTCCGCTGGAGCCCACACACGATCGACTTGTCAGACGAAATCCCGTCCGCCGGGCAAAGTCTGCCGTAAAGTCCTCTCGTGTGTACGCGGCATTAGATTTAATAAATTTGCAACCTTACTTCTATTAAACATTGGACCAACTAACAAGATGGGTTCGCACAGTACTTTTCACATTGCTTCACGGCTAACTGTTCCATTTCCTAACAAGCTCTGCACATTATTGAAGGTTATGAGACCAGCTAAAATGTCAGTTAGTCCTCCCTGCAATGTTTACTGTGTTGTTTAAATGATAAACAGTACAATTTTTATTTTCAACATTGCTGTGATGGGCCTTGATAGGGTCGTAAAATCTACCCCTTGAAGTTAATCTTATCTATTGGCAGAGGGTAGAGGTGATTCCGCATTCCAGACTATTTTTATTAGTTTAATCTTAGAAAACATTCGTTGCCATTATCAGCTGTATTGTATCTGTCTGGTCTCTGCTTAATTATTTAAGTACATTAGCTAGTAAATTAGACGGCTGCAGTATTGAGCTATGAACAGATGTCAGTTAAGCATTCATTCTATTTAGAGGAAACATGGATTGCTAGGTTGCAGGACAGACAAAGACCCTTTTACATGTAAGCATATGCAGTAAGCCGTATTTTAAATGTGCAGGCAGGGCCGGTACAAGGCAGGGGCGGAAGGGGCAGATGCCCTGGGCGGTACGATTTTCTATAGGAGGGGGGCGCAGGTGAAGTGCCGGCAATGTGTTTCACACCTGTCATTATACACACTAGTCAGTGCCGCTGTTCCCGGAACATTGTCTGTAAGTGTGCCGAGTGCGCTCCTGCATCTGGCACAACAAGCCCTGGCTTCACCTCCCTTCCCTGTCAGCTTCATTGTTCACACCCCCTACGGAGCAGCCTCGTAGTCCCGGCCGGCGGCGTGAGGTCACTGATGGCCGGAGGCAGGGTGGGAGGACTCAGAGGAGCGCAGAGAGCTGTGGCGGCGCTGCAACCTAGAGAAGCCGAGGAGCCTGGCTCTAGCTGGAAGCTGGAGAGCAGTCTCTGAGCCGCGATCCCGGTCCCCTTCAGCAGCGGTATCTCTCCCGCTAGCTACCGCACAGGCAAATTTAGAAATCGGTTCCTCCTCAGCTCTGACAGGACAACATGAGGAGGAACGTCGGAACATGGGCATCATAGAGCGATGTGATGCACTGTATCTGAGGTCTGTGTGTGAGGAGAGCTGCTGCCAAGCTGAGGGAAGGGAGAGCTGCACTGAGGACACAAGGGGAGGAATGAGAGTCTTTGTAGGGAGAAAATGATTACTTCTCAGGTGGGAATGATATGGGGGGGGTGTATTTGTGCTGTTGTGTTAGGTAGGGAATTCTGGGGGGGGGGGTTCTCCTGGGGAATTTGAGGGGTGCCAGGATAAGATTTTTTTTCTATGGGGGGGGGGGGGGGGGTATTTGTGCTGGGATAGGAAATATTCGGTCTGTTAGAAATGGGGATTGAGGGGGCGGGGGATTTATGCTTGTAGGGATGATTGGGTGTATTCGTTCTAGAAGGGAAATTTGGGGGGAGGATTTGTGCTAGGAGGGGGATTTTGGGGGTGACAGGGGTAAGATTTGTGCTGGGAGGATGAGGATTTGTGCCAGGTGGGGGGATTTGTTCTGTTGGGGGGTGGGGGAAAGAGAATTTGTGCCAGGAGAGAGGATTTGTGCCATGGAGATGGGGGGGGGGAGGATTTGTGCCATGGAGATGGCTGGGGGGATTTGTGCTAGGAGGGGGATTTGGAGGGGTTGTGCTAGAAGAGGTGATGGGGGGCGGGATTTGTGCTGGAATAGGAAATATTGGGGCTGTTAGAAATGGGGATTGAGGGGGGGGGGGGATTTATGCTAGTAGGGATGATTGGGTGTATTCGTTCTAGAAGGGAAATTTGGGGGGAGGATTTGTGCTAGGAGGGAGATTTTGGGGGGTGACAGGGGTAAGATTTGTGCTGGGAGGATGAGGATTTGTGCCAGGTGGGGGGGATTTGTTCTGTTGGGGGGTGGGGGAAAGAGAATTTGTGCCAGGAGAGAGGATTTGTGCCATGGAGATGGGGGGGGGGGATTTGTGCCATGGAGATGGGTGGGGGGATTTGTGCTAGGAGGGGGATTTGGGGGGGTTGTGCTAGAAGAGGTGATGGGGGGCGGGATTTGTGCTGGGATAGGAAATATTGGGGCTGTTAGAAATGGGGATTGAGGGGGGGGGGATTTATGCTAGTAGGGATGATTGAGGGTATTTGTTCTAGAAGGGAAATTTGGGGGGAGGATGAGGATTTGTGCTAGGTGGGGGGATATGTGCCAGGAGGATGAGGATTTTTGCCAGGAGGGGGGATTTGTTCTGTCCCGGGGGGGGGGGGGGGGAGAATCTGTGCCAGGAGAGAGGATTTGTGCCATGGAGATGGGGGGGATTTATGCCATGGAGATTTGGGGGGGCAGGATTTGTGCTGGGATAGGAAATATTGGGGCTGTTAGAAATGGGGATGGGGGGGAGAATTTATGCTAGTGAGGATGATAGGGGGTATTATTTGTGTTTGGGGCTAAGTATGCCGATTAGTGCTCAATTTTTTATTTATTTTTTTTGGGGGGGGGGGATTTGCTAACGCATGATGCTCATACATTTTGTGTGTGTGGAGGGGGGGGGGGGGGCGCAGTTTGGTGTCTTCGCCCTGGGCGCTAAATTACCTTGTCCCAGCACTGTGTGCAGGTTTTTGTTTTCACTCATTTAAAATGTAAAGTCAGGAAAATACATTAATATTAGTATTTTTTCACGATGGAGATGTATTAAAAATGCACAAAACTCCATGATACACAGTGGATTTTTGCCATTTCCTATTCACTTCAATTAACCTGAATAATAAATGTAAATGCACAAAACAGCAGCATGTCCCAAAATGTTAAACTGCAATGGCATAAAACTCTAGGAGGGGCAAAACATGTTAGTGAGAGAAATCTTGGGTGGAGGATGGAGAGCTACTGGAACGACAAACTTGCTTTAAGTTCCATGGGATCAGCAGTGTGTGGCTTCACATATGTTTACAGATGTACATAGCATATTAGCCACACAGGGCAGATTATTTTTTGACCCTACCATCTTCTATAGGTCAAATTTATTTTCAGTAATAATTTTAAAATGAAACAGAACCTGAAGCAGTGCAAAATGTCTTTATCTGACGGTCATATATAAAATATATAGCCAGCTGAACAAAAGTAAATGAATACAATTCAAAAGGGGTAATAGAGGAGAAACATGGGGATAGTAGAGCTGGGCTTTGATAGTGACAGGTCTCCAGGGTCAGGGATAAAATTTTATGTCACACCACTTGCTTAACCACTTCAGCCCCGGAAGATTTGGCTGCTCAATGACCAGAGCACTTTTTTCAATGCGGCACTGCGTAGCTTTAACTGACAATTGCGCGGTCATGCGACCCTGTACCCAAACAAAATTGACGTCCTTTTTTTCCCATAAATAGAGCTTTCTTTTGGTGGTATTTGATAGCCTCTGCGGTTTTTATCTTTTGTGCTTTAAACAAAAAAAGAGCGACAGTTTTGTACTTTTTGCTATAATAAATATCCCCATTTTTTTTTAAAAAGAGCAAATGTTTTCCTCAGTTTAGGGCTGATATGTATTCTTCGACATGTTTTTGGTAATAAAAATCGCAAAAGGCATATATTGATTGGTTTGCGCAAAAGTTATAACGTCTACAAAATAGGGGATAGATTTATGGCATTTTTATTATTATTATTTTTTTTTACTAGTAATGGTGGCGATTTTTATCGTGACTGCAACATTATGGCAGACACATCGGACAGTATTGACATATTTTTGAGACGATTGACAATTATACAGTGATCAGTGCTATAAAAATGCACTGATTACTGTATAAATGTCACTGGCAGGGAAGTGGTTAACACTAGGGGCCGATCAAGGGGTTAACTGTGTTCCCTGACTGCGTTTTCTAACTGTAGGGGGAGGGGACTGACCTAGAGGAAATGACAGATCGTGGTTCCTAGCTAATAGGAACTCACAATCTGTCTCTCCTCACAGAACAGGGATTTGTGTGTTCTGCCTCTCGTGCCCGCGACCGCTCGTGGCCGACGGTCGGCACCCCCGCGGTGCAGCGGGCGTGTGCACATACCTGCTATCCCGCTTAAAGGAGCCGACGTATAGCTACCATGGCTCATGAGAACGTGCCGACCTGCTGCAGTATGATGGCGGCTGGTCGGCAAGCGGTTAAACTAAATCTTTCTAAAACATGAGCTGATGAAATTTTACTAAGATCTATTAATTATGTATTGTCACAGTGTGTGATATGGTGTTCGCTATGCAAGGATATGTCCGCCAGCGAGGGCCCCTGCATTATGCGCATATTTGTTTGATTAGTGGGGAAATGTCCGCTCTGCGAAGACATTATCGGTTTGATACCTATCTGCTTTTGCGGAGGGATGTGCTCTCGTGTCTTTCTATGTGTCTGATCACCACGTGGAAAGAACTTAGCGTGTCCCTACAGATAGACTCACGTCCATAGGAATGGTAGTATAATCCGGCAATTCATTGTTCTCTGAACAATACAGAATAAGAATTCGCGCCAATGGTATAAGCGGGAATGTGTGCGCGAGCCTGGTCGGAACAGACACGACCAGACACTCCCCTAGTCATTGTTCTTTTTGAATATACACGTGTGTTTTCATTGGTTGAGTTTTGTATAACACCTACTGTTTGAAGGAATGCATGGCCTTTGATTGGCTGAACTGAATAGTCACCCCTGTTCAAAGTCCTATAAATAAACAAAGCTCCCGTTGTCACCGAGGGCTGTCTGTGGAGCTTCCAATGTGAGAACAACTATTGTGCCTGTCTTACTTGGTAAACGTGAGCGCACTCACTTGCATTATCCAAAAGAGCTGAAAAAGTGCGTTTATTAGTACAAGTGAATTTGATTGCACAAAGTGTATATTCATTTCCACAAACCCCCCCCCCCCTCCCCCCGCCCCAACCCCATGGCTTTTCCATCAAGATCCATAATACAACTACAGTGCCTTGAAAAAGTATTCATACCCCTTGAAATTTTCGAAATTTTGTCGTATTACAACCAAAAACGTAAATGGGATTTTATGTGATAGACCAACTCAAAGTGCCACATAACTGTGAAGTGGAAGGAAAATGATTAATCGTTTTCAATTTTTTTTTGCTAATAAATATAAAAAAAGTGTCGCGTGCATTTATATTCAGCCCCCTGAGTCAATACTTTGTGGCACCACCTTTCGCTGCAATTACAGTTGCAAGTTTTTTTGGGTATGTCTCTACCAGCTTTGCACATCTAGAGAATGAAATTTTTTCCCATTCTTCTTTGTAAAATATCTCAGAGCTCTGTCAGATTGGATGTAGAGTGTCTGTGAACAGCAATTTTCAAGTCTTGCCACATATTCTCAATTGGATTTAGGTCTGGACTTTGACTGGGTCATTCTAACACATGAATATGCTTTGGTCTAAACCATTCCATTGTAGCTCTGGCTGTATGTTTAGGGTCGTTGTCCTGCTGGAAGGTGAACCTCCTCCCAAGTCTCAAGTCTTTTGCAGACTTTAACAGGTTTTCTTCTAAGATTGCCCTGTATTTGGCTCCATCCGTCTTCACATCAAGTCTGACCAGCTTCTCTGTCCCTGCAGAAGAAAAGCATCCCCACAACATGATGCTGCCACCACCATGTTTCATGATGGGGATGGTGTGTTCAGAGTGACGTGTAGAGTTAGTTTTCTGCCTCACATAGTGTTTTGCTTTTAGGTCAAAAAGTTCAAATTTGGTCTCATCTGGCCAGAGCACCACCTTCCACATGTTTGCTGTGTCCCCCACATGGCTTCTCGCAAACTGCAAATGGGAATTCTTATGGCTTTTTTTCAACAATGGCTTTCTTCTTGCCACTATAAAGGCCAGATTTGTGGAGTAAACTAAATATAATGGGGGGATGGGGGGAGGAGGGGAAACAAGGCAAATACAATATTAGTTAACGATCAGTACAGTAGCTGATCGTGGTCTGACCAACCACCAGGTGTGGTGTTATTGCTTTAACTAGAAAAAGCGGTATATATGTCACGAGGCAAGGAGGGGGGGGGGAGGGGGGCGGGGATACTCGTTATATAGAATATCGAGGGAAAAAAAAGTAGTTATTATAGCAATAGTCGGTCAAGAGTAGTGGTATCAAAAGGTATCAATTTATTGAATATAAAAACAATGAGACATATTGAGGCGATCAATAGGAACATGCATCTAGTTGGTACAGTTGTTCGTGAATACAGATATTGGACTAGACTAAAGACAGGACAACATAAAGACAAAAGACACACAAACCAGCACCGACACAGTCCGGACTAGGTATGACGGTCAGCAGCAATATGATTCAATCAAATCTCTGCAATGACACAATGGTGTTGCAGGCGTGTGGATGAAAATCCATGCGTGTGGTTTAAATGGGAATGCTGCTGAGCATCATATAGCTAGGGAACATGGGGGGCAGGAGGGCATGGGTAGAGAGGGGAGGAGAATGGCCGGGAGTATGCACCAGGCAGGCCGTGGGTGTATGCTGACCATGGGGTAAGGTATGGGATGGCAAGGGTCCGCAGCACTGAAGTTGAGAGTGCTACCAAAGTGAGTCATGAAATGCAGGTATCACAGTTCAATCACATTTACTTCATTGTTACGAGTGGATGAGGTAGCAATCCATAGTATGTAATTTCATTCACTAATGGTAATTATTTGGTACAATGAAGTATCATGTACCGTGATTCAGTCCGTTAGTAGCAATAGTGGAAGCGCTGTACCTCAATAGGCAGATAATAAAGGCATCATTTCAAGACTGCTTGGGATGTTCATACGTTACCATCCGTAGATTTTCAGGAGCGCTGATCAAGGATCAATGGCCAGATGGTAAAGATGAAGTCAGAGTGACTTAAGTGTCGGTAGGATTCCTCTCGCTGGGAGTAGCCGACACGCGGATATGGCCGTCGTCAAACGGTGTAGAGATGCTTTCCAAGAATACCTTTCAGGCCGAAGGTAGTATGGACACTCCTGTGTTGGGGATGCCTTTCTTTTCGCGGGCTCTTAAACGGACTTATAGCCGTGTTGGTGTGAATCCCGGCAGTTCAGTTATGCCGTGCAGCCATTCGTCCCTCTCTGCTCAACCAGCTCCGTGGACCGCGGCGATGCCGTTGATGACGTCAACGCGTTTCGCTTGAGCTTATTGGCGTAGCTTCTTCATGGACGTATGATTGGTAGAGCCAGCACACGCCTTTATGTTGTGTTGTGTTGCCGTACACCCACAAAACTTTAAAATTTTAATACTTTACTGAGTGAGAAATCCACTCACCCAATCCATGTAAATATCTTCTTTATTATCTAAGTTTGAATTGCCTAAATGTTTTTTGATCCCCCAAAAATGGCATCCTGCGCTTAAGCTGTTCCCCACTGCCATCTAACTGTGTCTGTTTATCTTTAGCTTCCCCTTGTCCGGTCCTCCTTACCGATACCCCTTCCTCCTCCCCTCCCCCCCCCTTACGTCTTTCTCCCCTACACGGTTAATACCATAAAGCATTTTACCCCACTGCATCCATATATATTGTGCAAAATGATTGACGTTCCCCACAAACTAGGAACTGAGCAGTAAATAAGTGACCAATGCCTTGTCAGTTTTTTCAGTGAAGCACTGTCTATAATGAATATATGTATGTGATTGCTTTCAAGACAGCGATAACATCCCTGTTAGATAACACCCTGATTGGATAAGCCACGGCAACACAACACAACATAAAGGCGTGTGCTGGCTCTACCAATCATACGTCCATGAAGAAGCTACGCCAATAAGCTCAAGCGAAACGCGTTGACGTCATCAACGGCATCGCCGCGGTCCACGGAGCTGGTTGAGCAGAGAGGGACGAATGGCTGCACGGCATAACTGAACTGCCGGGATTCACACCAACACGGCTATAAGTCCGTTTAAGAGCCCGCGAAAAGAAAGGCATCCCCAACACAGGAGTGTCCATACTACCTTCGGCCTGAAAGGTATTCTTGGAAAGCATCTCTACACCGTTTGACGACGGCCATATCCGCGTGTCGGCTACTCCCAGCGAGAGGAATCCTACCGACACTTAAGTCACTCTGACTTCATCTTTACCATCTGGCCATTGATCCTTGATCAGCGCTCCTGAAAATCTACGGATGGTAACGTATGAACATCCCAAGCAGTCTTGAAATGATGCCTTTATTATCTGCCTATTGAGGTACAGCGCTTCCACTATTGCTACTAACGGACTGAATCACGGTACATGATACTTCATTGTACCAAATAATTACCATTAGTGAATGAAATTACATACTATGGATTGCTACCTCATCCACTCGTAACAATGAAGCAAATGTGATTGAACTGTGATACCTGTATTTCATGACTCACTTTTGTAGCACTCTCAACTTCAGTGCTGCGGACCCTTGCCATCCCATACCTTACCCCATGGTCAGCATACACCCACGGCCTGCCTGGTGCATACTCCCGGCCATTCTCCTCCCCTCTCTACCCATGCCCTCCTGCCCCCCATGTTCCCTAGCTATATGATGCTCAGCAGCATTCCCATTTAAACCACACGCATGGATTTTCATCCACACGCCTGCAACACCATTGTGTCATTGCAGAGATTTGATTGAATCATATTGCTGCTGACCGTCATACCTAGTCCGGACTGTGTCGGTGCTGGTTTGTGTGTCTTTTGTCTTTATGTTGTCCTGTCTTTAGTCTAGTCCAATATCTGTATTCACGAACAACTGTACCAACTAGATGCATGTTCCTATTGATCGCCTCAATATGTCTCATTGTTTTTATATTCAATAAATTGATACCTTTTGATACCACTACTCTTGACCGACTATTGCTATAATAACTACTTTTTTTCCCTCGATATTCTATATAACGAGTATCCCCGCCCCCCTCCCCCCCCCCTCCTTGCCTCGTGACATATATACAGATTTGTGGAGTGCACAACTAATAGTTGTCCTGTGGACAGATTCTCCCACCTGAGCTGTGGATCTCTTCAGCTCCTCCAGAGTTACCATGGGCCTCTTGGCTGCTTCTCTGATTAATGCTCTCCTTGCCCGGCCTGTCAGTTTAGGCGGCGGGCCATGTCTTGGTGGGTATGCAGTTGTGACAAACTCTTTCCATCTTCGGGTGATAGATTGAACAGTGCTCTTGTGAGATGTTTAAAGCTTGGATTTTTTTTTATAACCTAACCCTGCTTTAAACTTCTCCACAACTTTATCCCCGACCTGTCTGGTATGTTGCTTGGCCTTCATGATGCTGTTTATTCACTAAGGTTCTCTATCAAACCTCTGAAGGCTTCACAGAACAGCTGTATTTCTACAGAGATTAAATTGCACACAGGTGGACTCTATTTACTAATTAAGTGACTTCTGAAGGTAATTGGTTTCACTAGATTTTAGTTAACCATTAATCATTTCCTTCAACTTCACAATTATGTCCCACTTTGTGTTGGTCTATCACATAAAATCCCAATAAAATACATTAAAAATGTTTTGTAACATGACAAAATGTGGAACATTTCAAGGGGTATTTATACATTTTCAAGGCACTGTATCAGTCCCTCCCCTCACAGCAGGGTACTAGTTGTAATTCTAGATTCTGACCTGTCCTTTAGGCCCCAAATCCAATCACCGTCAAAAGCTTGTAGACTTTACCTTCATAACATCTCTAAAATTTTACCTATTTTAACTAAAGAAACTACCAAGCTACTCAATCACTCTCTTGTTATCTCTCGCCTTGACTGATGTAACTCCCTTCTCATAGGCCCACCTCTATGCATGCTCTTTCCCTTCAGTCTATAATGAATGCTGCTGCCAGAATTCTCCACCTTACCAACCGCTCAGTGTCTGCCATCCCTCTCTGCCAATCCCTTCACTGGCTTACGATGCCCCAGCGAATTGAATTCAAAATACTAACTACCAGTGGCGGCTGGTGGTACAAATTTTTGGTGGGGGTGGCAAACTCACAGCCACCCCCAACCCCCCCGTCCGTCTGGTCGGTCGAGGCATCTGCATCACCCCAGTCGGTCGGTTAGGAGCCCGGCACTTACCCCATCTATGGCCCGGGCAGCGCTTCCCTCCGGGCGATGGCTTCCACTGTGTGTCTCCTCCCTCCTCCTTGGCCAAATGGAACGCATCTCCTTATGGCCAATGGGTCTCAGACCCGCTTCATGATTAGCCGGTAGGAGAATCAGTGTGACAATAGTCAATATTCATTCGCTATTGTCACACAACTGGGTGGGTTTGGGTTGCAGTGCTCTGCGCCCCAAGCCCACCCTTTTTTGAAGCCTATTAGAACCTCTGGCTTAAAAAAAAAAAAAAACCCAATTGCAGTCCATGCATCTGGCGCCCCACATGTAGATTAGGGGACTGGATGCACGGATGGGGGGGCAGCGCCCGTGCGCCCTGCATCACGGGCCGCCACTGCTAACTACAGCATAGAAAGTCAACCACAACTCTGTCACCAATCTTGTCTCCACTGATAAGGTCAGGGATTTAATTTAGAGTTCTCACTTAATATAATGCCTACGTGTAAATCTGTTATGAATGTAACCTTTAGCTGCTGAGCTCGATTGAAGCTGCTTTTGTTGCCTTGTATCTGTATTGCCATGGTGTTGGAACTTGTGCTTGTGGCCTAGGTGACTCCTGTTGTTGTTGACCCTTGCCCTGTGTGGGGGTGGTGCTGATGCTATTGTTTGTATAATTGCCTATAAAAGGCCTTTGAAAGAAGTAAAGGGAGCAGTCCTTTATGCTCGGAACTGGTGCACGGATTTCTGACTCTGTGTCTTAATTCCTATAGAAGCAATAATTTGACAAAGCAATATAAACTTAAAGCAACTTGTTTAAGAGTTGCACCTAACATTTTGGAGCCCGAACGAGGGACTCACCGATGATACTACAAGAGGTGGACGAACGCGGCTGACGGAACAAAAAGGAAAAGGCATTCCGGGAACCACAGATCGAAAACCTGCGCAGGTAAGAAAAAGGTTTATTTTTCTTATATTCTGTGCTCCCCTGATTTGTGCCTATCCGTTCTGTCAGTTACGGTTCTCCTGGTTTTAAAACACCAGCCTCTGTAGTGGTGAGTCTAGAATTACTGCATATTTTGGTTTATATTGCTGGAATTATTTGTTTGTTTGTTGTCTGTCTTGTTGAGAAAGTGAATGAGCCTTGCCAAGGTTGGTATGAATTGAAAGAATATCATCCCAATGAGCAACGGAATGCGCCCTTCCAGGGGGTCTGACGCTTAAGTTTGATATTCAATTTAGTTCATAAACCATAGATGGGTTGAGAGTATAAGCCCTGTCTGCTCCATAAAGCAGGGATAAGAGTGCATGAGAGGGATCCCAGATACGGGGGGGGGGGGGGGAATAAGGTCTCCACAAAGTCCGGAGATCTAGTCGGATATCTGGCCACTTAAAGGAATGCTTGTATATGTTGTAGCCGCATTCTTGTATATGTTGTAGCCGCATTCTGGTTTATTATTGGGCTAGCATATAAAGTAATTATTTGTTATTGGGCTAGCATATAAAGTAATTCGATTTCAGAAATCTCATTCCGGAGAGGTTTTTAGTATTCTAGCACCCTAGGAGGAAGGCAACGAGGAACTAGTGTAACTTAGCTAGGTGTTTTATATTGTACACTAAGTGTCCCACACGCTACCTAGGCAGGACTGTTAGAATGGGCCAGAGGAACACAAAACCCCGTCAGGGAATTGTGGCGCACTATACGGTGCCACAGATAATTAAGAACATTTATGGGAAAACCGAAGCACAGGACTTAAAGGATGTCCTTCGTAAATTTAAGGTGAAAGGAGCAGCGGGCTTAGACCCGGATGTATGGAGTGAAATAAAAAGGGACAGACAAGGAGAGGTGTTAGAGAAGCAATGGATGCGTCAGGTTCAATGCTTAATTAAGGTCTCAAATAGAGCGAAAGAAGAGGGGTGGAAATATAATCCAGATTGTGATGGTTGGGATATGAAAGATAGAAGAACAAAAAATGTCGAGGCCCCCAGCTCAGCCATCCCACCCCCATACACTGACGTAGAACGCAAACCACACAAGATATATCCTGTACTTGAGGGGAGAGGATGGGTTTGTCAGGTTTGTGGAGCACAAAACCCAGAATGGGCAGTAGAATGTGTGCATTGTGGGGCACAAAAACCTCATCCAGAAACTGTAGCTCCCGTACGCACTGATACACGCATTGTTCAGGTAAACAATCCAGAATTTGGACAAGCAACCCATCCAAATGCCCCGCCTACTGTCACTCGTAGAATGCAAATAAGGACTTGGGCACCATGGTCGGCAGACACCCTTATGGCATTAATACAGAGCGCCCCAGACCCGGTGGCAAAGCCAGCTGCTTTCTGTAGATTTGTGACACAGTTAATGAATACACATGAAGTGACCTGGCAGGATGGGGAGGATCTATGCAGACACAAAATTACTCTGACCCTGTTTAACCAGTTTATGACAGAAATAGGTCCACACAGACCTGCAGGACAAGTTGATGGGGATGGCAACCTGGAGGCAGGACATGTCAGACATATAGACTCAAGGGCCCCTTTTATTGCTAGATTAGAAGCTTTTTGTCAAGCAAAACAACAGGAGAGGGGGTCCATATCACCCATGAAGCAAATGCCAGGACAGACTGTATCGGAATTTTACTTATCTATGGAAAGTATGATGGCAGATGAGGGATTGGACTTGGCCCTGCCAGTCACAATCCGAGCCTTCAATAGACAATTTATGGAGGGATTAATTCCACAGATAAGTGAGAGACTGAAAGCCTGCACACCAGAGTGGAGGGCAACTAGAGATAAAGGGACGTTGTTACAAAAAGCGCAAGGCATAGAGGCGGACTTAGCAGAAACCAAAGGGAGGAAATCTCATGCTATCAACGCACTCGGGGGTTCCCAAGAGCAAGGTAGAGGTTCCTTTCGCAAACCCCTTACCTGTCACTACTGTAACAAGATTGGTCACATCAGACGCAACTGTAGGAAAAGAATAAGGGATGAATGAGAGGAAGGTGTTGATTCTCCAATTAATCAGAGAAGGAACCAGCCCAGGGACAACAAAAATAGTCATATCAGGCAGCAGGGAGATGGTCCACGAGCATGACTCGCCCCGGTTTTAGAAAAATCCAAAACAAAAATGCTTAAGACAAATATAACGGTTGGTAGTAAGAAAATCTCTTGTTTAGTCGATACAGGAGCTTCACGCTCGTTACTTTCTGACTCTGAACTACTCCCTGGCCAAAAATCACCTGACACTTTACTAATAACTGGATATGATGGCATTTTAGCCGACGCCCCGCTTACAAAACCTCTGAAAGTTAAAGTAGGAAACCACATGTTCCTTTCACGCTTTCTGGTATCCAGAGGAGCCCCCACTAATTTGTTAGGAGCTGACATTTTGCAGAAAATAGGAGCTAACATTACCTATCACCCAGATGGCACTGTCACCTTAGCTATAGGGGATAATCAAGAACACATGGAGATGTGTAACCTGTTACAATACCTAGAGGAGGAATCGGAATTGTCCGGCCCACCTCCTTCAGACTTAGATCAGATTTTGTCGTCCCTTCCAGGAGAACTATGGGAGAAACATCCAGCTGATGTTGGACTTTTGCCCATACCTCCGGTTACCCTACAGCTGATTCCAGGAGCAGTGCTTCCCCAACAAAAACAGTATGCACTCAGTGCACCCCAAGAGGCGGCCATAGGAATGCAGGTCCAATCCTTCTTAAAAAGTGGAGTTCTAAAAGAGATAAAATCACCGGCAAACACTCCTTTGTACCCGGTTAAAAAGAAATCAGTAGCCGGTAGTCCGGTTAAGTATAGAATGGTCCAAGACCTTAGAGCGGTCAACAAAATACTAGCCCCGATGACACCTTTAGTACCCAATCCACATACATTACTGTCACAAATACCATCAACCAGTATGTACTTTACGGTTATAGATTTAGCGAACGCTTTCTTTTCCGTCCCGCTTGCTGAAGAATGCCAACTTTGGTTTGCATTTTCCCTCAAAAATCGGCAACTAACCTGGACACGCCTACCTCAGGGTATGGCGCATTCACCTACCTTGTATTCGCAAGCATTGCAAACGGTGTTGGGAGAATGGGTACCACCAGATTCCTGTGTATTGTTACAATATGTGGATGATTTATTGTTATGCTGCCCTGACAAGGAAACTTGTTTGGCCACCACCCTTAATTTGTTGCGATTTTTGGCAGAAAAAGGTTGCAAGGTTAATAAGAAAAAGTTGCAAGTGTGTCAGGAAAAAGTTATCTTTTTGGGACATTGTATATCACAGGGTACGAGACATCTCACTGAGGAGAGGGTTCAAGTGATAAAGGGAATGTTACCCCCACGGAATTGCGTATGTTTTTAGGTATCGTGTCATATTGTAGACAGTGGATACCACACGCTAGCGCTTTGATGCAGCCATTATACGATTGTTTGAAAATTGTACCGTATATGCTTACAGAAGTAGCTTATGAGTCGTTTGTCACTTTGAAAAAGTTGTTGATTTCTGCCCCGGCTATTGGTATCCCAGATTACACCAAGATATTTAATCTGTACGTTGCTGAGATCACTGGACACGCCACAGGTGTTCTGACACAGGCACATGTAAAACAAAGACCAGTCGCTTACTTTTCTGCGGCGTTAGATCCAGTGTCCAGAGGTTCACCGTCTTGTGTACGGGCGGTAGCTGCAGTGTCAATTATCATAGATAAATCATCAGAAATTGTTCTAGATAATCCAGTCGTAGTGCATACCACACATGACATACATGCAATCTTGTCTCAGGTACAGCCCAAACACATTTCAATGGCTAGGCAATTAAGGTTACAGTGTACTTTACTCTTACCTCCAAATGTCACTTTTCAGCGCTGTACAACCTTAAATTTGGCCACCTTTTTGCCTCTTCAGTCACCAGATTTGGCAAGGGGGAATGATAGTACTAATAGTACTAGTGAGAAAAGAAATGAGGACACTGACACTCTTTTGTTTAAAGAGGTAGATGAACACAATTGTTTTCAGCTCATGGAACAGGAGACAATGGGATTCCCACATGTTACAGATACACCAATTTTAAACGCTGAGCACACTTTGTACATAGATGGCAGCAGGTTTGCTGATGACAAGGGTAAATATCACACAGGGTATGCTGTAGTGACTGATACACAGGTGATTGAAGCACAGGCCTTACCAGCCCACATGTCAGCACAGGAAGCAGAATTGAAAGCTTTAGAACAAGCCCTAGAATACTTAAAAGGACGAGAAGGGAATATTTACACTGACTCCACTTACGCTTATGGTGTAGCGCACGATTATGGCCACATATGGAGGGCTAGAGGTTATCTGACAGCAGCAGGTACACCTGTAAAACACGGAGAAGGGATTAAGAGAGTCCTGAACAATCTTCAAAAGGTTAAACGAGTGGCCATCATGAAGATAGCGGCACACACGAGCGCAAAAACAATTGAGGCAAAAGGAAATGCATTTGCAGATTTGACTGCAAAACAGGCTGCTCTAGGGGAAGGAAGCCCTGAGACCTTAGCAGCGGTAGAGGTGAGTATCCCAGAACCAACATGGCAGCAGCTGAGTAAATTACAGGAGCAAGCAGGGGAGAGCGAGAAAGATAAGTGGGTCAGGATGGGAGCAGCACCAGACCTTGACAATGTATGGAGGGAAGGAGGCAAAATATGCCTACCTGCCTTTCTGTACCCAGCAATGGCAGCGGCAATTCACCTACCCACACACGTCAGTTCCAATTCCATGTATAGGATTGTGAACCAAGGATGGCTCGCCCCTGGATTCAGTAGCACTGCAAGAAACTACTGTGCAGCCTGCCAAATCTGTCTCCTGAATAACCCAGGACAGAAAGTGAAAACCCCACGAAAACACCAGGTCCGGGCCCAATACCCCTTCCAGAGACTGCAAATTGATTACATACAAATGCCTAAGAGCGGCCCCTTTGAATTTGTCCTCGTGTGTATCGATTTATTCTCAGGTTGGCCCGAAAGTTATCCAGTAAAATCAGCTACAGCAAAAGCCACAGCCAAGAAACTGATCACTGAGTTAATACCTAGGTTTGGTCTTCCTGAAACCATAGAATCAGATAGGGGGACACACTTTACAGGAGAAATCATGCAGAATGTGATGACCATGTTAGGGGTTCAACAAAGTTTTCACACCCCTTACCACCCACAGAGTTCAGGATCAGTGGAGAGAGTAAATGGGACAATAAAGCTAAAAATACAAAAATCCATGCAAGAGTTAAACAAGCCTTGGCCAGAATGCCTGCCTCTGGCTTTATTCTCTATAAGGTACACTCCAACAGGAAAAACAGGATTATCCCCATACGAAATACTTTTTGGGAATGCACCTAGATTAGGTTTATACTTTCCACAGAGTATGCAATTGCAATGTGATAGTTTGACTGCATATGTGATACAATTACAACAACGTCTAACTAAGATCCACAAAAGTGTGTATTCTTCTCTTCCAGACCCTAATTCAATAACAGGTACACATACGCTGCTACCAAGGGATTATGTATCTGTAAAGAAACACACCAGAAAGACATTGGAACCCAGGTTTGAAGGTCCTTACCAAGTACTCTTGACCACAGCCACCTCAGTAAAGCTGGAAGGAAAACCTACCTGGATACACGCATCACATTGCAAGGAACAACCCGAGAAAACAACATGATGAAATATCTACTTACATATTTTTTGTTGAAGATTGTTGTTTTACAAATATATGCATGGACTCCTGGTATTAATGTACTTGAAGTAGAGGAAACAACAACTTTCGAATGGGCTATAGATGATCCTAAATTAGCAAATGATTCAGGATATGAGATGAATAAGGATTATAATGTAGGTAATTACACTGTTAAAGGACACAGGCGACCATTTCATATAGATGTAGGTATTGCATGGATACAGGCGGACCCATTCTCAGAAGTAACTATAACCTTCCAGTGGAATGACAATATGAGCTTTCCTTTCAATAACAATAAAAATCATAGGTGCCATAAAATATCCCTTTCCCAGACGTGGAAACAAGCCCGGGAACGGGTGGTAGGACAAATGTACCAAATATTAACCACAATAGCAGGGGGAGAAAATATATCAGAAGGGATGTTTAATCTGACAGATATTACCGTTAATCAATCCAGTACTTTCCTCTGTGCATCTTGGTGGAGGGAAGAGAGAGTTGATGGGTGGTACTGGTTTGCACAGACCTATGGGTTTCACATACAAATGGAGGAAGAAGTAACGCCAACAATTGAATCTTCCATATTGACTCCCGTACCAAACACTTGCATAAATGTATCAACATCACAACAGAAAACAAAAATAAAATTCAATATCACCTTTCCCCCGATACCGGAGTGTAGGTATAAACGAGAATGGTACGACACACTATTGGGACTGACAGGTACAGGGATGGGAATTTTAAACTCGGTCGAGATAGAAGAAATGAACAACAGATGGAAGCATGCAGGGGGACACATAGCTGACAGCTTGACTATCACAAGCAAATGGTTACCCACCACTTTTGAAACCCAACTGCAAGAAATACCCCTATTACAATTTTTGGGAGGGTTAATAAATCACACGATAGGAGCAGAGCTCCAGCTGTGGAATCAAAATCAACAGTTTGTAAATTTCACACAGTGCTCTTTTAACCTCTTATCCTATCATATACAAATAAATAGGGCCAGGACTGAACTACAGTTGGGAAATTATCATACCTGGATGAAATATTTTAAGGGTTTAACTGACGATGGTGTATGGTTCCAAGTAAAAGGGGATAAGATAGAATGTGAGGAGAAATGGTGTGTAGGAAGGTTTGAAGCATACCGGGTAGAAGATGTAATGGAAATGTGTAAAATAGTGGTCATGCCACTAGTAATTAAAGACGAGTTTTGGTATCCAGAAATATATGGGAAATATGTAGATAAAGGAAACAGAACCCATGATTTAAATCTATGTGAAGGAACTAATAAGGGAATGGTATGTGGCAGAAGTTCCCCAGTATATGAACCTTGCTTGTTAAAATACCAAACTAGCATATGCAAAATGCAAAGAACACCGATAAATGTGAACAATAGATTCATAGAAATAGGACCCCAGCATATTTGTATCATTACTAATGATAACCGCACCATGTCAGCATTAAATAAATCGGCGCCGTTTGCGGGATGTATAAAAAAGATTAAAATATTACAATGAGGTAACGACACCTATCTTTTTGAACCAGACGCCGATAAGGTATTCTCTTCAGTCTATGAGGTACATAATCTCACTGACACTACACCCTTTATAATTTCTTTAGACCCACTAAAACAGGTTTTAGAACAATCAGAAATATTAAGACAACACATAGAAACACTAGAACATACCCTACAGAATAACCTCGTATCTGCAATAATTGACAAAGGTAGACTAGTGCATCTTTCCTCACAGATACAACAGGATACTGCACCACATTGGTGGGATATATTCAGTGGAATGTCTTCTACAGCAACCAATACCTTTCACTGGTTGTTAAGTCCAATGGTAATTATTATTCTAATATTAATATCACTTACAATCACAAATATATGTGTATACAGGAAAATAAACAGGAAAATTAGGAGAATAGACAGGGCATACCGATAAATGTGTATTGACATCACCCTACTCCTATAAAACTCCTCTTCTTGAATTTTAAGATGTTGGTAATACCTAGGGGGATGGGTTCTACCCCTCTGACAACTCGCGGTCAGGGAAAGTACTCTGGGGAAAAACTGACTAGAACTTGTTCATGAGGACCCAGGGGGAGGGAGAGGATGATGTCAAAGGGGGAAATTGATAAGGTCAGGGATTTAATTTAGAGTTCTCACTTAATATAATGCCTACGTGTAAATCTGTTATGAATGTAACCTTTAGCTGCTGAGCTCGATTGAAGCTGCTTTTGTTGCTTTCTATCTGTATTGCCATGGTGTTGGAGCTTGTGCTTGTGGCCTAGGTGACTCCTGTTGTTGTTGACCCTTGCCCTGTGTGGGGGTGGTGCTGATGCTATTGTTTGTATAATTGCCTATAAAAGGCCTTTGAAAGAAGTAAAGGGAGCAGTCCTTTATGCTCGGAACTGGTGCACGGATTTCTGACTCTGTGTCTTAATTCCTATAGAAGCAATAATTTGACAAAGCAATATAAACTTAAAGCAACTTGTTTAAGAGTTGCACCTAACACCACATATCATTCAAACCGTTGTCTCCGCTCCTCCCAAGACCTCCTGCTCTCAAGCTCTTCTGTCTCCTCCACCCATGCTCGGCTCCAGGGCTTCTCCAGAGCCTACCTCCATCTGTCTGGCTATCTCCTACTTTGGCTGCTTTTAGGCGATCCCTGAAAACTCTCATTTGGTATCATCCCTGGGTCCTATGGCTGAGACGTCAAGGGGCCTCCTCGCCTGCCCTATTATTGCTCCCCTCCCTACCTGAGTCTTCACACAAATAACTTAACATTTATGTTTCGGATGATAGACATATTTGTAAGTGAACAACTTTTTCTTGTTGCATTGATGTATATATATGCATACAGATGATCTTTGCCTTTGAATGTATAAGTTATATGTATTATATATCTTTTATCAGCTGCACCCCTTGAACTCCTGAAGAAGCTCGACTTGCAAAACATGTTGGGACACCACACCTCCCTAAAGTCTGCATTCATCTACACAATATTGTAGATTATTCTATTAAGGCAATCTAATATTGGGAAAGGCGTAATGGGTTTTGATGATTATATACTATCTGACATCCATTTGAGGTTGTTTTTATCTTTGAGGGGTCTGTTTTCCATCTTTTTAAGATGTTTTTGTAATAAAATGTGTAATTTTATTCAGTTTTATGTGTATATTACAGGGGGAAAATATTATAGCACCTTGAAAGTCCCTTGAAAGCACCTTGAAAGTCTTTTTGTTAGTATTCCTCCACTGCACCACCACTCTGCTGAGTGGCATCAGCACAAAACATCACAGGCACCGTTGGGCAGGATATCAGTCAGTGCTGCTGTCCATGCCTTTGGTTTTGCTCTTTTGCTGAGCTATACTGGGTGACACTTCTGGGAGTGTAAGATTCCTGCATCTCCAGCTGTGCTATGGCTCACTGGATGACTGCTATGTCACTCTTACCTTTCTTTAGATCTTTAATGATGTAGTAACTGGTTGATGAAACCATAGTGTACACAAGGGGGTGCATGCATTAATTGGAAGCGCTACAGATGCTGAAGCTTGGGACACCTGACCATGACACAAGTACTGTTGGAAATTTCATTACAAAACCATGGGCAATAATATGGAGCTTGCCCTCCTAGATTTTGTAATTTGTCTGTGAGAATTTGTGCTCTTTCAGCCAATAGAGTATCTGTGAGGTCAAGTGTAGCACACCCCATGTAGGAGCTGCAGATTAAAGGGATCCCCCACTCCTGCACTGCCAGGCACACCGAATCTTCCCAGGCACACAGAGTCAGAAAACAGTCCATAGCTTTGTTTTTGTTATTTATTAGGGAGTTAAGTACTTGGGTAGGGATGGGAGCTTATGGGATGCCCATTTGACTTTAGTAATCTTCAGGAACCACTTCCTATATACAGTTATATACAGACTCCTCTTCACTTTCCTCCTGCACACTCTTGGCGTTCCTCTGCTCAGCCTGTGCTGGTACACTCCTGGGGAACTGGACAGTCCCCTTGTCAGATCAGCAGCAGCCCTTTTCGGGCAGGAACTCAAAGTCCCTTGACAGTAGCACATGTAGAGTGACACAGCAAGAAACTTTCCCTTCTACTTCCTCTGTGGTCACTGATCTGAGCACCACCTTTTCAGACCCTGCCAGCCAAACCTGGCTGCAGCTGCCTCTTTCACCAGCCCTCTTGGTTGTTTTTCTACAACAGTCCACCTGGCTGACTCTTTACCAGTCCACCCGACTGACTCTCCGGAGATCTCTCAGGGAAGGATTGAAGACTCAAGCACACAGCTGTTTTCAAGGGAGAATGGATACATGTGGCAGTCTCCCCCCTTTGTTAGTCCCCAACAGTGTTGATCTACTCACTCTGTCCTCTTGTCAGAGACTATACTCACCGAGGCCGAGATGCCGAGAGCGGCTCGTCCTTACGACCACGCGCACCCGACCCCTGGAGGTGATACAGGGAGTTGGGGGCACGCGGAGGCACGGGCTTCCGGTGGTGACTGAATTCCTGAAGGAAGTCCGTGTAGCCGCTGGGCACTGGAGAAGCTGCAAAACAAGTGGTTAAATGGAACCGGGGTATCAGCTCGGGCAAGTCTGTTATTCAGGCAGAGATCAGGGGTATCAGACAGGCAGAGGGTAACCGTTGAACAAGCAGAGGTCCGGGGTATCAGGCAGGCAAAGAGTAGTCCGTTATGCAAGCAGAGGTCTGGGGTATCAGGCAGGCAAAGAGTAGTCCGTTATGCAAGCAGAGGTCTGGGGTATCAGGCAGGCAAAGAGTAGTCCGTTATACAAGCAGAGGTCCGGGGTATCAGGCAGGCAGAGAGTAGTCCGTTATAACAAGCAGGGGTCAGCACAGGTAACACACTGGAAAGCAGGAAATGTCAGGCACAGGGGACAGGGTACAGCTGACGACAAACCAGCAACCCGACTGGGTGCTGGAGCCGTCAGAAGTAGCCCTCCGGCGAGCGCGTCACCGTGACACGCCGCCGTGCACCCGCACGGCCATGGCGCGCACACGGGGACCGCCGTGCACCCGCGCGCGCCGCACCATTGGGCCGCGAACGGGTGTACGGCGCAGCGTGAGTCCTCCGCGCATGCGCCGTGGAACCCGGCGGACGGAGACGGCTTGTGCCTCCTGACAGTGCCCCCCTCCTAAGGGCGGACACTGGACACCCAGACTGGACATCACCTCCGGGTGGTCTCGGTGAAAAGCTTGAATTAAGCGTGGTGCATGTAGATTCTTCGCGGGTTCCCAAGAGTTGTCCTCAGGTGGATAACCCTTCCACTGGATCAGATACTGCAGTTGTCTGCCCTTCTTCCTACAGTTAAGGATGGACTCCACCTCAAACTCATTTTCTCCATCCACCCTAACTGGTGGCGGAGGAAGCTCCCCTCTTTCCGGAAAAGTGCTGTCCACTATGGGCTTCAGTAAGGACACGTGGAAGACAGGATGGATTTTGTAAGTTTTTGGTAGTGCTAGCTCCATAGCCACAGGGTTGATAATTCTTTTGATGGGGAAAGGACCTATGAACTTGGGTCCCAATTTCCGCGAAGGCACAGATAGTTTAAGGTTGGTAGTGGATAACCAGACCTCTTCTCCTAGTTTAAAGGTTGGATTCTCCCTCCTGCCCCGATCATACTGCTCCTTGTAATCCGTTTGAGCCCTTTGCAACATATCTTGAATCCTCTGGAAATTTGCTTGTAAAGAGGCTATTCTGTCCTGCACTGCAGGGACTGCTATCTCAGGAACATCGTTGGACAGAAAGGTGGGATGGAATCCACAATTCGCCCAGAAGGGCGTTTGGTTAGTAGCAGCGTGAACAGAATTGTTATACGCGAACTCTGCGTATGGGAGAAGACTTGCCCAATCATCTTGAGATCCCGAGCAGAAACACCGCAGATATTGCTCTAGAGTCTGGTTCGTCCTCTCCGTTTGGCCGTTACTCTGAGGGTGGTAAGCTGATGAGAGGCAGACTTGGATATTTAAGGCTTTGCAGAGCTCCCTCCAAAATTTGGACGTAAATTGTACACCCCTGTCTGATACGATGTTCTTTGGTACTCCATGGAGCCTGATGATCTCCTTCAGAAAAATATTGGCAGTCTCTAGGGCCGAGGGGGTGCCCTTCATGGGCAAAAAATGGGCCATCTTGGAGAGACGGTCAACCACGACAAAAATAGTGGTAAAACCCCCCGAGGCTGGCAGGTCCACTATAAAATCCATGGAGACATCAGACCATGGTCGTTCGGGGATAGGTAGAGGTCTTAGTAAACCCCAAGACTTGGCGTTTCGACCCTTGTTTCGCTGACACAAAGGGCAGGATGCCACATATTCTTTGCAATCCCGTCTCCACCCAGGCCACCAAAAGGAACGAGAGACCAGCTCGGACGTCTTCCTTACTCCAAAATGCCCTGCGAGTTTATGGTCATGGCACATCTTGAGGGTTAGTGACCGTGTCTCCTGTGGTACAAAGATTTTTCCCCGGATCCAAAAGAAATTACCGTTTCTTTTCAAGGATTGCACCTCTGGTTCCATGCAAGAGTTGGATGATGATTTAATGGATGACATCAAATCCACTTGTGTTACCCCAAGGAAGTTTTGGGACGAGAGGATTGTACCAGGTTCTGAAGCTTGGGACTCTGCTGAGAACATCCGTGAGAGTGCGTCTGCCTTTCCATTCTTTGAGCCAGATCTATAGGATATGTGGAACTTGAAGCGAGAGAAAAAGAGAGCCCAGCGGGCTTGTCTAGGTTTTAGTCATTTTGCTGTCCGTAAATATTCAAGGTTTTTTTGATCTGTAAAGATCATTACCGGATGTAATGCGCCTTCGAGCAGATACCTCCATTCTTCTAAAGCAAATTTTATAGCCAGCAACTCCCTGTCACCCACGTCGTAGTTTAACTCTGGCGGGCTGAGTTTCCGAGAAGCGAAAGCAACGGGGTGAAGGATGGCTTTGGGCCCTTGTCTTTGAGAGAGAATGGCCCCTGTGGCAATTTCCGAAGCATCCACCTCCAAAACATATGGCTGAGAAGAATCGGGGTGGCGAAGAATTGGAGCCGAACTAAACAGATCCTTTAATTTTAGAAAGGCCTCTTGTGCGGCCTCACTCCACCGGAAAGGGTTGTGCTGACGGGTTAGCTGGGTGATAGGTGCTACAATGGTCGAGAATCCGATAATGAACTTCCGATAAAAATTAGCAAATCCTATGAATCGTTGGACCCCTTTTTTATCGGATGGAGCTGGCCAATCTTGGATAGCTTGTATCTTTTGGGGATCCATTGCGATCCCGCCGGCCGATATGATGAACCCCAGAAATTGTACCACTGACCTCTCGAACTCACACTTCTCCACTTTCAGATAAAGCTTGTGCTGTTTTAATATAGTGAGGACTCTTTTGACATGCCCCTTGTGTAGTTCCATCGTGGGAGAAAAAATGAGTATGTCATCTAGATAGACAACAAGGAAGTCATCCAGGAATTCTCGGAAGATGTCATTAACTAGGTGCTGGAAGGTAGCTGGAGCATTGCATAGCCCGAATGGCATCACCAGGTACTCGAAGTGCCCAAACCTGGACCTGAACGCTGTCTTCCATTCATCCCCAGCTCTGATTCTAATAAGGTTATAGGCACCCCGCAGGTCTAATTTGGAAAAGACCTTGGCAGATCGGAATCGTTGGAATAACTCCGGGATGAGTGGTAGTGGGTACCTGTTTTTAATGGTAATATTATTAAGCTGCCGGTAGTCCACACAAGGTCTAAGGGACCCATCTTTTTTCCCAACAAAGAATATCCCTGCTCCCGCAGGTGAGGACGAAGGACGGATAAAACCCTTTTCCAGGTTCTCATCGATGTATTGTCTGAGCGCCTCCAGTTCGGTCTCGGAGAGAGGGAATATGCGACCGAACGGGATCACTGATCCTGGCAACAGGTCGATCGGACAGTCATAAGGCCGATGAGGTGGTAGGCGATCAGCCATTTGTTTATTAAAGACCTCCTGGAACTCCAGATATTCAGAGGGAATCTGCTGCAGTTTGTCTGACGAGGTAGTAACCGTAGCACAAACCTTCGAGGTTAAAGGGAGGCAATGCTCCGAACAGTATGGAGAGGAGAAGGACACCACCTTGGTGCTCCATTGGATCTGCGGATCATGAGCTTGTAACCAGGGCAGGCCGAGGATGACTGGGAAGATGGGAGAATGGATGAGGTCGAGCCGTAGGAGTTCCTGATGCCCGGAGTCGGTGGTTACTAGGATAGGCTGGGTCTCTTGGGTGATTGGACCGGACCTAGGAAGAGACCCATCAGCTAGATGCACCTGTAAACCTTGGGCCTTTGTTTGCAAGGGAATACGGAGGCTGCGGGCCAAGGCTGCATCCATGAAGCAGCTACAAGCCCCCGAATCAATGATGGCGGGTAGGCGAGACTCCCCTTCCGGTAGCTGCAAGGAAACAGACAACATCACATAAGACTTTGGAGCATCATTATCCTGGTAATTCATCAATCTAGGCTGAAGGGACTTACTGGGCCTTATTGGACAACCGCGCAGGAAGTGTCCCGCTCCCCCGCAGTACAGACACAAATTGGACTGCCGTCTGCGTTGTCTCTCTTCCGACGTTAGCGGGGCCCGGACCAGGCCTAGCTGCATGGGTTCAGCTTCAGGAGGTGTGATGGAGGATGTTGACGGCATGGATGGGGCTCTGAATGGCGTCCACGAAGGGCGTGGACCCTGTAACCGCTCCGAGCGGCGTTCTCGCAAGCGCCTGTCCAATTGCGTGGCTGCCTGAATGAGTTCTTCCAAGGTCTCCGGGGTCTCCATCCTGGCTAGCTCATCCTTAAGGAGTTCAGACAAGCCTTGACGATACTGGTAGCGAAGAGCCGGCTCGTTCCAGTTCGTGTCGGCCGCCCATTTACGGAACTCGACCGCGTAATCTTCAATGGGCCTCCTTCCTTGGGACAAGTGGTGTAGAGTGGCTTCAGCGGTAGCCTTCCGTTGCGGGTCATCATAAAGTTTGGACATACCATCAAAGAAGGTATCTATGGAATTTAACACGGGACTTCCCTGTTCCATTAAGCCGTGGGCCCAAGCCTGAGGTTCCTCTGACAGCAGCGAGATAGCGAACCCCACCTTGACGATCTCTGATGCAAATGTCCAGGGCTGGAGGGCAAAGTAAAGAGAACATGCGTTCTTAAAAGCTCTGAATCTTTTACGGTCCCCTGAAAACCGTTCGGGCGTAGGGACCCTAGGCTCAGGAAGCGCCATGACAACGGTAGGGCTGGCGGTGGCCTGGGGAAGCGGACCTTCATTGCCGGGTGCCGGAACTGCAGCGGCGGAGGGAAGTACTCCAGCAATCTGTTGGAGGCGATTGTCAATCTGAGCATACCCCTCTTGTAACTTCTGGACTGAGTCGGCCAAGGTGGAGACCTGTTGACACAGGATCTCCAGAGGAGAGCGCGCTCTGTCGGCCTCGGACATCTGGCTGGTTTGTACTGTCAGAGACTATACTCACCGAGGCCGAGATGCCGAGAGCGGCTCGCCCTTACGACCACGCGCACCCGACCCCTGGAGGTGATACAGGGAGTTGGGGGCACGCAGAGGCACGGGCTTCCGGTGGTGACTGAATTCCTGAAGGAAGTCCGTGTAGCCGCTGGGCACTGGAGAAGCTGCAAAACAAGTGGTTAAATGGAACCGGGGTATCAGCTCGGGCAAGTCTGTTATTCAGGCAGAGATCAGGGGTATCAGACAGGCAGAGGGTAACCGTTGAACAAGCAGAGGTCCGGGGTATCAGGCAGGCAAAGAGTAGTCCGTTATGCAAGCAGAGGTCTGGGGTATCAGGCAGGCAAAGAGTAGTCCGTTATGCAAGCAGAGGTCTGGGGTATCAGGCAGGCAAAGTGTAGTCCGTTATACAAGCAGAGGTCCGGGGTATCAGGCAGGCAGAGATTAGTCCGTTATAACAAGCAGGGGTCAGCACAGGTAACACACTGGAAAGCAGGAAATGTCAGGCACAGGGGACAGGGTACAGCTGACGACAAACCAGCAACCCGACTGGGTGCTGGAGCCGTCAGAAGTAGCCCTCCGGCGAGCGCGTCACCGTGACGCGCCGCCGTGCACCCGCACGGCCACGGCGCGCACACGGGGACCGCCGTGCACCCGCGCGCGCCGCACCATTGGGCCGCGAACGGGTGTACGGCGCAGCGTGAGTCCTCCGCGCATGCGCCGTGGAACCCGGCGGACGGAGGCGGCTTGTGCCTCCTGACACCTCTCTTGCTCCTGTGCCTCCAAGAAAGCCTTCCCCTTTGTGTTTTTGGCAGGATCCTTCCAGCACCCAAGCCCCAGACCAAGGCAAGACACCCCCCCCCCCAGACTAGGGGGTACACCTCAGGGGCACCGACATTTTGTGTCTCCATTTTCCACCCGCCCCTGCTGGCATGGCCCATGTCTAATTATGAGGTGAACTCAGTCCCCTGCCAGCCCACTACTGGGGATTGGCTGAGGCCTCATAAATATTCAAGGCAGCTCCTCCTAGCCTCCACCATCTAGTTCTAGAAGATTCTCCAACCTTCTAGACCGGGAGGTCACCAGAGGTGCCAGGATGAGTCATTCAGCCCTGACCTCTAATAAACCCTAACCCAATTAAGACTCACCAGCTTAAATGTGAGTCAGAGTATGGTTTGCCTACACTCACTTCTAGCACACACTAGAGGGTGCAACACAAGTATGATGGTAGAGGTAAAGACCGAGCTCATATTCTGTGTTCTAATGAATCTCAAAGGACTTTAGTAGGATTGAGGTCAGAGATCTGTTCAAACCACTTGTGTTCTTCCACATCAAACTCTTCAAATCCTGTCTTTATGGAACTGGCTATGTGCACCATAGATAAGTCATGCTGGAACAGAAAAGGACCTTCCCTAAACTATGGTCTCATGGTTGGAAGGTCACAATTTCCTAAATTTTCTTTGAGTGCTGTAGCATTAACAGTACTCTTCAATGGAAACACTTCAACTCAATCATGTGAATGGTTGTCCACTTACTTTTGCCCATATAGTATAGGTGTGATGGTCAGGCATTCACAACTTTTGTCCATTTACTTATACAGTATTCGCTTTTACAGCGTGATTATCTTTTTTTTTTTGTCTTAACAAAAAATAAAGGAAACAAAACCATTATACATTTCCCATAACTACCTATATCTTTTTTGGATTTATTCCAGCAGCATTGAGCAAATGTTCAATGTTAAACTGAACACACTAGAGATGATGAGGACCTAATTCTAAGTGACCTATTCTAGTCGCTGATAACTGCTGGCGCGATTGACATTTCCGTAAAGGTTACCGATACACAATTTGGCGTGGATGCACGAACGAGACAGGAAGGATTCCTGCACACCATCACGTTCATCTCGAGGGAGCTTGTCGGAAATGTAATTATCTCACATTTATCAGAAAAAAAGCTTGTGAAGCAAATACACGGCTGAACATCCTAATCAATTCCAGGAATGTTTTAAAAGCATTCAATTATTTGGATGGCTGAAAAAGCTGTGATTTCACAACAAACAAAATGTTGAATAAACTGTTCTGCTTGTTTAGATGGAACAAAGAAAAGATAGATGAGGGGATAAATTGAATCCTGAGAAGAGGATAAACTTTATTGCTGAGAGAAACGTTTGATAGATTTCAGTATTCTCACTTTCAATACTTGAAAAGGATTTGCAGTATAAGTGTAAATCTGTCTTCTTTGGATCTTTCTGTGCTATTGATGTCATCTCTGTCAGCCACCTAATGCTGCCTGCAATGCTTGGGGGACCCTTCAGACTTTCAGACTCATGGATTCCACTATTGCTGCATTTTGTAGGTCATGCTGCATTACCATACCTCACCAACAGATGGCAATATAGGCAAAATCTATAATTGCACCTGCTGGTTCTGTTAAAGAGAACTTGTCATTAGGGATGGTCACGATGTTCGACTAGAACAAACTAACATATGGGGCATTCGCGGCAAATTCGAGCGCCACGGAGCGCCCCATGATGCACTGCGAGATCGCTCCTAATTGGCCAAAGCATGCACCTGACCTGCATGCTTTGGCCAATCACAGCACGATCTGCTGTGAGAGCCATGATTGGCCAAAGGAAGGGTGCTCGAATGTTCACTCAAACTTTTTGCCTGTTTGCATGTTCTGGTGCGAACCAAACCGGGGGTGTTCAGCTCATTCCTACTTGTCATGTTATCTCTAATCTGTACGCAGAAAGTTTGGAATTTTAGTGATACTCTTTATTAGCCAACTTTAGCATTAGCTTTAAGCCGACCATAGACGGTTCGAATCTCGGTCGATTTAGCAGGGACTGGCTGAGATTCAAACCATGTATTGGGCAGGTTGATTGTACCCAAGTTGATCCATCGATCTACTTGGGTATGACCAGCATGTCAGATTTTTAGGATGTTGTTATTGCCAGCAGCTATAGCCTAACAATAATCACTGTGTTATCCTGACAGGGATGGATTTCCGTGCCTCCCCCCCCCCATCCCGGTGGTTGCAGGAAAGAAAATCCTTCCTAGGTTCTTTCCTCAGGCATTATACATTTGTATAATGCCTGAGAAAAGAATTAAAGGAAGGTCCTGAAAGCTTGCATCTTTATTAATTTAAGGCGGACAATAAAGGGTATCACTTAAACTCCAAACTTTCTGCATTAATTGATGACTAGTATGGTACAAGACACTATAGGGTTGTCTTACTAAAATTGGAGAGTGCAAAATCTGGTGCAGCTGTGCATGATAGCCAATCAACTTCTAACTTCAGCTTGCTCAATTAAGCTTTAATAAAACAACCTGGAAACTGATTGGATTCAATACAGAGCTGCACCAAATTTTGCACTTTCCAGTTCTAGTAAATCAACCTCTATGACTGCTATGATAGGAATATGCAGAAGATAATAGTACCTAGCCTTGACAACACCTTTTGCCAGGTTGAGGTGGAAAAATCCCGGCCACATGTAAGCAAATGAGGATAACTTGGGGGAAGGGGGGGGGGGTTGCTTCATTGCTATTGAAGCCCCCCTTATTCAAATCTCTCCCTTCTTCCAGGAATGGAGTGAGTCTAAAGCTGATTACACACTATTAGGTTTTCAAATGTAAAATCAGTACAATTCTCAGTACATTTGGTGGCTTGACAAATGCCGTTCGAAAGTACTTCAAAATGTAATTTGTTTTTAACATTTGACTTTGGAACGAATGGAATTTACCAAACAAGAACCGCATAAACTGTTAGAAAATCATTTGTTCATTCCTTAGAATTTCCTGATCACTGCAGTTGAAGACAAACGTGGATTTTTAACGTTTAGAAAATCAAACAAATCAAACGAATGTTCTTAAAAAGAAAGGTTCAAAGGAAATTCTACTAGTGTATACCCCACCTAAAGCGAAGTTCCACCCAAAAGTGGAACTTCCGCTCATTGTACTACTCCCCCCTCCGCTGCCACATTTGGCACCTTTCTGGGGGGGGGCTGTCTTTCACAGGTATGCTTTGCCCACTTCCGGGAGCCTCAGCCGCGGATATTGACGCCACGGCTGGGGCTCCCTCCTCCTCCCCCTGTCACCGGCCAGTAGGAGAGAGGAACGGAGCCGAAAGACTTCACTGCCGGGTTCCCTTACTAGCAATGGAGGCGGCATGCACCCAACAGCTGATGGAAACATCAGCTGCGGTGCCAACATCGCTGGACTCCAGGACAGGTAAGTGTCCGATTATTAAAAGTCAACAGCTGCCGTATGTGTAGCTCCTGGCTTTTAATTTTTGCAGCGGTGGGCAGACCTCCGCTTTAATTTCCAAAAACATTTTCATTTGAATACATGATGTTGGGGGGCCTTATAGACTTCCCTCTGGGCCCATGGAGACTACGAAAATGGACTTGACTGCATTTGAGCACCCTAGCTACCATACTCTCTACCAATTTGTGAGAACCATCTAGGTTCTCTTGTAATCTCAAGGAAGAGCTTTCCTCTACATAAGGAGTTCCAAGCAGATTGGCAATAAATGGGTCAGTTTTCTTAGTGTTATTGAAATCTGCATTCTTGACTTTGTTCGGGTACCTGCCTTTGGCAGACAGATACACAGATCACTGTTTTGGGTGTGACTGGCTGCTAAGAACATTCATCTTTGTTATGCTGGAATTTTTTTTTAAACATGTTTTGCATCTGGAATTCTCCAAAGTGACATCACCACCTCCAATATGTATCACGCATTCATGTGACCTTGTTTCAATAGATATTGATCATCTATTAATTGACTAATTAACAACAAGGGGCAGTTAACGTAGCATGTGAAGATAATGGAAATCTGTTCTGAGCGAAATATGCCACTGATCTGAACCATAATCGAGATAATGAATTATACCTTAATTTAGATATTTATTTGCCACGTGCTTGCTCTAGTTGCATAAACTAGAAGTTCTGAAGGCAGACAAGCCTAGAGCAGCATTTCCTAACCAGGGATCCAGGGCCAGATTAACATAGGTGCTATTGGAGCTGCAGCTCCAGGCCCCTTACCTTAAGATAAGCCCATTTGCCAAAAAACAAAAAAAAATCACAAAAAACAAAAAACGATTGAGCTTCGAGGGTCATAGAGACCTTAAATTTTGGGGGTAGGTAGCCGAAGACCTACCCCACCACTGGTCATTTGGGGCTCCTAGGACCCATGGTTCTGGAGATACGGGGCTCCTTGTGCAGCCTGTCAGAAGCTACATACAGAGAGGCCAGTTTAAATAAAAGCTGGCACACTATGTTTGCAGCAGACTGAGAGGATGAGCTGCCTAATTACCTTAAAAATAATATATAATTATTTGTATATTATTTACTTATGGTGATTAACCCCTTACCACCCAGGCCAATTCTGACACTTCTCTCCTACATGTAAAAAATCATCATTTTTTGCTAGAAAATTACTCAGAACCCCCAAACATTATTTATATTGTTTTAGCAGACACCCTAGGGAATAAAATGGTGATTGTTGCAACTTGCGCAGTGAATTGAAATACATCATCCATTTCACGCTCACCACCAACCAGGTCACTCCCCAGCCACTTCCCATGTTAGCCACCACCATTCAACTTATATCACAGGTGACCATTTCCCAACCAGCAGATGACAGACCCTACTCCAAAAGATATCGCTCCCATATACTCCCCTCAACCGCTGATTGATATCCCTCCATGACCACCTCAAACCCCCCCTTCTGACAGACATCTTTCCCCAGCCTATCCCCACACACCCTCTCACCTGCTGACCTGTGGATGGGGGAATCACTCCTGCAGTGTTATTGTGTTCCGCCAGTGGGGAGCCTTCCCTATCCACAGAATACAATGATCATTGTTGCTAACTATAGCTGGCAGCAGTGATTGTTTTGGGAAAAACCTGACAGGCTGGTTGTACTCAAGTCGATTAATAGATTGACTTGTGTACAACCAGCTAGCCCTTACATAGATTGACTATGGCTGGTCTCTACTTAATTGGCTTAATTTCAATTCATGTATGGCCCACTTAACCACTACGCAATCCCTAAATATCCTTCCACAAACCTTTACATTTTTCCTTCCCAAATTCCTTCATCCTCCTCACCTGTACATAGTGCCCACTGTCATACCCTCCACACTCCTCTACTGTACATACTGCTCACTGTCATACCCTCCACACTCCTCTCCTCTACATAGTGCCCGCATTTATACCCTTCACACTCCTCTCCTGTACAAGGTGCTCATTGTCATACGCTCCACACTCCTCTCCTGTACATACTGCCAACTGTCCTACCTCCACACTTCTTGCCTATACATAGTGCCTGCTGTCATACCCTCCACACTCCCCTCCTGTACATACTGCTCACTGTCATACCCTCCACACTTCTCTCCTGTACATACCGCCCACTGTCATACCCTCCACACTTCTCTTCTATACATATTGCCCGTTGTCATACACTTCTCTTCTGTATATACTGCCTCCATAATACCTTCCACACTCTTCTCCTGTACATACTGTCCCCATCATACCCTCCACACTCCTCTCCTGTACATACTGCCCACTGTCATCCCCTCCACACTTCTATCCTGTACATACTGCCCCCATCATACCCTCCATATTCCTCTCCTGTACATACTGCCAACTGTCATACCCTCCACACTCCTCTCCTGTACATACTGCCAACTGTCTTTCTCTGAACACTCCTCTCCTGTACATACTGCCCCCATAATACCTTCCACAATCCTCTCCTGTACATACTGCCCACTGTCGTCCCCTCCACACTCCTCTTCTGTGCATACTGCCCACTGGCATACCCTCCATATTCCTCTCCTGTACATACTGCCAACTGTCATACCTTCCACACTCCTCTCCTGTACATACTGCCAACTGTCTTTCTCTGAACACTCCTCTCCTGTACATACTGCCCCCATAATACCTTCCACAATCCTCTCCTGTACATACTGCCCACTGTCATCCCCTCCACACTCCACTTCTGTGCATACTGCCCACTGGCATACCCTCCACACTCCTCTCCTGTACATACTCCCCACTGGCATACCCTCCACCCTTCTCTCCTGTACATACCGCCCACTGTCATACCGTCCACACTTCTCTCCTGTACATACCACCCACTATTATACCTGTCACGGGCATGGCCAGAGCGGAGGCTGTTGGAGAGGACTGTGTGCAAGCCTGTTGCCCACCGATTATGGGCCCTAGCATTTGAGGTGAATGAGAAATCCAGTCTGAACTGTATTAATCGGACTCAGTCATGTATATATTGTATGGGGACTCCTTACTGTATATTTGTGTCCCTGAAGAGGGAGGGGGGATTCCTCCAGCAGCCCCCTGCTGATAAGACTGATTCACATTCTGTTGGGACACATCCTGTGAGGAGATGCTGGTGTTATCAACATGTGTTTATGTTAATTGAGAGAGCTGATCACATTAGCCACCAGCCCTGGCTAATAGACGAATGGTCTAGGCTGAGGAGGGGGGAGATTGTTGTTTATATTGTTAATTGTATTAATGTGTGAAGCTCGGTGCCCACAAGACTGTCATCTGGTCTGGGTACATTTTGTAGTAAATTAGGTCATGTTAATTAGGTTAGCTTTGAGTCATCCCTGCTGTATAAAGGTCTGTGAGATCTCAAAATAAAGTTAGTTCTGATGTACTCCAAGACTGGTGTTGTCTAGTTCTTGGGGTTCCTATAGCCAGATCCATTGGGCTCGTGTTCCAGAACTTAGGAAGCGGTATACTGACGGAAGCACTCAAGCGGAGTGTGGGACGTTCCGTGACAATACCCACCACACTCCTCTCCTGTTCATACCACCCACTGTCATACCCTCCACACTCCTCTCCTGTACATACTGCCCACTGTCATACCCTCCACACTCCTCTCCTGTACATACTGCCCCCATCATGCCCTCCGCACTCCTCTCCTGTACATACTGCCACCTGTCATACCCTCCACACGCCTCTCCTGTACATACTGCCAACTGTCTTTCTCTCCACACTCCTCTCCTGTAATACTGCCCCCATAATACCTTCCACACTCCTCTCCTGTACATACTGCCCCCATCATACCCTCCACACTCCTCTCCTGTACATACTGCTCATTGTCATACCCTCCACACTCCTCTCCTGTACATACTGTCCCATCATACCCTCCATATTCCTCTCCTGTACATACTGCCAACTGTCATACCCTCCACACTCCTCTCCAGTACATACTGCCAACTGTCTTTCTCTGAACACTCCTCTCCTGAATATACTGCCCCCATAATACCTTCCACAATCCTTTCCTGTACATACTGCCCACTGTCATCCCCTTCACACTCCTCTTCTGTGCATACTGCCCACTGACATACCCTCCACACTCCTCTCCTGAACATACTGCCCACTGGCATACCCTCTGCTGTGCATTCTGCCCACCAGGGCCGGTACAAGGCAGGGGCGGAGGGGGCACGTGCCCTGGGCGGTACCATTTGGTATGGGGGGGGGGCGCAGCTGTGCACTCCTGCATTATCCTCCCTTCCCTTTCCTCAGCACACAACTACACTGCTTACTCCCCTACGGAGGAGTCCCGTAGTCTCTGCCAGCGCCGTGACGTCACTCACGGCCGGAGGCGAGGTGGGAGGACGCAGAGAGGAGCGCTGGGAGCTGGGAGCTGGGAGCTGGGCTGTGCCGTGCCGTGTCGGCGCGCTGTCTGTTATCAAGCGGAGAGGAGCTGCTGCCTGGCTGGCTGGCTCAGGCTGGATTCAATCTGGAAGGTAGAAGAGCGCAGTGCCAGTGTTCTGACTCAGATCTTCAGCAGTGGTGGTCACTGGTCATTACCTCGCCTCAGCCTCCTCCCCTCCCCCAATCCAGCCATTTATTAATCTGTTTTTTAGTGTTTACTTACACAAGTTCAGACTCATAACTTCTGAGTCTGAACTTGTGTAAGTAAACACTTAAAAAACAGATTAATAAATGGCTGGATTGGGGGAGGGGAGGAGGCTGAGGCGAGGTAATGACCAGTGACCACCACTGCTTAATACCCCACAATACTGTGCAATACTCTGCAATACCCCACAATACTGTGCAATACTCTGCAATACCCCACAATACTGTGCAATACTCTGCAATACCCCACAATACTGTGCAATACTCTGCAATACCCCACAATACTGTACAATACTCTGCAATACCCCACAATACTGTGCAATACCCCACAATACTCTGCAATACTCTGCAATACCCCGCAACACTGTGCAATACCCAGCAATACTTTGCAATACTCTGCAATACCCCGCAACACTGTGCAATACTTTGCAATAGCCCCCAATACTCTGCAATACCCCGCAACACTGCAATACTCTGCAATACCCCACAATACTCTGCAATACCCCGCAATACTCTGCAATACCCCGCAATACTCTGCAATACCCCACAACACTGCAATACTCTGCAATACCCCACAATACTCTGCAATACCCCGCAATACTCTGCAATACCCCGCAATACTCTGCAATACCCCGCAACACTGTGCAATACTCTGCAATACCCCACAATACTGTGCAATACTCTGCAATACCCCACAATACTGTGCAATACCCCACAATACTGTGCAATACCCCACAATATTGTGCAATACCCCACAATACTGTGCAATACCCCACAATACTGTGCAATACCCCACAATACTGTGCAATACCCCACAATACTTTGCAATACCCCGCAATACTCTGCAATACCCCACAATACTTTGCAATACTCTGCAATACCCTGAAATACTCTGCAATACCCCAGAATACTCTGCAATACCCCGCAACACTGTGCAATACTCTGCAATACCCCACAATACTGTGCAATACTCTGCAATACCCTGAAATACTCTGCAATACCCCAGAATACTCTGCAATACCCCGCAACACTGTGCAATACTCTGCAATACCTCACAATAGCCCACAATACTCTGCAATACCCCGCAATACTCTACAATACCCCACAATACTGTGCAATACTCTGCAATACCCCGCAACACTGTGCAATACTCTGCAATACCCCACAATACTGTGCAATACCCCACAATACTTTGCAATACCCCGCAATACTCTGCAATACCCCACAATACTTTGCAATACTCTGCAATACCCTGAAATACTCTGCAATACCCCAGAATACTCTGCAATACCCCGCAACACTGTGCAATACTCTGCAATACCCCACAATACTGTGCAATACTCTGCAATACCCTGAAATACTCTGCAATACCCCAGAATACTCTGCAATACCCCGCAACACTGTGCAATACTCTGCAATACCTCACAATAGCCCACAATACTCTGCAATACCCCGCAATACTCTACAATACCCCACAATACTGTGCAATACTCTGCAATACCCCGCAACACTGTGCAATACTCTGCAATACCCCACAATACTGTGCAATACCCCACAATACTGTGCAATACAGTATTTCTTTCTTTCTTTCCTTTCTTTTCTTTCTTTCCTTTCTTTTCTTTCTTTCTTCCCTTTCTTCCCTTTGTTTCTTTCTTCCCTTTCTTCTCTTTCTTTCTTTCTTTCCTTTCTTTCTTTCTTCCCTTTCTTTCTTTCTCTTTCCTTCATTCTTTCTCCATCCCCATTTCTCTTTCTTTCTTTCTTTCCTTTCTTTCTTTCTTCCCTTTCTTTCTCTTTCCTTCCTTCTTTCTCCATCCCCATTTCTCTTTCTTTCTCTCTTTCTCTCCTTCTCTCTCTCCTTCTCTCTCTCTTTCTCTCTCTCTCTTTCTCTCTCTCTCTGTCTCTCTCTGTCTCTCTCTCTGTCTCTGTCTCTGTCTCTCTCTCTCTCTCTCTCTCTCTCTCTCTGTCTCTCTGTCTCTCTCTGTCTCTGTCTCTCTCTCTCTCTCTCTCTGTCTCTCTCTCTCTCTCTCTCTCTCTCTCTCTCTCCCTCTCTCTCTCTCCCTCTCTCTCTCTCTCCCTCTCTCTTTCTTTCCATTCTTTATTTCTCTCTCTCTCTTTCTTTCTTACATATTAAAATGTGTGAGTGAACTCTGTTTCTATCGCATTAAACATAATTGAACTTGTATTGTTTTAAGTATATTCTTGTTTTGAAATGACATTGATTCTTTATTAAAACCGGGGGGGGGGGGGGGGGGGGCGCAGTTTGCCATCTTCGCCCTGGGCACCAAATGGCCTTGTCCCAGCACTGCTGCCCACTGTCATACCCTGCACACTCATCTCCTGTACAAAGTGCCCACTGCCATTCCCTCCACACTTCTCTCCTGTACATAGTGGCCACTGGTATACCCTCCACACTCCTCTCCTGTACATAGTGCCCACTGTTATACCCTCCACATTCCTCTCCCTCCCCTGCACACACTTCCCAATTTTATACCATCCATACTCCTTCCCTATGCCTCTTACCCAAAAAAACAGTTCTTTAAAATTATATTGAATATCCTCAATGTTACCAGCTCTAGAATGGGCACACTTTTGTTAGTTCAACTAAAGGAAATCTCAGTCCTCATATTTGTTCTGCCCATTATTAGTACTTATTTAATTTTGTGATTACTATTGTGATGTATAGAGAAACATAGGGGATGTCAGCTACTCTAAATGTACTACTGGTAAAAAAAGTGTCCCTGAAAATATTTTTGAAATGTTGGCAACTATGCACTTGGGCACTGTCCAAGGGCCACCGGGTCATTAGGGGGCCCCATGAGAGGCTCCATAGATCCTATGATATTAAAGCGGTAGTAAACTTCGCTACAATTACTACTTTTTAGAGGCCCTGAGGTAGGTTATGCTATAATGTACAAGTATGCACAGCATATTAGCACATTAGGGTACACTTACCTGTCAGACTGAGCCCTCGAGCACTGTGCTGTGATCAATCTGGCGGGTCCCGGGCTCTTCCACCTTCACCCGGTCTTCCTTCCGGGTTCTGTGCCTTCGGCCACTTTCCTTGGCCTTGCTGCATTGCTGTCACTCCCACGCATGCTCATGCGCATCCTCTCTCTCTCTCATCCCCCCCTCTCTCTCATCCTCCCTCCCTTACCCCTCACCCCTCTCTCATCCCCTTTCTCTCTCTCATCCTCCCTCTCTCTATTTAATTGAATTTGTTATAACAAAAAATTGTTTGCATTTTTAATTATTTATTATTCATAAAAAGCCCCACCAAAATCCTGAGCACCAGGCCCATGATGTTTTTAACCCAGCCCTGCAGGGATCCATGGATCCCTAGCAGTGGCGGAACTACCGCCATAGCGACCCACGCGGTCGCTATGGGGCCCGCGGTCGATATGGGGCCCGCTGCCGAGTGGGGCCCTCAGACACGGCCCATTGCGGAGTGGGGCCCGCTGCCAAGTGGGGCCCTCAGCCGCGGCCCGTAGCCGAGTGGGGCCCGCTGCCGAGTGGCTCGGGGCTCGGCATCAGCAAGCTCCTGTCCTGCACGTTAGACATAACAGCGGCGCCATCCCCGTCCCAGCGGCGTGAAGACATTCGGCCGGAGGCACGATGGGAGGAGCGTCGCGAGCTACTGTACTGCAGCCCGCAACCAAGAGGAGCCAGGCAGCGCCGCCGAGGAGGAACCTCAATGCACTGTCCGTGACCCACTTTATTGCAGAGACAGAGTCCAGATTCACATTTTTTTCACAGGTAAGTAAGCAAGCAAGCACAAGCTAAATTAAGCTGATGCATCATGCAGTGTGATGTCATACAGCCGGACTGCAGTCTGAAGATTATGAACTGTCTGTGATGTGACTGTCTGATTTTCCTAATTGCAGCATGGTGGGGGGAGGGGGGGTAAATGTCCTGCACTGGTCACAGTAACTGCTGTATTAACCACTTCAGCCGCGGAAGGATTTACCCCCTCCTGACCAGAGCACTTTTTGCAATTCGGCATTGCGTCGCTTTAACTGACAATTGCGTGGTCGTGTGACGTGGATCCCAAACAAAATTGACTTTCTTTTTTCCCCACAAATAGAGCTTTCTTTTGGTGGTATTTGATCACCTCTGCGATTTTTATTTTTTGCGCTATAGACAAAATATAATAAATATCCCCCAAAAATATATAAAAAACATTTTTTTTCCTCAGTTTTAGGCTGATATGTATTCTTCTACATATTTTTGGTAAATTAGTTATTTTTTGTGTGGTGGGGGGCTGTTTGCAGGGGGGGGCCATACAACATTTTGCTATGGGGCCCTGTGATTTCTAGTTACGCCCCTGATCCTCTAGGGTTCCTTCAGAGGTTGCTGGGGGATCCTTGAGCAAGGAGCAATTTCTGCTTCTAGATAAGTTCCCTTTGGCACCATTGATTTTTTTTTTTAGCTATCTGTAAGAGGGAGATTCTTCCCCATTGCCCGCCAATGTAAGCAGCTTTCTTCCTAATGACCAGCAACATAAGGAGCATTCTTTTCACTGACCAGCAATGTAAGAACCATTTTTTCTCATTGACCATCAGATCAAGTAAGCCGTAGATTTAGTAATTATTAGCAGGGGTTCCCTGAGATCAGAAAGTTATTTCAAGGGTTCCTCCATGTTAAAAGGGTTGAGAAAGGCTGGGCCTAGAGAAAAAAATTTAATCTCAGAGACCGGCAGTCTCAGTCTTTAGGACAAAGCAGTTATATTTAGTAGGTGAAATAACTCTTCTGTTGATATAATAGAAAAAAGTCAACATTTTAGTAGTAGGAGTAGGCATGGTAACTTTTACACACTGTGTATGTAATCAGGTCAGATTTCTACTTATGTCACAGTACATGGTAGCCACAGGTGACACTTAGGGCCCATTCAGACAAGTGGCTATCATTAAAAGGGAAAAATTACCGCGCTAACAAACCAAATGTGTAATGTTAAAGTGAGCAGCAACTCCATAGTGAGACATACACAATATAGAAAAAAATTTAACAGGAGCTGCGCTATTCAATGAACCAGTGAAATAGTGAATTAATATCAATAATTAAAGGTCCATGAGAGATCCAATAATGAACAGTGAATATTAGAGTAAGTATCCCGGTGAAAGTTCATCATAACAATCCATGGGAAACACACCAAACTGTGAATGAACCTCCACCACATAAAAGAATTGTTTACCAGATGGCAAGCAATTGGAGCTTGCGGCTTATACCCAGCCAGGATCTTTAACCTAAGGGGAAGTCTGATGAAAGCTCCTGATCTACCTCACTTCTGACAATAAGATTCCAACAACATCCAAGGGGTCTCATACGGTCAGGAGGTCACCTCACCTCTCAGTGGTCGGTATGGCATACACCCAGAAAGGAAAGGCTCACAATAGTGTAATACCAACTAGACTATTTAATAATATAAATGTAATGCACTTACAGCAGGTTGCAATAAAAAGAGTAAGGTAAAAATTTGGCCGGCTAAGATAAACCACCTGTCCTTCTGGGATTATACAACATGGTGACATCAGCACATCCCCCCCTGCGCGTTTCGTCACAAGATGATGTCATCCTGGAGCTATCATTGCTGCCCCCCCCCCTGAAAAGTGATGAATTGCTTTTTAAAGGGAGTTTGACAGATGGTGAGCATGTAATATGTTGCCTTCTCACTTCCTGTTTTGATCCTGAAAATGCAGACTCACTATGCTACAACAGGGCGGTTGCAACCTATTCCTATTAATTTTAATAGGTCACGTACATAGGCAGCACCACCCACCAAATGTGATGTGCCATTTCATTTTTGCATCTCCTTGCACAGTTAGGTGGTCGGGGGATGGTAAAACTAATCAAATCAATTACCTGCTTTTACCAACCCCTGGCCGCCCTGGTGAATGAGCCTTAGACACCCACACATCCTTTTTGCTTATTGCTTGTAGTAGTAAAGCATTCCTGTAGATTCTACAAGGACCTAACTGTAACTATAGAAGACCATGAGGCCTCATTCCCGTGCAGCCAATGCTCATGCACATGTACCTGCACACAGACAAGCTCAGGCTAATGTCCAGCATGTACTGACACATAGGCGCATTTCGGTGCGCACGGTCCTTCGCACATTGGCGCCAAACTGCCTATTTAAAGGAGACCCTGCTAGATGCTAAGTGCTGGATGGTCTTAAGTTTCCCTGATCTGTGTTCCTAATTGTGTTGACTGATCTTCCTTTGCTGACCCGGCTTGTTCCTGACCTTGCTCTGTGGATTCTGGATTCTGACCTCGGCTTGCCTCAGACTTTTGTTTGATGATCTCTTGGTACTGACCTCGGATTGCTACTAGACCTTGCTCTGCCTGCTTCCCTGGTACCGACCCCCGGCCTGCCTCCTGACCACACTGCTGTCTTATGGTGTATGACCCCGGCTCACCTTTGCTACGTCCCTGACTGTGGCAATCACCTGCTATCGAGCTACTGTCAGCCGTGCTTCTTTGAGCCTTGTACCTCTGTCACCACATTCAGAAATGCTTGGACCAAAGCCGCAAGGGAAGCCCTCTCATCAACTTAGACTCCAACCAAGGTATGTGACAAATTTGCTACCTAGTTATTTAGGTAGGTAGTACTAGCATTTTGAAAATAAATTTGCATAAAAAAAATTGATACTGTATATTACACAGCAATAAACTACATCTGCGAAAGCTGACCTCTTACACCAAAAAACGGGAATAGAAGTATAGTTTGCCTATTTTTTGCTATTGCATAATGATCTGTGTTATGAAAAGTAGATATAAATAGCGGAGAAACCAAGATAGCAGAAACGGCACAGCATAACCATTCCGTTATACCACTTTAATGCTCTGAGATGCCTTTATGGATCCTTAGGTATAACATGCATTTCCTTTACTGCAGTTTGACTAGCAAACAATGAATTTTGATTGCATTTTATGTGTTACCACATTTTCTCTTGGCTTTATTGAATAAGTCTGTGTGACTCGGCCAAGTGGAAATATGACATGCAAGGCTTCTACAATGACTGTGTGCATTTATGTTTCATCCGGCAGCAAAATGGACAACATGCTGTATTTTACATTTAATTTTGCCCCATAAAGGACCCATCATCCTCTGCCATTCTACATTATTTCAGGTTGGCAGGAGGCATTGTGAGAAAATGTAAGACGACCTGACATGACAGTGGCCTATTGAAAGTAACCTGTCAAGGCCTGAAAGACCCGGAGAAAAAAAACTTCTAGAAAATCATTTGTTTTGTGGTAAGAGATTTTTGCTAAAAATCACTGTGATGGAAAGATTGGAGGTATTCCCAGCGGCCAAGCAAGGCTGTCATTGTGCTGGCAGTGGATCTAAGAGAATATCCCTAATGGATGACTGCTCAGCTTGCAGGTATCTTATGATTGGGGGAAGAAGGAGGGGGGTGGGGGGGTTAAAACGTGACCTCAGCTGTAACTGTTAAGATGGAAAAAAATAAATGTACCAGCCATACGCTCTCTATTTTTTCACTTGGAAAAGGTACATAAAGACAGTTGAATATATAATAATAAAATCTACGAAAACAGATAAATACAAAGTTGAAATACACATAAATGAATTTTCTTACTTGCCAAAAGTTGTACAATTTAATCTATCAGTCTTTTAATTCAGGGATATTTATCAAACAGCACAGCCAGGACCTCTGACCTCAATTCGTTCACTTCAGCTAAGCAATACATCTTGGTCAGTAAACCATCTCAATAGACAAGAAGGGGCATCACCACACTGATGAGGGCATCATTCTGCTTTTTTCTACCCTAAAGAGGTTCTTCATCCTCTTTTTAAAGAAAGCCTCATTCAAACTGTCAGGCAAATATATATGACCTTTGGATATTAAAAGAAAATGGAAAGAAGAGAGGAAGTTTGGGACTTTGAATGAAGCACACGCGTAGATGTGCCTCCATCCCTAGACAAATAACAAAGGAGAGGAATGGATGGTAAAATCTTTTTATGGTTCTTGCTAAGTACTTTTCTTTTTCCAAATGGGCCCGCTGTTTCCGGTGGTCATCTAGGCGACTGACATCATAAGCATTGTCCTGTTGCCTCCTGGGATATTGGCATCAGCAATCCCAGGAGTTTTTGGGCAGGCACAAGAGTGCATGGAGCAACACTGGAATCCCAGAGATAAGCGGGCGCTGGCTTCGGGTGCCCTTACTTAGAATGGCCACCCGCACACTAGAGTTAGGAGGTATTGTAATCCACATTACAAATGAAAAGACTCTATTTTATTGCAATTTAAGTGCCTAATTACAGAAACCGCTCCCCGCCGCCAGACCAGACATTTTAACAACAATCTTTAAATAAAATTCTATGTGTAAATATGATATTTTAGGCATTATTTGTCTGTAACAGCCTCATTTGTGTAAAGACCCAAAGAGACTGCTGGATGCAATGCCAGCAGACTTATTAATTTTTTAATTTTTATTACAGGTACTTATATAGCACTGTCAATTTACACAGTGCTTTACATATATATTGTACAGTTACATCAGTCCCTGCCCTCAAGGAGCTTACAACCTAAGGTCCCTAACCCACGTTCATACATACACATACTAAGGTCAATTTAGACAAGATACAATTAACCTACCAGCATGTTTTTGGAGTGTGGGAAGAAACTGGAGTACCCGGAGGAAACCCACACAGGTACAGGGGGAACATGTAAACTCCAGGCAGGTAGTGCTGTGGTTTTGATTTGAACCAATGACCCTAGTGCTGCTGGGCAGAAGGGCTAACTACTTAGCCACAACTTAAGTCACAGTCTTTAAATATTCCCCTTTACTTTCCCCACCCAAACCCATTGTTGTAATATGAGAAGGTGAGGACAAGCGCGGAGGAGCTGGGCCAGTGCAGGCAATAATTAGACACTCCCAGAAAAGGAGAAGACTATGACATGCAAGGAGGGAGAGGGCTGTGCCAGGGAATTTACTTTTGTATTGTAGTCAAGTTTTAAGTTCAGAGCCATATTGCAAGTAAAAATAATTGTTTATAGAAAGGAAAAATACTGCAAATAAGCATTTAAAATACTTGTTTTTTTTTGTTATTTTACCAGCAATTTTTAGATAGGTAACAAGGTCTCCTTATGGAAAGGTCCCAGTTTTAGATTGACAAACAGAACCTGTTGGTTTACAGTGGTGGGCTTCTTTCTCCCACCAAGTCTAGTGTTATATAGTCCTTGGTCTTAGGGATTAGAGTCAGGAAATGGGTGACTAAATTTTTAGGGTTAATGTTAGGGTTCGGATTTATGCTGTAAATGTTGAGGATGGGAGTAGGGTCAAGAGTTATTGGGACAGAGTTTTGTTCAGACAGTGGCAGAGATTTACTCAAACTGAAATACTCAGAATCTGTTGCAGCTGTACATGGTAGCCAATCAGCTTCTAACTTCAGCTTGTTTAGTTAAGGTTTGACAAAAAAACCTGAAAGCTGATTGGTTTCTATGCAGAGCTGCACGTGATTTTGCACTCTTCAGCTTTAGTAAATCTCCCCTAGTATGTCAAGTCTTCATTTGCCTTCATTTACTTTCAAGAGGGGTGGATACGGTAGTGTGAATCAAAGCTAGTGTCATTGGGAGGAAACAATTCTCCAGCACTCAGCAGGCTCTGTGAGCAGGGGTGTCTGAGACTCAACCCCATCCTCTGCAGACATGCATCAGCCTTCACCCATTGCTTCCATGACTGACTTGCTACTAGTTTGCTATAGTGGACTCTAAAGCACCTTTGTTAGGAGAGAACAAACTGAAGTCAATGATATGAAGGTGGTTCATGATGTCAGGGTGATATCATTAACCACGACCGCACCCCCATAATAAGGATTCCAACTGATTAGAGTTCCAATGTCCTCATCTTTGGCCAAGTGTCTGGAGCTGCCTCTGATGTGTATGGGGAGAGTAAATTGGGGGTAGGAGGTCCACTTCAAAGCAAAACCCATTAGAACTGAGCGGAACATTATTTTTCTCTGTATATCTAACGTCAAAAGCAAACATGTATAAATAGCTATTTACTTTGCATAATAAAGACTGTACTTTGTGCCTTGCCTGGTGCTTAAAAGTGAGACAACAAAGTATAGCTTCTTGTTTATTTTAATTTATATGGCTTTGTCGACCACCCTCTGTTTTCCAAGTATTACTCTTTATATCTCATACAGCTTTACTGAACTTAATGAGAGCTGGGCAATTATCGTTAGCTGGAGGTCAGTCTGCGTATAGAACTTCAGCTTATTAAAACAGAACTCTTACTGAGAAGGGCCTAAATTCATGAAGAGACTCAAGATTCTGCACTTTTACTACTTGGCACAAAAATAATTTTGCGGAATATGTGGAATGTATGTGGAACGTTCTCGGAATGTACGGGTGTGTCTCCGTAATACATCAAAATATTTGGGGAAGGTTTTGTTTCATGAAAAAGTAAAATGATGTATATTTTATATTTCAGACATAGTTTTAGAAGCTTTCAAGGTCTGAACTTTGCAAGTGCTGCAGTATTTTTGCTTGTGGTGGCTGGGCAGAGATTGGGCTGTGAGTAAGCTCCATTCCTGAAGAATTGGAGCTACCCATGTGAAACTCAGAGGGTCATATGTGAAAGGTGAAGTGTGTGGCTGCCTATCTTTCCGGATCGTATGATGAGCTTCTCAGTGCCGAGGATCATGTCTTTATCCAGCCTGTACACTGCATATTGCACAGCTATCCAGGGAGAGGAGGTGAGCACTGCAGGGGGGGGGGGGGGGCAGAAGAGGGGGAGGACAGGAGAAGCATGGAGCGGGGGGGGGGGATACCAGAGAATCATGTGGGGGATCAGAGGAGCACGGGGGATCAGAGAAGCATGTTGGGGACCAGAGGAGCATGTGGGGAACTAAAGGAGTATGTGGGGGATCAGAGGAGCATGTGGGGGACCAGAGGAGCATGGGGGGAGGATAGAGGAGCACGGGGGAGGGAATAGAGGAGCACAGGGGGAATACAGGAGCACAAAGGGGACCAGAGGAGCACAGGGGTAATAGAGGAGCACAGGGGGAATAGAGGATTACAGGGGGACCAGAGGAGCATGTGGGGGACCAGAGAAGCATGTGCAGGAATAGAGGAGCATGGGGGACCAGAGGTGCATGTGGGGGACCAGAGGAGCATGGTAGGGGGATCAGAGGAGCATGGGGGGATCAGATGAGCATGTGGGGGGACCAGAGGAGCATGGGGGGATCAGATGAGCATGGGGGTGACCAGAGGTGCATGTGGGGGACCAGAGGAGCACATGGGGGACCAGAGGAGCATGTGGGGGATCAGAGGAGCAGGGGGGAACAGAGGAGCATGGGGGATCAGAGGAGCATGTTGGGGACCAGAGGAGCATGTGGGGAACTAAAGGAGTATGTGGGGGATTAGAGAAGCATGGGGGGAATAGAGGAGCATGGGGGGGGGGATAGAGGAGCACAAAGGGGACCAGAGGAGCACAGGGGGAATAGAGGATTACAGGGGGACCAGAGGAGCATGTGGGGGACCAGAGAAGCATGTGCAGAAATAGAGGAGCATGGCGGACCAGAGGTGCATGTGGGGGACCAGAGGAGCATGGGGGGATCAGATGAGCATGTGGGGGACCAGAGGAGAATGGGTGGATCAGAGGAGCATGGGGTGACCAGAGGTGCATGTGGGGGACCAGAGGAGCACATGGGGGACCAGAGGAGCACGTGGAGGATCAGAGGAGCATGGGGGGATCAGATGAGCATGGGGGTGACCAGAGGTGCACGTGGGGGACCAGAGGAGCACATTGAGGGAAAAATGAATGGCAACATGTACTGTGACATACTGAGCATGATTCCCCCCCCCCCCCTCGGAGACTAGGTCACAGGGCAGTATTCCAACATAACGACCCCAAACACACCTCCAAGACAACCACTACCTTGCTAAAGAAGCTGAGGGTAAATGTGATGGACTGACCAAGCATGTCTCCAGACCTAAACCCTATTGAGCATCTGTGGAGCATCCATAAATGGAATGTGAAGGAGTGCAAGATCTCTAACATCCACCAGCTCCGTGATGTTGTCATGGAGGAGTGGAAGAGGACTCCAGTGGCAACCTGTGAAGCTCTGGTGAACTCCATGCCCAAAATATCGACACTTTGGGCCCAATTGGGACATTTTCACTTAGGGGGCTACTCACTTTTGTTGCCAGTGGTTTAGACATTAATGGTTGTGTGTTGAGTTATTTTGAGGGGACAGCAAATTTACAGTTATACAAGCTGTACACTCACTACTTTACATTGTAGCAAAGTATCATTTCTTCAGTGTTGTCACATGAAAAGATATAATAAAATATTTACAAAAATGTTGTGGGGTGTACTTACTTTTGTGAGATACTGTATAGTCTTGATGGTTGATTTTTAAGAAAGTTGATAATTTTAAAATGCTTTTACCGTATTTATCGGCGTATAACTCGCACTTTTTTCCCCTTAAAATCAGGGGAAAGTCGCAGGTGCGTGTTATACGCCGATCCCATGCGATCCCGAGCTGCACAACTTCAAAATCGCTGACCGCGATTTGAAAATGGCGCCGCCGGCGCCGAAATACACAGAGCCGGTCCTCGGCTCTTTCCGGCGGCTCTCGTTCACTTTCGGCTCCACTCGTAGTCCCGAGCGGAGCTATCCGAACCTACTCGGCTAGGTTCGGATAGCTCCGCACGGGACTACGAGTGGAGCCGAAAGTGAACGAGAGCCGCCAGAAAGAGCCGAGGACCGGCTCTGTGTATTTCGGCGCCGGCGGCGCCATTTTCAAATCGCGGTCGGCGATTTTGAAGACAGGGGATCGAAGGCTGCACTGGGGCAAGGCTGCACTGGGGAAGGCTGCACTGGGGAAGGCTGCACTGGGGAAGGCTGCACTGGGGAAGGCTGCACTGACATGGCTGCACTGACATGGCTGCACTGACATGGCTGCACTGGGGAAGGCTGCACTGACAAGGCTGCACTGACAAGGCTGCACTGACATGGCTGCACTGACATGGCTGCACTGACATGGCTGCACTGACAAGGCTGCACTGACATGGCTGCACTGGGGCAAGGCTGCACTGAGAAGGCTGCAATGATGGGCATTTAAATGTAAGTTTTTTTCCCTTCAACTTCCCTCCTAAAAATTTTTTTTCCTTAAAATTCCCTCCTAAATTGGGGTGCGTTTTATACGCCGGTGCGTGTTATACGCTGATAAATACGGTATATTGTACAAGTAAATACAATTGTCCTTTTATCACCAGTTTGTGTTGTTTGTGGCACCATAAAAATCCCAAGGTATCTTTTCCAATTATATATTATTTTATATCCAGATACTTTGTCAGAAACACCACTAGGAGATTCCATGTTGAAAAATTAGCCATTTCTCCTGTCTGCGTCTTGCAGCTCTTTTTCCAATCCTGGTCTCACTGCTCAACACTAAAGGCCTCTTATTCCTTGTCTGGTAGTCCACTCCATCCTGACCTTTTACCCTGAGTACTAGTCCTTAAAGGAGTATCCTCTCTCAATGTGGCGACTTCTGAACAGCTGCTAGATACTTTGTTTCTGGCTAGACTTACATCCCTCATTTGGCACTCACTTCCAATGGCAGAGATTCATTAATAGCACCACTGAAGATATGGGGAACACACATGTACATCTCACTGAGAACTTCCCAACCGTAGAACATAATATCATCCTGATTAGCAGATCAGGCACTCATGGCACGCATTTGATCAGGAACAGTGTTGCTCATCTCTGGTTGATACATCTGATGCTATGTACAAGTCCTTCTCTACAAGAGCCCCTTAAGCTTTCATCGATATAGGGAATTCCTGAAGGAACACAAGTCCAGAGTTTCCTCTAGCAGTAGGAAATTATTGAACAATCATGTTGCAGGCCTTGGTGTTTCCAGTGCACAGAATGACCTCTACCACCAAGTAATCTGCACCCATTTTGCAGACTGGAGGAAGATTTGTAGTCCCAGTCACAGAACAGAGCAACATTGGCTATATACTATAAGAGAAGAATTAGGCCAGATTTTGTAAACACTCCTAACATGTGTAGAAATTCCCTAGAGAGTGATAATAATTCATCCTATACGACAAAAAAATGCTACCACACACACAGATTGTTCACTCTTAGTAACGTTGTCCTTTAAATGTTTTCCACACCCTCCTTGGTGGGGCCACTTACCAAAATACATACCTTAAGTCCTGCCCCCCCCCCCCCCAATTGTTGTTCATAGCGCAACCCTACTCTTGCAGAAAAAAGTCTTGAGAATATCCTTCTACTATTCATGTACATCACTTGGAGTCGGACAACTTATTCCTATGGTTGGTTCATACTTATGGTGGACTTCAGTCATCCTGAGGGCTCCAACCATAGTAATGAATAGTTTGAGTGGTGTGGGATCTGGACACAAGCAAGGTCTCTTTACTGCACATGCTGCATGATGATAGGCATGGCCACACAGTGAGTAACTTTGAAATGAGGTACTGAAGGGAAGTATTTTGGTAGTTAGGTGCCTGGGAGTAGGGGAACATTTAAAAGACAACTTCACAAAAAGTAGAATCATCCTTTAAGAAAACCTGTTTGCTTTTTCACGTTTAGGTGCCTAATGCCTTGTACACACGGTCGGATTTTCCGACAGAAAATAGTTGATAGGACCTTGTTGTCGGAAATTCTGACCGTGTGTAGGCTCCATCACACATTTTCCTTTGGATTTTCCGACCCACAAAGTTTGAGAGCAGGATATAAAATTTTCCGACAACAAAATCCATTGTCGGAAATTCCGATCGTGTGTACACAAATCCGACGGACAAAGTGCCACGCATGCTCAGAATAAATAAAGAGATGAAAGCTATTGGCCACTGCCCCGTTTATAGTCCCGACGTACGTGTTTTACGTCACCGCGTTTAGAACGATCGGATTTTCCGACAACTTTGTGTGACCGTGTGTATGCAAGACAAGTTTGAGCCAACATCCGTCAGAAAAAATCCTAGGATTTTGTTGTCGGAATGTCCGAACAAAGTCCGACCGTGTGTACAGGGCATTAGATCATGGCATGGCTTGGTGTCTCTTCTTACATTTATTAAGCTAAAGAAAGTGTTCTGAGGAGCCAGAATGTCCTAACCACACTCTGTCACTGGAGGCCTAACTATTGCAACTATAAAGCCCAAGCCATGTATTCTACAGTATATGACAAAAACATCTCAGGAACCAGTATGTGCCCTTTATTGGATATTGTATGTCACTTATCTGCAAAATCAGAGAAGTCAAACCCTTACTGACCAGAGTGTCTGTGTTCCTCTCGGTGCACCCATGATAATCTTTAGCATAATAAACTTCATAGCAAAATCCCTTTGTTGAGATTGCTCTTTAAGTGTTTTTAAACACACAACAGTAAAAACAGTCTGTATATGCAGTAAAGCATGCTTGTTATACTCAGTGTGGGACCTAAGAGGTTACTACTCCACATTGTGTAAAAAGGTTGTTTGATCATGTCTTCTCTGATCCTCTGTCCCCAATCTATCTGCTGATAGAACAGAGCCTTCAGGACAAGCTGCACATGCTCAGTTTAGTGTGTATTGCTAGAGAGTTTTGTTTTCTTGGGAGAGTGCATATGTTCAGCACAGGGCCAATCAGCACTGTCCAGGCAGAGGGTGAGAAAGAAAGAAAACTCCTCTTAAAAGCTTTAACCAGAAACTCATAGAAGTCACAAGACTGCTATCTACTGCTAATAAGAAGAGGTATTTAGCAGTTTATATTTACTAACATAATTGCACTTCCATGTTCTGTGTACTGTGGGAGACCAGATATAGTGAATGCAGGGTCCAGGGTTTAGTAAAACGTTAAGGGCCACTCTGAGCATACAAGAAATAAACAATTTTTGATCTACATATGTGTTCTGGTTTAGTAACTAAAAAATACTGAATCCAATGGATGAAGTCCAATCAGCTAACATTTTCAGAAGCAGAGTTTAGAACTACATCCTTTATATCAGCCTTTCTCAAAGAGCCCTTAAAATTGTAGCCACCTTGCCTTAATCAGGAGTGTCTAAATTTAGTTCTGTGTGGCTGCAGTCAGCCAATGCTAATAAGTTAACAAGCTCTCTTCCCCCCAGGCTCTGGCCTGGGGAGGGTGCGTGCAATGGCGCTGCTTCTTTAGGCCTGTCATGCCTGAAGGGGTCCAGATGTGGTGAGGCCTGGTGCTGCTGATCTTCACTGGAGGCAGGGTGCGGTCCCATGGAGGTTGGTTGACTCTCCTGCAGAAGATTAGAAACAGGATGGAGACCCAGATCCTACAGAAGGTGTCTGCAGGGCTTTTATGCTGTAACCTCATGTGTGGGAACTGGGTGTCTCTCCTGGAGAAAAAGGACGCTGTTGCTACTGGTGATGAGTGCTGAAGGGTTCTAACACAGGAGCGTCGGTCTCGACTTAAATGCTCTTTTCCTGTGTTTTGTCAAGTGAAGTGATGGAGTTCTGCTTTAACCCGAGTATCTGCAACCCTAACCCTCTCTCCTATGGACTGTGAGTAAAAGTCACCCATCTGTTTACATGTGCCATTATACTAATGATCTACCCCTGAGGTGAAATGTCATCCCATCCTGTTTCCTGGGATACCAACACACTCCCAGGGGTCAGGGGGGTGCTACAAGATCATTTTCAGATCTTTACCATTTTTAAAACAAATTCATTTGGGGTCGGGGAAAAACAGCACCTTACATTGGTGGTCAGTGGGAATAATTCCCATTACAAAGGGGTTAGAATGCCATCTAAACAGTTAAATATAACCTAGACCGCTAAAAAGATCATGCAAAAGGAAGTTCAATAAACCACAACTTAAGGAACCCCTATCAATGTCTGGAGGAATCACTGAACCCTCATTGAGAATGGCTACTATATACACTTACCAGCCACTTGATTGGGTACACCTTGCTAGTACCAGGTTGGACCCCCTTTTGCCTTCAGAACTGCCTTAATTCTTCATGGCATAGATTCAACAAGGTTGAAGTTGGTTGATTCAACAAGGTTGGTCCATATTGACATGATAGCATTATGCATTTGCTGCAGATTCGTCGGCTGCACATCCATGATGTGAATCTCCCGTTCCATTACGTCCCAAAAGCGCTCTAGTGGATTGAGATCTGGTGACTGTGGAGTACAGTGACCTCATTGTCATGTTCAGAAATCAGTGGTGAGATGATTTGAGCTTTGTGACATTGTGCATTATCCTGCTGGAAGGAGCCATCAGAAGATAAGTGCACTGTAGTCATAAAGGGATGGACATGGTCAGTAACAATACTCAGGTAGTCTGTGGCGTTTAAACGATGCCCAGTTGGTACTAAGGGGCCCAAAGTGTGCCAAGAAAATATCCCCCACACCATTACACCACCACCAGTAGCCAGTAGTAGGAACCGTTCATACAAGGCAGGATGGATCCATGCTTTTATGTTGTATACACAAAAAATTCTGACCCGACCATCTGAATGTTGCAGCTGAAATCGAGACTTATCAGACCAGACAATGTTTTTCCAATGAAAACATAGACAAAAACATAGACGAAAACAGAGGGCGTGTAGGCCTAGCGCATTATCCTCAATACATGTCAATAGGCAAAACAAAGTTAGGCATCATACGTATCATAAGTAGCATAACATAAAATGAATCTGCTTAAGTCCATGTAGGAGTATCCACATCACATAGGACTATCCTGCAGAAAAATAGGCTAACGTGTTTCAAGGATTCCCTCTTCCTCAGAGGCAGATTGTTTTTCCAATCTTCTGTTAGGCAATTTTGGAGAGCCTGTGCGCATTGTAGCCTCCGTTTCCTGTTCTTAGCTGAGAGGAGTGGCACCCAGTGTGGTCTTATGCTGCTGTAGCGCATCTGCTTCAAGGTTCAATGTGTTGTGCATTCAGAGATGGGTTTTTTCATACCTTGGTTGGAACAAGTAGTTATTTGAGTTACTGTTGTCTTTCTATTCTCTCAAAATTTCTATTCTCTCAAAACAGTCCTCCCATTCTCCTCTGACCTCTGACATTGTCCACACAACTGCCGCTCACTGGATATTTTCTCTCTTTTCGGACCATTTTCTGTAAACCCTAGAGATAGTTGTGTGTGAAATTCCCAGCAGATCAGCAGTTTTTGAAATACTCAGACCAGCCTGCCTGGCACCAACAACCATGCCACGTTCAAAGTCACTTAAATCCCCTTTCTTTCCCATTCTGATGCTCAGTTTAAACTTCAGCAAGTTGTCATTGTGACGAACGCTGTCAGATCCCTGCCCTCCTCACTAACTCGTGACGAAGGGCCGGCCAACCTCACACCACGTAACAATGCCACTCTCAGCTGCGCAAAGTACAAAGATTTTCCAGCTTACTGGACCACAATCTAGGTGCCAGCAGCCTGAGAGTGATTGTCACTGGGCTAATTAACCCTTTAACTACCACCACCCACTCTTTAAAAGACCAAACTGGGGGAGAATCGTAATTTTAGCAATACCAAGTATGATTTTAGAATAAGCGTCTGTAACACACACTGCCACCTAAGACAGGTCTGCTTGGAGGCCTTACTCTAAAACAGTAGCGCTCTTCGAGAGGCAGATTCGTTTTATAGCTTGCATTAAGAGCTTTAGAGACAAGGTTAACACTTTTCCACATAAAGGTTTAATAATGAAAAGGTCAAAATTGGTGCGAATAAAATATTTACAGAAAAGATGTTTCAAAGAGATGAAGACAATATACAGCCACAAAGAAATAAGGTAGAACTGAGGAGGAAGAATACTTGCAATTAATGTCTGAGGGTTGATCAGAGTTCGATCCATGAGTTGGGTAATCGGTTCTCAAACTTGGCAGATGTTCCTGCTTGGATGGTAAAAGGGGAACTGACCATTGCCTTGGCATTTCCTCTTTTCTGACAGATCAAAGGGGTGTTGACAGCGACCAGAGACCAATCTTCTGGTCATCTTGTTTAGGGGTTGGTTGCTGGGAGATCTCTACATTCATGACCATGTCCCAGGTACACTTTATGATACATATTCATATCTCTGCATCTTTACTGTTTACAGACTGCTAATATCCATATTATTGTTCAGCATGACATTTGCTTCAAAACAAATATAAACATACCAGGTCTCCAATGTCTAGTTTACCTAGGAGGAATAAGGGGTACCAGTGGTTTCCCATATGATCTGACATAGGGGTGTCTGGACTTGAAATGTTACAAATTATCTGAGGAATTGTCCAAATTATGGCTGTGCTATTATTAATTTGGAAGTTATGAAACATGCTGAAATTTCAGAATTATATTATGAGTCGGGCTTTGCATGCCCCATTTTAGGCATTGATAACCTCTATTGGGTAAGCACTTTTATTAGCTTAATAAACTGTACTTGAATATTGTAACTATAAAACAGTACCTAATATGAATTTATACAATCTAGAGATACCAACAGATGTAAGCGACGCCCTTGAAGAAGCAGGAAATCTGCGAAACATGTTGGCATATTGCACATTCAAGCATCTTTTCCAGCAATTCGCGGACTAATAACAATTAATACTAAGTATCTCCAATGGACTGGTTGTAGTTCATGATTTTATTATATTTGTTTATATGTGCCTTTGTATTTAATAAAATGTAAATTTTATCAAATTCCCAAGTTTGTGCTTACCTTATTATACAGATGCTATAGTCCACATAAAAATCCTAATTTTTAGGAGGTAGCCGCGACTCTCTCCCTTTACCTTTATTTTCGAATTAATTAGTAAGGATTGTGGACCTATATCTGTATCTGGAACTAGTCCAACATTTATCATTATTTAACGATTTCAGAATTATACTAAACGGTTTGAGCTTTATGTGGATTGGGGTATTTACGACCAGTATCTGTTGGTTCTTTGAATTGAGAGGGTGACAGTTGTACGATAGGCCTGGACATCCTGCCAGGCCAACATTAGTTGTTTTCACAGGCCTAATCCTGGTTCTTTATGTTGAGATAACAACTCTTTTGAAGTGTTGGAAGTTAAGCCTATGAATTCCTGAAAATAAGGGAGGAGGGACGGGGTTCAGATTTCTACTGCAATGTTTAACTGTTAGCCAAGACTGTCATGGCTGCCATAAGGTTCCCTGACAACATGGCCACTAGCTACAGCTTTTCGTGTGTCCAGTACGTGATATTATTATAGTCTTCACCACGTTTAGATGCCGAAATGCATTGAGTTGCTGCCATGTGATTGGCTGATTAGTAATTTGTGTTACCAAACAATTGAACACGTGTACCTAATAAAATGGCCGGTGAGTGTGTATTCTCAGTACAGGTTTCCTTTAAAATAAACTTGTACATGCATAAACACCCAGTAAACTATGAGAAGGACCATATTGCACCCTGTAGGTCCAATGGCAACCCTAGGGGGGGCCAGAGGGGGCCCTGACCCCCCCAACATTATGCTGGGCCCCACCATGTGCCCCCCCCCAAAAAAAAAAAAATATATATATTTTTTTTTTTACAAAAAGGCAATTTCTTTTTGTTTTTATTCATATCGGATGTGCCACATCTTACTCGGGCCACCGCTGGGGTAACACAGTCTCTATTGAGAGGGAGAACGTCCCCAGTCAGCTCCTGCGGGTGATTCCTCCCCCCTCCCTCTGCTCGCTGACACTGCATGATGCGAGCGCTCACACAACCACGGCCGCCCGATCTGCTCCTTCCCCTGCATCCTCATTGGCAGGGAGAAGAGCGAGTTGCAGGAAGGACTCCACCAGGACTCTCAGTTACTGAAAAAACAGACTGATTTCTCCCGTCCTTAGGACAGGAGAACCAGCCTGTAAATTCCAAGAGATGCCAGACCAGCGCTGTCAATAGCAGGGGCAGAATAGCAAGAGGAGGCTGGGGAACCCCACAGTGGCAGAACACCAGGGCCCGGTGGCAAGACAACCTTTGCAACCCTGATAGTTCTCCCACTGCTTTGGACCCTTATATTTTCTTGGTATGCTGGTGACATATATCTCTTGTTCTCTGTCACCCTGGGGGGGCCCCAATACAGTAGGAAGGGAGCTCACTGCAGAACATGTGAAAGGGCCGTTGTGGGATCGTAGTAAAGGGGTAGAGGGCCCCAGGAAAGATAGATATATCTATCTATATATGTTTTTGCATTTTATATTGCCCCCCTATTTTTGTGCCAGTCCCCCCATGTGCCCCCCCCCTAAATATGAAAGCTGGAGACACCACTGTGTAGGTCTATATAGCTCCAAGTAGTCTTCAGCTCCTAATACATACCGTATCGTAGAGTTTAAAACTAACATTTAGAACTGCTCAGTGAATACACATGGGCCAAATATAAATTTTTACATCGCCACAGATTTGTCTTTTAATGAATTCAGCTTTTCTTTGGATATAAAGGCCGCCTTCCTCTAACCTATCTTATCCCCTCTCCTGGAAATGTGTAAAAGTAAGAATAGAACTGAAGGGAAGAAAAGAGAATGTTTTCCATTAGCATTTCATGAATGTGATACTTTGAAATCTTCACAATCACGGATCTGTATTGTTACTGGACCCAATAGTCCAAATGTTTATGAATGGCGCTCTTCAGCGAATAAACCCTTCCGCTAGAAAATGAAATTCTGTTGTTGCAGTTGTGTCAATAAGTCCCCAGTCACATGGTGTAAAGAGCTCAGACATCACAGGACACAATACTGTTTCCTTTGGCTGCCGTTCAGAACAGACTGCCAGCACAGAAGAAAATAAGAAGCCAAGAAAGGCAAACTTTCTGCTTGCTGTTTTAAAGTCAAAGTTCCTTATCCAGTCATGTTTCCTGAAATATTAAATGTACGCCTCCAAATTAAAGAGGAGCTCCAGCCAAAAAATACACTTTAAAGCAAATGGTGGCCACTCTGTGAAGCAAGTGTCTCCATACTGTAAAGCCTCATTGTTTTGAGACTACTTTTTGTAAGCAGGCATTTATTTCTAATATGACCCCTTGACCCTTATTCATGAAACATAGCTGGGCTCTTGCTGAACTGTGAATTCTATGTAAAGTCTTCCCAATTCTTCTCCAAATTATGCTGCAGGTTGAAGAGTCTACACATAGGTTCAATCACCCACTTTTCTTTCAGCAGTTAGCTCAGCCACTTCAGTTGAAACCTGAAAGGTGGTAACTAAAGCTGGCCATTCACACAAAGGTTTGGGCAGAAAAAGGGAAAATCCATAGATTTCCCTATCCAGGACAAACAGTATATAAAGCGGGTTTAAAGTATGCTAGTTAGGTGCTGCCCTAGAAAGGGAAGGTAAGGGTTAATGCCTTTCCTGGTTCTTTTTTTGGAGGGTTCGACCCACCAGTCCTGTGATATAAAAGAGGGACAGTGGTCCAGAGCCAGGGGGTGGAGAAGAAAGCGAGCCCCCAAGCAGAGAGGCCCAGTGTTTGTAAGAGAACCCCATAAGGGAGAAGATTGGGGAGCTGCACATGGGAAGAGCAAAGGAATGTTGCTTGCTACTGCCATGATGTAGTAGGTCATCAAGACCTGACGTTCATCCCCAAAGGTTCCAGCACTGGGAAATGCCACTTATGGATTCTGTTCATCATACATGGACTCTGCCTTTGCAGGTATGCAAGCACATAACCTCAGTTAAGATTAGGGATGTAAGAGAAATACTGTTCTTTGTACTGGAGATGTTCAGTTTGCACTTTTCCAAGTAAAGCTTTGAAACCTTGTTCCCATCTGGTCTGAAGTTACTCAAGGGGTGTAATGCAAGTAATGAAGTCTGCACCAGGTTCGTGAAGGGTCCCTATACCATTACTGGGAGATAGCGGTGATACACTGGACAGGTGGGTGTGGACATGGCTCAGCATGTCCACCCTAAATGCAGGTTACAGAGAAGGTGTACATTTTCACAGGGACCCAAGAGTTAACTGGAGAACAGTGTAAGTGCACATGGTGTACGTTCATCTCCAAAAGTAAAGACCCGCTTTAGGTTTGAGAATTCCCTCATGGCTGCCTCAGCCTAGTCCGAGGGCATTGATGGAGAATAGTTATGGTGCAAGTGTACACAGTGTACGTTCATCTCCAAAAATAGAGGCCCACCTTACGGTCGAGAATTCCCCACGGTGGCTTCAGCCTTGTCCGAGGGCATTAATGGAAACGGAGCAGTAGTAAAGGCTCCCCATGTGTAGTAAAGTGATCCTGTTACAGGTGCCTAGAGTAGCCCAGAAGACCCAACCCAGGGGAAGGCCTCTCATGTGACCCTTGCTTGGCGCCCAGCAAGGAGGGAAACATTGAGGATGTGATGACCACCCCACCACACTACCCTTACACTTGTGAATGGATGAATTTCCCACTGCCAGGTATTCTGATTGTTGGCACTGTACTAAAACACTTGAATTAATATATGTTACCATAACGCACCTTCTATATGTGGGGTGGTGAATGGCACCCCTAAGCATTGTACATCACACCACAATGAATATACTGTGCATTTTGGTGTGCTTCTTTTTTTGAAAAAAGGGTCACGTATATTTGTTTTATCTGTTGTGGTGTCTTGGAAGCCCATTCGTAATCATTGTGCAGCCTTAACTTAACACCTGTCAATGATAAATTGCAGGTAAACACGTGTGCATTAATGCACCGCAACAGAATGCTTGAGTGTGAATGGGACCTTAAGGCATGTTTTTTTGTTTTTTTTTGCAGCTTGTGTCCCTGTTGGGGAGATTTTTCTTGCCCATGTCACTCAAAGAGTCTTTTGAAGAAAAATTAAAAGTCAGCAGCTACAAATACTGTAGACAGTCATAGACTGGAGACATATTACAGGTTGCTAGAAACCACTACTATAACAGGGCAACAGCGAAACACATGTTAGTGTCTGCAGGGGCACCGAAGGCTGCACAAAAAGTTTTAAAGAGCGGCATACAGCCCTTGGGCCACGGGTTGAGCAGCAGGGCTTTAGGCTTGGTTCACATCTGTGTGGGTGGTTGCGGTGCCATTGCACGTGTTCCTGCACCCGCAACCACCCACAGCCAAAATGCTCTGCTCTTATTCATTCATATTGGCACCCTACGCATCTAAACGTGTAGTGCGTGTGCAGGTGCACTTTTAAAAAGGTGTGAGGACCTTTTTCTTACGTTTTTCAAGTGAATGGGTTGCTGTACCCCTGCAAACGCGGGCCGCAACAACCGCATGGGTGTGAATATAGCCTTAAAGTGCTTGAAAACCTCAGACATGTAATAAGAACTGTTTGCTGCCCCCCCCCAAAACAGAATTACCACCAGCCGCCACTGGTAGGTGGATCTGTTTCATCTCTGTGTATCACCTGAGGCAAGTCACATCACTGGGTATAAGGAAGGGTTTACAACCACTGTAACCTGTTATTTATTTTTGAAGAAATAGAGAGTTAGTATGAATGTTCTCTATGGTAAACACTCTTGAAAAGAGAACCCAAAACTTTGGCAGAGCAAGACCACGGTGCCAACCATGTAGTCGCCACAGACGTTAGATTTGAGTTCTCTAACAATAGAGGAAATTCAAGGGAAAATATCCATCCAGGTTCTTTTGCTCAGTTGAACTTCCTCTGAGTTTTATGTGAACACGAGCAGGCTCGGCGCTATGAAATCACCGGAGCCGGCAGTCTCAGGGGCGGATTCTGCAAATCTCCAGTACACATTTAATAAAAAACATGTTGACGTTTATGAGAAGACAAAATCCAATAACATATTAATCAGCTGCAGATGTGGCTTTTTCTTTCTTGCAGCAAAGCAATGTAATCTACATATTAAAGGCCGTAACAGAAGTCTTTTTCCAAAAGTGACAAATGCTTCTATCACAAATACCAGGAGTAAATATATTATGTAGCACAGAAGTAAAGACAAAGGCTAAGTTTAGCCTATACGGGGATAGGGAAAAGAGAAAGGAATTCCCCTTTCCCCAGGGACTTTTAAGGTGCTTCTTAAATCAACAATTCAACAATAATTTCCGTACCAGTTAAAATTATTATTTTTATTTAATAAAGATTAAAACCATCTGTGTCTCACATAGAAAGAAAGAGACATAAAAAAGCGCTTAAACATAGATAAATTTGACATAAATTCATTAACATAATATAATGCTACATAAAGCAGCTACTTATAGGTGCCATAACAATCTGCCGCTTGCTCGACATGTTTCGCTCAAATGTGAGCTTCTTCAGGAGTATTTAAAGGCAAATGATTGTGGTGGACTCCAGCTGCAGTGCAACCCTGTAGATAAAATGCCCGCATAGAATAAAGCTGATGCCAACTTTTAAGGTAGGGGATTCTCATAGAAGAGGAACCTCAATGTCAAAAAGGTGACCACAGGGGTATGAAAAGTATTTAAACAGGCCCTTAAATAGAACCAATTGCTAATCCTGATCGGGACCATAAAGGTCTCCCAGCCAGTACGGATTATAACAATGGGGATGGGCACCAAAATCTGATAGGCTAAACCCTAGGTGAAGGCACGGTTAAACTGGAGCGTCGGTGCTCAACCACGGAGGACGCTCCTAGCTCCCTCAAGCCTATGTGCCGTTGGATGCCTTTCAAGAAACTGCTGTGAAGGGAATCATTCTCTTAGGACAGTTTAACCGTGCCTTCACCTAGGGTTTAGCCTATCAGATTTTGGTGCCCATCCCCATTGTTATAATCCGTACTGGCTGGGAGACCTTTATGGTCCCGATCAGGATTAGCAATTGGTTCTATTTAAGGGCCTGTTTAAATACTTTTCATACCCCTGTGGTCACCTTTTTGACATTGAGGTTCCTCTTCTATGAGAATCCCCTACCTTAAAAGTTGGCATCAGCTTTATTCTATGCGGGCATTTAATCTACAGGGTTGCACTGCAGCTGGAGTCCACCACAATCATTTGCCTTTAAATACTCCTGAAGAAGCTCACATTTGAGCGAAACATGTCGAGCAAGCGGCAGATTGTTATGGCACCTATAAGTAGCTGCTTTATGTAGCATTATATTATGTTAATGAATTTATGTCAAATTTATCTATGTTTAAGCGCTTTTTTATGTCTCTTTCTTTCTATGTGAGACACAGATGGTTTTAATCTTTATTAAATAAAAATAATAATTTTAACTGGTACGGAAATTATTGTTGAATTGTTGATTTAAGAAGCACCTTAAAAGTCCCTGGGGAAAGGGGAATTCCTTTCTCTTTTCCCTATCCCCGTATAGGCTAAACTTAGCCTTTGTCTTTACTTCACAGTTAATTATGGGATGCGGTGCAGTCAGTTGACTATTTTTGTCCTTTCTAAACTATATTATGTAGCACAACTACGGACAAACTGCTATACATTGGCTTTCAGAATCCAGAGATCAGTACTAGTAGTTTTCCTTGCAAAGCTTCAGAGTGTAGTGCCCTAAGGCAAGCCATAGACGGTGTGAATGTCTTTCCTGCAACAAAAGAAATTTGCACAATTCTCCCGTCAACACCAACAGTGCTGACATGGGAATCCCTCCTTCCGAGCAATCGTCTCCTCCCTGCAGGGGAAGCCGTCACCACGGGAAGAAGACAGTGATTATTACTAGCAGCTATAGCAGCCACGAACAATAATCACAAGTAAATCAGGCAGGCTGGTTGTACCCAAATTGATCGATCGACTTTGTACATTCAGCCTGACTAGTGCCTACACACAATTCAAATCTCGATCGGTTCCTGCTGAACCGGCTGAGATTCGAATGGTTTATGGCAGGCCTAACCTACTCCCCCCAATTTCCCCCACAAACAGAGTCATCTTAAAGGAAAATGTGTGATTTGCTTATGCTGGACAAAGCCCACGGTTCACTTTGGGTTTCTTAAGAAAGAATGACATCTGATTGACATAAAAATGGACCCCTTAAAAGGTTAGTTCACCTTTACCTTTTCATCAAATGATGATGCAGATAATGGGCATCTGTAGATAAAAAAAAAACTATGCAGCTTTGAAAGTGCCCTGACCCCATTTTCCTTACAAAATAGGGTAAACAATATAAGTATTTTCAAATATAATAATGTCAAATTCATGTATATAATATGAGCACAATAAACAGACATACTGTACATGGTTAAAATGTGTGATTGAAAATGAAATACAAATTATGTTAGCAGACAAGCAAGTGTAGCTCATTTCTGACTCAATTTGCATGGGCATTAGTACTCCAGATTAAAGGATAAATTCACCTTTGGGAACATGTTACATATTACACCCGTTTTAAGACCCCTTTCACACTGGGGCAGTTTTCAGGCGTTTTAGTGCTAGAAAAAGCGCCCGTAAAGCGCCTGAAAACTGCCTCCCCTGCCATCCCAGTGTGAAAAATCCCGAGTGCTTTCACACTGGGGCGGTGCGCTTGCAGAACATTAGAAAAAGTCCTGCAAGCAGCATCTTTGGGGTGGTTTAAGAGCGGTGTATACACCACCCCCAGACCGCCCCTGCCTATTGGAATGAATGGGCAGCACTTCCAAAGCGCACATATTTTGGGTTACCGTCATCCATTAGTCTAAGGAAGCAAATGAGGGGGAACCATACAGTGGGGACAGAAAGTATTCAGACCCCCTTAAATTTTTCACTCTTTGTTATATTGCAGCCATTTACTAAAATCATTTAAGTTCTTTTTTTTTTTTCCTCATTAACCACTTGAGCCCCGGACCATTATGCTGCCTAAGGACCAGAGGTCTTTTTCCAATTTGGCACTGCGTCGCTTTAACTGATAATTGCGCGGTCATGCAATGCTGTACCCAAACGAAATTTGCGTCCTTTTCTTCCCACAAATAGAGCTTTCTTTTGATGGTATTTGATCACCTCTGCGGTTTTTATTTTTTGCGCTATAAATGGAAAAAGACCGAAAATTTTGAAAAAAAATGATATTTTCTACTTTTTGTTATAAAAAAAATCCAATAAACTAAATTTTAGTCATACATTTAGGCCAAAATGTATTCGGCCACATGTCTTTGGTAAAAAAAATGTCAATAAGCGTATATTTATTGGTTTGCGCAAAAGTTATAGCGTCTACAAACTAGGGTACATTTTCTGGAATTTACACAGCTTTTAGTTTATGACTGCCTATGTCATTTCTTGAGGTGCTAAAATGGCAGGGCAGTACAAAACCCCCCCAAATGACCCCATTTTGGAAAGTAGACACCCCAAGGAAATTGCTGAGAGGCATGTTGAACCCATTGAATATTTATTTTTTTTGTCCCAAGTGATTGAAAAATGACAAAAAAAAAAAAAAAAAAAAAATATTTACAAAAAGTCGTCATTAAATGATATATTGCTCACACAGGCCATGGGCCTATGTGGAATTGCACCCCAAAATACATTTAGCTGCTTCTCCTGAGTATGGGGATACCACATGTGTGGGACTTTTTGGGAGCCTAGCCACGTACGGGGCCCCGAAAACCAATCACCGCCTTCAGGATTTCTAAGGGTGTAAATTTTTGCTTTCACTCTTCACTGCCTATCACAGTTTCGGAGGCCATGGAATGCCCAGGTGGCACAAAACCCCCCAAAATGACCCCATTTTGGAAAATAGACACCCCAAGCTATTTGCTGAGAGGCATATTGAGTCCATGGAATATTTTATATTTTGACACAAGTTGCGGGAAAGTGACACTTTTTTTTTTTTTTTTTTTTTCATAAAGTTGTCACTAAATGATATATTGCTCACACAGGCCATGGGCATATGTGGAATTGCACCCCAAAATACATTTAGCTGCTTCTCCTGAGTATGGGGATACCACATGTGTGGGACTTTTTGGGAGCCTAGCCGCGTACTGGACCCCGAAAACCAATCACTGCCTTCAGGATTTCTAAGGGTGAAAATTTTTGATTTCACTCTTTACTGCCTATCACAGTTTCGGAGGCCATGGAATGCCCAGGTGGCACAAAACCCCCCCAAATGACCCCATTTTGGAAAGTAGACACCCCAAGCTATTTGCTGAAAGGCATGGTGAGTATTTTGCAGCTCTCATTTGTTTTTGAAAATGAAGACAAGAAAAAACATTTTTTTTTTTCTTTTTTCAATTTTCAAAACTTTGTGACAAAAAGTGAGGTCTGCAAAATACTCACTATACCTCTCAGCAAATAGCTTGGGGTGTCTACTTTCCAAAATGGGGTCATTTGGGGGGGTTTTGTGCCACCTGGGCATTCCATGGCCTCCGAAACTGTGATAGGCAGTGAAGAGTGAAATCAAAAATTCACGCCCTTAGAAAGCCTGAAGGCGGTGCTTGGTTTTCGGGGTCCCGTACGCGGCTAGGCTCCCAAAAAGTCTCACACATGTGGTATCCCCGTACTCAGGAGAAGCAGCAGAATGTATTTTGGGGTGTAATTTCACATATTTCCATGGCATGTTTGAGCAATATATCATTTAGTGACAACTTTGTGCAAAAAAAAAAAAAAAAAATTTGTCTCTTTCCCGCAACTTGTGTCGCAATATAAAATATTCCATGGACTCGACATGCCTCTCAGCAAATAGCTTGGGGTGTCTACTTTCCAAAATGGGGTCATTTGGGGGGGTTTTGAACTGTCCTGGCATTTTATGCACAACATTTAGAAGCTTATGTCACACATCACCCACTCTTCTAACCACTTGAAGACAAAGCCCTTTCTGACACTTATTGTTTACATGAAAAAGTTTTTTTTTTTTGCAAAAAAATTACTTTGAACCCCCAAACATTATATATTTTTTTAAAGCAAATGCCCTACAGATTAAAATGGTGGGTGTTTCATTTTTTTTTTTCACACAGTAATTGCGCAGCGATTTTTCAAACGCATTTTTTGGGGAAAAAACACACTTTTTTTAATTTTAATGCACTAAAACACGCTATATTGCCCAAATGTTTGATGAAATAAAAAAGATGATCTTAGGCCGAGTACATGGATACCAAACATGACATGCTTTAAAATTGCGCACAAACGTGCAGTGGCAACAAAATAAATACATGTTTAAAAGCCTTCAAAAGCCTTTACAGGTTACCACTTTAGATTTACAGAGGAGGTCTACTGGAAAAATTACTGCACTCGATCTGGCCTTCGCGGTGATACCTCACATGCATGGTGCAATTGCTGTTTACGTTTGACGACAGACCGCCGCTTGCGTTCGCCTTAGCGCGAGAGCAGGGGGCGACAGGGGTGTTTTTTTTTTTTTTTTTTTTCTTTATTATTTTTTTGCTTTTTTAATCTTACTTTTAAACTGTTCCTTTCATATTTTTTTTTTTAATCATTTTTATTGTTATCTCGGGGAATGTAAATATCCCCTATGATAGCAATAGGTAGTGACAGGTACTCTTTTTTGAAAAAATTGTGGTCTATTAGACCCTAGATCTCTCCTCTGCCCTCAAAGCATCTGACCACACCAAGATCGGTGTGATAAAATGCTTCCCCAATTTCCCAATGGCGCTATTTACATCCGGCGAAATCTAAGTCATGAAATACTCGTAGCTTCCGGTTTTAGGCCATAGAGATGTTTGGAGCCACTCTGGTCTCTGATCAGCTCTATGGTCAGCTGGCTGAATCACCGGCTGCGTTCTCAGGTTCCCTGTTGAGACAGGAGAGCCAGAGAAAAACACGGAAGACGGTGGGGGGGGGGGCATTCCCTCCCACGGCTTGTAAAAGCAGTCTAGAGGCTAATTAGCCGCTAGGATTGCTTTTACATGAAAGCCGACCGCTGGCTGAAAAGAATGATACCAAGATGATACCTAAACCTGCAGGCATCATTCTGGTATAACCACTCAAAGTCGTGAATGGCGTACCTGAAGACAAAAAAATGGTTAACAATGGTTAACAATAAAGCACAGTAAAGTGTAAATAATTACACACCTGAAAAACAAACATGATAAAACATAATAACAATAACAATAACAATAAAACATTGCAGAATAGAATACAGTAAAAAAGAGCAGAACAATAGAGAGAGAGAATAGAGAGAGAGAGAACAATAAAACAACAACTATTTTTTTTTATTTCTTATTTTTTTTTTTTTTACACTTTTTTTGTAACTAACTTTTATAACGGTAACCGGTTCCAGGTTCGGGTCTCTCAAAATGCGATGGCATCTTGGGAGACCCTGTGAAAGTGTGCCTAGTCTGTGCAATGCTGTACCCTACGCTAATACTCAACTAGTGAATGGTAGCGTTCAAAACATTCACCAATGCAAAGACCAGGATTGTCAGGACAGGAGGGACAATAATAGCGGGTGTCACGCCTATATCCGCGCTTGCTGCAGACACGACATCTTTTTTGGGGGGGTTCGTTGGGTAGGGGTACTCGGGAGGACATAAAGAAAATGCCTCTCATGCAGCCGACTGCATTTGGTTGGGGATGTGAATGGGGGAAGTACGGGCGCTGCAGAAGTGGTGGGTTCCCAATTAGGATTGGCGAATGCAGTAGGAAGGGCACTATGGGCACGACGGGCCTGTGTTTGTCTTTCTGGTGGCAGCGGGACACTACTTGTGCTTGCCACCTCACCAGCTTGAACTGCACTTATGGGACTCGCCACGTCACCAAGTGTTACTGCAGTGCTGGTTTGACTACGACCGGGGTGTACTAGGCCGCTGGCGCTTGCCAGTTCACCAAAACGCTACCAAAAAACTGTTAGCGATCGCAGGGATCAGGCTTGACTCTGCGAACGCTGCAATTATGCGTTTAGTGTTTTGTAAGTGACAGTGATCGATCGATACTGCACTTGGGTGGGCTGGGCCGGGCCGGGCGGAGGGGCAAAACGCAGGTGCTAGCAGGTATCTGGGCTGATCCCGCTAACACTGCGTTTTTGGGAACCCTAAACTGCTGGTGACGCTAGTATAGATCTGATCGGATCAGATATTGATGCGATCAGATACTATACCACTAAGGGAGGTGTACAGTGCGTGCGTGGGTGTTAGCGGTACTGGCGCTAATCTGACGCTGCCTGGGGCTGGTGCTTGCCAGTTCACCAAAACGCTACAAAAAAAACTGTTAGCGATCGCAGGGATCAGGCCTGACTCTGCGAACGCTGCAGTTATGCGTTTAGTGTTTTGTAAGTGACAGTGATCGATCGATACTGCACTTGGGTGGACTGGGCTGGGCCGGGCGGAGGGGCAAAACGCAGGTGCTAGCAGGTATCTGGGCTGATCCCGCTAACACTGCGTTTTTGGGAACCCTAAACTGCTGGGGACGCTAGTATAGATCTGATCGGATCAGATATTGATCCGATCAGATACTATACCACTAAGGGAGGCGCATGCTGCGTGCGTGGGTGTTAGCGGTACTGGCGCTAATCTGACACTGCCTGGGGCGACGCATATCACCGCCGGGCGATCGGGGGGCTAAACCTTTATTCGGTAATAAACGGCGGGTGCCCTGACACTATAAAAAATAAACGAACTAACCAGCGTCAACCGTAACGGTTATACGGTGATCAGTGGTGAAAGGGTTAACTAGGGGGCAATCAAGGGGTTAAAACATTTATTAGGTAGTATATGGGGGTCCCTGACGCTATAAAACGCTGACGGCGAACCTAAATATTTACCTCACTAACTAGCGTCACCAGCGACACTAATACAGCGATCAGAAAAATGATCGCTTAGCGACACTGGTGACAGGGGGTGATCAGGGGGTTAAAACTTTATTAGGGGGGGTTAGGGGGGTACCCTAGACCTAAAGGGGGGTAATACACACTGTCCCAACACAGTAACTGTCACAAACTGACACTATGCAGTAATCAGAAAAAAAAAAAAAAAAAAAAAAACAAAACTGCTGGTGTCAGTTTGTGACAGGGGGGGGGGGTGATTGGGGGGCGATCGGGGGGTGGATCGGGGTGTTTTGTGTGCCTGGCATGTTCTACTGTGTGTGTGTAGTGTTGTGCACTTACTTACATGTCGTCTCTCCTCGGGCCGGAACGGAAAATACCGACCCGAGGGGAGATGACATCACTTCCTTTGCTGCTGTTTAGCATACAGCAGCAAAGGAGTGTTCTCATTGGCCGGCGGCGATCGCGAGGGGGGGGCCACGAACGGATGGTCTCCCCCTCATCACCGATCGCCGCTGGACAAAAGACGACCGCCTCGGGCACCGGGGGGGGGGTCCGATCGGACCCCCCACCCGCGGAAGGCAAATCACGTACCCTGTACGTGATTTTGCCTGTCCGTGCCACTTTGCCGACGTACATCGGCGTGAGGCGGTCGTCAAGTGGTTAATGTACACACAGCACCCCATATTGACAGAAAAACACAGAATTGTTGAAATTTTTGCAGATTTATTAAAAAAGAAAAACTGAAATATCACATGGTCCTAAGTATTCAGACCCTTTGCTCAGTATTTAGTAGAAGCCCCCTTTTGATCTAATACAGCCATGAGTCTTTTTGGGAAAGATGCAACAAGTTTTTCACACCTGGATTTGGGGATCCTCTGCCATTCCTCCTTGCAGATCCTCTCCAGATCTGTCAGGTTGGATGGTAAACGTTGGTGGACAGCCATTTTTTAGGTCTCTCCAGAGATGCTCAATTGGGTTTAAGTCAGGGCTCTGGCTGGGCCATTCAAGAACAGTCACGGAGTTGTTGTGAAGCCATTCCTTCGTTATTTTAGCTGTGTGCTTAGGGTCATTATCTTGTTGGAAGGTAAACCTTCGGCCCAGTCTGAGGTCCTGAGCACTCTGGAGAAGGTTTTCATCCAGGATATCCCTGTACGTGGCTGCATTCATCTTTCCCTCGATTGCAATCTGTCATTGTAGCTGAAAAACACCCCCACAGCATAATGCTGCCACCACCATGCTTCACTGTTGGGACTGTATTGGACAGGTGATGAGCAGTGCCTGGTTTTCTCCACACATACCGCTTAGAATTAAGGTCAAAAAGTTCTATCTTGGTCTCATCAGACCAGAGAATCTTATTTCTCACCATCTTGGAGTCCTTCAGGTGTTTTTTAGCAAACTCCAAACATCTTCCATTTAAGGATTATGGAGGCCACTGTGCTCTTAGGAACCTTAAGTGCAGCAGAAATGTTTTTGTAACCTTGGTCACATCTGTGCCTTGCCACAATTCTGTCTCTGAGCTCTTCAGGCAGTTTCTTTGACCTCATGATTCTCATTTGCTCTGACATGCACTGTGAGCTGTAAGGTCTTATATAGACAGGTGTGTGGCTTTCCTAATCAAGTCCAATCAGTATAATAAAACACAGCTGGACTCAAATGAAGGTGTAGAACCATCTCAAGGATGATCAGAAGAAATGGACAGCACCTGAGTTAAATATATGAGTGTCACAGCAAAGGGTCTGAATACTTAAGACCATGTGATATTTCAGTTTTTCTTTTTTAATAAATCTGCAAAAATGTCAACAATTCTGTGTTTTTCTGTCAATATGGGGTGCTGTATGTACATTAATGAGGGAAAAAAATAACTTAAATGATTTTAGCAAATGGCTGCAATATAACAAAGAATGAAAAATGTAAGGGGGTCTGAATACTTTCCATCCCCACTGTATATAAAAATATACATGTTTCCTTAGACTAATGGATGCCGGTAACCTAAAATATGTGGGACAAACCTGAACCAAAACCAAAGCAAATTTGCAAAAATGCCTCACAAAAAAACAGGTCCAACTAAAAGATTTTGTATATCTTGTTATTAATGATGAACCTCAATCAAAATAGTGGGAAACATCCCACTTAAAATTGAGACCTGAAGGAATGCGAGTACCTAAATGGAAAATCCAATAAACTTTCCTTTTGAATAGCAATCTAAATAAATCGCCACCCCTAATTGGAAGTTTAACTTTCTCCACAATTTGTTCATGCACTGGAGAACTGTCTCCATGATGATGACCATTGAAGTGTCTAGCGATATTAGTGGATTTGCCCACTCTGATATCGTTTAGATGTTCACGAAAGCGGTCACATAACCTTCGAGTGATACGTCCCACATATTGCACTTTACATGATTTACATGATTTAAAAACTTTTGGTTGGACCTGTTTTTTGCGTTGCATTTTTGGAAATTTGCTTTGGTTTTGGTTCAGGTTTGTCCCACATAGTTTAGGTTACCGGCATCCATTAGTCTAAGGAAACCTCTATATTTTTATATATGGTTCTCCGTCATTTGCTTCCATATGTGTTTAATGTGCGATTTTTTTCAATCGATGTGTGTGCATTTTTTGCTGCGACAGGCTACGTCCTTGATAGGGGTTTTCTTTTTTTCCCTTTTCTTGGAAATTGATTTAAAACCATATATACGCCTAATGTTGCATTTATTTTATACCTATATTTATATTTATATTGCTATTTTCTGGTTTGGCTTTTTTTCAATATATATATATACAATTTATATTTACATATGTCCCTTGAAACTGGTCATTTTTGTAGCCTTATGTCTTTCTTTTGATTAAATTACTTGCTTTTTTTGCCCCTTAGCATTTAAATTTCTGTATATTGATATTTTTGTTATTCATTGTTCATTCATTTCAATTCATTGTTCATTCATTTCAATTGTCTCATTATATTCACATTTCACTTAGTCTATACACATTTTATTTTCTTTAACACTTTGTGCATCCTCTTCATATGGATGCGCCATACATTATATTTAATGCTTGCATAACATCATTTACTATACATATATTTTTCACATTTTTTTCTTCACAAATGAATCACACATAATATATAAAGTATTAACGTATTTTCTTCATTTGTATGCATATTTCTATCTTCACATTGCAATATTGGATTTTTCTTGTGCACTGCTATGTAATTTGCTGCTAATTGATCCATGTTTAGCCATTTGGTGATTGCCCGACCAGGTGAAGTTTTCGTGATTCTGGGCTCCCGATTGGTCTCTTCCATGGACCTTTCGCTACAAATGAACAAGTAAGCACGTCTGTGTGAAACGCGTCCACTGAGCACCTTTTTTGGATTGATGTTTGTCATGTTCGCTTGTTTTTTTTGGACTTTCCATAAATTCTTTTGATTTTACTTCCGGATGTGCCGCCATTCTTCTTTGTTTCCATGGGGGTACGCTAACTGACAATGACATCACTAGTGACACTATTGCAGTAATCAGTGATAATACTATACACTGTCACTGTACTAATGACACTGGTTGGGAAGGGGTTAATATCTAAAGGGGCAACTGTGAGCCTAACAATGTGTAATGTGTGCTGCCTTAACTAAAGGTCCGTACACACGTTGCGAAAATCAGATGGAAAAATTAGTACGACGGTACGGTGCTTTCAACAGCCGATTTCACTTTTTCGTCAGACAAAAGCTGGAAGTGCAGACTATAAAATTTGTGTTGCATATGAACTCAACATCTGATTTTCATTTCATTAGTACAGTTTTCATACAAAAAAAATCGTAAGAGCAAGACTACGCATACTCAGAAACAAAAGTATACATACAAAACTATTCAACACGTTACGTCACTTCTGACGTTGTATTCTGCCATATGACAATTTTTGAATCGTTAGTAACCTCTTCACTTTCGACATGAGACTAGCATGCCACAAAAATCGGACGTTCTGTCGTCCGAAAATCAAAGCGTGTGTACGAGGCTTCAGAGATATTGCTTTTTCCCCCTGCTTTGCAGGGAATAAAAGAAACAGCAAGATTGTCTGTCAGTGTACAGAGCTCTGTGTGGTTTACAAAGAGCTTTCTTCTGTGAATGACAGAGCCTAACAGCAGGGCGATCAATCGTTGGGCGGGACCCACTGACTGGCTTGTGCTGTAACAAAGGACAGCATAGCCTGGGTGGCGCGCGCTCGTCCCTTATCCGAAAGCGCTGATCGCTTATCAGATACGTGATCCAGCCCACAGTGGCCGCTCTGCCGCAGTAAATGCATGTGGGGCAGTCACTAGGTGGTTAACCACATGCCAACCAGCGCATGACGATATACGTCGGCACAATGGCACGGCTGGGCAAATGGGCATACAGGTACGTCCCCTTCAAATCGCGGGTTTGGGGGCGCGCGCGCACCCGCTGCGTACTCCGTGACCGCGGATCCCGCGGACTTGATGTCCACCTGGGGCCCGCGATCGTGTCACGGAGCGGCAGAATGGGGAGATGCCTTTGTAAACAAGGCATTTCCCTGTTCTGTCTAGCAACATGACAGAGATCTACTGCTCCCTGTCATCGGGAGCAGTGATCTCTGTCATGTTCTAGTGAGGCAATCACCACCACAGTTAGAATCACTCCTTAGGACACACTTAACCCCTTAATCGCCCCCTAGTGTTTAACCCCTTCCCTGCCAGTGTGATTTACACAGTAATTAGTGCATTTTTATAGCACTGATCGCTGTAAAAATGACAATGGTCCCAAAATAGTGTCAAAAGTGTCCGATGTGTCCGCCATAATGTCACAGTCACGATAAAAATCGCAGATCGCCGCCATTACTAATAAAAAAAGAATTAATAGTAAAAATGCCATAAATCTATCTCCTTTTTGTAGACGCTATAACTTTTGCGCAAACCAATCAATATACGCTTATTGTGATTTTTTTTTACCAAAAATATGTAGAAGAATACATATCGGCCTAAACTGAGAAAGAAATTTGTTTTTTATATATTTTTGGAGGATATTTATTATAGCAAAATGTAAAAAATATTGTTTTTTTTTTCTAAATTAACGATCTTTTTTTGTTTATAGCGCAAAAAATAAAAACCACAGAGGTGAGGAAATACCACCAAAAAAAAGCTCTATTTGTAGGGAAAAAAGGACCTCAATTTTGTTGCACGACCGCGCAATTGTCAGTTAAAGCGACGCAGTGCCGTATCGCGAAAAGTGCTCCGGTCAGGAAGCGGGTAAATCCTTCCGGGGCTGAAGTGGTTAATGAACACTCTATCGCGAGACAACATAAGGGTTAGGGAAGAAGTAGCAGAAGTGTTGGGATAACATAGCAAATCTTCACTTTTTGTGTTCAGGTCAAACAAGCTATGCCATAAATTACTTTTACATTGCCTATATACCAGAGATCTTCAGGGAGATATTAGAGGAGCGACACGTTCCATTTGGCATACACAAGGTCATAAAAACATAACTGTCCAAAAACGTCAATAACCACAGACTAAGCATACTGTAGTAGAAAACAGTAATTTATAGAGTGGTGTCTTTAAGAATTATCTGTTTAGCACTTTTCGAACTTGCAGCCAATAGCCTACAAACGTGAACCTGAGAAACAAAAAGCATCTCCACAAAAGCCTCTGGATAGAAGAATTATGTATAGGAAAAACATTCCATAGCCGAGGATTTGTATGTCTTTCACGCTCTTAAATTCTGAATGTGGAAAACTATAAGAAATCCCTCAGCATTTTAATATGGAACAAGAGCGACGAGCATGAAAGCAAGGCTAGGGGATTAATGTACCCTTGGGAGATCTTTATAGAAGCCAAGTGCTTAAAATTAGCATGCACCTCTCACTCCCGCCAGCCAATGGGGACTCAGCATTATTGATTTACCCTGCCAAAAGTGGCTTATCAGGTTGGAGAATAAATAATTTCAGGCAAAGAAAAACCAGTGAGCATGTACAAGGAAGATGTTTCAATCCGTAACCTGAAAATAAAAAGATAGTATTTCATTTTTTGGACATATTTTATTTGTTTAACTTTCTCCAAAAAAATATAAAAAGAGCTTTACTATATATTGGCTGCATTTTCAATGTGGTAACTACCGGTACTTCATAGACTGCAGCCTACAATACTTCTCGGTACCCAATACCCTCTCCTTAACAGTGGAGCAGAACCAGAAAAGTTGTCTTCCATGATTTAGTGGCAATATTTCTAGCTCTACTCCTGATTAAAACAGTCTGTCTGAGGCTGTACTCATTGATTACAACTAAAAATGTCTAATATCTCCTGGGGAATCTATTAGTGAAATATCTGAGCTTTAGTTCCCAGGGCTACACATCTCCTGAGGGCATCATGAGGGCTTTGAGTTCTACCTGCTGGACTGGACCTATTATTTCTAGAGAATGTAACTAGAAGAGGAGGAACACTCAAAGGGGATCTCATTTTTGGAGAATCCAAAACATAAAAGAAACCAGAGTTTGCACTGTAACAAAAATATCACTATAATTGGATGTGGTACATGGTTTCATTATTTCCTCAGTGTATAACAATATGTTATTTGAAGCTGCCCTGCCTAAGAGGAGACGTTATTTTCACACAATACTAACAATCATGACATCATTTCAACTTGCATTTCACGCAAGTATTTGCAGCTGTGGTGCAAGAGATCTGGTGAATTGGTAAGTTCTAGCCATTTCCTATTCTATTCATCTTTTTTTTTTTTTTTTAACAGGTAAAAGTTTTATTGAGTATAACAAATTGTTTGCAGCATACCTGTTCTTTTCGTCTTTAGAGACAATGCTCTTAAATGCCCCACATTTGGAGGAACTTTTTCTTTTTGAACCTTAATCCCTCAGTTCCCATTTCCTCCTCAGTTGTCCCTCTTATTGGCCTGACATACAGACCTCTATAAATATATTCTATTTAAAGTAGTTCCAAAGGTAGAAGGTTTTGTACCTTAAAGTGGAAGCAAACCCTTTCTTTAAACTTGTACTTACAGTGGGGCAAAAAAGTATTTAGTCAACCACCAATTGTGCAAGTTTTCCCACTTAAAAAGATGAGAGGCCTGTAATTGTTGTCATAGGTATACCTCAAATATGAGATACAAAATATGGAAACCTCCTCCCATCAGCAAGGGCATTGAAGATAAAACGTGGCTGGGTCTTTCAGCATGACAATGATCCCAAACACACCGCCCGGGCAACGAAGGAGTGGCTTCGTAAGAAGCATTTCAAGGTCCTGGAATGACCGAGCCAGTCTGCAGATCTCAACCCCATAGAAAACCTTTGGAGGGAGTTGAAAGTCCGTGTTGCCCAGCGACAGCCCCAAAATATCACTGCTCTAGAGGAGATCTGCATGGAGGAATGGGCCAACATACCAGCAACAGTGTGTGACAACCTTGTGAAGACTTACAGAAAACGTTTGACCTCTGTCATTGCCAACAAAGCATATATAATAAAGCATTGAGATTAACTTTTGATATTGACCTAATACTTATTTTCCACCATAATTTGCAAATAAATTCTTTCAAAAATCAGACAATGTGATTGTCTGGATTTGTTTCCACATTTTGTCTCTCATAGTTGAGATATACCTATGATGACAATTACAGGCCTCTCTCATCTTTTTAAGTGGGAGAACTTGCACAACTGGTGGTTGACTAAATACCATGACACTACCTGCCTGGAGTTGGCATGTTCTCCCTGTGCCTGCGTGGGCTTCCTCCCATCCCACTTTCCAAAGACATGCTGGTAGGTAAATTGGCTTCTATATGAATGTGAGTTAGGGAACTTAGATTGTAATCTCCTTGACTGATGTGAATGTACAATGTATATGTAAAGTGCTGTGTAAATTGATGGTGCTATATAAGTACCTTAAATAATAATAATACAGGTAAGCCTATAATAAGACTTACCTATAGCTACTCTAGCGGTACCCCTGTAGGGGCTGCTGCTGCTGTCTCCCACCCTGCACTGCCTGGCACATTCATTTCCTGACATACAGCAGTCAGGAAACAGTCCTAGACTAACTATATACACCTCCAGTATATACAACCTCTTCTCTTTAACTCCAGCACAAACACTTGATTGCAGGCTATCACTCCCAGGATCAGCTAGCACTGTAGTTGGGGCCTGACACTGGCTCATCCAGGCCCAAAGCAAATGCTCTTTACAGGCAGGGACCGTGGACCACTATGGTGTAGCAAAAAATAGGTAGTTCTTAGTGCTAGCTGTCCCACATGTGGATACTGATCCCAGTACCACCTCTTTAGGCCCTGCCCGCCCTCTTGGCTGCAGCTGCCCCTTTCCACTGCCTGTGCCACCACAGTCCTCCTTACTGGCTCTGCACCCATCCCAGACTGCTTGCACCCAGTCCTCACAGGCGTGCCTCCCAGTCCTCCTGACTGTGTGTCACTCACCAGCCCTCTTGGCTGTTCCTGTTGTTCCTCCTGAAGACATGTTTGGTAGTGTTCTCCAGCTGTCCTCTCCTTGCTCCAGTGCCTCCTTTCCAGGACACCTTTGTGTGTCATTAGAGGGTCCTGTCCGCACCTAAACCCAGGCCCAAGGTCACCCCCCCCCCCCCCCCAGACTGGGGAGCTTCCTCAAAGGCCACAACAACCTAACACTCCATCTCCAGCTTCCACCCGAACAACTCCCCCCCAGCTGGGCTGACCCTGAGTATTTGAGGGGCCTGCCCCCCTGCCAATCCAAGTTGTGGATTGGTCAGGGCTCCTCAGAATACTCCAGACAGCTCCACCTCACCTCTCCTCCCATCTTTCAAAATACTTAGAAAATTGCAACACAACCCCTCCTTATCAGTGCCTCTGGGAGTTGAAGTTCAAAACAAACCTGTAGTGCAGGCTAAGTCTCTTTAACTCCATTTCCCACAGTCCTTCACATTTCCTCTTAAAGTCTCTAGCAATCTACATCCTCAGTTCGTCCCCTAGTGGATGGAGGGTGGCTTACACTGACTGCTCAATAGTCTGCTGTAGAAGTCTCCTCCTGTGACTGTGCCTATGTAAACTTCTTCTTTGCTGCCAGAGACAAAATCCTTTCCATGAATAAAATCAGCAAAGAAACAGTAAACTGAAGGTTTGTAAAAACATTGTCTAATGTCTGTAGGCTGCTTAAATGATTGCATATTTCTAGTAAACACAGACTGCCTGCTTGTTGCGAAAGGTGGCAGCTTCCCTTAGCTTTTTAATGGGGATGCCTGGTCGCAGCTAAGCGCGGGTACCTCGCAGCTGATCGTAGTCAGGGTGCATTCGCAAGTGTGAATGCACCCTTTTGGAACTTGGATAACTAGCCAATCACTGCAAATTCGAATAGCTGTGCATTGCACCATGCCGGGAGTCATCCTCTATTTGCGTGGACACAATAGCGGGTGTTGGCACTTAAAGCTTCACCAAGACCACACATTAGAAGAAAACCAGGGTCAGTTCTAAGTCTTGGCATCTTTAGTCTGAGGCCAATGTCTACACAGCAAAAACGTTCAACGTCTGTTAGCTAAGCCTGCACACATTTTATGTCTATGGCTGTAATAGTAGGGTATAATGTGCATTTAGTACAATAAACTAAATCCAGGGAATGAAAAGATATATATTGTTCTCTCTGTGGCCTTGCACAAAAATATGAGCTTTCATAGAAAAGGGCTTCAGGAACATAGTTGTATAGCATGAATTTATGTAAGTGCTGAATCCACCGCTGACTATGTCTCAGAGCTGGGAAAACATTACTGAAAGCTGCCAGGAGCAAAGCAGACACAACTTCCTGGAATAAAAGGCATGGAAGGCAAGCACCTAATTCACAATGCCCAAAGGAGATGACTTTTATCACCAATTTTTACAGAGCTGATGCAGAAAAATTAAATATTTCAGGAAAGGGCCCTTATTATGAGTGGTAGGGCCACACAGCAAAACCATTAAAGCTTAATTCCACATAGCTATAAAATTCACAAATGAATGCAGCAAGGTATTGAAAACGTATTTAATGTATTTTTTTACATCTAAAATGAGTATACGAAGTTTAATTGATATCAGCCCCTTCCAAACACCTATACAGCAGGCCTCAGGCTTAAAGAGCAAGGGGAAGAACTGGGAGCTTTATGCAAATGTGTCAATAAGGAACATTTTGAAATGAAGAGAGCCAGGGCTGGTGTAAGGATTTTTGTCTACTAAGGCAAAGGTGCATTTTGCCCTCCCCACAATGCCAGTGTGTGTGTAATGATCAACCCCCCCCCCCCCCCCCCCATTTCCAGCTTACCCTCATTGGAAACTAAATCTATGCTGTGACTGGTAGGAGAGAGGATGCAGTGGTAGGGATTAGAAGAAAAGTATTTTAACCACTGGAGTCCCAAAGCCATTTTTTACATTTTTTTTCAACAATAGATGTTTACTGATTATAATGGTATGCATGTACAAATAACGAGGGACAGGTAACAACAAATTGACAACAAACCAGCCTTTTAGTGTATAATTTTTTTACTTTTTTAACATGTTTTAAAATCATTTTAGGCCTGAAGATTACCTAAAATCCACAAAAACATCATATATTTTCTGAAAGCAGACACCTTAGAGAATAAAATGGTAGTTCCTTATTTTTGTGTTATACTATATAGGCGCAACTGTTTATGAAACTCAAAATTTCAGTAAAAAATACACATATAAATACACACATATATACACACACCTGATGTAAGGAGGGACTCTGCTGGGGGCAACTGATGTAAGGAGGGACTCCGCTGGGGGCACCTGATGTAAGGAGGGACTCCGCTGGGGCACCTGATGTAAGGACGGATTCCGCTGGGGGCACCTGATGTAAGGATGGACTCCGCTGGGGACACCTGATGGCATCTGGTGGCAGGCGACGTGGCAAATGACACGCTCAGGACTCCCACTGATTCTGCATTATGGTGAGTTGAATGAAAGAAGGTGTCCTGAGTGCCCAACACTAGTGCGCCCCCCAGTTACCGGAGCTCAGTGCTGGAAGTGCCCAGGTGCCCTAATAGCCAGTTCGTCCCTGCCCATGGCACACCTGCAAATCTCATGCGGCACTAGTGTGCCCCGGCACACAGTTTAAGAATCATTGAGATAGTTGGACAGATTGGGGTAAGGAGTTTCATAGGATGGGAGAGACTCTGTAAAAGTCCTGTAGCAGAGCTTGGGAGGAAGTTATGAGTGAGCTTGAGAGCAGGAGGTCTTGGGAGGAACTAAGAGAACAGCTGGTTGGTATTTTGAGGCTGGGGGAAGAGTTGTGGATGACTAATTTGGTGTGGGGTCTGTGTAGCTTTGCTGTGCGGCAGGGAATGTGTAAATCTCAAGGCTGGATAGAGCAGAAATACATTCAAATTTCCAAAATGCTATTGCTATATGCCTCTTGTTTTGTGCAATGCTTTGGTCCATCAGGGCCTGTAGGGTCCTCTTGCTAAAGCCATGGATGGAGGATTCCACCTCCAAGCATAGCTGGATACCATTTAATCCAGCTATGGGATGAGTTTGATGTTCGGGTTGAGCATAAGTTCATCTCGAACATCGGGTGTTCGCCCGTTCGCCGAACAGCGAGTGCATTGCTGTATGATGATTGGCCAAAGCATGCACCTGACCTTCTCCTAAGAGAGCCATAATTGGCCAAAGGCAGGGTGCCCCACGCTATATAAGTCTGCTTACACAGCAGCCGTGTGTAGTGTTGTTGGTGTGGACAGAGAAATAGCTTGAGTTAGATTAAGCAGGCAGGTTAGTCAGTTAGTGGCAGTGTAATATATATATATATATATATATATATATATATATATATATATATATATATATACACACACAGTCAGTCTAGTATATGTATATATACTCTGCATTTAGCATAGACTATATATTTAGTGTTTACTCTATATTCAGTCAGTGCAGGCAGTGTATTAATATATATATATACAGTCTTGTATCCAGTGTAACCTATATCTACAGTGCATTCCGTGGTGTACTGTATTTAATACACTTCAAGTGGTAAAGCAGGCAGTAAAGCAAAAATTGGGGAAAAGGGGGAGGGGAAACATTGGGACTTTAAATTAGGCCATGACCTTGTAAGGTCATGTGCCTCCATCCCTGACAATGATATTGTTAAAATTAGGAGCAAGAGGGTGAGACTTTGGCCACAACACACGACACGGAGGCCACAACACACGACACGGAGGCCACAACACACGCCACCAGCTGCACAACCACAAAATATAATGCCTAATAATTGCAGAGGTGGATCACCAAGGGGATAGAAAACATTATAATAGCTAATACAAAATGTATAGGGGTAAAGAAGGGAAGGTTAACAAGTTAAATAGATAGAACCAGTTAATTGCAAACACATGCTTCCATTCCTGTTGAAGCAAAAATTGGGGACAAGGGGGAGAGGAAACATTGGGACTTTAAATGAGGCCATGGCCTGGTAAGGTCATGTGCCTCCATCCCTGACAATGATATTGTTAAAAATAGGAGCAAGAGGGTGGGACAGAATGCGACTGTGTGTGTATATATATATATATATATATATATATATATATATATATTAATACTACGCCTGAAGTGTTATTGTTAAAATTAAGAGCAAGAGGGTCAGACTTTGAATAAAGCACGTGGTTGAAATTAATACAATGGTGGAGATTGAGATATTTAATTTTCTGTAAATAACAAAATTACACACATAATTTCCATATACATACAAATAGGAATACACATTAAACGTGGCGTCAATTCCTAAAACAGTGGTAACTGGTAATAACATGTTTAAAAATGGGTAGCATGATAGAGTTACAGAGTCCACCATATATCATAGTTGGGTCCAAAAATGTTGCAATGTAACATCTGCATGGCCTATGACCTTACTGGTCCCTGTCACATAATGTGATGGTACGAATATATAAATAATAGAAACTGTTAGAGCTGTAGTATACTGGTATATGGCAGTTGTTATCTCAACGCGTTTCGTGGCTTGGTGCCACTCATCAGGAAAAGGATGTAGTGTATAAGTATATATGCAGCTGGAGGCAGAGTGCAAAGGACCACGAAACAACCAAAGGCATCAGTGTCTGGAGCTGGGGGGCTGGTCCAACGGCAACACATATTGCAGGCGGCAACCCGGGCGGACCTGGGCACACAGGGAATACCTAAGGTGAACATGTGACAATAAGAGTAGGAGGTGATTAGGCCAAATAAATGTAGTGCAAAATTGGTGTAAAAGGGGGTGTGATGACAGTGAGGTCTGTGTCGTGTAGTGGGACTAATGTATACAGGGGAAGAGGAAAGTAAGGGGACTGGTGGGGGGTAAATGAACAGGAGTGAAGGTGAACAGCCATGGTGAAAGGTTGCCACCAAGACACCTGAAAACAGGAGTGTGTATTAATGACAACCAAAGTGACTGCAAACTGTACAAAAATTACCCGGTGCTGGAGAAGGGGGAGAAAATAGCCCTGGTCCAGGAGGGACGAGAACTAGTGTGTGCAGGAGCCTCGTATGACCAGGCCCGACCAGGGCAGCCGCCCATAAATAAACATGCGCCGCCACCGGACTGCCCCCAACGTCACACCACACGCACGGGTGCTGTGAACGGGAGGAGGCACCAAGGCCCGGCGCCCTTACAACCACGTTCAGCCTTCGTGGAGATGGAAAATGCCCGCCGGGGAGGCAGCGCCACAAGGACACCGCACATCTTGCGTGCAGTGTGTGACGTTGATGTGCAGTGACTGGGCGTCCGCCCCCCGAGTGTCACAAGGGGCTGAGGCAGGAAGGAACACCCCACACTGTGCATCGCAGTTCCCAAACAAGATGAAATCTGGGAGGCACGGAGGCCACAACACACGCCACCAGCTGCACAGTCACAAAATATAATGCCTAATAATTGCAGAGGTGGATCACCAAGGGGATAGAGAACAGTATAATAGCTAATACAAAATATATAGGGGTAAAGCAGGGAAGGTTAACAATGGGCCACTGAGACGCAGAATTAGTTAAATAGATAGAACCAGTTAATTGCAACCATGTGCTGCCATCCCTGTTGAAGCCCGTGCGTGTGATGTTGGGGGCAGTCCGGTGTTTTTTCAATGATTTTCATCTATATTGCCCGGACCCGACAATACATTACAGCCGCGAGTAGTTTTAAATGACATTTTTTCCTTTAGAAATGTAATTTTGCTGTGGTATTGTTCTAAACATGGGAAAAAATGTGCTATTTTACAGGCATACTAAGGACACACCCCAGGCACGATATTTAAAGGAATATTTCATTTTTATTGTTTCACTTTAATCATTATTAAAATCACTGCTCCCGAAAAAACGTCAGTTCTTAAAACTTTTTTTTTATTGATACATGACCCCTGGGGCAGGACCCAGGTCCCCAAACACGTTTTATTGCAATAACTTGCATATAAGCCTTTAAAATTAGCACTTTTGATTTTTCACGTTCGTGTCCCATAGACTTTAATGTCTAATGTTCAGTATTCGCGTGTTCGAACAAATTTTTTGCATGTTCTGCTGCTAACTGAACCGGGGGGGTGTTCGGCTCATCCCTAGTATTATCTCCTTGGGTAAAACTTTATACAGTAATAAACAGCATTTCTAGAGATAAATCAAGCTTATACATCAAAATAGGCATCTTAGAAGGTCAAGGCATCCTCTCAACAGGCAAATGTGTCTAGTTCCAAAAATTCCAGATTCTAGGCAAAGAGTAACAACGCAGCTAGAGAGGCTCACAGACATCATTCCAAAGATCACCAAAATAAAAGAAGACTCTGACATCGTAGCAAACCCCAAAATGCTTTTGACCCTTTTGCCCACTCAAACCTATGCGGTGGAGGCAAGGCTGAAAACCTTTGTGCGGGGTGGAGGACTGTAAGGATCCTTGAGTCGTGTCTAGGGCCAGCCTAGGTGAACTCTGGCTATTCAAGAATGCCACTGCACATAATTTGCCTATCCCTACTTTGCTTTTCAGATTCTGTTAAAAAGTGTAGGTCCTCAGGTAGAAAAATTCAAAGGATATTATTCCCCTTTATTTTTTTGTCAAATAGAAATCAGGAGGATAGAGGCTGATAAAGGATCTGAAGAAGCTGAACAAACTGTTCAAATTGGAGAAGTTCAAGATGGAATTGTTCTATTTCCTCATTCTTGCCATCCAAATGGGCAATGGATGGTTGGAAGGATGGAAGGATGCTGTCCTTGGACTCCCAGGACGCATGCCTGCACATTCCAATCCTACCGGGATACCAGCTTTACCTCTAGTTTGCGGTGGGAGAGATTCCCCTCCAGTTAGCCCATCTCACATTAAGTCTGTCAACATCCCAAAGGACATTTATCAAAGTCCTAACCTCCACCCTTGCTGCTCTAAAGGAAGAAGGACTGCACTGAATGTGTTCCCCTACCAGCAACTGATCTACCTAGAAGTCCCATCTCCAAGAACACAGTTGCTCTAATGGAAAACAAGGTAATGTCAGTCCAGGAATGTGTTCAACCAGCCCTGTCCAAGAGTCTCCTCTAAGCCTCTCATTTCTTACCATTTTTAGGCACACTTTCATCCTGAATCCCAATAATAAAATAGGCATATTGGCACCTGAGACTATTCTAGAGAGGAGTTTTAACCTAATGAAACTGATTGTCCTTGCATCAGGACAGATATCCCGTGCCATGTGAAAGACTCTCTGGTTGAGGACAAAGCCATACAACCCCTGCTTCTGCCGTGCCATAGATCCCACACTTTGTACAATTCTTAACAAAGGAGGAGGAGTGAAAATGGCAAGGAAGCTTCAAAAAGAACCTTGGCAGCTTGGATCGTTACAAAAAATGGGCATAGTTTACATCAGGATCCCTTGGAGAAGCTGAGAAACTGGTTCCCAGGCTGGCGGTGCCTCCATAATTAGCACTTATATTGAAGATTCAAAGGGATGAACAGCCAGCAACTCAGTATCATCCAATTGCAGGAGTACTGTATTTATAGGTTGCAGGGTAAATACAACATGAACATGCCTACACATTTTGGCCGTGAGGCCTTAGTCATAGCCTATCCAAACAAATAATAAAAGTTTTGTCTGGACGAACAGTTTTATTTCCCTGCAACTACTTGCCACTGTTTTACTTCTAATGTTAAGTGCCAGATAAATTATTTTTATAGGCAGGTTGGTGAAAAAATGTGCCAATGAGAAACTCTGGCAGGAAATATACATTTTTAATAAGAAGTAAATAAAATGTTGTCCATGTTATGGCACACATACCATCATAGCATAACACTTTATAGATAGAGCATGTTTGAATGTAAAGATCTACTTCTCTACAGTCAATAGCATTTATGCTATATGAATTTTGCAATATCCGTGCTTTAAACAAAATCTCTTCTATATATATTAAAGATGTGTTGGACGTGCACAGGTCAGCAGCTGTGAGATGAGAGAACAGCGTGTCCCCAGCTTGGGGATTTTATGTTACGGGATATTGCAAGTGTCCAACGCAGACTAAACAAAATATATTCTTTGTGTTTTACAGGGAAAATCTGCCCCTTACCAGACATATAGCCGCAGATCAACATTTCACAAGAAATTCTTCTGCAAAGCAAACTCAATAATTTAAGCAAAGTGGAAATAAAATATTTTTATGTCTGTGTCAATAAATTGGGGAAGAATGATGAAACCTGCAGGCTATGGAAGCTTCTGCATAAAACTGAATCTACACTTTGTCCATTCAGGTAAAAATAACAGGTTAGCTCGATATAGCACCCCTTCGGCTATGGACACTTAAAGCCCAGCTCTGGGGCTGTGCCGGCACTGCGAGGGTTGATAGCTAGTTTTGTTTAGGGAAGAGGAGAAACAGTTTTACTTACCTGATCCTCTGCTCCCCCAGGTAGACGGCGCTCAGCATCCTCACATCCAGAGCAGGGCTATGACGTCAGGACCTAAGATCACTAGAGCACAGGTGAGCAGAAGCTGTGGGGACCAGTCTAGTTGTGGGGAGTAGCGAAGGGTCGGCTAAATATATTTCCCTTAATTATTCCCCTACACCTTGGGTCTCCAAACTTTCTAAAGAGAGGGCCAGTTTACTGTCCTTTAGACTTTTGGGGGGTTGGACTGTGCCCAGCCTAATACCAATGCCAATGCCGGATCTTTGGTATTAGGCAGAGTAATAGTTGGTGTCAGCGGGAGGAATAGGGCCCTATTTTTGTTGTCAGTGGAATTAATTTTGCCCCATTGTTGGTGTCAGTGATAGGATTAATGCCTCAAGGGCCAGATAAAGGCAAGCAAAGAGCCACAGTTTGGAGGCCACTGCCCTAGGCATATACAAGCAATTAACCCTTGCAGTGTATTTGTATTCAGCCCCCCCCCGAGCCAATACTTCGTAGAACCACCTTTCGCAGCTGCAAGTCTTTTTGAGGATGTCTCTACCAGCTGTGCACATCTAGAAAGTGACATTTTTGCCCATTCTTCCTTGCAAAATAGCTCAAGTCAGATTGGATTGTGAACCGCCATTTTCAAGTCTTGTCACAGATTCTCAATTGGATTTAGGTCTGGACTTTAACTGGGCCATTCTAACACATGAATATGCTTAGAGCTAAACCATCCCATTGAAACTCTGGCTGTATGTTTAGGGTTGTTGTCCTGCTGGCCTCCTTGCCCGGCCTGTTAGTTTAGGTGGACGGCCATGTCTTGGTAGGTTTGAAGTTGTGCCATACTCTTTCCATTTTCGGATTATGGATTGAACAGTGCTCTGTGAGATGTTCAAAGCTTGGGATCAGGGGCGTAACTACCACCATAGCGACCCATGCGGGCGCTATGGGGCCCGCAGCCAAGTGGGGCCCAGTGAGGATGAGAGTACCGCCGGCACAGTCTCCCAGCCAGGGGAAGAGAGAGGAGAGGAAGAGGCGAGCTGTCCATATCAGCAGAGAGCTGAATTCCCCGATGTAAGAGCTTTCATTAGAACTTCCAGTGTTCCCGGGGCTCACGTCACATAGCTCCACCTCTTGGCCCGGCGCCTTTGATAGACAGAATGCCGATCCAATGCGGGACATGTGACGTCATCAAAGGCGTTGGGCCAAGAGGTGGGGCTATGTGACGATGAGCCCCGGGAAGACGGGAAATTCAAATGAAAGCTATTACAGCGGGCAATCCCGCTCTCTGCTGATCCTGGTGGCTTGCCTCTTCCTCTGCATAGGTGAGGCTGTATGGGGCACAGACAGACCAGGCTGTATGGGGCACAGATCACGCTGTATGGGGCACAGGTCACGCTGTATGGGGCACAGGTCATGCTGTATGGGGCACAGGCAGACCAGGCTGTATGGGGCACAGGTCACGCTGTATGGGGCATAGGTCACGCTGTATGGGGCACAGGTCACGCTGCATTGGGCACAGGTCACATAGCATGGGGCACAGGTCACGCTGCATGGGGCACAGGTCACGTTGTATGAGGCACAGGTCACGCTGTATGGGGCACAGGTCACGCTGTATTGGGCACAGGTACCGCTGTATGGGGCACAGGTCACGCTGCATGGGGCACAGGTCACGCTGCATGGGGCACAGGTCACGCTGCATGGGGCACAGGTCACGCTGTATTGGGCACAGGTCACGCTGCATTGTGCACAGGTCACGCTGTATGTGGCACAGCTCATGCTGCATTGACACTAGAGCAGCTGTGGGGGGGCTGTTTGCAGGGGGGCCCCATACAACATTTGCTATGGGGCCCTGCTATTTCTAGTTACGCCCCTGCTTGGGATATATTTTGATAACCTAACCCTGCGTTAAACTTCTCCACGACTTTATCCCTGACCTGTTTGGTGTGTTCCTTGGCCTTCACGATGCTGTTTGTTCACGAAGGTTCTCTAACAAGCCTCTGAGGGCTTCACAGAACAGCTGTATCTATACTGAGAATAAATTACACACAGGTCGACTCTATTTACTAATTAAGTGACTTCTAAAGGCGATTGGTTCTACTATGTTTTAGTTAAGGGTATCAGAATAAATGGGACTGAGTACAAATGCACGCCACACTTTTCACATATTTATTTGTAAAAAATGTTGAAAAGCATTCATTATTTTCCTTCCACTTCACTATTATGTGCCATTTTGTGTTGGTCTATCCCTTAAAATCCCAATAAAATACAGATAGATAGATAGATAGATAGATAGATAGATAGCTAGGATAGATAGATAGATAGCTAGGATAGATAGATAGATAGCTAGGATAGATAGATAGATAGATAGATAGATAGATAGATAGATAGATAGATAGATAGATAGATAGATAGATAGATAGATAGATAGATAGATAGATAGATAGATAGATAGATAGATAGATAGATAGACATACTGAAAAGTAAAACGATTTCTAGCTGTTATCATTTGTAAATCCCACGTTAAGCCTTCTTATTACTATGATTTCTAAGACACAGCTTCCGGTCTATATTTAGTACAATGAAGAACTTTTCAGCTTTACAAAGGAGAAAATTTCTCTCCAATTTACTGGGACTGTGCAAACTCCTTTCTTTTCTCCCTCCGTCTCAGACCATTCCACCTCTAATTGTAGTGAAATAATAACATGTTCTCTATCTATAGAATACCTCTGGAAAAATGTCATTTGTTTTATTTTCCCTAATCCTCCTCCTTGTCTCTGGAAGTTACTACACAACCCTCGATGACATGAAGAATAATGACAGCTTAGGAACTTTCTGTACTGTGTGCAGGTGGCTGATAGCATGGATTATGTACATTAAACTGACAGCGGAGGCTGGGCGAGACTCCCCCCTCGAAACGGATATATTGTGGACGGCTGAACAGGACAGGATTAGAGAATACAATCCCAACTGTTTTCTTAGTGGAAGAATCCCCATTGTAGCATGTTCACTCATCAACAGACAGGAAATGTTGCATTGTGGAGTCTTTGCAGGGCAAGTGAGGTTTTTGTAATGTATCCATATGAGATTATTATATTGGCTGGGGGCGATGGGCCGTGCCTTTTGTGGTATCAGGTAATCATTTTAGGAAAGCTGTTACCACAGGTGTGTCTTCTCTTGTTGAGATTTTACTACACTACAGCAACTGCGCTTATTCACCAAACTGTATTTCACCAAAAATGGTTTTAAAGTTGGATGGCCATTCTATTTTTTTTTGTAAAATTCCATTCTTAGCAAAAAGTTCTATTAAAAACGAAATTTATTTGTTATTTTTGAAAACCGTGTTGCAGGATTGTTTGAACCACTTTCCCTGTTGGGGAGGTTTCCCCTGTCTGTCCCACTGACGCTATAGGAAGCGAGAAGCAATCACTCCAACTAGGACAGTGATTCTTCCTACCTACCTTAATCTAAGAATAAAAAATATCTAGGGTAAGAATATCTAGGTAGTTTGTGTCATATATGTAGGTGCCCCTAGCTACTTCTCATGGCCGAACCCTGCAGCTGGGGATCCAGATGAAAACAAGTCAACCTGGAATTGAATTGTGTACCAGTTCCCAGTCCTGGCGTTCAAAACAGTCCTCCATGTCTACTACACATGTGCACGATGAGGGACCCTCTTCACTCCTTCCCCTGATCCACATCCATGTCATCTCCCCACATGCCTGGAGTATACTCTCATGCAGGGCCCTGTGATTTATTCATGGTTACAGGTTAGGGCTCCATATGTCTAGCCGAACACCTGAGGTCCATTAGACACAGAGGCCCAAGCAACCTGTACTCAGGATTTATAAAATATTACATATCAGTAGCTTGCACTGTAAATTTTTGTTTGTTATATGTCATATGTATATATTAATTCCTGAAGACGTCAGGACAGACAAAATACATAGGGGCGGAGTTTCAGTGAATTATATCATTTGCGGTACCACGGTGGAATGCATGCCGGCTCCATAGAGAGCATGAGTGGCACCCGCTGAGCGCCAAGTGACAGGCACTGCCTTTGTAAGTGTGAATTTTTTGATTATATAACAATTTTAATAGAAGCATTTTATCCCCTACTGGTCTATCTCTTTCATATTAAACCCTGCGGGAGTGGAGAGGAGGAGATGGTTCAAGATACCAAGCTTTTTGGCAAAGCTGATCTAGCTTGAAAATCAGAGGAGTATGTACAGTATACAAATGGAAGGAGAGGGTGATCTGGTGCGGTGATCAAGACTAGGAATGAGCCGAACACCCCCCGGTTTGGTTCGCACCAGAACTTGCGAAAAGGCAAAAAATTTGTACGAACACGCGAACACCGTTAAAATCTATGGGACACGAACATGAAAAATCAAAAGTGCTCATTTTAAAGGCTTATATGCAAGATATTGCCATAAAAAGTGTTTGGGGACCTGGGTCCTGCCCCAGGGGACATGTATCAATGCCAAAAATAGTTTTAAAAACAGACGTTTTTTCAGGAGCAGTGATTTTAATAATGCTTAAAGTGAAACAATAAAAATAAAATATTCCTTTAAATATCGTGTCTGGGGGGGTCTCCTTAGTATGTCTGTAAAGGAGCGCATCTTTTCCATATTTTTAACAGTACCACAGCAAAATGTCATTTCTAAAGGAAAAAAATGCCAATGCAGATGTGCGTACTTGGCTTTTCGGGGGTTATACCGGGATGATGCCCGCAGCTACAGGCATCATCCCGGTACCGTTGTTTAGAGCCGGCGTCCACAAAGTCCACAATTTTTTTAAGAGTTTTTACACTTTTCATCCCTATTATACATCTGAGCATAACCTTTTAAAGTAAATTTTATATGAAAATTGACTCAAATGTATTATACTTTCCCTTTAAATCAGTTGTAGAATATCTCCTTATATGGTTGTGCTGATTTATGGACAATTAAGGGTTTTGATGCTATAAGTACCTTTCATAGAGCAATTATTGCATGATGTTTCCTGCCTGGTGGAAAGCCAAGTAGACGATTTCACAAATTAGTTTGACTTACTGCATTCGGAAATTGGTTTATAAGATTGTGTTCAGGGACCTGTTTCTGAGCTTACTTATCACTGTGCGCTCATTTGGGTTTATCTTCATTTCGTGTATATAATTGTTGTGTTTTTTTTTAGCATTGTTAACATTTCTTTATAGAGCAAAAAAAACCCGACAGAGCTCCCTTTCCACCTAAAGTGTATCTAAACCTAATAACAAAAATCCAACAGGCAAAGCATAGATTCACTTTAAAGTAGTATTAAACCCAAAATAAAAAAATATAATATATTGCAGCTTAGCAATCATTAGATGTTGTGGCTGCCTCAGTTTTCTTTTCTTTGGCTTTTTCCCCCTCTGTTTTCACCTGGTGATCTGACCAGTAACACACCTCCTGTATTAGTGAGACACAAGTCTGGAGGAATGAGCACAGGAGGCACAGCAGACAGCAGCATTATCAGTCTGGGGGGGAGCCATACTCCAGCTCACACTTTAAGGCTCATGCACACAGGACGTTTTTACAGCTGCTGTTAGGGGCTTTTGATGTTTTTTTTTTACTGCCTCTAATAGCCCCTCCATGTTAGCCTATGTGTCCATGCAGACATAAACCGTCAGAGGCGTTTGGCGGCATAAGCGTTTAGGGGCAGTAGAAAAAAAATACAGCCTGTGCTTTTAGGAGCAGTAAAAACGAGCTGTAAAAACGAAAAACAGAGCTAAACGCGTCAAATCGCGTTTGACGTTTTTACATTACTGGGAGTGTTTTTAATGAAAAACCGCTAATGCGGGAAAACGTTGGAAAAGGCAAAAAAATGCTAATGTAAGAACGTGGCTAAACGTGAAAAAACAGGCGTTTTTAGTGCTGCTGTAACACTGAGCCCTTATAATCAGTTACAGCAGTTTTTTTAGCTTTTGGGGTAAAGGTTTTGCATGAATAAGGCCCCTTTCACACTGGGGCGGTTTGCAGGAGTTATTGCGCTAAAAATAGCGCCTGCAAACCGCCCCAAAACAGCCTCCGCTGTTTGTTCAGTGTGAAAGCCCGAGGGCTTTCACACTGAAGCGGTGCGCTGGCAGGAGAAGAAAAAATCTCCTGCAAGCCGCATCTTTGGAGCGGTGAAGGAGCGGTGTATTCACCGCTCCTAAACCGCTCCTGCCCATTGAAATCAATGGGACAGCGCGGCAATACCGCGCCAATACCACGGCTATAGCCGCGCTATACGAGTGGTTTTAACCCTTTTTCGGCCGCCAGCGGGGGGTTAAAACCACACCGCTAGCGGCCGAATTCCGCGGTAAAACAGCGCTAAAAATATCGCTGTTTTACCGCCGACGCCCCCTACCGCCCCAGTGTGAAAGCAGCCTTAATAAAAACTGATCATTTCAACTATTTGCCGACCGCCCTATAATAGTTTTACTACTACAGGGCGGCAGCTGTGCGCTGGATCACGTATATATACAGTACATCATCTTGCACTTCCGGGTAGGGGACGCACATGCTTACACACAGTGGAAGCCGATTTGCAGGTTCCGGGTACTCAATATCCTCTGGCACCCGCCGATCATCAAGTAGAGATACAGAACTGCGATCTGCCTATGTAAACAGGGCAGATCGCGGTTCTAACAGGGGGGGAAGGGATAGAGTTTGTGTCCCTGCAAAGCAGGGAATACATTCCATCTCTTCCCCTAGTAAAAGCACCTCCCACAGTTCACATAAACACAGGCTAGGCACACAGTTAACCCTTTGATCGCCCCTGATGTTAACCCCTTCCCAGCCAGTGTCATTAGTACAGTGACAGTGCATATTTTTAGCACTGATAACTGTATTAGTGTCACTGGTTCCCAAAAAGTGTCAGTTAGTGTCAGAATGTCTGCCGCAATTTCAAAGTCCCTCTAAAAGTTGCTAATCACTGCCATTACTAGTAAAAAAGAAATAAAAATATCCCATAGTTTGTTGACTCTCTAACTTTTGCACAAACCAATCCATATACTCTTATTGGGATTTTGTTTACCAAAAACATGTAGCAGAATACATATTTGCATAAATTTATGAAGAAATTAGATTTTTTACATTTTTTTATTGGATGTGTTTTATAGCAGAAGGTAAAAAAAATATTGATATTTTTTTCAGAATTGTCGGTATTTATTTGTTTATAGCACAAAAAAAAAATGCAGAGGTGATCAAACACCACCAAAAGAAAGCTCTATTTGTGGTAAAAAAAAAGGACATACATTTTATTTGTGTACAGCGTCGCACGACCGTGCAATTGTCAGTTAAAGTAATGCAATGCCGTATCGTAAAAAATAGCCTGGTCATGAAGGGGGGTAAAAATTCTGGAGGTCAAGTGGCTAATCACCAGGGTGGATTTGATTTAAATCAACTTGATTTAAATCATAATATTTAACCACTTGACGACCGCCTCACGCCGATGTACGTCGGCAAAGTGGCACGGACAGGCAAAATCACGTACAGTGTACGTGATTTGCCTTCCGCGGGTGGGGGGTCCGATCGGACCCCCCCCCGGTGCCCGAGGCGGTCGTCTTTTGTCCAGCGGCGATCGGTGATGAGGGGGAGACCATCCGTTCGTGGCCCCCCCCTCGCGATCGCCGCCGGCCAATGAGAATCTTCCTTTGCTGCTGTATGCTAAACAGCAGCAAAGGAAATGATGTCATCTCCCCTCGGGTCGGTATTTTCCGTTCCGGCCCGAGGAGAGAAGACATCAATGTGAGTGCACCAACACACACACACACAGTAGAACATGCCAGGCACACAAAACACCCCGATCCCCCCCCCGATCGCCCCCCGATCCCCCCCCAATCACCCCCCCCCCCCCTGTCACAAACTGACACCAGCAGTTTTTTTTTTTTTTTTTTTTTTTTTTTTTCTGATTACTGCATGGTGTCAGTTTGTGACAGTTACAGTGTTGGGACAGATACTGTTACCCCCCTGTAGGTCTAGGGTACCCCCCTAACCCCCCCTAATAAAGTTTTAACCCCTTGATCACCCCCCCTCACCAGTGTCACTAAGCGATCATTTTTCTGATCGCTGTATTAGTGTCGCTGGTGACGCTAGTTAGTGAGGTAAATATTTAGGTTCGCCGTCAGCGTTTTATAGCGTCAGGGACCCCCCTATACTATCTGATAAATGTTTTAACCCCTTGATTGCCCCCTAGTTAACCCTTTCACCACTGATCACCGTATAACCGTTACGGGTGACGCTGGTTAGTTTGTTTATTTTTTATAGTGTCAGGGCACCCGCCGTTTATTACCGAATAAAGGTTTAGCCCCCCGATCGCCCGGCGGTGATATGCGTCGCCCCAGGCAGCGTCAGATTAGCGCCAGTACCGCTAACACTGACGCACGCAGCATGCGCCTCCCTTAGTGGTATAGTATCTGATCGGATCAATATCTGATCCGATCAGATACTATACTAGCGTCCCCAGCAGTTTAGGGTTCCCAAAAACGCAGTGTTAGCGGGATCAGCCCAGATACCTGCTAGCACCTGCGTTTTGCGCCTCCGCCCAGCCCACCCAAGTGCAGTATCGATCGATCACTGTCACTTACAAAACACTAAACGCATAACTGCAGCGTTCGCAGAGTCAGGCCTGATCCCTGCGATCGCTAACAGTTTTTTTGGTAGCATTTTGGTGAACTGGCAAGCACCAGCCCCAGGCGTCAGGTTAGCGCCAGTACCGCTAACACCCACGCACGCAGCATACGCCTCCCTTAGTGGTATAGTATCTGAACGGATCAATATCTGATCCGATCAGATCTATACTAGCGTCCCCAGCAGTTTAGGGTTCCCAAAAACGCAGTGTTAGCGGGATCAGCCCAGATACCTGCTAGCACCTGCGTTTTGCGCCTCCGCCCGGCCCAGCCCACCCAAGTGCAGTATCGATCGATCACTGACACTTACAAAACACTAAACGCATAACTGCAGCGTTCGCAGAGTCATGCCTGATCCCTGCGATCGCTAACAGTTTTTTTGGTAGTATTTTGGTGAACTGGCAAGCACCAGCCCCAGGCAGCGTCAGATTAGCGCCAGTACCGCTAACACCCACGCACGCACCGTACACCACCCTTAGTGGTATAGTATCTGATCGCATCAATATCTGATCCGATCAGATCTATACTAGCGTCACCAGCAGTTTAGGGTTCCCAAAAACGCAGTGTTAGCGGGATCAGCCCAGATACCTGCTAGCACCTGCGTTTTGCCCCTCCGCCCGGCCCAGCCCACCCAAGTGCAGTATCGATCGATCACTGTCACTTACAAAACACTAAAAGCATAACTGCAGCGTTCGCAGAGTCAGGCCTGATCCCTGCGATCGCTAACAGTTTTTTGGTAGCGTTTTGGTGAACTGGCAAGCGCCAGCGGCCTAGTACACCCCGGTCGTAGTCAAACCAGCACTGCAGTAACACTTGGTGACGTGGCGAGTCCCATAAGTGCAGTTCAAGCTGGCGAGATGGCAAGCACAAGTAGTGTCCCGCTGCCACCAGAAAGACAAACACAGGCCCGTCGTGCCCATAATGCCCTTCCTGCTGCATTCGCCAATCCTAATTGGGAACCCACCGCTTCTGCAGCGCCCGTACTTCCCCCATTCACATCCCCAACCAAATGCAGTCGGCTGCATGAGAGGCATTTTTATGTCCTCCCGAGTACCCCTACCCAGCGAACGCCCCCAAAAAGATGTTGTGTCTGCAGCTAGCGCGGATATAGGCGTGACACCCGCTATTATTGTCCCTCCTGTCCTGACAATCCTGGTCTTTGCATTGGTGAATGTTTTGAACGCTACCATTCACTAGTTGAGTATTAGCGTAGGGTACAGCATTGCACAGACTAGGCGCACTTTCACAGGGTCTCCCAAGATGCCATCGCATTTTGAGAGACCCGAACCTGGAACCGGGTACCGTTATAAAAGTTAGTTACAAAAAAAGTGTAAAAAAAAAAAAAATATGAAATAAAAAAAAATAGTTGTTTTATTGTTCTCTCTCTCTCTATTCTCTCTCTCTATTGTTCTGCTCTTTTTTACTGTATTCTATTCTGCAATGTTTTATTGTTATTGTTATTATGTTTTATCATGTTTGTTTTTCAGGTGTGTAATTATTTACACTTTACTGTGCTTTATTGTTAACCATTGTTAACCATTTTTTTGTCTTCAGGTACGCCATTCACGACTTTGAGTGGTTATACCAGAATGATGCCTGCAGGTTTAGGTATCATCTTGGTATCATTCTTTTCAGCCAGCGGTCGGCTTTCATGTAAAAGCAATCCTAGCGGCTAATTAGCCTCTAGACTGCTTTTACAAGCCGTGGGAGGGAATGCCCCCCCCCCCCACCGTCTTCCGTGTTTTTCTCTGGCTCTCCTGTCTCAACAGGGAACCTGAGAATGCAGCCGGTGATTCAGCCAGCTGACCATAGAGCTGATCAGAGACCAGAGTGGCTCCAAACATCTCTATGGCCTAAGAAACCGGAAGCTACGAGTATTTCATGACTTAGATTTCGCCGGATGTAAATAGCGCCATTGGGAAATTGGGGAAGCATTTTATCACACCGATCTTGGTGTGGTCAGATGCTTTGAGGGCAGAGGAGAGATCTAGGGTCTAATAGACCACAATTTTTTCAAAAAAGAGTACCTGTCACTACCTATTGCTATCATAGGGGATATTTACATTCCCCGAGATAACAATAAAAATGATTAAAAAAAAAAATATGAAAGGAACAGTTTAAAAGTAAGATTAAAAAAGCAAAAAAATAATAAAGAAAAAAAAAACAAAAAAAAAAACACCCCTGTCGCCCCCTGCTCTCGCGCTAAGGCGAACGCAAGCGGCGGTCTGTCGTCAAACGTAAACAGCAATTGCACCATGCATGTGAGGTATCACCGCGAAGGCCAGATCGAGTGCAGTAATTTTTCCAGTAGACCTCCTCTGTAAATCTAAAGTGGTAACCTGTAAAGGCTTTTGAAGGCTTTTAAACATGTATTTATTTTGTTGCCACTGCACGTTTGTGCGCAATTTTAAAGCATGTCATGTTTGGTATCCATGTACTCGGCCTAAGATCATCTTTTTTATTTCATCAAACATTTGGGCAATATAGCGTGTTTTAGTGCATTAAAATTAAAAAAAGTGTGTTTTTTCCCCAAAAAATGCGTTTGAAAAATCGCTGCGCAATTACTGTGTGAAAAAAAAAAATGAAACACCCACCATTTTAATCTGTAGGGCATTTGCTTTAAAAAAATATATAATGTTTGGGGGTTCAAAGTAATTTTTTTGCAAAAAAAAAAAACTTTTTCATGTAAACAATAAGTGTCAGAAAGGGCTTTGTCTTCAGGTGGTTAGAAGAGTGGGTGATGTGTGACATAAGCTTCTAAATGTTGTGCATAAAATGCCAGGACAGTTCAAAACCCCCCCAAATGACCCCATTTTGGAAAGTAGACACCCCAAGCTATTTGCTGAGAGGCATGTCGAGTCCATGGAATATTTTATATTGCGACACAAGTTGCGGGAAAGAGACAAATTTTTTTTTTTTTTTTTTTTTTTTGCACAAAGTTGTCACTAAATGATATATTGCTCAAACATGCCATGGAAATATGTGAAATTACACCCCAAAATACATTCTGCTGCTTCTCCTGAGTACGGGGATACCACATGCGTGAGACTTTTTGGGAGCCTAGCCGCGTACGGGACCCCGAAAACCAAGCACCGCCTTCAGGCTTTCTAAGGGCGTGAATTTTTGATTTCACTCTTCACTGCCTATCACAGTTTCGGAGGCCATGGAATGCCCAGGTGGCACAAAACCCCCCCAAATGACCCCATTTTGGAAAGTAGACACCCCAAGCTATTTGCTGAGAGGTATAGTGAGTATTTTGCAGACCTCACTTTTTGTCACAAAGTTTTGAAAATTGAAAAAAGAAAAAAAAAAATGTTTTTTCTTGTCTTTCTTCATTTTCAAAAACAAATGAGAGCTGCAAAATACTCACCATGCCTTTCAGCAAATAGCTTGGGGTGTCTACTTTCCAAAATGGGGTCATTTGGGGGGGTTTTGTGCCACCTGGGCATTCCATGGCCTCCGAAACTGTGATAGGCAGTAAAGAGTGAAATCAAAAATTTTCACCCTTAGAAATCCTGAAGGCAGTGATTGGTTTTCGGGGTCCAGTACGCGGCTAGGCTCCCAAAAAGTCCCACACATGTGGTATCCCCATACTCAGGAGAAGCAGCTAAATGTATTTTGGGGTGCAATTCCACATATGCCCATGGCCTGTGTGAGCAATATATCATTTAGTGACAACTTTATGAAAAAAAAAAAAAAATAAAAATAAAAGTGTCACTTTCCCGCAACTTGTGTCAAAATATAAAATATTCCATGGACTCAATATGCCTCTCAGCAAATAGCTTGGGGTGTCTACTTTCCAAAATGGGGTCATTTTGGGGGGTTTTGTGCCATCTTGGCATTCCATGGCCTCCGAAACTGTGATAGGCAGTGAAGAGTGAAAGCAAAAATTTACACCCTTAGAAATCCTGAAGGCGGTGATTGGTTTTCGGGGCCCCGTACGCGGCTAGGCTCCCAAAAAGTCCCACACATGTGGTATCCCCATACTCAGGAGAAGCAGCTAAATGTATTTTGGGGTGCAATTCCACATAGGCCCATGGCCTGTGTGAGCAATATATCATTTAGTGACCACTTTTTGTAAATATTTTTTTTTTTTTTTTTTTTTGTCATTTTTCAATCACTTGGGACAAAAAAAATAAATATTCAATGGGTTCAACATGCCTCTCAGCAATTTCCTTGGGGTGTCTACTTTCCAAAATGGGGTCATTTGGGGGGCTTTTGTACTGCCCTGCCATTTTAGCACCTCAAGAAATGACATAGGCAGTCATAAACTAAAAGCTGTGTAAATTCCAGAAAATGTACCCTAGTTTGTAGACGCTATAACTTTTGCGCAAACCAATAAATATACGCTTATTGACATTTTTTTTACCAAAGACATGTGGCCGAATACATTTTGGCCTAAATGTATGACTAAAATTTAGTTTATTGGATTTTTTTTAGAACAAAAAGTAGAAAATATCATTTTTTTTCAAAATTTTCGGTCTTTTTCCGTTTATAGCGCAAAAAATAAAAACCGCAGAGGTGATCAAATACCATCAAAAGAAAGCTCTATTTGTGGGAAGAAAAGGACGCAAATTTCGTTTGGGTACAGCATTGCATGACCGCGCAATTAGCAGTTAAAGCGACGCAGTGCCAAATTGGAAAAAGACCTCTGGTCCTTAGGCAGCATAAAGGTCCGGGGCTCAAGTGGTTAAAGAGCAACTGTCATCTCTGTCCCACAGCGGCTCCTCCGCTGACCCGCTGTTGACTCACCAACAGTTCCATTCACTTTAATGGAATGGCTGGTGATGTGGCAGTGACACAGCAAGGTGAGAGACGTGGCGGCAGCAGGTGAGTGGATGCCCGCTAACAGGCGCTGCCATGATGGATCTGAAATGACAGGTGCTCTTTAAATGTAAAGACTTATTCTTGCTGGTAGTTAGAATCTTTAATATTTGCAAACAAAATGAAGGTTTTCTATTTAGCATAATAAGCTGTCAGGTTAGTAAAACAACGATATCAAAACCAATTTTAGGTTAATAGGTTAGTTACACATAGTTGGAGAACTAATCAAATTGTTTTATTCAACCACTTGGAGACCAGCCACCGCAGTATACTGCGGCAGGTTGGCACCCCTGGGCGAGCCGTCGTCCGCTTTAAGAGCACTAGGGGGCGCACGACGACGGCGGAGCCGATGCGCGTGCCCGGCAGTCGCGATGTCCGCTTTCACAATATAAAAAAATTGGGCTAACTTTACCGTTGTGTTATGATTTTTTATTTGCAACAATAAACCATGCATTGTAACTTTATTCATGTATTGATTTTGTTTCTATTCTGACATGGCGTGCCTCATACAAAGTCCCAGCTATTTCTCCTTTTCTATAAACGAATACTGGGATGGAGGTACGTCATGTGTTCTAAACCAGTGAGTTAGGCCACATCTTTATCTAAAAAAAAAATAATCAGATTTTAATTTTCAAAAAAAATCAGATTTTTTTGATTTTTTTTTTAAATCAAAAATTTTTTTCCACCCTGCTAATCACCCCTGCCAGTGTTCAAGTTGTTTGTCCCCTCCATTTAAATGGATACATTCTGCTGGAGAGTTTGTGCTGTAAAAAATACTTGCTGGCTGGATCAGCAGATGAAAATAGAAGATCATTTAAGAATCTTATGCCCCGTACACACGGTCGGACATTGATCGGACATTCTGACAACAAAATCCATGGATTTTGTCCGATGGATGTTGGCTCAAACTTGTCTTGCATACACGCGGTCACACAAAATTGTCGGAAAATCCGATCGTTCTAAACGCGGTGACGTAAAACACGTACGTCGGGACTATAAACGGGGCAGTAGCCAATAGCTTTCATCTCTTTATTTATTCTGAGCATGCGTGACACTTTGTGCGTCGGATTTGTGTACACACGATCGGAATTTCCGACAACGGATTTTGTTGTCAGAAAATTTTATAGCCTGCTCTCAAACTTTGTGTGTCGGAAATTCAGATGGAAAATGTGTGATGGAGCCCACACACGGTCAGAATTTCCGACAACAAGGTCCTATCAGGGGCGGACTGATAACTCATGGGGCCCCCAGGCAATCAGAGATTATGGGGCTACACAGTATACACACACACAGTATACAATCACACAGTATACACATACATTTACACACAGTATACACAGACAGATGTAAAAAAAAACACAGATTTATACATACTGTCCCTGGTTTTACTGAGGCTGGCAACCCTGATGGGGCCCCCTAGTGGCTCAGGGCCCTCGGGCAGTGCCCGAGTGGCTCAATGGTCAGTCCGCCCCTGGGTCCTATTACACATTTTCCATCGGAAAATCCGACCGTGTGTACAGGGCATAAGAATTAGTAAACTGCAGTATAATAAAGGTTTTGCTTTTAGGTTTAATACTGCTTTAAGGCAATTAGAAATGGTTGGGTTTGATAGGTTGCTGTAGTTCTGGAGAAGCCAAATTATGTTCAGCGACGCGTATCTGTGTGTTCTACAATCTGTATGTACATGAATGGTAAACTACAACACACACAGGATGTAAGTCCTAGAACCATGCTTGTGATCATGTATAAGGCGATACTAAGCCGCCTTCTTCTGTACAATCAAATACGTTGTGTGGGAATCAGTATTCCATATGTATCACAACTTGTGTTCACCAGTCGAGCAAATACAGCTTGTTAACATATGGCACGCCATACATACATCTGTCAGCGTGGTTCTGTTTATCCGACACTGGACGGGGCAATGTGTCTGCATAGATGCAACGAGCGCATGCATAAGACACCTCGGAAAAAGCAGGTGATCATATTGTAAAAGGTTTATTATAAAAGGGCGGAGAAAGAATAAAGTAGTAATAAACCCTCTGCGTTTTTTTAGTTTAACACATTGAGCACAATAAAATATACATTCTCCAGTGTTATTTGTGAATATTCTTACCCTGCACTTGCCGTTTACAACTTAAATGCTGCTGGCTCCTGCTCTCTCAATGATGCTTCCCTGAACTTACAGGAAAGAGTTAACAGTGGACAGTGCAGTCTCCAGTCAGTCTATTAGCTTGAAGAAAGGAGAGAGGAGGAGCAGAGACTTGCCTTGCCATTCAAGGCTATGGGGCTGTGTGTTTCTTATTGATGCGCACAGTGTAGGGAGACACAACTGTAGTCCCTGATGCAAGGGTGGCTCCATAGGATGCTGCAAGAGAAAGGAGCCACCCTGAGGCTGGATTCACACCTATGCATTTTTAATGCTTTTTGCATTTTGCAGATTTGCACTACAGTCCATTTAACATGGTTTCCTATGGAACACGTTCTGTAGGGCAAATCTGCAAAAATGCAAAAAGCACTAAAAATGCATTGGTGTGAATCCAGCCTGAAAAAGGAACCTTGGGGCAGTGATCATGGAAGCAGCCGAAATTGGAATATGGACAAGAATTAAAGATAAAGGAGCTGCATAACTTTGTTTTATTAACCACTTCAGCCCCGGAAGATTTGGCTGCTGAATGGCCAGGCGTCGCTTTAACTGACAATTGCGCGGTCGTGCGACGTTGCACCCAAACAAAATTGCCGTCTTTTTTTCCCCCACAAATAGAGCTTTCTTTTGGTGGTATTTGATCACCTCGGCGGTTTTTATTTTTTGCGCTATAAATAAAAAAAGCGTCAATTTTGGAAAAAAAAACCCACAATTTTTTGTACTTTTTGCTATAATAAATATCCCCAATTTATTTTTTAAAAAAGCTAATTTTTTCTCAGTTTAGGCCGATATGTATTCTTCTACATATTTTTGGTAAAAGAAAATTGCAATAAGCGTATATTAATTGGTTTGCGCAAAAGTTATAGCGTCTACAGAATAGGGGATAGATTTATAGCATTATTATTATTTTTTTATTACTAGTAATGGTGGCAATCTGCGATTTTTATTTGACTCTTTTGACACATTTTTGGGACCATTGGCATTTATACAGCGATCAGTGCTATAAAAATGCACTGATTATTGTGAAAATGTCACTGGCAGGGAAGGGGTTAACACTAGGGGTCGATCAAGGGGTTAACTGTGTTCCCTGTGTGTGTTTCTAACTGCGGTGGGAGGGGACTGACCTAGAGGAAATGACAGATCGTGATTCCTAGTTATTAGACCCCTTTCACACTGGGGCGTTTTTCAAGCGTTTTTCAGGCGCTTTAACGTTAAAAAAAGCATCTGTAAAGCACCTGAAAGAAGCCTCATCTGCAATCCCAATGTGAAAGCCCGAGCCCTTTCATACTGCCAGCGCCCGAAAAACGCTGGTAAAGCGCCGCTTAAGACCCCTTTCACACTGGGGCGTTTTTCAGGCGTTTTTCAGGCGCTGGCAGAGTGAAAGGGCTCGGGCCATCGGCGCACCCAACCCAGTGGCAAAACACGAAAGCGCTGCAAAGAAGCTGCTTGCAGGACTTTTTTTGACGCCCTGCCAGCGCAGCGCCCCAGTGTGAAAGCACTTTTTTTGACGCCCTGCCTGTCATCTTTTACATTGGGATAGCAGATGAGGCTTCTTTCAGGCGCTTTACAAGCGCTTTTTTTAACGCTAAAGCGCCTGAAAAACGCCCCAGTGTGAAAGGGTCTTAGGAACCCACGATCTGTCACTGCTCTCAGAACAGGGATTTGTGTGTTTACACACACATGTCCCTGTTCTGCCTCTGGTGCTCACGATCGCTCGTGGCCACGAGCATCGGCACCCCCACCGTGCAGCGGGCGCGTGCGCTCGCCTGCTATCCCGATCCCGCGAGCCGTCGTATAGCTACAACGGCTCGCGGGATCGTGCCGACCTGCCGCAGTATAATGACGGCGGCTGGTCCGCAAGCGGTTAACTTACATTTTACATGTTAGTACAATAAGTCTTCCTTTATGGCCCCTTTCACACGGGCGCCTGCATTGGACGGAATCTGATCGCTCAGCGGGGGATCGCTCCACTGATCTCCACTGAGTAAGTAAATGGATGACATATCCATCTCTGCTCATGGTGCAGAGCGAAGATGGACAGAGTCCTGCTCTCCTCTATGGGGAGATCGGGTGAAAACGGACCACCTGTCCGTTTGCATCCAATCGTACCCAATCCGCCAGACGGATGTAAAAAAGGACCACCATCCATCTGGATTTTGCGGACTGGGTTGGATCGGATAGCGGCAGATGTCAGCGGAAATGTCACCGCTGACATCTGCCGCTCCATAGGAGTGAATGGAGGGTCCGATCAGGACCACCTGAAGAAACTGACAGGCGGACCTGATTGGACAGCCTGTGTCAAGGGGCCCTATAGTAACTCCTCTTCTTCTTTTTCATTGCAGGTAAATAATAGATTTCAAGCAGAAGCCACGTGGGGTCATTGAGTTTTCGACAAAGGACGGGTGCTGGCTGTCCAACATCCACAGAAGGCTACAGAATATTTAGGTTGATGCCTCCTTTGACAAGAGAAATGTCTTGTCATTGGTAACTCTTGTCAATGGTGTCGTCTCCGTAAACATTCTCAGGAAACATATATAAAATCCAACTCTAGGAAACATGAAAACTCTCCCTTGCAGCAGGGCTGTCCCCACACTACAAGCATGGACTGCTAGTTTAGGTCTAGAGGGCATAGAAGAGAAGGTCTACTAACCCCATTCTCTGCTATTCCATGCGGCAGAAATGATTTAATTCCCTGAACCTGGGAGAAACCCAATGAATGAATATAAGTAAAGCTCAGGCTGGTTACAGTCTAGTAGCAACACTCCAACCTAATGCAGGGTCCCAACATGTAGATATTATATAAGCTCTGTTTGCTATTATAGAAGCTTTACCATTATTTGGGCCTTGTGTAAGAGAAGAATTGATGTATTGTTCCCTAACTATCAATCAATACTTCTAATCTATGTTGCTAGGACAACCTGGAAATACAAAGGGTCAACACAGTTCTTTATAATATACACTATATTACCAAAAGTATTGGGACGCCTGCCTTTACACGCACATGAAATTTAATGGCATCCCAGTCATAGTCCGTAGGGTTCAATATTGAGTTGGCCCACCCTTTGCAGCTATAACAGCTTCAATTCTTCTGGGAAGGCCATCCACAAGGTTTAGGAATGTGTCTATGTGATTGTTTGACCATTCTTCCAGAAGAGCATTTGTGAGGTCAGGCACTTATCTTTGACAAGAAAGCCTGGCTCACAGTCTGCGTTCTTAACCATCCCAAAGGTGTTCTGTTGGGTTGATGTCAGGACTTTGTGCAGGCCAGTCAAGTTCCTCCACCCCAAACTCGCTCATACATGTCTTAATGGACCTTGCTTTGTGCGCTGGTCCAAACCATTTGGAGGAGGGGGGATTATGGTGTGGGGTTGTTTTTCAGGGGTTGGGTTTGGCCCCTTAGTTTCAGTGAAGGGAACTCTTAAGGCCTCAGCATACCAAGACATTTTGGACAATTTCATGCTCCCAACTTTGTGGGAACAGTTTGGGGATGGACCCTTCCCATTCCAACATGACTGCATACCAGTGCACAAAGCAAGGTCCATAAAGACATGGATGAGCAAGTTTGGGGTGGAGGATCTTGACTGGCCTGCACAGAGTCCTGACCTCAACACTATAAAACACCATTGGGATGAACTAGAGTGGAGACTGCGAGCCAGGCTTTCTCGTCCACATCAGTGCCTGACCTCACAAATGCGCTTCTGGGAGGGGGGAGGAGGAACTGACCAGGATGGACGTGCAGTGAGTTCGCTCCACTAGCCCAGGCAATCAGCTGTTGCATGTCTTTAATGATTCCATAGACCTCCCCAGTCCTCCCATACAGCACACTGCTGAACAAACAATTCTCCAAGCCAGCTGCCTGTCTTTGTGCCCTTTCCTGCTCTCAAGCCCTGGTGTTAGGCTATTGGATCCACGGACGATCGAGGACGAGGTGTTGTGGAAGGAGGAAGTGGTGAGAATGAGCGGCTAGATCCGAGTCTCACCGTGAAAGCACGAGCTAAACTGAGTCCCGCCGAGTCCTTCCGATTCGAGCTCCACCGCGTTCATTCAACCGCTCGGAGAGAGGGATCCCACAGACCGGGTGGAGGGAGAGTCCGCGTGTGCAGAAAGTTCTCTTCTATTTTTTTGTTGAGAGAGGAAGGAAGGAGTGGAGACAGAAGAAAAAGGAAGGAAAAAGGAGGAAAGGAAAAGGGAAAAACTAATCCCCACGGAGTGCAGAGGTAACAGTGTTACTGATATAACCCTGGATGATTTTTTCTCAAGAGTCTCCATAACAGCAGTGGGGAATAGTGTTATTCCAGATATATACAAGGTACTCTACTAGAGACTATAAGAAGTCGGATATGGCAAGGTAAAAAGTGCCTTTTTATTTATTAATATCTGATCTGATGAACATTACCTGATTTGGTTCTGTTAAATGAGGTAAAGGAATATTACATTTGTTGAAACGAACTCTAAAAGAGACAGTATACATAGTGAAATAAGGGCGGTAAAATTTGGGTACAAGTGAGAGCTTTACTCCCTTATAGCTGTATACCTTAAATATAGCATGCCTCCTAAAAGCACGCATTCCCAGAAAACAAAAAGGGGATCATTGGGGGGGTCAGCTAAATATCCCCCTAAACCCGCATCAGCACAAAAGTCAGATATTAAAGGTTTTTTTCAACAACCACAGGATCAACAAAATAGCTCTATTCTAACTGAGCTAAATTTCTCATCTCCAGCTGGAGAAGTAGAGCATGGAACAAGTATTAGCCCTAGTGAGCACACACAGCTTCTTATGATGGATATGGAGGGAGCAGAAGGAGGCCCCATGTGGAATTTACAGACATATATAAAAGCTCTACCAACCAGGGAAGATATGGATAAATACATACACAGATTAGAATCCTCTTATAAATCTGAAATAAAAACGTTGAAAACATCTCTGACTGATATGCAAAATAAGATCATGGACATGGACACTAAAATTGTAAATCTGGATCAAAAAATGATTTTATTAGAAGAGAAAAAGATAGAACACGATCGATACTTGAGCTACATAATAAATATCACGGACAACCTCGAAAATAGAAGTAGACAAAACAATATAAGAGTCAGAGGACTTCCTGAGACTGTGAATGTAGAGAACCTTGGGAAAACTCTCCAAAATATATTTAATTCATTGCTGGAGCGTCCAGGGGAGACAGAAATAGAGATCGACAGAGTCCACAGAATCCAAGGCCCTAAAGTCAATGATTCAGGAAAACCTAGAGATGTGATTTGTAGAATACATTTTTTTCAGGTTAAGGAAAAAATTATGACGGCGGCACCGGGATTTTGAATATGAGGGTGCGCAGATTATATTTTTGCAGGACCTGTCAAAATACACGCTAATAAGAAGAAAAGTAGTGAAACCATTGTTGGATGCGTTGAGGGAAAGGGAAATCCTATTTAGATGGGGTTTTCCTTTCCAGGTCATTGTTCATCAAGGCGGCCGAAGGGTTATTTTTCAGGACATTAATGATCTCCCTGAATTTTCTAGACTTCTGCAATTACCCCTGATTCATTAACCAGACTGGCCACATTCATATCAGGGATTGGATTGGAGACAATATAGAGGAAGATAGAGAGCTTTAGTGGTGGATGGGTGGGGGGGGGTCCTTGTTGTTTTTTTTTTTTTTTTTGTTTTTTTTTTTTTTTTTTGCTTTTTATTTGTTAGTTAGTATTATGATTGAGATGGACTATATGTTATGAGTCAAAATATGTTTCTGATAATTTCTTAGAGTAAAATTGTACATTATTTTGTCTTTTTTTTTTTTTTTTTTTTTTTGCTAACGATTGAAATGGATTATTTGTTATAAGTCAAAATATGTTCCTGATAGTTTTTCAGAGTTTTTTAAATGCACATTATCTTTATCATGTTTGATCGGTGGGGTTTTTTTTTTTTTTTGTTTTTTTTTTTTTGGTTCTGGTTGTTTTCTTTGTTTTTTTTTTAGTATTGTGGATTTAGAAGATAAGACAGGTTTATTCATGTCCAATATTGAGAGAATTAAGGCACATTAAATTACAAGGGTAGGGTGGAGGGTGGGGTATCTAATTTTTTTTTTTTTTTTATTGCAAATGATTGACATGGATTATTTGTTATAAGTCAAAATATGTTCCTGATAGGTTTTTCAGAGTTTTTTAAATGCACATTTTTTTTTTTGGGCGTGGGGGTCGGGAGATTCCCCCCCCCCCCCCCCTTTTTTTTTTTTTTTTTCCTCTCTTCTCACTAAAGGTATTGGTACATGGTTTGATGTATATGGCGGAAGGGGTTAAGGCAAGAAAAATGAAAATGGTATTCCTATATGTGCAGTATTTTGTGTATCACTCTAGATAGCTGATGCGGTTGAGGGTTTTTTAACCCACTGGGTGGGATAGGGGGACCATTTTGGGGGTTCATGTTTTTTCTACACTGGACAGTAGATATGGCTGACTGTCCTCAAGTTTACACTTTACTGGGTGGGACAGGGTTTTTTTTTTTAGGGTTTTCATGTTTTTCTTTTATGTTTGGCAATATTCCACTATAACTCACTAGGCACCAGTGATGCACAAGGTTTGATTGGTATTTGACGTGGGGAGGGCGTGGGGGTTGGGGGATTTTTTTTCCCCTTTTTTTTTTTTTTCACTGAAGGTATTCGTACAAGGCTTGATATATATTGGGGTAGGGGTTATGGCAAGAAAAATGAAAATGTTGTTCCTATATGTGCACTATTTTGTATATCACACTAGATAGTTGATCCGGTTGAGGTTCTTTAACATACTGGGTGGGATAGGGGGACTATTTTGGGGATTCATGTTTTTTTTTTTTTTTTTTTTTCCCTCTCTAACTAAATTTTGTAATGGATACAGAATTTATTTATTAACCTATTTTTTTTTATATAATTTTTTCTATATTTTTAATTTTTTTTTTTTTTTTATTCTATCTTTTTTCTTTAAGGATATATGGGCTATAACTGTTTATATAATATGCCTGATTAGAGGAGGTTTTTTTTTTTTTTTTTTATTAACTGATACCGTGGGGTATTTTTTTTTTTTTTTTTGGAATAATAAAAAACATAGCCTGGGCTAGGCACGTTCAATCCTGGGGAGGATATCCTTTTATTCCCCAATCTAGGGAACTTACTTGGTAAGGTTAGACTCGAAGGAGTCGAATAGATAGTGAGTAGAAGTAGGTTGTGTGGCTGGGTTGATTGGGGTGAGTGGTAACAGATTTGTGACTTTTTTTTTTTTTTTTTTTCTTTTCTTTCTCTCTCCTTTTCCGTATGGACTCAATTAAAATATGCTCTTATAATGTTAGAGGTTTAAATTCAGCGGCAAAGAGGGCGCAGGTTCTGTACTCTTTCCATAGACAAAAAGTAAATGTGATTTTTTTTTCAAGAGACCCATTTTCGGGCGGACCATATACCCAAGTTGCAAAAGGGATATTATAACGCTTGGTATCATGACTCCTTCGCATATTCAAAATCGAGAGGAGCCTCTATAGCGATACATAAGTCATTACCACATCAGGTTTTGGAAGAATGGAGAAATAGAGACGGTAGGGCAATATTTCTTAAGCTCCTAATATTTGGTAAGAAATATACATTTATTAATGTATATTTACCTAACCAGGGACAATCTAAAGTAGGAGCACAATTGATCACAGATCTTATGGAAAAAGCGGAAGGGATTACGATAATTGGGGGAGACTTTAATTTTATATTGGATAATGATAGGGATACTTCAGCAACATTAATAATGCAGAAGGCTAAGGATAAAGTCAAATTTAGGGAAGTAATGGCTAAGCATCATCTGGTCGATATATGGAGGGCGCTCCATCCCCTGGAAAGAGACTATACGTTCCACTCCAAGGTTCATGGTACTTATCACAGAATCGATTTCTTTCTGATGAATCAGCTGGGAGTAGCTGTGACTTCCTCCTCTGAAATTGGCAGTGCCATATGGTCAGATCATGCACCGATATTTCTAGTATTAGATATTTCCAGGGAGAGGAGCTCAAGAGGTACCTGGAAATTCAATGATAATTTGCTATTTGATGAGGTATGCGTTTCAGAAATAAAGAGGGCAATAATAAACTTTTCTAAAGATCATATAAGCGATACTACCTCCCTTTTGATCCAATGGGAAGCGTTGAAATGCGTAGTTCGGGGCCTATTCATAAAGCATGGGGCTAGACTAAAAAAGGCAAAAAGGAATAGAACGACCCACCTCCTGAAGGAGATATCTAAACTGGAAACTCAGCATAAGCAAAATCCTCTTGGAGAAGTATTATTAGAATTAACAGAAAAGAAAACGGAACTGCAAAATCTACTTAATGAACAGACATTACAAATTAGGGATAAAAATCGTACGTTATTTTACCAACATGGCAATAAACCGGGTAAATTACTGGCAAGAGCTTTACGTCAGCGAATTAACGCCTCATCCATTGTTAAAATCAAAGCAGATAATGATGAAATGATATATGATCCAAAAGGTATCTTGAAAGCATTCCATACTTTTTATAATAATCTATATAATTTACCAAACCAATTAGCAAATACAGATCCGATAAGATATCAAGAAAATATACAACAATATATCAAAGACACAGCATTACCATCGCTAGCAACAACAGATATAGAACAGTTAGAACAAGAATTTTCAGAGATAGAAATACAAAAAGTAATAGATTCATTAGTGATAGGGAAAAGCCCAGGCCCGGATGGTTTTACCCCACGGTTTTATAAAACATTTAAAGACGTCTTAATCCCTATTATTAAAAGAACGTTTAACTCTGTATCTACCTCTCAACCGTTTGTCCCGCATAGCCTACAGGCATATATCTCACTCATACCTAAACCGGAAAAGGATCCCTCTTTCTGTGGTAATTATAGGCCAATATCCTTGACTAATATTGATATTAGATTGTATTCAAAGATTATCGCTAACAGACTTACCCCAATAATACCGGCACATATACATCTAAACCAGGTGGGATTTATAAAGGGGCGAGAGGCGAGAGATAATACGCTTAAAACATTAACACTGGTGGAATATGCCCGGAGACGCTCCATCCCATCCTGCCTGTTGGCAGTGGACGCCGAAAAAGCATTTGACAGGGTGGGATGGAGCTTTCTCAGGGAGACATTAAAGCAGTGGGGGATTGGTCCCCTACTGCAGGATAAAATAATGGCCCTTTATCATAATCCAATGGCCAGAATACGGGCAAATGGGGAGTTATCGGATACAGTAAATATCACCAATGGAACTCGTCAAGGATGTCCATTGTCCCCAATTTTATTTGTATTAGTTATGGAACACCTCTTAATAGCGATTCGGAAGAATAATGACATTAAAGGCATCAAGGTAGGGCAGATTGACTATAAAATGTCAGTATATGCAGATGACTTGTTATTGTACATCACAAATCCGGTGGTGACAATACCAAATCTAATAGCAGAATTTAAAAGATTTGGAGATTTGAGTAATTTTAAGGTGAATTATAATAAATCTGAGGCCTTAAATATTTCTCTGTCTAACTCTTTGGTTGAGCTCCTAAAAAAAAACTTTTCATTTAAATGGCAGGAGGAGGCAATTAAATACCTCGGAATTTTTATCCCTAGAGAGATGAATAAGATACAGGAACTTAACTATCTTCCGCTAATACGTAAAATAACAAAGACACTACAACTTTATGATAGAGGGACCTTTTCCTGGATGGGAAGGATAAACATTGTAAAAATGGATATACTGCCTAAAATCATTTATATACTCCAAACGATACCTATATATCCCTTAAGAACCATAATGAATCAAATCCGTAAGGCTATAGGAAGTTTCATTTGGGCAAAAAAGAGCGCCAGAATAAATAGGAAAACATTATATAGACTAAAAAAGGATGGTGGACTGGCTCTCCCAGACATTTCGTTGTACCTCAGATCAATATTTATAACCAGGATTGTGGATTGGTTCCATAATATGGACAACAAACAATGGGTGAAACTGGAGGAAGAAGTCACAGACATAAAACTGAAATCATTACCTTGGATTAAGAGGGAATATAGACCCCGGGAAGGGGATATGCCCTTCTTGGTCGTATCAACCTTGAAAGTGTGGGACGATTTGATAAAAAGGGGGATAGGATCTACATTGAGAGGTCCAATGACCCCCCTCTTTAGCAACCCGGAATTCCCACTTGCTTTTAAAGCCAAGACCTTCCTAAAGTGGCAAAGGAGGGATGATACAAGGATAGTGGAAATAATGGAAGAAAATAAACTCCCCCTATTGGAGGCCCTTGGTACCGAATATAGAAAGAAATGGTTTCAGCATGGACAACTCCAGCAATACATTTCATCTTTGACGAAGGAGTCCATAATGAATAGACCATTGTTAGGGTTAGAAAAAATACTGTTACAGAAACATAGACCCACACATATCTTATCTGTTGTGTATAAATATTTAATTTCAGAAAACAAGGAGGAAGGGTTACAATACATAAAAAAATGGGAGGAGGAACTAGGGATGGTTATCCCTAGAGCTAAATGGGAAAAAGCAATTACAGTAACTCATAAATTATCAATCTCTACTAGGCATCAAGAAAGAAATTACAAAATACTAGCCAGGTGGTATAAATGCCCAGTTGATATGAACAAAATAAATTCAGATAATACAGACAGATGTTGGAGATGTGAAGTAGCAAAAGGCTCAATGTCGCATATCTGGTATTTTTGTCCAGAAATTCAAGCATTTTGGGAAAAGGTATTTAAAATATACAGGGCTACAACCGGGGTAAAGATACAATCAGATATATATGTGGCGATATTGTCAATGATCCCTGGATCAATAAAAAATATAAAAAAGGGAACTTTGAAGTACTATATAACTGCGGCACGTACCGTCATAGCTAGAAATTGGAAAAATAAAAAAGCCCCCTCCATAAAAGAATGGGAATGTGAAATGGGAGTGATGCGATCCTTAGAGGAGAGGATGATATTAGAGGGAAGGAGATGAGTAGGTACAGGAAGAGCGTGGGAAGAGTCTAGAACCTCGCCGCGATAGGGGAACGAGAAAAAGGGGATAAAGATAGAGCAAATACTGTGATGAAGAGTTGGAGAAGGGGGGAGAGTTCTTCTGAATTGGAGAAATTTTTTTTTTTTTGTTTGCTTTTCGGTTAGCTGAGTGGTGGTGTGTAAGAGGATTGGTTGAGGGTGTATGATGGGTATGGATGGGGGGTACTGGGATAGTATTGTGTGGTAGATATAGGGGCCGTGCAAAGATAGAGTAACGAATTATATCCAGAAATGTATACAGATGATGCTAGTATAGATCATGGGGATATATAAAATGATCTGAATATTAATTGTGAATGCCCCTATACACCATGATTTATTTTTTTTCTGTGTAGATGTATGTATGTATGTGTATATGTTTTATATAAAAATTTTGTAAAAATGTTTGATAAATAAAGATTGAAATAACAAATGCGCTTCTGGAAGAATGGTCAAACATTCCCATAGACACACTCCTAAACCTTGTGGACGGCCTTCCCAGAAGAGTTGAAGCTGTTATAGCTGCAAAGGGTGGGCCAACTCAATATTAAACCCTACGGGCTAAGACTGGGATGCCATTAAAGTTCATGTGCGTGTAAAGGCAGGCGTCCCAATACTTTTGGTAATATAGTGTATATTATAAAGAACTGTGTTGACTCTTTGTATTTCCAGGTTGTCCTAGCTATACAGATTAGAAGTATTGATTGGTAGTTAGGGAACAATACATGCAGTAATTCTTCTCAAGGCCCAAATAATGGTAAAGCTTCTATAATAGCAAACAGAGCTTATATAATATCTACATGTTGGGACCCTGCCTTAGATTGGAGTGTCCCTAACTAAATTTAGTGTTGTTTGCTGCTAGACTGTAGCCAGCCTCAATATTGAACCCTACGGACCAAGACTGAGATGCCATTAAAGTTTGTGTGCGTGTAATGGCAGGTGTCCCAATACTTTTGGTAATATAGTGTACATACTTGATGTATGAAACCCATCACAATAGAATTCATTTTGGCCATTGTAGCCCTTGGGCAGGAAGCGTTATGAAGATACAATGAAGTGGAACTTCACTCTCCTAATCAACATTGATTATTTTAAATCCTCATGCTGCCAGCATTAGTAAATCGATAGGGAGGTATGTCATATTTACTTGTTTCAGCCCGGGTTCACACCTATGCGAATTAGATGCGGCTTACACCGCATCCAATTCGCAGGGCATTTTAACCACCTCAATACAGTGCATTTTCGCCCCCTTCCTGCCCAAGCCATTTTTCAGCTTTCAGCGCTGTCGCACTTTGAATGACAATTGCGCGGTCATACAACACTGTACCCAAATGAAATTGTTATCATTTTTTCCCCACAAATAGAGCTTTCTTTTAGTGGTATTTGATCACCTCTGCGGTTTTTATTTTTTGCGCTATAAACAAAAGAAGAGTGAGAAGTTTTTAAAAAAACACAATAATTTTTATCTTTTGCGATAATAAATATCCAATTTTTTTTTCTTTAAAACAAATTTTTTCTCAGTTTAGGCCGATATGTATTCTTGTACATATTTTTGGTAAAAAAAATCGCAATAAGCGTATATAGATTGGTTTGCGCAAAAGTTATAGCGTCTACAAAATAGGGGATAGATTTATAACATTTTTTTATTTTTTTACTAGTAATGGCGGCGATCTGCGATTTTTATTGTGACTGCGATATTGCGGCGGACACATCGGACACTTTTGACACATATTTGGGACCATTCACATTTATACAGCAAACCGTGCTATAAAAATGCATTGATTACTGTATAAATGTGACAGGCAGGGAAGGGGTTAACACTAGGTGGTGATCGAGGGGTTAACTGTGTTGCTAGGGAGTGATTCTAACTGTAGGGGGAGGGGACTCACTAGGGGAGGAGACCGATCAGTGTTCCTCTGTGCTGGGAACACACCATCGGTCTCCTCTCCTCTGACAGGACCGTGGATCTGTGTGTTTACACACACAGATCCACGGTCCTGCTGTGTTACCGGTAATCGCGGGTGCCCGGCGGACATCGCGGCCGCCGGGCACGCGCACCGGGTGCCTAGTGACACGGCGGGTGCGCCCGATCGCCGGCGGCGGCGCGCGCGCGCCCCCTGGTGGCCTAGGAATGCAAGGCCGTCATATGACGCCCGCCCGCAACAAGAGCTGCGCCGCCTGGCCGTCAATAGACAGCCGGCGGTCAGCAAGCGGTTAAAATACATTAATTTGAATGTATCCGGTTCACATATGTGCGTTGCCTTCGCACTGCGCATTGCACAAAAAACGTGTGCGTTTTTTGGCCATTGCGGTGCGAATTACAAGCCCATTACCTCTTATGGGAACGCATCTGATTCACAGATGCATTGCGTTCTGAACAAGGATTTTCTCCTTCTCCTCACTACACCTCCCCCTCTCCCCTCCCTCCCTCCCCCTCTCCCCCCCCCCCTCCCTCCCCCTCTCCCTGCTCACTGATCCGCAGCTAGAACCCAGAGAAGCCTTTGAACAACAGATTTTTATCTTCCCAGTGAAACCTGAGCTTCAATTCGCACCGCACATGTGTGAAACCGGGCTTAAACTTTTTTTTTTTTACATTTCTTTAGTTACTTCTTGGTTTCTTGCCTAGGAAAATGATGTCATACATCCCAGGAGTCTTCAGGACGGGAGGAGAGGGGGAGTTTTCTCAGCTAAGCACATTATCCTGCATGCATGCTTGAACTAAGGGCAGGTGGATTCAAGGAAGTAAATGCTACATGAATCATTTGCCCTTACTCAAGATGGAACCTGGCCAGAAATGCTAGGGGTTGTTTCTCAAAGTGATTTTACAACAAAATAAAGCATGGAGACGTGGATGGGGTAGTTTGCTTTGAATATTAAAAATGAATTAAATAGTGTTTTTGGTTTGCGGTGCTCAGATGCAGTACAGATCCGCTTTAAGTCCGGCCTTTTTTATGTAATGATCTATTTATTATACATGTTCTTTCTCTTGACTTTCAAGAAATTGTTATACAGTAGTAGACATTAGGGGTTATACAGTAGATATTTTCCACTCACACATTCAACAATCTATGTTTGCTGCAAGTTGTGTTACATGTGATTCTAATTTGGATTTTTAGCTACCGCAGCCACAGGAAACTGATCCACTCGTGCATCAATGGTTATTCAAGCGTGAAGGAATAAGATTAGCTACATGGCAACTGGCTCTACCAGCCTACTGATTGAAGCATTCTGGGAACTCAATGAGATCTAATGTTGCTTGGCTGGAATGTTGGGGCTCAAATGGCTTAGAATGGTGGGAACTTCTGCATGCAAAATATGATATGATGCATATACAGCAACCGCTCACATTATGATCTTTACCTAAAAAGAATGTGACACCTTAGACAATAAAACAAGTCCGATAATTATACCTCACCCAAAGACACCTTACAATGCTATAATTGTAATGGCAAAGCCACCGCTTTATTGATTTCCAGAACATGTTCATTCAACAATAATGTCAAATCCAGTATTAAAGTCACATTTATGGAAAGCAGAAACACTAGTGGGCTGAGCTCTCTGTATGTTAGGCATGTGCAATTCCTTTCGTTCCAAATTAGTTTTTTAACGAATTTCGACAAATTCGTTAATTCGGGAATATCCGAATTAACGAAAACCCTTTTTAACAAATTTTTTCCGAATATTCGTAAATTCGATAAAGTTGAACATTCGTAAATTCGGGCATTCGCACATTCGTACATTAGTAAATTAGTGAATTTGTAAATTTGTAAATTCGAAAATTCGGAAATCTGAAATAATAGTTAACTAATAATAACTTAACTATTAGTAATTACTAGTAACTTTTAATTTATAGGTATTGTAATTTCCTTTCAAATTTGGCTGTTTTACGAATGTACAAATGTAAAATGTACGAATGTACGAATGAACGAACGTACGAATGAACGCATTTACAAATTTACGAATGAACGAATTTACGAATCGCGATCATAACGAATGACCCGAAAAATGAAAAAAATAATAAACTAGTGAAACGAAAATGAACAAATTTTTTTGGCTGTGCACATGTCTACTGTATGTAATGCAGACCTTAGTTTTAGATTTGAGTCCTGGTTCACACTGCTGCGATGTGGGAACCCTGTGAATCCACTGCGGGTTCCTGCATCGCATGTCTCCCGGTGGCAGTTCATATTGCCCTATGCAAACTGCTGGGAGTGTCAATTAAAAGTTAATGACACCCCCAAATCAGTTTGCAAATCGCAGTGTGATCTGCAAATTCGGACAGTAATCGGATCACATGGGATTCTGCTGCGGACCGAAAAAAGGGTCCTGTGTGAGTTTGGTCCGAATGTGATGCAAATTCAGCCATACAAATGGGAATCACATCTGATGTCGGCACAACACTGCAGTGTGAATCGGCACTAATACAGGTTTATGGTGGCACCATAGGTGTGCGCAGCCTATTTCATTAGGGTGTACACCCCTAAGCTCAAACATGCATGTGTCGTCTGTGTGTGTATATATATATATATATATATATATATATATATATATATATATATATATATATATATATATATATATATATATATATATATATATATAGTATCTCACAAAAGTGAGTACACCCCTCACATTTTTGTAAATATTTTATTATCTCTTTTCATGTGACAACACAGAAAAAAATACAATAAAGTAGTGAGTGTACAGCTTGTATAATGGGGCGTACACACGGTCGGACTTTTCGGCTACAAAACTTTCGACTGACTTTTGGCGGACTTGCGGTGGACTTTCTAACGAACAGACTTGCCTACACACGATCACACAAAAGTCCGACGGATTCGTACGTGATGACGTACACCCAGGGCCGGTCCTAGACGGGGTGCACGGGGTGCAGTGCACCCAGGCGCCAGTGAGGTGGGGGTGCTGAAGCGCCGGAGTGCTCCCTTCTCTCCTCCTCCTCCTCTTGATTGCGTCCAGCGGCGGCGCTCTCCGCCGGTGTTAAAAGAAGAAAGGCGCCGCCGCCGCTGTGTGTGCTGCTCAAACCCCTCCCTCCTGAGCGGCTGGTCTCTGCGTGGAGAGAGACCAGCCGCACAGTGATGTCGCGCGGGGGGGAGGGAGCGGAGGAGCGGTATGTGCCCGACACATTCTGCTCTGTGTCTCCCACTCCTGCCTACTTTAAACTCCTCTGCTCTTCACCCGGGCGGCGCGGCTGGCTGCACACTGTTCTCTCCTCTTCAGCTGCCGCCCGGGTGTATATATGTACCCTAATGGAGGGGGGCTGTACTAATGGAGGGGACGCTGTACTAATGGAGGGGGGGGCTGTACTAATGGAGGGGACGCTGTACTAATGGAGGGGACGCTGTACTAATGGAGGGGACGCTGTACTAATGGAGGGGGGGCTGTACTAATGGAGGGGACGCTGTACTAATGGAGGGGGGCTGTACTAATGGGGGGGGCTATACTAATGGGGGGGGCTATACTAATGGGGGGGGGCTATACTAATGGAGGGGGGCTGTACTAATGGAGGGGGGCGCTGTACTAATGGAGGGGGGGCTGTACTAATGGAGGGGGGCTGTACTAATGGAGGGGGGGCTGTACTAATGGAGGGGGCGCTGTACTAATGGAGGGGGGGCTGTACTAATAATGGGGGGGTCTGTACTAATGGGGTCTGTACTAATGGAGAGGGGGTCTGTACTAATGGGGTCTGTACTAATTGAGAGGGGGTCTGTACTAATGGGGTCTGTACTTATGGAGGGGGGGTCTGTACTAATGGTGGGGTCTGTACTAATATGGGGGTCTCTACTAATGGAGGGGGGTCTGTACTAATGGAGAGGGGGTCTGTCCTAGGGGGTCTGTACTAATGGAGGGGGGTCTGTACTAATGGAGGGGGGTCTGTCCTGGGGGGGTCTGTACTAATGGAGGGGGGGTCTGTACTAATGGAGGGGGGTCTGTACTAATGGAAAGGGGGTCTGTACTAATGGAGGGGGGTCTGTCCTGGGGGTCTGTACTAATGGAGGGGGGGCTGTACTAGTGGAGGGGGGGCTGTACTAGTGGAGGGGGGGCTGTACTAATGGAGGGGGGCTGTACTAATGGAGGGGGGCTGTACTAATGGAGGGGGAGCTGTACTAATGGAGGGGGCGCTGTACTAATGGAGGGGGGCTGTACCAATAATGGGGGGGGGTCTGTACTAATAATGGGGGGGGGGTCTGTACTATTGGGGTCTGTACTAATGGAGAGGGGGTCTGTACTAATGGGGTCTGTACTAATGGAGGGGGGTCTGTACTAATGGTGGGGTCTGTACTAATATGGGGGTCTCTACTAATGGAGGGGGGTCTGTACTAATAGAGAGGGGGTCTGTCCTGGGGGGTCTGTACTAATGGAGGGGGGTCTGTCCTAATGGAGGGGGGTCTGTCCTGGGGGGTCTGTACTAATGGAGAGGGGGTCTGTACTAATGGAGAGGGGGTCTGTACTAATGGAGAGGGGGTCTGTCCCGGGGGGTCTGTACTAATGGAGAGGGGGTCTGTACTAATGGAGGGGGGGTATGTACTAATGGGGTCTGTACTAATGGAGGGGGGGTCTGTACTAATGGGGTCTGTACTAATGGAGGGGGGTCTGTCCTGGGGGGTCTGTACTAATGAGGGGGTCTGTACTAATGGAGGTGGGGTCTGTACTAATGGAGGGGAGGTCTGTACTAATGAGGTCTGTACTAATGGAGGGGGATCTGTACTAATGGTGGGGTCTGTACTAATATGGGGGTCTCTACTAATGGAGGGGGGTCTGTACTAATGGGGGGGTCTGTACTAATGGGGGGGTCTGTACTAATGGGGGGGTCTGTACTAATGGGGGGGTCTGTACTAATGGAGGGGGGGTCTGTCCTGGGGGGTCTGTACTAATGGAGGGGGGTCTGTCCTGGGGGGTCTGTACTAATGGAAAAGAAAAAAGGAGCAGAGAAGAGGATTGTGGGACATATAGTCCCGAGAACTGGCAGCCCCACTGTAACACGGAAACTGCAGCCCACACAGCATGCTCAGCTGAATGGGAAAGAGAGAGAGAGAGAGAGAGAGAGAGACAGGAGCCTGGGAAAGTTTTCAGGGAAGTACACCCAGGACTCCAGAGGGAGAGGACAGTGCTGAGAGAACACCATCAGAGAGAGAACCCTGCTGCCCTGCACCACCAGAGGGAAAGCCACACAGTCTAGCGCCATCGCTGGCATTGAAAGGAATGGAGTCATTGCAGGAATACAGCGGAGTCACCATGGGCAATTCAGAGTGAGCTGACTCCTGATCAGAGGAACCATTGCTGTATCGCTGGGTCAGGTGAGAGGGCCGATCGGCCAATATGTACTATGGCTGCAGTCTCTGATCATCTCCTGTATTATGTTTGCAGTCTCTGACCATCTCCTGTATTATGTCTGCAATCTCTGATCATCTCCTGTACTATGTCTGCAGTCTCTGATCATCTCCTGTACTATGTCTGCAGTCTCTGATCATCTCCTGTACTATGTCTGCAGTCTCTGATCATCTCCTGTACTATGTCTGCAGTCTCTGATCATCTCCTGTACTATGTCTGCAGTCTCTGATCATCTCCTGTACTATGTCTGCAGTCTCTGATCATCTCCTGTACTATGTCTGCAGTCTCTGATCATCTCCTGTACTATGTCTGCAGTCTCTGATCATCTCCTGTACTATGTCTGCAGTCTCTGATCATCTCCTGTATTATGTCTGCAATCTCTGATCATCTCCTGTACTATGTCTGCAGTCTCTGATCATCTCCTGTACAATATCTGCAGTCTCTGATCATCTCCTGTATCATGTCTGCAGTCTCTGACCATCTCCTGTATCATGTCTGCAGTCTCTGACCATCTCTTGTATCATGTCTGCAGTCTCTGATCATCTCCTGTATCATGTCTGCAGTCTCTGATCATCTCCTGTATCATGCCTGCAGTCTCTGACCATCTCTTGTATCATGTCTGCAGTCTCTGATCATCTCCTGTATCATGTCTGCAGTCTCTGACCATCTCCTGTACTATGTCTGCAGTCTTTGATCATCTCCTGTATCATGTCTGCAGTCTCTGACCATCTCCTGTATCATGTCTGCAGTCTCTGACCAGCTCCTGTACTATGTCTGCAGTCTTTGATCATCTCCTGTATCATGTCTGCAGTCTCTGACCATCTCTTGTATCATGTCTGCAGTCTCTGATCATCTCCTGTATCATGTCTGCAGTCTCTGACCATCTCCTGTACTATGTCTGCAGTCTTTGATCATCTCCTGTATCATGTCTGCAGTCTCTGACCATCTCTTGTATCATGTCTGCAGTCTCTGACCATCTCTTGTATCATGTCTGCAGTCTCTGATCATCTCCTGTATCATGTCTGCAGTCTCTGACCATCTCCTGTATCATGCCTGCAGTCTCTGATCATCTCCTGTATCATGTCTGCAGTCTCTGACCATCTCTTGTATCATGTCTGCAGTCTCTGATCATCTCCTGTATCATGTCTGCAGTCTCTGATCATCTCCTGCATCATGTCTGCAGTCTCTGTCCATCTCTTGTATCATGTCTGCAGTCTCTGATCATCTCCTGTACTATGTCTGGGGGTTCTTTCTAACAGACTCTCTAACAGAAGCCCTCTTTGTGTGCATCAGAGAGACTCCCCTCCAGGTCTCATTAGTGTACGCTCTTCCTGTATTTTTTTTTATTGTTAAAAGATCAGGGGAGGATCCTAGGGTAACAAAGAGTTTTTAGGAGAGCATCTCTGTGTTTGAGTCATTGCCATAGAAACATTTGTAAAGGGCAGGAGTTGGTAAGATGACCACGCCCATGTGGGGGCGCCAGAAATATTTCTGCACCCAGGCGCCGGTGACCCTAGGATTGGCCCTGCGTACACCGGACTAAAGTAAGGAAGTTGATAGCCAGTAGCCAATAGCTGCCCTAGCGTGGGTTTTTGTCCGTCGGACTAGCATACAGGCGAGCGGATTTCTGGGTCCGGCGTAAAGATTTGAAGCGTGTTCCAAATCTAAAGTCCATCAGATTTGCGACTGGAAAAGTCCGCTGAAAGTCCGGGGAAGCCCACACACGATCGGATTGTCCGCCGGATTTGGACTTTTGTAGCCGAAAAGTCCGACCGTGTGTACACCCCATAACAGTGTAAATTTGCTGTCCCCTCAAAATAACTCAACACACAGCAATTAATGTCTAAACCGCTGGCAACAAAAGTGAATATACCCCTAAGTGAAAATGTCCGAATTGGGCCCAAAGTGTCAATATTTTGTGTGGCCACCATTATTTTCCAGCATTGCCTTAACCCTCTTGGGCATGGAATTCACCAGAGCTTCACAGGTTGCCACTGGAGTCCTCTTCCACTCCTCCATGACGACATCACGGAGTTGGTGGATGTTAGAGACTTTGCGCTCCTCCACCTTCCGTTTGAGGATGCCCCACAGATGCTCAATAGGGTTTAGGTCTGGAGACATGCTTGGCCAGTCTATTACCTTTACCCTCAGCTTCTTTAGCAAGACAGTGGTCGTCTTGGAGGTGTGTTTGGAGTTGTTATCATGTTGGAATACTGTCCTGCTGTCCAGTCTCCGAAGGGAGGGGATCATGCTCTGCTTCAGTATGTCACAGTACATGTTGGCATTCATGGTTCCCTCAATGAACTGTAGCTTCCCAGTGCCGGCAGCACTCATGGAGCCCCAGACCATGACACTCCCACCACCATGCGTAACTGTAGGCAAGACACACTTGTCTTTCTACTTCTCACCTGGTTGCCGCCACACACGCTTGACACCATCTGAACCAAATAAGTTTATCTTGGCCTCATCAGACCACAGGACATGGTTCCAGTAATCCATGTCCTTAGTCTGCTTATCTTCACTAAACTGTTTGGGCTTTCTTGTGCATCATCTTTAGAAGAGGCTTCCTTCTGGGATGACAGCCATGCAGACCAATTTGATGCAGTGTGCGGTGTATGGTCTGAGCACTGACAGGCTGCCCCCCCACCCCTTCAACCTCTGCAGCAATGCTGGAAGCACTCCTACGTCTATTTCCGAAAGACAACCTCTGGATATGATGCTGAGCACGTGTAATCAACTTCTTTGGTCGACCATGGCGAGGCCTGTTCTGAGTGGAACCTGTCCTGTTACACCGCTGTATGGTCTTGGCCACTGTGCTTCAGCTAAGTTTCAGGGTCTTGGCCATTTTCTTATAGCCTAGGGCATCTTTATGGAGAGCAACAAGTCTTTTTTTCAGATCCTCAGAGAGTTCTTTGCCATGAGGTGCCATGTTGAACGTCCAGTGACCAGTATGAGAGAGTGAGAGCGATAACACCAAATTTAACACACCTGCTCCCCATTCACACCTGAGACCTTGTAACACTAATGAGTAAAATGACACCGGGGAGGGAAAATGGCTAATTGGGCCCAATTTGGACATTTTCACTTAGGGGTGTACTCACTTTTGTTGCCAGCGGTTTAGACATTAATGGCTGCGTGTTGAGTTATTTTGAGGGGACAGCAAATTTACACTGTTATACAAGCTGTACACTCACTACTTTACATTGTAGCAAAGCGTAATTTCTTCAGTGTTGTCACATGAAAAGATAGAATAAAATATTTCCAAAATGTGAGGGGTGTACTCACTTCTGTGAGATACTGCAAATAGATATATACTGACACTTTGTGCCCAATTTGGACATTTTCACTTAGGGATAACTTTTGTTGCCAGCGGTTTAGACATCAATTGCTGTATGTTGAGTTATTTTGAGAGGACAGCAAATTTACACTGTTATACAAGCTGTACACTCACTACTTTATTGTAAATGTAAAATGTAAGGGGTGTACTCACTTTTGTGAGATACTGTGTGTGTGTATATATATATATATATATATATATATATATATATATATATATATATATATATATATATATATATATATATATATATAATATATATACAGATACACATACACACTTGTATAAAGAAAGGTAAACAAACATTTTTTTGTTAAAAAAAAAGACACTTATCAATGCAAACAAATACTTAAATTTTTTGTAGGGGAGGGGCGGCATGCGGTGTGGACAGTCAGGGGGCAGTATGCGGTATGAACAGTCAGTGGGCAGTATGCGGTGTGGACAGTCAGGGGGCAGTATGCGGTGTGGGCAGTATGCGGTGTGGACAGTCAGTGGGCAGTATGCGCTGTGGGCAGTCAGGGGGCAGTATGCAGTGTGGACAGTCAGTGGGCAGTATGCGGTGTGGACAGTCAGTGGGTAGTATGCGGTGTGGACAGTCAGGGGGCAGTATGCGGTGTGGGCAGTCAGTGGGCAGTATGCGGTGTGGACAGTCAGTGGGCAGTATGCGGTGTGGACAGTCAGTGGGCAGTATGCAGTGTGGACAGTCAGTGGGCAGTATGCGGTGTGGGCAGTCAGTGGGCAGTATGCGGTGTGGACAGTCAGTGGGCAGTATGCGGTGTGGACAGTCAGCTGGAAGTATGCGGTGTGGACAGTCAGTGGGCAGTATGCAGTGTGGACAGTCAGCTGGAAGTATGCGGTGTGGACAGTCAGTGGGCAGTATGCGGTGTGGACTGTCAGGGGCAGTATGCGGTGTGGACTGTCAGTGGGCAGTATGCGGTGTGGACAGTCAGGGGGCGGTATGCGGTGTTGACTGTCAGGGATCAGTATGCGGTGTGGACAGTCAGTGGGCAGTATGCGGTGTGGACAGTCAGCTGGAAGTATGCGGTGTGGGCAGTCAGGGGGCAGTATGCGGTGTGGGCAGTCAGGGGGCAGTATGCGGTGTGGACAGTCAGTGGGCAGTATGCGGTGTGGGCAGTCAGGGGGCAGTATGCGGTGTGGACTGTCAGGGATCAGTATGCGGTGTGGACTGCCAGGGATCAGTATGCGGTGTGGACTGTCAGGGATCAGTATGCGGTGTGGACAGTCAGGGGGCAGTATGCGGTGTGGACAGTCAGTGGGCAGTATGCGGTGTGGGCAGTCAGGGGGCAGTATGCGGTGTGGGCAGTCAGTGGGCAGTATGCGGTGTGGGCAGTCAGGGGGCAGTATGCGGTGTGGACAGTCAGGGGGCAGTATGCGGAGTGGACTGTCAGGGATCAGTATGCGGTGTGGACTGCCAGGGATCAGTATGCGGTGTGGACTGCCAGGGATCAGTATGCGGTGTGGACAGTCAGGGGGCAGTATGCGGTGTGGGCAGTCAGGGGGCAGTATGCGGTGTGGACAGTCAGGGGGCAGTATGCGGTGTGGACTGTCAGGGATCAGTATGCGGTGTGGACTGCCAGGGATCAGTATGCGGTGTGGACTGTCAGGGATCAGTATGCGGTGTGGACAGTCAGGGGGCAGTATGCGGTGTGGACAGTCAGTGGGCAGTATGCGGTGTGGGCAGTCAGGGGGCAGTATGCGGTGTGGGCAGTCAGTGGGCAGTATGCGGTGTGGGCAGTCAGGGGGCAGTATGCGGTGTGGACAGTCAGGGGGCAGTATGCGGTGTGGACTGTCAGGGATCAGTATGCGGTGTGGACTGCCAGGGATCAGTATGCGGTGTGGACTGTCAGGGATCAGTATGCGGTGTGGGCAGTCAGGGGGCAGTATGCGGTGTGGGCAGTCAGGGGGCAGTATGCGGTGTGGGCAGTCAGGGGGCAGTATGCGGTGTGGACTGTCAGGGATCAGTATGCGGTGTGGACTGCCAGGGATCAGTATGCGGTGTGGACTGTCAGGGATCAGTATGCGGTGTGGACTGTCAGGGATCAGTATGCGGTGTGGACAGTCAGTGGGCAGTATGCGGTGTGGGCAGTCAGGGGGCAGTATGCGGTGTGGGCAGTCAGTGGGCAGTATGCGTTGTGGGCAGTCAGGGGGCAGTATGCGGTGTGGACAGTCAGTGGGCAGTATGCGGTGTGGACTGTCAGTGGGCAGTATGCGGTGTGGACAGTCAGGGGGCGGTATGCGGTGTTGACTGTCAGGGATCAGTATGCGGTGTGGACAGTCAGTGGGCAGTATGCGGTGTGGACAGTCAGCTGGAAGTATGCGGTGTGGGCAGTCAGGGGGCAGTATGCGGTGTGGGCAGTCAGGGGGCAGTATGCGGTGTGGGCAGTCAGTGGGCAGTATGCGTTGTGGGCAGTCAGGGGGCAGTATGCGGTGTGGACAGTCAGTGGGCAGTATGCGGTGTGGACAATCAGGGGGCAGTATGCGGTGTGGACAATCAGGGGGCAGTATGCGGTGTGGACAGTCAGTGGGCAGTATGCGGTGTGGACTGTCAGGGATCAGTATGCGGTGTGGACTGTCAGGGGGCAGTATGCGGTGTGGACAGTCAGTGGGCAGTATGCGGTGTGGACAATCAGGGGGCAGTATGCGGTGTGGACAGTCAGTGGGCAGTATGCGGTGTGGACTGTCAGGGATCAGTATGCGGTGTGGACTGTCAGGGATCAGTATGCGGTGTGGACAGTCAATGGGCAGAATGTAGTGGGAGTGCTGGGAGCAGTTACTAAGTCCTTTGTGTGCAGTGTAAAGGCTTGAAGCAGCACAGATGGAGCTGGAGGGAATTCCTGCAGGGAAAAAGTAAAGCTTTCCCCATCAGCAGGAGGTAGAAGACTCCTGGGACCTGGGCTACCATCTCTGTTCCATCTCCTTCCCAGTTTTAACTGCTTGATCAACCAGAGAAGCCACCTGTAAAGCCCCGTACACACAGGCAGAATGTCGGGAGAAAAAAAAACGGCCGATATTCTGCCCGTGTGTATGGCGGTCTGTCCGACAGAAGCTGGCTGCTCGAAAGCTTCTGGCGGATGAGCATGCTGAAAAACCAGCATCCGACCGACTACCGATCAGTGCTCACAACCAATGGCTGATCGGAGTGTTCTGGCGGGGCAGATGGCGTCCCCCTGTCAGAACACAACAGCTCAGCGGGGGAGATTGCTGAACTAAACTTGCATGGTAAGTACAGCGGATCTGACCGAAGCTGACAGTTTTATTTCGTGCAACCCGCTGGATTGCATGAAAAAAACCTGTAGTGTTTACCAGGCTTAAGTGTGTATATAGGAGAGTTTGGGCACGCCCCCGCCCACCACTTCCTAAGTCTGCTGCATGAGTTGATTCTGAAAAGCTGAGAGAGAGTCCCTGCAGGCTGCAAGCCTCAGGATGCTGTGTGGGGCCCAAGAGGGGCACTGCAGCCTGGGTAGAAAGTCAAAGACAGCCCTTTGCAGCCTGGCCTATTAGGACCAAGGCTTAGTTCTTTTAGTCTGTGAAAGTAACAGGTTCCCTTCAAAGAAAAGGCTGAAGGGCTCAGAGAGTTTAATGTTAAGGTAAACCTGTAAACCCTAACAATGGACTTCTCTTAGGGCTCTTTCACACCAGAGGAAGTAGGGGGAGGGATCTTTGTCCTGCAAGTTATGTCTGTTACCTGCCCCACCTGGCAGCATCTGTTTTGGCACTAAGTTCACTGCAAGCAGCTCAGCTGTCCTTGACAGACCTTCATTTCCGGGACTCCTCAGACGTCAGGACAACTGTCAAATAGAATAAAACTCATACAGGCGGGTGCCCCTCTAGGAAGGGTGCCAGTAGGCACATGCCTACAGTGCCTAATAGGAAATCTGGCCCTGCACCCTCCCATGGTTCCCAGAGGCATTAGATAATTGTTTCCCAATCCAATTCACTTTGGATGAGGCAGGAACCTCACTACTAGTCCCCTTGAAGTGCTAGCAGAGATTACCCTTGATCTAAGGGGAAAAGACCATTTCCAGATTTTTTCTGTTGAATTATTATTGCAGCCAAATGAATAGGAAAGTTTGGCAGTTAAATCACGTACAGTCTTTTAGGGCCAATGTGGAGGCCATGCCATCCAACCATATAGAATTAATATTTACCATTTTAGAAAAATGAATCTGATTGAGTTATTGATTTTATCGCCTTTATGAATAGACTGGCAAGACAAAGCAGCCCTGGTACACTACATGCTCAGAATCCCCCCTTTTTTCTCTATAGCAACTGGTTTTTGATTTCACATTTTTTATCATTGTTCTTTTTTAAAGGACAATTCTTGTGTCATCCTTACCAGCAGGGTTTCCAGGACAGAAGCTGTATTTAGTGGCTAGCCTCAGTGGCTTCTTTGGCACGTCCTTGGTATAAGGTCATTTTGATCACAGATCCGTTTATGTCTGGATAGTTTTAAAATAGAAAGAATAACATGGAAGCCAGTTATACTTTGATTTGTGGTTTTTGTATCATTTTTGTTTAGTTTTTTTTTTGCTTGTATCCTGTTAACCAGTCCCAACTAAGGTAAATGCTCCATACTACAGTCCATATTCTATGTTTATCTGAAGTTCTCTTTTAAGATTGATGGACATGTGCACTTTTCCAATATCAGAAGCCATTTGCCTTCATGTAATGCCTAAGCTAGCTCATGGGGGAGTTATCCGATATTGAGGATGGGTCATTGGGCTCCTTGTGTATACTCACTTTGCATTGATTATTGTGTCTTCATATTTATACACTTTACCACATTAGTGGCAGCATTTGTCATTAGGTGATGGAGCAAACATTATAAATAATAAATGCTTTATTAAAGAACAGTGGCTTTAATCAATATGGTCCTTTGTTCATGTGTGAGTCTTGGAAAGACAGGAAGGAGCAATGTGTAGAACACTATAAGGGACTAGAATGTCATTATCTTCACCCCCTCATTGGATAGATAGATAGATAGATAGATAGATAGATAGATAGATAAATTGATGAATATATACTGTAGATGGGCAAATAGATGGGTACATGGATGAATGAGTAGGATTAGATAGATAGATATACAATAGAACTCATGGGTAATTGGATGAATAGAATAGAGTAGGATATATAGATCACTGTATGTAGTGTGCTCTTTTCTAATGTTTCTATATTTGTGCTTATTATACTGTCCATAATATATAGAAGCATTTAGGGGAGTTAGTGGAATCACTATGGGTAACCAAACACTTCGCTCTGCACTATTTGCGGACGATATTTTATTGTTTTCTACTGACCCCGTATCAGACTTTGACAGACTTAAACAACTCTTTGCGGCCTTCCAACTCTGCTCTGGTTTTCGCATAAACTTTGATAAGAGTGAAATCTTAGCATTACACCCACGCCTCTCTACTAAATGGGCACACATGTCCCCGCTGGCTATTGCAACTCAATATATTACATACTTGGGAATAAACATAGGGCGTGACCCATCCTCTTTATATGTACTTAACTACCCTCCCTTGGTTACCAAAATAGTCAGGGAATTGGAGGCTTGGGGTGCCCTCCCCCTCTCGCTCTTTGGGAGATGCCACCTCTTTAAAACGGTCTCGTTTGCACGACTGCTATATCCCATGCAGACCATACCTCTATTACTGAGGCACTCAGATGTACAAAAACTTCAGAAGGCACTGACAGCTTTCCTATGGTCGGGCAAAAAAACACGCATTACGCTTCAAAAATTATGTCTCCCGAAGTGCGAGGGCGGGGCAGGACTCCCCAACATTCGTTTTTATAACTTAGCCTGCTTACTCAGACAGGGCCTAGATTGGTTAACGGGAGGTTCCAAATATTCCAATCACGACCTGGAAGATTCTATGGCTTCCCCATACAGTCTTACAGGCATCCTCCACTCTAATCCTAACAACCTGCCTTACCACCTCAAAACTAGCATACTTTTTAGAGATACTGTCATCGCTTGGAGAGAGGTCAGAAAACTACTTGGACTCCCCTCTAGCATTTCTAAAAACCTGACAATACAAGGCAACCCTATGTTCATACCTTCTACTCTACATAAAGCCTATACCCAATGGCAATCCAGAGGCCTCACAAAGATAACTTCAATGTACCAAGATAAGCCATGTTCATTCAAGCCGTACCAAACCTTGATGCGGGAATTCTCCCTGCCACCTACTCACAGCTTCTACTATCACCAACTCACGGATTTTTTGAGAACATGCTGTGGTCCTGATTCAGACCCCTTTAAACCATCCTTTATTGATAACATGATACAAAGCAAAGAGTACTCTATTTCCACCATCTACTCTCATCTCATTCAACACCAATCGTGGAAATACCGCCTCACACCCTTCCAAAAATGGTCTCATCTCCTGGGGGATGAAGACCTACCCGACAAAATCCTTGACAGATATAGGCTCATACGTAAGCTCACAATATCTGAAACCTGGCGTGAGACCCAATTTAAGATCATCCATAGAGCATACTTCCCTTTCCGTTTTAACAAAGAAGACCCGTCTCAAGCGCTGTGCCCATGGTGCTCTCTGCCACAACCCACACTGCTACACAGGCTCTGGGAGTGTCCTGTTGTTACCAACTATTGGAACGATGTGGTAGCCTACATCAACAAAATCAGCCATATCAACCTACACAGAGACTGCCTACTATGCCTATTCAGCATTACGCCTTCGGCCTCCTCCTCGTCTTCACTGGACTTTCCTAACATACCACACTGGGCTCATATTTGTCTTCTTGTAGCCCGCAGGACGATCATGTCCCACTGGATCACGACATCACCGCCTAGCCTACCTGCGGTTATAAAAGCTTTGACATCATTATTTTATTTGGAAAGATTGGACCTCATCACGTCAAATCTCCGGTTTACCCCACGATTTTTCAAACGCTGGAGAAGATTCCTGGAAGCCACATTCCCTCAACGGACTATCCAAGACATAATGCATCCATTTCGTTACACAGAGTGGTACCTGACGAGAGATATTTCTAACTCGGAAAACTTAAACTACCTCCAGTGTCTGACCCTTCCTCATTTAAACCACCTTAAGCTGTCTACATTCGCCTACAGCTCCTTAACATCCACCAACTTCATATATTCAGCCATGGGACTTTCTTCACCCGAACAAATTGTTTTAACCAAACCATAATGTAGGTTATTTAGTTAGACATGTTCAAAAGTTGCCTCCATTCCCTAAAGGTACAAAAATTTACAATAGACCCAATTTGGCAATTTCTTGCCTAACGTTAGTTATAAGCCGGTAAAAGTGAATTGCTTACCCCCTTCCCCCTTCCTTCCCGTTTCCCTCTCCCCCGTCTTCCCTATAATTGTGTTTAGGTATGACATCCAATCTGTATCAAGAACAACTGTATATCTTTGCCTTATAAATGCATTGTAAAATGTCTTCTATGGAAATGCTTTGAAAAAATCAATAAATATTTTTCAAAAAAAAAAAAAAAACGAACGCTAGGGCAACTATTGGCTAGTGGCTATCAACTTCCTTATTTTAGTCCGGTCGTACGTCATCACATACTAATCCATCGGACTTTGGTGTGATCGTGTGTGTCCAAGTCCGTTAGTTTGAAAGTCTGGCGGACGTACGCTGCAAAGTCCGTCGGAAATACTGTCGGACCTTGTCCGTCAAAGTCCGCTCGTGTGTACGCGGCATTACTTTCAAAGATGTAAAGGCTGCTTTCCTTTACTGAAATGACTTAGACCCCATACAAACTTACAAACGATTAGATTTTTGTCTTCAGATTTACCAAAACCATATAATATGAGGTCAAACCTTAAGAGTTTAAATTTGTATGCAATCAGGCAGGCCCTTGCACTACATGGTTTTGGTAAATCTGAAGACAAAAATCTGCAGAAAATCTAATAGTGTGTATGGGGTCTAATGCCGCGTACACACGGGCGGGCTTTTCAGCATCAAATGTCCGACGGTCCTTCCGACGGACTTTTGACAGAGTTATGACGGACTTTCAGACGACCGGACTTGCCCACACATGAACGGACTAAAGTCCATTCGAAAGTCCATTGGTATGAACGTGTTGACGTAGGAAGGGACTAGAATAAGGAAGTTCATAGCCAGTAGCCAATAGCTGCCCTTGCGTCCTTTTTTGTCCGTCGGACTAGCATACAGACGACTGGATTTTTCGACCGGACTCGAGTCCGTCAGAAAGATTTGAAACATGTTCCAAATCTAAAGTCCGTCTGATTTTCGACAGAAAAAGTCCGCTGAAGGTCCGATGAAGCCCATACACGGTCGGATTGTCTGACGGATTTGTTCCGTCAGACCAGTCCGGTCGAAAAGTCCGCCCATGTGTACACGGCATTACTCTGATTTCACATCACACTGTGAGCTTCTCACGGTGTGTATTACAAACTGCAGCAAGTTGTAAGAAGTCTCATTTCCTTGACGATGGATGTCAAAAACATCTAGATCTTTCCTCCCCAGAATTACTGCCCTTGGTCCAGCCCTTTTATTCATTGGATTTAAGTTCTTTCAGTCTTAGAGGCCCAGCATCACATGATGAAATGCAATTGCACCCCAACTAGGACCTCCCGCTCCTCCAGACTGACATTAACCCATTGATATTTTCATTAGTCCTCCCAAGAGCCAGACCACCATTTCCATCAGGGCTGAGGACTCTTGAAAGGAGTACTGAGGCATGGTACTGGGATGTTTTCAGGAAGCTATGTACAGCACCCTACCGGTCCCTCCCACCAGCCATGAACTGCCTCGAGAAGCACAGAGAGTCAGTGATTATATCACTGGGTCTAAAATTACAAAACATTTTTATTTAATATTTTCAGTACCATGTTTTTTTTCGGGGGGAAATTAGGAACCATGCGATTAAACTTCTGCTTTAAAACCAATTGCACCCTTTAAATCCACTTTAACTCAGCCTCCCATATTGACTCCAATTCATTTTTCAAAAATGGCAAAATTTTAAATAAAACTCTCCATTTCCCTCATTCCTACCAGCATTGATAAATTATGGACATGTTAAATTCCTAATCCAATGAGCATTCTCCAAAGTGCAGTAAATTACAGCTAGCAAGAATTCCCATTTGGAGTTTGCATGTTCTCCCTGTGCCTGCGTGGGTTTCCTCCGGGTACTCCAGTTTCCTCCCACACTCCAAAGACATGCTGGTATGTTAATTGGCTTGTGTCTAAATTGTCCCTAGTATGTATGAATGTGAGTTAGGGACCTTAGATTGTAAGCTCCTTGAGGGTAGGGACTGATGTGAATGTACAATGTATATGTAAAGCGCTGCGTAAATTGACGGCGCTATATAAGTACCTGAAATGAAATGAAATGAAATGAAATTACTGAGGTTCGACCATATAGAATGCATTTTGATTGGTTGCTATGGTTGCTGCATCTTGCATTTTGTTCTTTGTATTGGATGTGCTAGAAATACAGGAAGGGAAGGTCACAGCTTTTTTTTTTTTCTATTAAGAAAAACATGGCATACAGAAAGGATTGTGTATCAGATTTAGGATTGCTAAATAGGACAACAAAAATGATCCTGGATTCATCTGAAACCTTGATGAATACATTTGGGAGCCATTGTGGCAGCGGCACTGCAGGCACCAGGTGGCAGTTTATTTCCTAGCTAAGTTAAGAGGATCCAACGGGATATTTACACTGGATGTGAAACCTTGGAATTGTGCTGCCAATAAGCCTATTTTGGAATAAAATTGCCAATTAGCATCTATAAAGTCTCCTTTGAAGATCCTACCAAACAGCAAAGAGTTAGTTGACATAAAACAAAATGAGAGATGTAAAATCTTTGTCACGCTCTCTGCAAGTTTTTTTTTTTCTTGAACATTTAAGTGCTTTGTGTTTCAAGACTTCGATTACGAGTGAGCCATTTATCTGAATGCAAGCCTCTCTGTGTTATAAGCAAACATCTGGCCCTGTTCTGTGGATGAGGTTTTCATGGACTGAAACCAATTATGTCTTTCAGGAATTGCTCAATTAATCACATCCATAGTGAGGGAATGAAGCCCAGACATTAGCGATTATATATCTGGCATATGATGTGTTGGCTTGCTGGGGTCCTGATGGATTCTGAGAGCTCAGCAACCGCGGGGAGCTTTCCCAATTCCAAGGGAGTTTCAGAACATTAACGGAACAGAGTACAGAATCAGAAATTTAAAGGGGAACACCATCCGATGGGCTACAGTAACAGCTGAAACATCAATAGATCTGTTTTAAAGTAAACTTGTGATGGCAGAAACATAGAGGCTACCATTGCTTTCCATCTGAAAATGCTCATTGCTTGACTGTTAAGGTGACCCTATTACTTTAATAGTGTTTAAAGTGATTGTAAAGGTAAATAATAATAATAATAATAATAAAAAAAAAAATAACAAACATGTCATACTTACCTCCACTGTGCACCCGAACCTGCTCTTCTGGGGTCCCCCAGCGGCTCTCGCCGCTCCTCCCCACATTTGATAACCCCCTAGGAGAAGCGTTTCCCCCAGGGGGTTACCTTGGGGGGGGGGGGGGGGGGTTCCAGAGTCCAGCATTTGGCGTCCATAGAGGCCGAATGTAGGGCTCGGCCCCACCCCCTGGCACTCACATCATTGGATTTGATTGACAGCAGCGGGAGCCAATGGCTGCGCTGCTATCAATCTATCCAATCAAGAGCCAAGAACCCCGGACAGAGAGGCAGCGCGTCCCCACCGGGTCAAGTTTGAGGGTTCAGGTAAGTAAAACAGGGGGGCTGCGGGGCCGGTCACTGACAGGTGTTTTTTCACCTTAATGCATAGGATGCATTAAGGTGAAAAAACACAAAGGTTTACAACCCCTTTCAGTTTAAAGTGGTGTTCCGGCCAAAATTATACTTTATAAATAAAAATACCCCTATAATACACAAGCTTAATGTATTCTAGTAAAGTTAGTCTGTAAACTAAGGTCTGTTTTGTTAGTTTATAGCAGTAGTTTGTTATTTTATAAACTTATAGCAGGCCGTGGCCATCTTAAGTGTGGGTATCTGAAGCCAGACTGTATTTCTTCCTGGATCTCATCCTTGCAGATCTCGCACATGCTCAGTGCAGAACAAGCAGTGTAATAGGTTTCAGGTCAGGTTTCCATAGCAACGGCAGTTTCAGAGGAAGTTGCCGCCCCTTCCCAGAAGGCATTGCAAACAGGAAATGATGCGATGGGCCGCGGCCAGGGAGGAGGAAGAGAAAAATGAATACAGCAGATATACAGTAGGTGCTGAGAAAAAAAATTAAAAAATATCCAATTTGTTTACAGTGCACAGTTTAGTGAGGGATGCTGAAGAGTTGCAAAAGTGGGTGGAACTCCACTTTAAAGTGTAGTTCATTTTTTTTTTTAATCAGCACGAGAGACGGTACTTACATTCAAAGAGAAGCTTCCCCTGTGCTGGTGGCTTCTGTTTTAGTTGAACACTTCAGTCCTCTGCCACCCACTCCATATCCACGTAGCGGTAAACTTTTGGAGCCACGAGTGTTAATATACCCACTAGACCTGTAATAAGCACTAATAAGAGTGTCAGCCGTGCCAACAATTTCATCCCCCCAAGAAAGGATGGGCAGAGTCAGCACTCTTGATGAGGTCCAGGAGCTGTCTTAGTAGGATGGGGATGTTTGTAACATTATTGACCTAATATAGCCACATGGCCGTATTTGGACAATGTAATTGACCAAATATGGTCATGTGGCTATATTAGGTCAATGATGTCACAAGTAGAGGTCGACCGATATATCGGCCGGCCGATATATCGGCCGATATTTGGTGTTTTTTTTCTTAATCGGCATCGGCCGATTGTGCTGATAAAAAAGGCCGATATAACTCAGCGCGACTTCTTCTCTGAAGCGACTTCTCTCCCCTCTCTGGGCAGCCTGCCAAATCTGATAAAAAGAACCTGAATTGATGCAATGTTTACACTTCTGAATGAACTGAGTGCCATGTGTAGAAGCTCTCAGTTTAACCATTTAAAGACTAAATCTTTTCTGACACTTGTTGCTTACAAGTAAAAATCCTGTATTTTCTGCTAGAAAATCACTTAGAACCCCCAAACATTATATATATTTTTTTAGCAGAGACCCTAGGGAATAAAATAGCGGTTGTTGCAATATTTTATGTCACACGGTATTTGCGCAGCGGTCTTTCAAACGCAATTTAAAAAAAAAAAAAATACACTAATAAATTTAAAAAAAACTAAGCAGTAAAGTTAGCCCATTTTTTTTCGTCCAAAAGTTTTGATTACCTGTTTTTGTGTATTTATTTTTAAGATATAGTTTTTTTTTTTTATATATTTTTTTTTTTATCTAAATTCTACATACAAGTGAACTGATTGGTGGTTTGTTTTGTTTAATAAATGTTTAAGGCCCCTTTCACACGGGACGGATCCGTGTAGATCCGCCCCGTGAACATCCGCTCCTCAGCGGGGATCGCTCCGTTTTCCCCAGCTGAGCCGGTGGATGACAGGGCGGGACCCGCACACTGTGCAGGGACCGCCCTGTCAGATCTCCGCTCTCCCCTATGGGGGATCGGAGGAACACGGACCGTCTGTCCGTGTTCATCCGATCCGCTCTGCAGACGGATAGAAAAATAGGATTTTCTTCCGTCTACAGAATCGGACGAGAGCGGAGCCGGATGACATCGGGTGTTAGCGGATGTACATCCGCTGACACCCGCTATCCCATAGGGATGCATGTATGTCCGTATTTCATCCGAAAACGGATGGATGAAATACGGACATACGGTCCGCATGTGTGAAAGGGGCCTAAATGTAAAAAAATTTCTGTATCACTTTAGGTTGCTTTCACACTGCAGCGGGCATGACGGTAAAACGCTGCTAGTTTTAGCTGCGCTTTACCGTCATTTTAGCGGCGCTATTTGGCTGCTAGCGAGGAGCTTATAACCCAGCTAGCAGCCGAGGAAGGGGTTGAATGCGCCCCTGAAGCGCCGCTGCCGAAACGCTTTGCAGGCGCTTTGGCAGCGGTGCGCATTCATTTCAATGGGCAGGAGTGGTGGAGCAGCAGTATACACCGCTCCAAAGATGCTGCTTGCAGGACTTTTTTTTAACATCCTGCCAGCGCATCGCCTCAGTGTGAAAGCACTTGGGATATTGCACTGCCGTTTTACAGGCGCTATTTTTAGCCCAAAAGCCCCTGAAAAACGCCCCAGTGTGAAAGGGGTCTAACTGTTAAATTTTATGAGATGAAGGAAAAAAAAAAAAAAAAAATCGGCCTAATATATCGGCCCAAAAAAATCGGCATTGCATATCGGCCATCGGCCACCGAGATTTCTAAATATCGGCATCGGCATCGGCCAGATAAAAACCCATATCGGTCGACCTCTAGTCACAAGCATCCCCACCCCTTTGTTACATGTGGCTGGGCATGGCTAATTGAGCACTGATTTGGCGGGAGTGACAGTGAGCTTCTGGATCTAAATACCTTTTCTAGACCAGCTTCCTAATAGTGGCAATGGTGGACCATGCTTGTAGTCTCCATCGGGGGTAACAACGTAGGAGCAAAATTGGAAGACAGTTGTTACCCCAAAACAGGAAGCACTTGAACAAGAACCTTCACAGCAGGATCAGCTTTTATTATTTTATCCAAAGCTGCTTTTAATAAGATTGAAATCTACATGATAAAGCTTATATTTTTTAAATTAATTTAGATCGACGTAAGCTTTCAAACAATGTGTAAACAAGCATCCATGTATTTCTCCATTCCGAGGTCAACTACAGCGTTAGTTGTTGTTCAACCAGGGTTTCGTGGCACCCTAGGGTTCCTTTAGAGGTTGTAAGGGGTTCCTTGAGTTGTGGCTGATTGACTTCCCATCTGATGATGCCTGCATACTTCCAGGGCCAACCCCACTTGGCAAAACCAGTACCATGACCCAAATATCTTATTAGCTGTCTGCAAGAATGGCATTCAGACCATTGTATTGATTACATTCTTCTTACTAACCACTAATGTAGAGGGCATTAGCCACACTGACGTCTGATAAACTTGTTTTAGTAGGTTTTCTCTGAGGCCCAAAATTATTTTATTGGGTACTCTGGGGATAAGGTTGAGAAAGGATGCTCTAAGGGCTCATTCTCATGTGCAAAAGCCCTTGCTGCCCCTCCGAAAAGCAATTTTTGGTGGATCGCTTTTTAGGGGGCGTTTGACAGGGGTGAGGAGGCAATATGTCACTGCCTGTTTTAACTCTAAAAATGCTGACCCACCTATTCACTTTAATGGGTCGTGTTCATTGGTGGTCTTGCAGATCATGCTGTTGAATTTTTGCCATGGCGGCAAAGCAAAGTATCGGGGCCATGGCATGTTTACAGTCCTGAGAGCCTGCATACCCTTCTTTGGGTGGGCAGTTGGGATGGAGGTAAAATCATGGCTCAGCTACCTCCATTTACCCCCCCCCCCCCCTCCTGTCCATACATCTGAATGAGTCCCAAGGGTCTATCAATACATTTATTCATCAATAATTGCACACCAGGGACCTTTTTCGAATGAAACCCAATTAGAACAAATGTGGATCGGTGGAAGTTGTGTGAATAGACCCCTGAGCTCTAGGGACCTTTTAAAGGAAACCCAGACAAACTGCCATTTTTTACCCCTTCTGAAAATGCACATTGTGTGGTCATCATTCAAATCCCCTGGTGTCAATGCTTTGAGTCACTGACATGGGACAAATACGCAGGTGACGAATACCTACAGCATCCTGACTTCAATGGAGATGAGAGGACCAGCATGGCAGCCAGGCAACTAGCATTCTGAGGAAGTTGGTAATTGGAGCCCAGATATCTTTCTTGACATAGTAAAATAGCATGTAACCAGACAGCACCAGGCCATCTGTGAAACATGGCCTCCAAGCAAGGCTCCTTCTTTGTCTGTGGATACAGACAAGGAGACCCCGTTACTTTACTCCAGTTTTATAGATGGAGCACACTAATATCCTAAAGAGCTCTGTGCTGCGAAGTCATGACAAACTATATTTCCCTATTTGTGGTGACACTGAGAAAATAGTTATTAAATCTTTCCACCCTCCAAAACTGCAGTTAAGCTTCCTCTTATACAAAACACAGATGATTATCAGCAGCAGCAATCGCTGGGCCTCCTTCACCGGAGCTGCAAGGTCGAATGATTTAGATACAATGGGATTCCTCTAGACAAGGTTGGAAAGTGTTTGTCTTACGGGATGAGCTTTGCTGGCGAAGACTCTGCTGCGCGGTCCGCACAATCAAATTGTTTGCAAGCACAGAAATTGAGGTCAAAGTTGTTTTGTTCCCATAATGTCACCTCACATCAAGGGACAAGTCACCAGTTCCTACTGCGATCAGGAACAAAAGCTGCTGAGGAATCTCATGCTAGCTATACGAAGTAGAATACAGACCTATGAACAGCCCTTATTCCATTAACCCACAGTGACCTTACCTGTGTATATTTGTTGAATGCTACAGTTCAATTAAACGCAAGTGTTTTGTATATGGTGTCTATTGGGCAGTCTACAAATACAATTCTATTTCATTCATTCATTCTCTGCACAACAGTAGGAATGTCCTTGCTAGCGGCCGAAAAAGGCTTCCGCGGTGCTGCCTATTAGTTTCAATGGGCAGGGGCTCTTTAGGAGGGCCTCAAAGAAGCTGCTTGTAGGACTTTTTTTGATGTCCTGCCAGCGCAGCGCCCCAGTGTGAAAGCCCCCGGGCTTTCACATTGGAGTAAAAATTAAATGAATATAGGGGTGGGTGGCGCTGCCCATCACCTGAAGAGTGCTCCTCCACAATGGGTCACTCTTTCCAGGTGAATGTACAATAAATAGGTGAAAAGACACTGCCGTCACCTGAAGGGTAATCCTCCACAGTGAATCACTCTTTTAAGAATAAGTAGTGAGTGCTGAATAGTGTGGTTAATCTCAAAATAAAATAAATATCATGACGGGTGTTCTCACCCTGTGTTTAAGGCAACTTTGTACAAATAAAGCCCTAATAGTGGTGCTAATTGCAAACTGGTGTATCAGCCTGCAATGTGAAAGTGAATGTGCTTAGTGTAATAATGAGTGTTCTCACCCAATCAGCAGTTATAACCAAATTTCATCCTAAACAATTAATCTGAACATCATAAACGTGTTAATTGTATCCAAATCATTAATGAACTAAAATAAGTGCATTAACACATTCTATTAAAAAGAATTTTTAATTCTTAATAAAGAAATCTACTGAAGCACCCTGGAAGCCCTAAAATCCTGACTGCATTATAGAAAGCCAGACTCTGGTCTGTATCCTCCCATCTCCATCCACCTTGCCTTTGGTCCTTTAAAATGAAGTACAACCATACTGTCCAATGGAGGGGTCTGGACCAGAGTTAAATTTGCTATACTGAAGCTAACATTTACAGAAAATGCCGGGTTTAAGGCTCCTAGAGTACTTCAGCAGGGATCGCAAGGCTGTAAACAAGCTTTTGTGCCAGGAGAGCAGCAGTTGTTTGGTACTGAGAAAATAGTAAACTTTCTAAAGCTTCTTCAAATATTTGAAACATCTCCTAACATTTAGCCCTCCTATAGCACTTTCACCCAGCAGTAAGAAGGGTCGCTGGTTCAAATCACAACCACGACTACTACCTGCCTGGAGTTTGCATGTTCTCCCTGTGCCTGCGTGGGTTTCCTCCGGGCAGGGGCGGACTGATAACTCATGGGGCCCCCCGGGCAATAGGAGATTATGGGGCCCCCGGGCAATAGAAGATTATAGGGCCCCCAGGCAATCAGAGATTATGGGGCCACACAGTATAAACACACACAGTATACAATCACACAGTATACACATACATGTACACACAGTATACGCAGACAGATGTAAAAAAAACACAGATTTATACATACTGTCCCTGGTTTTACTGAGGCTGGCAACCCTGATGGGGCCCCCTAGTGGCCCAGGGCCCTCGGGCAGTGCCCGAGTGGCTCAATGGTCAGTCCGCCCCTGCCTCCGGGTACTCCGGTTTCCTCCCACACTCCAAAGACATGCTGGTAGGTTAATTGGATCCTGTCTGAATTGTCCCTAGTATGTATGAATGCGAGTTAGGGACCTTAGATTGTAAGCTCCTTGAGGGTAAGGACTGATGTGAATGTACAACGTATATGTAAAGCGCTGTGTAAATTGATGGTGCTATATAAGTAACTGAAATAAATAAATAAATATATATGGGCCCTTAAAGCGTAACTCGAGTTTTATCGGGAAGATACCAATTCTGCCTAGGTGAACCATACATTGTAAGCATTTTAAAGGTTTTATACACGTATTCCATTTATTTATTTTCTTTGTCAAATTGATTTCTTAAATGGAAGCCCGGCCTTCCTTATCACCAAACGATCAGTTCTAGTTTTGTAATGCGAAGAATTGATGTATCTTCTTCCATTTAGGTTAGGAGCAGCCTTGGAATGTATCTCAGCGTTAATGAAGAGGATGTCTCTGTTGACTTGCAGCTCAGTGCAAACATCTGGGTAAAACAATGTGCCAATGACACTGCTGGGGGAGTCGTGTACACATGCAGTGTACAAAATGTCTTCAGTGTGTCATATTCCAAGGAAGCAATTAAAATGGAAATGCAGTCATTAATAGTATTACATTACAAAATAGTTTGTTTAGAAAATGTACAATTATATATATCTTGTAACAGAGCGAGACCCTGCCACTGTGGAAATGTAGGAGAATATGACACAGGATTCGCATTACCAAAAGAAGAATTATACCCTAACTGGACTTTAAGAAAACAAGAGAAAGAAAGCGCCTCTGAGTGCAGGTATTTATTGATAGCAATAAACAAGTATTCACACTTACAATGAAGTAAAGAGAGTTCAGCTCCGGAAAGGAAATCATCTTCGATCAGTCCCAACGTCCATGGCAGGAAGCTGCGATGTGGCTCTGAGGGGATGGCCGCGGTCCTCCGCACGGAGAGACAGGCAGCTGGGCTGGATGGAAGCTCCGTAATTCCGACAAAGCGCTCGTGGGCGTGTGACGTCACCGGGATAGAGAGGAATACACAACGCGTTTCAGAGCATGCGCGAGGCTTACACTGGGCCAGTGGCGTAGCGTGGGTTGTCAGCACCCGGGGCAAGGCAAGTAATTTGCGCCCCCCCCCCCCTAACCTGCGGACTTTTAGCTATCCCTGAGTCCCTTCAAATACAATAGTACTGACCTACCCGATTCCTATACTGACCACTACACTGAGAACTACACTGTCCACTACACTACATTGTCCACTACACTGACCATTATACTGACCACTATACTATACTGTCCACTATATTACACTGACCACTACACTGTCCACTATACTGTCCACTATACTACACTACACTTGACCACCATACTACACTATACTGACCACCATACTACACTGTCCACTATACTGACCACTATACTACACTACACTGTCCACTATACTACATTACACTGTCCACTATACTACACTACACTTGACCACCATACTACACTATACTGATCACCATACTACACTATACTGACCACCATACTACACTGTCCACTATACTACACTATACTGACCACCATACTACACTAAACTGTCCACCATACTACACTGTCCACTATACTACATTACACTGTCCACTATACTACACTACACTTGACCACCATACTACACTGACCACCATACTACACTATACTGACCACCATACTACACTATACTGACCACCATACTACACTGTCCACTATACTACACTATACTGACCACCATACTACACTACACTGTCCACCATACTACACTGACCACTATACTACACTATACTGACCACCATACTACACTGTCCACTATACTACACTATACTGACCACCATACTACACTATACTGATCACCATACTACACTGTCCACTATACTACACTGTCCACCATACTACACTGTCCACCATACTACACTGTCCACCATACTACACTATACTGACCACTATACTACACTGTCCACTATACTACACTGACCACTATACTACACTATACTGACCACCATACTACACTGACCACTATACTACACTATACTGACCACCATACTACACTGACCACTATACTACACTGACCACTATACTACACTATACTGACCACCATACTACACTGACCACTATACTACACTATACTGACCACCATACTACACTGTCCACCATACTACACTGACCACTATACTACACTATACTGACCACCATACTACACTGACCACCATACTACACTGTCCACCATACTACACTGACCACTACACTAACCACTACACTAACCACTATACTACACTATACTGACCACCATACTACACTGACCACTATACTACACTATACTGACCACCATACTACACTGTCCACCATACTACACTGTCCACCATACTACACTATACTGACCACCATACTACACTGACCACCATACTACACTGTCCACCATACTACACTGTCCACCATACTACACTGACCACTACACTAACCACTATACTACACTACACTGACCACCATACTACACTGACCACTACACTACACTGTCCACTATACTACACTATACTGACCACCATACTACACTGACCACTATACTGACCACCATACTACACTGTCCACCATACTACACTGTCCACCATACTACACTGACCACTATACTACACTGTCCACTATACTACACTATACTGACCACCATACTACACTGACCACCATACTACACTGTCCACCATACTACACTGTCCACCATACTACACTGTCCGCCATACTACACTGTCCACCATACTACACTGACCACCATACTACACTGACCACCATACTACACTGTCCACCATACTACACTGTCCACCATACTACACTGTCCACCATACTACACTGACCACCATACTACACCACACTACACTGACCACTACACTAACCACCATACTACACTGACCACCATACTACACTGTCCACTATACTACACTGACCACCATACTACACTGACCACCATACTACACTGACCACCATACTACACTGTCCACTACACTAACCACTACACTGTCCACTATACTACACTATACTGACCACCATACTACACTGTCCACTATACTACACTATACTGACCACCATACTACGCTGACCACTACACTAACCACTACACTGACCACTATACTACACTGTCCACCATACTACACTGTCCACTACACTAACCACTACACTACACTGTCCACTATACTACACTATACTGACCACCATACTACACTGTCCACCATACTACACTGTCCACTATACTACACTATACTGACCACCATACTACACTGACCACTATACTACACTGACCTCCATACTAAACTACACTATACTGACCACTATGCTAACCACTATACTATACTACACTAACCACTATACTGACCACTATACTACACTATACTGTCCACTAGGGATGAGCTTCGTGTTCGAGTCGAACCCATGTTGGACTCGAACATCCGCTGTTCGACCGTCCATCGAATTGCGAACGATATGGGCCTTCGCACCAAATTCGTGTGGCGCGTCACGGCCCATAATTCACTGCGGCATCGCAGTGCATTGCTGGCTGATGATTGGCCAAGCATGCACTATGACCCGCATGCTTGGCCAATCACAGCGCCGTCAGTAGAGAGAGCTGTAATTGGCCAAAGCCAGGGTGGCTTTGGCCAATTATGGCTCAGGGGATTTAGTACACGCCCCACACTATATAAGGCCGCCTGCACGGCGGCCCTGTGTAGTGTGTGTTCCGGTGTGCTGAGAGATAGAGAGAGAGAGAGACAGTGTCATTTGATTTGAGTTAGATAGATTAGGCAGAACAGTCAGTCAGTTAGCTGCACTTACAGTGTATTGTGTATATATATGCATCCCAGGTGTTGCATATATATATATACACTGTATTCAGTTTAGCTAGATCCGTTCCTGTTATCTTCTATCTAGACTATTTACATTTAGTGCAGTGCGTCCTGCTCACAGTGTTCAGCTAGATCCGTTCCTGTTATCTTCTAGACTATTTACATTTAGTGCAGTGCGTCCTGCTCACAGTGTTCAGCTAGATCCGTTCCTGTTATTTACATTTAGTGCAGTGCGTCCTGCTCACAGTGTTCAGCTAGATCCGTTCCTGCTATTTACATTTAGTGCAGTGCGTCCTGCTCACAGTGTTCAGCTAGATCCGTTCCTGCTATTTACATTTAGTGCAGTGCGTCCTGCTCACAGTGTTCAGCTAGATCCGTTCCTGTTATCTTCTAGACTATTTACATTTAGTGCAGTGCGTCCTGCTCACAGTGTTCAGCTAGATCCGTTCCTGTTATCTTCTAGACTATTTACATTTAGTACAGTGCGTCCTGCTCACAGTGTTCAGCTAGATCCGTTCCTGTTATCTTCCTACTGACAGACAGGCTTGTCTGGTTACAGTATATAAAGCTACCTGAAGAAAATTACAGGTGTTCTATTTGATCCTATTAGTACCACGGTCAGGCAGCTAGACTATTTACATTTAGTACAGTGCGTCCTGCTCACAGTGTTCAGCTAGATCCGTTCCTGTTATCTTCCTACTGACAGGCAGGCTTGTCTGGTTACAGTATATAAAGCTACCTGAAGAAAATTACAGGTGTTCTATTTGATCCTATTAGTACCACGGTCAGGCAGCTAGACTATTTACATTTAGTACAGTGCGTCCTGCTCACAGTGTTCAGCTAGATCCGTTCCTGTTATCTTCCTACTGACAGGCAGGCTTGTCTGGTTACAGTATATAAAGCTACCTGAAGAAAATTACAGGTGTTCTATCCCAGCTTAGTGCAGGTACAGGCTATTAGTATGTCTGGAAGGCCAAGAAGGAGAGGCAGACAGTCACAAGCCAATAAGAGAGGGCAAGCAGGCTCTGTGTCTAGTGCTGGTGGTGGAGACGGTGCATCCTCATCAGCACGTGGCCATGGGACACGCTTGGCCTTTTTTTCGGCAGCTGGCCGTGTTGAGCCGCAACATGCGAAAGACTTGGTCGAGTGGATGACCAAGCCGTCCTCATCCTCCTCATCCTCTCTCACCCAGGATGCTTTGTCTGGCAAAGCAGCGGCCTCTTCCCTCAGCTCAATGTCATCAGTGACTCCTTCCCTAGCTCCACCATGTCCTCCTGAGGATTCCCTCGAACTGTTTGACCACAGTGTTGGGTACATGCTCCAGGAGGATGCCCAGCGTTTGGAAGGCTCTGATGATGATACTGAGCTCGATGAAGGCAGTAACATGAGCACGGACAGAGGGGGTGCCCAAGAAGGACAGCAATCTGGCAGTCATGCTCCCCCTGCTGCAGCATACTGCCAGGTTTGCTCCAGTGATGAGGAGGGAGGGGATGATGAGGTCACTGACTCAACGTGGGTGCCTGATAGGAGAGAAGAGGGGGAGGAGGAGGAGGAGGCGGCACATCACCAACGAGGCAGGATGCCCTCCAGGGGCCAGCCTAAGGGCAGCACATTGACTGCATCACACCCCAAAGCTCCACATGTGCAGGGCGCTGCAGTCTCTGCGCGTTATTCAAAAAGTTCTTTGGTGTGGGCCTTTTTTGAGACGAGTGCATCAGATCGCACCGCTGCTATTTGCAACATATGTCTCAAGCGTATCTCGCGTGGCCAAAACATCTCCCGCTTGGGTACCACATGCTTGACCAGACATATGTTGACCTGCCATGCAGTTCGTTGGCAAGCGTATCTAAAAGACCCACACCAAAGAACAAAGAGGATCTCTCCTTGCTCCTCATCAGCTGAGATTTCCAACCCCACTAGACCTCCAGTCCTCTCTGAGACCTGCAGTGAGAGGAATGAAGGTGTAGAATTAGGTGTGTCACAGCCAAGTACTTGTGGGCAATCTGCTTTTGGTACACCGACGTCAGATTGTACCAGGCAAATTTCCCTGCCCCAGCTGCTGCACCGCCGAAAGAAGTTTGCTCCCAGCCATCCACATGCCCAGCGGTTGAATGCTAGCTTGGCAAAATTGCTAGCACTTCAACTGCTGCCTTTTCAGTTGGTAGACTCTGCCCCCTTCCGTGAGTTTGTGGAATGTGCGGTTCCTCAGTGGCAGGTACCCAAACGCCACTTTTTCTCACGGAAGGCGATTCCGGCTCTCTACCGGCATGTGGAAGGCAATGTCCATGCCTCGCTGGACAGGGCGGTCAGCGGTAAGGTGCATATTACCGCTGACTCATGGTCCAGCAGGCATGGACAGGGACGTTACCTAAAGTTTCACGGCGCATTGGGTGACTCTGCTGGCAGCTGGGAAGGATGCAGGACAAGGTGCAGTAGTGTTGGAGGTTGTTCCGCCACCACGCCTCCAAAATGCTGATTGTGACACACCTCTCTCCTCCACCCCCTCCTCTTCTTCTTCCTCCATGGCCTCTTCCTCGGAACCAGCGGTGCTCCGTAGGCGTTCAAGGGCCGCAGGCCAAAAGATGCCATGCGGTGCTTGAGCTGGTGTGCTTGGGGGACAGGAGCCACACTGGGGCAGAGGTTCTGTCAGCTCTGCAGGGGCAGGTTCAGAGGTGGTTGACGCCACGCCAACTTAAGGCAGGAATGGTGGTTTGCGACAATGGCACCAACCTCCTCTCTGCCCTCCGACAGGGACAACTGACCCATGTGCCCTGTTTGGCTCACGTCCTTAACTTGGTGGTGCAGCGGTTCTTGGGCAGGTACCCGGGCTTACAGGATGTCCTGAGGCAGGCCAGGAAAGTCTGTGTGCATTTCCGCCGGTCATATAATGCCAGTGCTCGGCTGACAGACCTCCAAAAGGAGTTTAACCTGGCCAAGAACCGCCTAATCTGTGACATGCCCACCAGGTGGAACTCAACGTTGGCCATGCTGCAGCGGCTGCACACGCAGCAGAGAGCCATCAATGAGTACCTGTGCGACTATGGCACCAGGACAGGGTCAGGGGAGCTTGGTTTTTTTTCTCCACGCCAGTGGGCCATGATCAGGGATGCATGCACTGTCCTGTCACCATTCGAGGAGGCCACGAGGATGGTGAGCACTGACAGTGCATGCATCAGTGACACTGTCCCCCTTGTCCACCTGTTGGAGCACACGCTGCGTGGAATAATGGACAGGGCACTTGAGGCAGAACAGAGGCAGGAAGAGGAGGACTTCCTTAGCTCTCAAGGCCCCCTTTATCCAGACAGTGTTCCTGCGTGCCCGCCGATCACACAGGAAGAGGAGGAGGAGGAGGAGGAGGAGGAAGATTGTGTCAGTATGGAGGTGGAGCCTGGCACTCAGCATCAGCAGCAGTCTTTAAGGGATCAGTCCCAAGGAACACATGGACTTGTACGTGGCTGGGAGGAGGTGGCTGCGGACGTTGTCGTCCTTAGTGACCCAGAGGACTCCGGACCGAATGCCTCAGCAAACCTACGCTGCATGGCCTCCCTGATCCTGCAAAGCCTGCGTAAGGATCCTCGTATTCGTGGTATCAAGGAGAAGGACCAATACTGGCTGGCAACCCTCCTTGATCCACGTTACAAGGGTAAGGTTGCGGACCTTATCTTGCCATCGCAGAGGGAGCAGAGGATGAAACATCTTCGGGAGGCCTTGCAGAAAGGTCTGTGCAACGCGTTCCCAGAGACTGGGAGGTTCCAAACTCCTGTTTCTGGACAACGTGTTGCTGAGGCTTCGGTCAGTCAAAGAAGGAGCGGTGGAGAAGGTGGCCGTCTGACCGATGCGTTCAGACAATTTTTTGGTCCGCAGCCCCAAGGTATGATCGGTTCCAGCAACCATCGCCAGCGTCTGTTTTACATGGTGCAGGAATACCTAGGGGCAAGATCAGACTTGGACACCTTTCCCACCGAAAATCCTCTGGGTTACTGGGTCTTGAGGATGGATCACTGGCCAGAGCTTGCACAGTATGCAATTGAGCTACTGGCCTGTCCTGCATCCAGCGTTCTTTCGGAACGCACATTCAGTGCTGCTGGAGGCGTGGTAACCGATCACAGGGTGCGTCTGTCCACCGACTCGGTCGATCGGCTGACCTTCATAAAAATGAATCAGTCTTGGATCACCACCAGCTACCAAGCACCTGATGCTGATGTAACCGAATAATTTTTTTTGAAATCTCAGATCCCTTCAAAGACTGCCTATGCTGATGCTGAGTGACTATCCCTGAGTAATTATCCTCTTCCTCCTCAATCATCACGCTGATAGCTTGTAAGAACATTTTTGGTTCTGGGCGCCACCAGCAGTGCCTAAGGCACAATTTTTCAGCCCCTGTTTAACAGGGGCGTGTAATTACAATTTTTGATGTAATACTTTGCAGCAGGGCTCGTTCCTGCATTCCAACTAGAGTGTCTGTGAGGGGTTGCAGTGTTGTGGCACCAGCACTAGTGCCTAAGGCCCAATTTTTCTGCCCCTGTCTAACAGGGGCGTGTAATTACAATTTTTGATGCAATACTTTGCAGCAGGGCTCGTTCCTGCGTTCCAACTAGAGTGTCTGTGAGGGGTTGCAGTGTTGTGGCACCAGCACCAGTGCCTAAGGCCCAATTTTTCTGCCCCTGTCTAACAGGGGCGTGTAATTACAATTTTTGATGCAATACTTTGCAGCAGGGCTCGTTCCTGCGTTCCAACTAGAGTGTCTGTGAGGGGTTGCAGTGTTGTGGCACCAGCACCAGTGCCTAAGGCCTAATTTTTCAGCTCCTGTTCAACAGGGGCATGTAATTACAATTCTTGATCTAATATTTCACAGCAGGGCCCTGTGAGGGCTTACAGTGTTGTGGCCACAGCAACACCTAAGGCCCAAATTTCTGCTGAGTATATAGGGCAGGACCCTACTTTCAAACATCTAACTTACAAACGACTCCTACTTGCAAACGGAAGGAGACAACAGGAAGTGAGATGAAATCTACCCCTAGGAAGGGAAATTCTCTCCTGTAAGAGTTAATATGGGAAAACAATTTCTCCTTTCCACTGATGCTTTCCAATCCTTGTTCCACAAAAAAACCCAAATTTTCAAAAAACATTTTTCATTGGGACAAAAAAGTGAGGTGAAATCTTCTGAAGAGGAGGAAAGACAGCAAAACAAATGTCACAGGGGTGATAACCCTTCCCTATGTTTTCCAAAAAGCTTAAAAAAGATTTTTTGGCTGGAGCTAAACACGTTAAAAATGTTCAAAATTACAAACAGATTCTACTTAACAACAAACCTACAGTCCCTGTCTTGTTTGCACCGCCTGTATACTGCTGTTCAGAGTATATAGGGCCTTTCCTTATTTTAATTTGGGTGCGGGGTTCCCCTTAATATCCATACAAGACCCAAAGGGCCTGGTAATGGACTGGGGGGTACCCATGCCGTTTGTCTCACTGATTTTCATCCATATTGCCATGACCCGACATGACATTAAACCTGCAAGCAGTTTTAAATGAGATTTTTTCCTTTAAAAATGACATTTGGTGCAGGGACTGTTCTAAACACGGGAAACACGCGTCACTTTACAGGCATACTATAGACACCCCCCAGGTACGATATATAAAGGAATATTTCACTTTTTTTTTTTTTACTTTAAGCATCATTAAAATCACTGCTCCCGAAAAAACGGCCGTTTTTAAAAGTTTTTTTTGCATTGATACATGTCCCCTGGGGTAGGACCCGGGTCCCCAAACCATTTTTAGGACAATACCATGCAAATTAGGCTTTAAAATGAGCACTTTTGATTTCGAACGTTCGAGTCCCATAGACGTCAATGGGGTTCTAACGTTCGTGCGAACTTTCGGTCCGTTCGCGGGTTCTGGTGCGAACCGAACCGGGGGGTGTTCGGCTCATCCCTACTGTCCACTACACTGCCCCCCATAGTGACCACTACACTACACTGACCTCCATACTATACTACACTACATTGTCCTGCCTACAGTCTCTCTCTCTCGCCCCCCTCCCTCCCCCTCCCTGTAACATGACTCTCGCTCACCTTCTTATCCTGGCTGCATCGATCCGGAGGAGGAGAAAACAGCGGCGGCTCACTTTCTTCTCTCCCCTGCGCTCTGCTTGCTGCCATGTTCAGTATCCGGCGCCCTGTGATTGGGCGTATGGGGGTCATGTGCGGAGGCGGGACGGCTCACATGACCCCCATACACCCAATCACAGGGCGCCGGACACTTAACATGGCGGCCGGAGCCCGGGGACACAAAATTAGAAATTAGGAGGAGGCAGCCAGTGACACATACTGGCGCCCCCCTAAATATCGCGCCCGGGGCCACGGCACCCCCTGCACCCTCCACGCTACGCCACTGCACTGGGCATGCGAGCTCCTTTTTCAAGTGTGTTTGTTTTTTTCCCCTTAACCACAGTGGCTAATTGCTATGGACCTTTTACAGACTTTTTACAAACTTTATATAATTTCCAGCAACCATAGCTCTACTTATCATTGTTATGTTATTTTATTCTCAATCCACTGAAACGTTCACTGTGATTTATGTCATATCACCATTGGTCCTGAGCGCTGGCACATATATGTGTATTAACTGGACTTTAAAGGCACTGGAATTCCATAATAAGTAGAAAAGTATACATTTTTTTAATAGCGTAGTTACCTCATAAGATACAGAATAAAAAAGGCGGAATGTTAACAACAATGCATATACGTTTTGACAGTCACCACATCGATTGACAGTATTTTACTTATGGATCACTCGACGTGTTTCTGAGTTTTCAAAATCTCCTTCTTCGGGGGTATGTGAAAAAGTCAATCATATGTATGTTTTCTGAAACTGTCATATGCATAACATTCCAAAAATATTAAAAACAACAAGAAAGTTGAGCGGAGTTGTGTCTTGGATCTGCCTGTCTATACTTTTTTTAATGTCACACTGAGTGTGGATGTGCTTGTTGAAGAGTGGCCAGATCAACCCGGGAAAGAGTGGTCACCCAGTATGCTGAAGTCAAAGAGAGGCGTGACCCTTATGATGAGAAGATTAATGCTGCTCCTTCACAGGCAATTGTTGTACACTACCGAGCAGATAGCCACTTGTGGGATATAAACGACCATGTGAAGACACAATCCGACATCCGACCTGATGCACATTAAGGGTTAAGGTGAAGTTCCAGACTATCGAGCTCCAGACTACTTGAGCAGAGAAAGCTGTGTTTTTGCTTTTCTCCAGATTCTGTAGTTCTGGATTGGTGCCTGGAGCTTGAAGGTTCCAAAGTGTATTTGGTGGGGTGGAACCTTCAATCCTGTGTCTGGATTTTACTAGGTGCCTGCAGCCTGTGTAAGTACACAGGTGTGCAGGGTTTTTATATTCTCAAGCTTGAGGATTGCTCAGAGCTCCCAGTTTTGGAGAAGGTCTCACCCAGGAGTCAGAGGAGCCCTAGCCAGGAGTCAAGAGAAAGGGGGTCTTACCCAGGAGTCAGAGGGCCAGTCAGCAACAAGCAGGAGACAGGAGGTCTCGTTCCAGGAATAAGGCGGGCTCCTATTGGGGTGTCAGGAGAAGCCCTATCCAGAGGCCAGAAGTGAGCCTTGCAGCAGGGTGCTGCTACTAAAGGCTAAGCGAGCCTAAGGAGTGGACAGTACAGCAGGGTGCTGCGACTATAGACTAATGCCTCGTTTCCATTGATCGGATCGGTTCGGTTTGGTTCGGTACGGTACGCTATTTTGAGTGTTTCCATAATGAAAGCGGCCCATACAACTGAACCACACCATTCGGGGTCCTGCTTCAGATGTGGGGCCATAGAAAATGGTACGGTTCGGTTAGGGCGGAGCTACGATACATTCCACTGATTGGTGGATGTGTGACGCCATGCTAGGCATTTTTTCTAAACCCACATATGGCCCCTGTTGGTCCGACTTGCAGTGGAAATGCTCACCTGAATAGGCCGGACCATTCTAGGCCTTCCAAACTGTACCGACCCGAACCGATCCGCTCAGTGGAAACGAGGCATAAGTGAGCCAAGTGAATGGTCCGTATAGCAGGGTGCTGCAACTAAAGGATAAGTGAGCCAAGTGAGTGGACTGCGTAGTAGGGTGCTACGACTACAGACTAAGCGAGCCAAGTGAACCAGGAGAGCTGGGCAACACAGTTGGAGGGACTGGTAAGATGTGCTGCTGACAAGGGAGCCAGGTGGCTCGGCATTTTCAGTTGTCTATTCATGTTGATGTGGAAACCCCTGCATGGACAACTGATTATGTAAAACTTTCCGTTTTGTTTAAAAACAAAAAAGTGGGCTGCCACTAAGATACAGTTTGGACTGGGAAACTCATTGGAAAAGCACTTACGACAAGTGTATTACCACCCCAATGCCACAATATACAGTATCTCACAAAAGTGAGTACACCCCTCACATTTTTTCAGATCCTCAGAGAGTTCTTTACCATGAGGTGCCATGTTGAATTTCCAGTGACCAGTATGAGAGAGTGAGAGTGATAAGATCAAATTTAACACACCTTCTCTCAACCCACACCTGAGACCTTGTAATACTAATGAGTCACATGACACTGGGAAGGGAAAATGGCTAATTGGGCCCAATTTGGACATTTTCACTTAGGGGTGTACGCACTTTTGTTGCCAGCGGTTTAGACATTAATGGCTGTGTGTTGTTATTTTTAGGGGACAGCAAATTTACACTGTTATACAAGCTGTACACTTACTACTTTACATTGTAGCAAAGTGTAATTTCCTCAGTGTTGTCACATGAAAAGATATAATAAAATATTTACAAAAATGTGAAGGATGTACTCACTTTTGTGAGATACTGTATATGTACAGTATATATATCAGTGGCAGTAGCAATATAGTGAAATCTTGCCAGTCCAACTTTGTTTTAGGGTTTTTCGTTCCACTTTTATCAAAAACAAAAGTAAAAATTCAACAGAAAATTTTCCCACACAGGGGTTTCAACCACCAAAACAAGTCACGCAAAAATAAATCCAAGCCACCTGGCTCCCTCTTCAACAGCACTGCTGCTCTATTCACTGGTCCCTAAGAGTATCTCACTCAGCTCTCCTAGCCCTCTGAGCTCCTCTGGCTCACTCAGACTATAGTTACAGGACCCTGCTGCACGGGTCCACTCTCTGGCCTTTCAGAAGGGGGGATCTCCTGGCACCTTGAGCTCTCTCATTCTTCAGCATCCTCCAGATTCCCGCAGTCCCTTGGATTTGCCTAGTGATCCCAGCTTTGTCAGCCTTCTAGACATAGATAGTTGCCTCAACCCTCTCAGCCCTGTGGGTAAGGAATCTCTCTAGCATGGAGTGCTGTTTATCGAGTGGCACAACTCTACTGATTGGAGCACACCTGTCTCCTGGATGGAGTACAAACCTGTCTCCTGGATGGAGTACACACCTGTCTCCATAAGGAGCTCTGAACTATGACAGTCTCCTGCAAGACCTGGACACTGGGTTGGAGATTTCTTCCCTCCCAAAACTCTTTGAAATCTCCAAACTACAGAACCCAATATGGAAATACAAAAATCTGGAGAAAAAAAAGAGAGAGATTAATTCTTCCTATATAAACTTTGCTTCATCATTGGTCTACCACCTACATTTTCCTGAAGAACTATATGTGTGCGAATTGCATCAGCTCCCCCCTCTTCCACTGAAATCCAGCATTATGATGGAAAAACGAGAACATATTATAACATCTGTATACAATTAATAATCTCATGGTTACATACAAAGAGATGGCTGGTCAATGGTAGTTGGATTGTTAAAATATGGAGGTTTATCAAGACTGTTGTAAACACTGTTGTTTTTGAAACATGGAATTTTATGTGATTTTAATATTTGTACAAATAAAAATTTTAATTTTATATATAATTCATTGGATGTGGTTCCCCAAAAGTCCAAATACTACTTTGAAAAGATTCCAAACTCTACTAGCAAAAAGAGAGATTTCTGTCCCTCCTTTTGGATAATTTCGAACTTTCTAAAAGCTTGAGTACTGGATGACTGTAGGTGACAAATATGAAAAATTCATATGACATATTTCAAACTTACCTAATAAGCATTTAGCCAGGTGCTGGACCACAGAAACATGGAAAAGGAGATATTGTCCTCTTTACAGTCTGCTTTGTAATGCTATGCTAGATGTTGTGTTACATTATCCCCTCCAGCCACCAGAGGGAGAGCTTTAGCCGGAAAAGCCTACGGACACCTATGTAGATAGCTGAGGATCATGGGAATTAAAGTCCAGGACATCAACCATAGAATGGAACTCATGGACCCCTACACTACAGTTCCCAAAGGACACTGAGGAGAGGGAGAGTGGTGAAATAACTTTTACTGGACTGCTCTGGAAACTTCATCCACTTGGCAGTGCAGGTGTCCACGTGAGCACATCAGCCTGTGTGTTCATATCTCTGTGGGGGAGAAGACCGGAATAAACCAGAGCCTAGGCCCTGACAGCGGTGACATAGAGGCAGTTCAGCACAGACTGCTGCAATCCAACCAATCTTTCTCTTACTGCAGGGAGACTCATGCTCATTTTCTCATGCTCCACTCCTTCACTTCCAATCACCAGAGCCATCTGTGTAGAGACAAAGGGACCCTTTCCTACAGTGGGAGTCTACAGTCACACCACAAAGACTGGTGAGAGAGTGCACTTCCCACTATTCGCACACTAATAACAAAGACTGAGTTACTGGAAACACAATACATAGTACATAGCACCTGCACTGCATGCTGGTTCAAAAAGACTGTTGTTAAGTGCACCAACGCTGCCTATGGGCCCCAACTATGACCAGCAGAAGAATATTGTAAAGAACTGCCTCTACAAATCCATTCAACACGCCCTGTAACTATATACAGTGAAAGTGTTAGCCTAGACCTAGCATAATCACCCTTGATGCACTCTGGAAGTATAGTCTCCTGAATACAGTAAACTAATGCCGCGTACACACGGTCGGACTTTTCGGCTACAAAAGTCCGACAGCCTGTCCGACAGACTTTCGAAGGACTTTTGTCAGACTTTTGGCGGACTTTTGGCGGACTTGCGGCAGACTTTCTTACGAACGGACTTGCCTACATACGATCACACAAAAGTCAGACGGATTCGTACGCGATGAGGTACACCGGACTAAAATAAGGCCAGTAGCCAATAGCTGCCCTAGCGTGGGTTTTTGTCCGTCAGGCTAGCACACAGACGAGCGGATTTCTGGGTCCGGCGTAGTTACGACGTAAAGATTTGAAGCATGTTTCAAATCTAAAGTCCGTCAGACTTGCGGCTGGAAAAGTCCGCTGAAAGTCCGTTGAAAGTCCGCTGAAAGTCCGGGGAAGCCCACACACGATCAGATTGTCAGCCAGCTTTAGTCCGTCGGCGTCCGTCGGACTTTTGTAGACGAAAAGTCCGACCGTGTGTACGCGGCATTAGCTGTCCATTGCTGCACTCTAGGTGATCTTGATACTGTTTATGCTGATCCTGGTACATAGTGTTATCCCATACCTACTGCTGACTATTGATCATACTGTATGCTGAGTTGTACTTTTATTTTTGCTAATCCATTTTAATGCCCTCATTGTTACCAATCATAATGTGTGACAATATATTGAGACTTGCCTTCACTAATTTGTTTGGCGTCTATTTCTTGACACAGCATAATTATTGTGTACCTGGTATTGCCTCCAGTGATTTCTGATCTTTGATCAATTAATCTAGTGTGTCAGAGGGGCTGAAGCCATTGAGGAGGTCAAGGCAAAGAACAGAGACCCCACCCTATCCAGAGGCTCCTGCAGGGGGGTAGCACTACTGGTAATAAGGTTGTTTTTCAGTGTCGATCAATAATATTTATGCAAAATACTATATGTTCCCTTAATTACATTTAAGTTGCCTATCAGAAACAATTGGTAGAGTATCAATCAGACATCTGTATGGCTTTGTGCCAAGACTGCATTAGCTGGTCATATAACATCAGTCACACTCCTCCAGAAAGGTTTTAATCAATTCCTTCCTTCATCCATTGTCTTTGCAATACATGATTAGACATGTTGTGTAAACATTAAAGTGTTACTAAACCCACAGCAGTAAAAATCAGTCTTTATATGCAGCAGGGGCGGATCCAGAGTCTAGTCTCGGGAGGGGCACTGCCAGAAAATACGTTTTTTGGGGGGAATTTATCAGGGAAATGGCTGGTGTTGGCGCTTCAATCATCACAGCACCATGGTTGTTATGGTGTCAGGATGATTGAAGCGCATTATTTCTATTATTACATTGTTATATAAAATGAAATAGTTCAACTCACCATAATGCAGAATCAGTGGGAGCCCCAAGCGTGTCACTTGCCACGTTGCCTAAAATAAATCTTCAAATTGGTGATGTGACGGTGAATATAAATAAAATAATAATGACACTTTTTCAAGTCACGTGTCAGTGATGTAACGCGTGGGAGGAGCTTAGGACGTTCAGTGCTGCAATACACCTGAAGGTTAACAGCAGCTGTTTCTCTATGGGAAACCTCGTCTACAGCGGCTGACTGCAATCTGCTTATTTGAATGCTTCTAATAGACCGGGAGTTTGTGAGTGTATCTCTTGTCCCTGTTTTGCTTATGTACTATCTAGTAAGTTCACTGCACAATGATCTATTTTTTCTTTGCTTGCTTTGCATAAAACCTTTATCCTGAGAGCCGAATTACCAGCAGTGTAATTGCTGAAGTGGGATGCAAGAAAAACTAAATATCCTGATACAAACGATCTAACCCAGTGAGTCAATCAATCTGGATTAAGGGAAGGAACTGTTTAATTATTTTTACTTTCTCCCACTATTTATCTCTGCCTGGACATTGTACTCAGAGTGTCATTATTATTTTATTTATATTCACCGTCACATCACCAATTTGAAGATTTATTTTGGCAATTTTAACACATGTATTAGCACCATAATTATTTATTTATTTTTATTCACATGTATGCATTTTTTATTCCTGGATTTAAGCTTAGTCGCAGCAGCATATTGTGCACTATTTATTTAAAGCGCATCAATTTTATACTTAGTACTATTTGTTTGGTTATCTGATCACCCTATATTGATAGCAGCTTTAATTTACTGATTGTTTCATAGCACTAACTATATTGGTATATATATATTTTTTAAGCACAATTTATTTATATCACACATATCTATCCACATCAGCGCTTGGTTTTTATTCATTTTTTTGCCACGTTGCCTGCCACCAGATGCGGATTGTCACTTGCCACTTCACCTGCCACACGTTGCAGATTGTCACTTGCCATGTCACCTGCCCCCAGATGTGGATTGCCACTTTCCTGCTACAATTGTCACTTGCCACATCGCCTGCCACCAGATGCAGATTGTCACCTTGCCACGTCACCTGCCACACATTGCGGATTGTCACTTGCCACATCCCCTGTCACACATTGCGGATTGTCACTTTCCACGTCACCTGCCACCAGATGCAGATTGTCACTTGCCTGCTACAATTGTCACTTGCCACATCACCTGCCACCAGATGCGGTTTGTCACTTGCCACGTCACCTTGCCACCAGATGCGGATTGTCACTTGCCACGTCACCTTGCCACCAGATGCGGATTGTCACTCGCCACGTCACCTTGCCACCAGATGCGGATTGTCACTTGCCACGTCACCTTGCCACCAGATGCGGATTGTCACTTGCCACGTCACCTTGCCACCAGATGCGGATTGTCACGTCACATGCCACACATTGCGGATTGTCACTTGCCATGTCGCCTGCCACCAGTTGCAGATTGTCACTTGCCACATCATCTGCACAGTGAGGGCGGAACTGCAGGGATGCAGGGCGGGCGGTGAGAGATGATGTTATCTCTCTGCTCCCCCGCCCGCCGGCTCCCTGATTGGCCAGCAGCCCGGCCGCTCTCTAAATGTCACCAGCGGTCAGCCCGGCTGTCCGCTCTCATCCGCCCACCCCACTGTCAGGCTTAGACTGTCACCAGCCCCCCCGGCCATCCGCTCTCTCACCCGCCCACTGTCAGTGACTGACAGTGGGCAGGTGAGAGAGCGGATGGCCGGGGGGGCTGGTGATAGTCTGAGACTGACAGTCAGTCTCAGACTGTCACCCGCCTGGCCGTCCGCTCTCTCTCTCTCCCGCGGACCCAGCTGCCTGCCCTCTCCCCAGCATTCTCGGAGGGGGCAATTGACCCGTTGCCCCCTCCCCCTGGATCCCCCCTGATATGCAGTAAAGCATGCTTGTTATACTCACTGTACAACCTAAGGGATAAATCCTCCGCATTGTGTAAAAAGGCTGTTTGATCCTGTTTTCTCTGATCCTCCCCTTCTTCCACAGTCCCCAATCCATCTCCGGGTTGGTACAGAGCCTTTGGAGTCATTCTGCACATGCTCAGTTTATTATGTATTGCTAGAGATTGTTTTTTTTTTAACTTGGGAGGGTGCTCCCATGTGATCAGCACAGGGCAAATCAGCACTGTGCAGACAGAAGGTCAGGGGTCCTGCAACCTCATAGGACAATCAGGGGAGAATAAAACTCCTCCTACAAGCTTTAACCAGACACTGACAGAAGTCACAAGACTGCTATATACTGCTGATGAGAAAAGCAGTTTATATTTACTAAAATAATTGCATTTCCATGTTCTGTGTACTGTGGGAGACCAGATATAGTGAATGCAGAGTCCTGGGTTTAGTAACACTTTAACATTTAGGGTAGGTTCACACTTGCTCTTTCCTTGAAAGGTGACCTGCCGTGGATCGCTTTTCAGAATGTAGCCACTGTCATGCATTCAGGAGGCAATCCTGCCTCATCTGGTATACCTGTTTTTTGTTTTTTTCCCTTTTTTATGCCACATGTCAATTGGAACTAATGTGCAGAGACCATGCGCCAAACATTTAGGTGGCAGTTGTGGTGGGGCCTCATTGACTTGATTGGTGAACTTGACCGATTGGTGCCGCCTGTCGATTCGGCATGCTACGCTAAATTTGGTGTGGTATGTGAGCAGCATTTTTGCCTGCATGGTAGGCTTTAGGTTGGCAGAGGGGGCACTACAACTGCAGCTCTACTACCTATTTTTACTGCCAACCACCCTGGCTGCCCTTGTAAAAGAGGTCTTATTTACAAATGTGCACTATACCTGTTTGCTCTAGAATGCTGAAGCACATGGGTACATACAAATTAATAAAAAAAAAAAAAAAAAGGCTAGGAGGAGAGGAGCTCGGTCCCATGACTGGTGGCCAGTCAATTGCTGTGTTTTTTCTGCTGAGCAAACTGCGGGGGATAAAATGCAGACATCTATCTAAGTAATACTACATTGTCCAGCAGACAGCAGATTGCGATATGCTGCCTCTGCTTGAAATTGGTCTCTAATTCTGATGTAATATTTGCATGTACAAACATTGTAATCCAGCGTGGTGGTAATCATTGTGACCCATACTGAATCGACATCTGTGTCCCTGTAGGGAAAGAATTAGGATACTGTTAGGGATATATGATCAGCCCTTACAGTTGTAATAAAGCCCCTGTAGATAATGATGATATGATCCTAGTAAAATGTATGATGCTGTATTCACACGTTTCTTCTTTCTGGAAAACAATGAGAGGGAAAGGGAGGGAGACGGCATGACCACTCTGGTGTAGTATGTTCCAAAAAGGTTCTGAAATTAGTTAAAAATGAATACTCACAAAAGTATAAAAACATAGTGTGTATATATGGGAGTCCAAGGGAGAGGGTGAGACTGTGATGGAGGCACATTTCTGAAATGGTGCAGCTGGATGGATGGATGATGAGCTGCTGTAGGCACAAAGTCTCTGTACCACTGACTGTTGAGCTGAGAAAGAGGAAGGTGTCTCGAAACGCGTCCTGTGACCCTGGACTCCAAGTGGCAATTACCATCCATCAGCCATTGACATACCTCCCAACCGTCCCTGATTTGCCGGGACCGTCCCGGAAATTGGTCCTTGTCCCAGCGAATCCGGGCTGAGTCCTGTATCGGCCGTGGCGTGTGTGGGGTGTCTAGGTTCCCACGCGCCGCGTGGCGAGCACACTGTGTTTTGCAGCCGCCAGCCAGAATTTATCCCCGCCGGTCCGGCTAGTCGCTACCTCTCTGACACACACGCACAGTGCTGCAGAGTGGAGTGCATGCTCCCTGCCCCCTCCTCCTCCAATGTTTTGTTTCCCTGTACAGAGGAGGAGGCAGGGAGCACGCACTTCACTCTGCCAGAACCGCGATCTGAGGTCTGTGTGACACATGCCAGAAAGCTCCGCCCACTCATCACTGGACTCAAGAGCGGAGATATACAGCTACCTTCTATCCGCCTAAAGGTACCTGGATGTGGGTCCTATGTGACTGGGGGAGGAGGATAATCATTGGGGAGTGTAGAGGGGGGAAAGATTGGGAGGGGGGCGTTTGGGGGGGGTGTAAGAGTAGAGGGGGGTAGACTGGGTGGATTTTGGTTAAGAAGAGGAATGGGGGGGAATTGTACCCTGCCCTACTGACCCCAGATCCTCCGTCCTGACCCCTGTACCCTGCCCTACTGACCCTGGTCCTGCTGACCCCTGTACCCTGCTCTACTAACCCCAGGTCCTCTGTCCTGACCCCTGTACCCTGCCTTGCTGACCCCTGGTCCTATTGAGCCCTGAACCCTGCCGTGCTGATCCCTGGTCCTACTGACCCCTGTACCTTGCCGTGCTGATCCCTGGTCCTACTGACCCCTGTACCCTGCCCTATTGACCCATGGTCCTGCTGACCCCTGTACCCTGCTTTACTGACCCCCCGTCTTCCGTCCTACTGATCTATGTTCCCTGCTTGACTGACCACCTGTCTTTTGTCCTGCTGACCCTTGTACCCTGCCCTACTCACCCCCTGTCTTTCTCCCTACCGACTCCCTGTCTTCTGTCTTGCTGACCCCTTTACCCTGCCCTACTGACCCCCTATCCTCTGTCCTGCTGCCCCTTTACCCTGCCCTACTGACCACCCTTTCCTCTGTCCTGCTGGCCCCTGTACCCTGTCCTACTGATTTCCCGTCCTCTGTCCTGCTGACCCCTATACCCTGCCCTACTGACCCCCAGTCTTCTGTCCTACTGATCCATGTTCCCTGCTCTACTGACCACCTGTCTTTTGTCCTGCTGACCCCTGTACCCTGCCCTACTCACCCCCTGTCTTTCTCCCTACTGACTCCTTGTCTTCTGTCCTGCTGACCCCTTTACCCTGCCCTACGGATCCCCTATCCTCTGTCCTGCTGCCCCTTTACCTTGCCCTACTGACCACCCTTTCCTCTGTCCTGCTGACCCCTGTACTCTGCCCTACTGACCCTCTGTTTTCTGTCCTGCTGACCCCTGTACTCTGCCCTACTGACCCCCTGTCTTCCGTCCTGCTGACTCCTGTATCCTGCTTTACTGAACCCCTGTCTTCTGTCCTGCTGACCCCTGTGCACTGCTTTACTGACCCCCTGTCTTCTGTCCTGCTAATCGTTTTACCTTGCCCTACTGACTCCCCCTGTCTTCTGCCCTACTGCCCTACGGACTGCCCATCTTCCATCCTGCTGACTCCTTTACACTGCCCTACTCACCCCCTATCCTCTGTCCTCTGCCCTTGTGTTTCCTCTTCTCTGCCCTGCAGACCCTTCTCCTCTGCCATTCCTGTCCACCACACTCCTTAAGCCCCTCCCACTGTTAAGAGTTTGGCCACACCCACATTTTGCAGCGGCGAGCTATGCATGCCACAAATTACGTCCTCCCTCAAGTGTCCCTCGTTCCAAAGTTCAAAAGTTAGGAGGTATGGCCATTGACACCCGAAACGAGGAAGCCTCAGCACTACACATGCTTGCTGGGCTGTCAGAGCCATTTCTCTATCAACAGTCAGTGGCACAGAAATCTGGACTTTGTTCCTGCACTGCTGAAAAATTCATTTGTTTTTTTTTTTTCCTTTTTTGGGTCAATTGTTATGATCGAAATTCATTATTTCAAATAAATTTGTAACTTTGGAAATAATTTGAATTCGTTATGTTCCATTAGTTTAGATTCGTAAATCTGAAAATTCGTAAATTAAAAAATTAAAAAATTCGGAAATTTGAAAATTGGGAAATTCAAAAATTAAAAAATCCGAAAATTCGAAAATGTGAAATAATAACTAACTAATAATAACTAACTATTACATTATGTATTGGAATTTCCTTTCAAATTTGGCTGTTTATGAACGTAATGAATACGAATTTATCCGAAGTTACGAATTATCCGAAATAATGAATGCCGCATCTAAATGAATGGACTGTAACAAATTAATAATGATAAATAATAATAATAATAATAGTAATAATAAAATATTTTTATTATTATTAATTTGTTACATTTCATTTGTTTAGATGCGGCATTCGTTATTTCAGATAATTCGTAACTTCGGATAAATTCGTATTCGTTACGTTCATAAACAGCCAAGTTTGAAAGGAAATTACAATACCTATAATTTAATAGTTAGTAATAGTTATTATTATTAGTTAGTTATTATTTCGAATTTTTTTATTTTTTTTCTTATTTTCAGATTTTTGTTCTTTTGTATTTTCGGATTTTCATTCTTATTATTGGATTTTGGAATTTTCGAACTTCCAAATTATTGAATTTCCGAATTTTCAAATTTACGAATTTTAGAATCTATGAATAATTTATGAATTTACAAATTTTCGTTTTCGAAAAAATTTGTTAAATGTGTTTTTGTTAATTTGAATATTTCTGAATTAACGAATTTGTTGAATTTCGTCAAAAAACGAATTCAGAACGAAACGAATTGCACATGACTGCTCCCTTCCCCTCTCTTTGTTTTACAGGTGGAGTCCCACCTCCGTTTTGACAGCAGCCCCCATAGGTCATCAGTTCCTTTAGTCTAGTTATGAGGGCTACCCGCTTATAAAGTCCCATACCCCTGCCCCCCCCCCCCCCCATTTTGGTCTGTATCGTTGTCTTTATTTATTCTATGGGTTATTTTTTAACTTCATCATTTAAATTTCCCATGAGTGATTGAGCGCCGATAGCCTAGCGCCATTCCTGGAGTTGGGAAAAAGAAAATGTATTCCTCTTTCTGGAACCCACCTGCTCCTCTCATGCAGGGTCTCAGCATTGTTCCCATGGCTCTGCCAGTTGGTCACAAGTCATTCCCGCTCTATGGTACGCTCTCCAGCAAAACCTATACACATCAATCACATAGAGAATTCATGTACTGCAGGCTCTAGTGATTTCAGCTTGACCCTAATACAATAAAGATGCCGGCATGACAAAAATGCATTTAGACATGAGAGCCTTGGAAGGAAAAAAAACATGCAGACACAGTAAAAACAACCTGATGGAAAATTGACAGTTGAGGGGACAATGACAACTGTCAGCGTATGTAGATGCATCATATCTACATTGTCAGCCCCAGGGAACCCGCAGGCTCTTCCACCTTATAGAATTCCAACAACAGCCAACAACTGAATACATTTTTATATATGATCATATATACTCATAGCTCCCAACTCTCCCTGATTTGGAAGGACTGTCCCTGATTTGGAGCAATGTCCCTCTGTCCCTCATTCCTCCTCATTTGTCCCTAATTTTTATCTGATCTATATAGTTGTATAGAAAAAGCACTTTTTATCTTTCAAAAAGTGTTTCCCAGTGCTAAACCTTTCATCCAATTTCTAAATTGCTGCATTTGTAAATTTTAAAAGCCAATATAAAGGAATAGTAGTGGTAAAAAAAAAAAAAGCCCTTGTGGATTTAATTAACGTTTTTTTGTTAATTCTCCTTTAAGGGGGTGTGGCAGGGGGCGTGTTCTATGCCTACATATGTTTGTTAGTAGGCGTCCCTCATTCCCATCTCAAAATGTTGGGAGGTATGTATACTGTATATAAAAGTAATGAGCTTGGGGTCTATATTTCATATTTTTTGGCAATGTGCTCTGATACAGCCCTTTTGGCATGAAGTGATGTTACTAATACAGAAAGTGGTGGAGGTATCTCTAAAGCTTGACCCACTACATTACGTACTGGGCCTCCCTTTTTCAGATATTACTAAAAAAAGCAATAGGCTAATTTCTTATATCCTCCTTGCTGCTAAGAGACTTATTCCTTTATGCTGGCTATCCAATACTCCCCCACCATGGTCTAGACTTATCCAGCTTATTGCTGAGACTAGCAGAATGGAATATTTGACGGCCACTGTACATGATACTATTCCCCAATTTGACAAAATCTGGGAGCCTTGGGACAGTTCGGAATATGGGTCGCAATTTTCGTCCATTGAGTCCTGAAATGTTCATGCTCTACTCTCTGACTTCACTTGCAGAGTCCTGCTTCCCTCCCATCCCTCCCAGGTATATATTAAATTGGTACCCCCTAGAGCAGTGGATCTCAAGCTCTCTAGTGTCGTGACCCCTTGATAAAATTTCCCAAGTTGTGGAGACCCCTAATCGTAAAATTATTTTCATAGCGTGGGTTATCAGCACCCAAGGCAAGACAAGTAATTTTCGCCCCTAACCCATGGACATTTGGCGCTCCCTGAGTCCCTTCCACTTGTACAGTATTAAAACCCCTTATGGTACATTTTAGGATGTACCACTCTTTCTCTTTGTTCTCCTTTCTTTCCCTTTTATCTCTCTCTATCCTAATTTCTTGTTTTTTTCCCCCATCCCTCTTTCTAGCCGTCTTTCTTGTTCTTTCTCTTATTCTTTCTCTCCCTTTTTCTTTGTTCCGCCCCCTCTTTTCCTCTCCCTTCCATGTATTCTCTATTTTTATTCCTTCTCTTACTCCTTGGTGGGGGTGGGGGTGGGGGGGGGGGGGATGGGATGAGTGGCAGTGATGGCGGGGAGTTCTGATCAGCCAACTTAGGTGCTCTTGATCAAGGCTGATCTGAGAACTGTAGTGGGGACTTTTAATGGCAACAATAATGACAGGTATTGTTACTCACTGTGTCTCCAGCTTCACTGTGTCTCCGACTTTGTGGCGTCTCGTAGCAGTGACACCTATGCCGAAATCAGGAGATAGGATCTCCTCCAGCCCCTCCCACTTCACATTCCTCACCAGTCAGCTGACCGCTAGTCTCTGCCCCCCAGCCATACCGTGAACTGAATGGACGGCTGCAAAGAGGCTGAGTGGGCGACCGCAGGCTCCAGGGACAGCCCTGCTGGGTGGCCGCAAAAAGGCTGGGAGAGCGATGCGGGCTTCAGGAACAGCCCAGGATTTGGTCTATATATGAAACAAAACTGCGCTTTAGGATAAATATCATTTGCTGAGGACGTCATGTGACGAAGCGCGCACAACGGTATCACGCTCTGTCAGTCTGCTCTAGGGCATACGAAAGAGGAGGACGCTGTTTAGCAGCTGGTGCTTACATACCTCCATCGTACTGTTTATGCCTGATTGGAGGGACTGCTCTATCTGTCTACTCAGCCTGGTATTAATGCTGTGCTACCTAACTTGGACAGAATCACACAATAGTGCCTGGATTTTTTAGTTTCATTTTTTATTTTGCCATTTTTTACATTTTTTATATTTCTTCATTTTTTTGCTACTTTTATTAATTTAATATCAATTTTTTCCTTTTGGATTTTAAAATTTTGTTTTCCTTTTTGCTAATCAATTTTGCTCTATTCATACCCATTATGTTTAAATATCCCCGGATTGCGGGCGTATGAAGTTTAAATAAAGTGGTCAAACTGTATTACGCTATGGAAGCTCTCTTTTTTTACAATATATGAGGGGAAGCAACATCTCCAAGGATTGGAAAGCATAGGAGACATCCAACATAAAACACAGCAGCAAGGCGATCCATTCCCAATTCAGGTGGACCACCCCGGTGCGGATTCTGGTAGCTGATTATCTGTCATATGGAACAACAAGTGAAGTGACCCAGCGAACTACACCACAAGCATCATACCCCTGGTGGGGTTCTGGGAGTTGGTGAGTAAGTAACCAAAGGGGGAGCACGAGAGTCACCTGACAAATTGTTGGAGCACCTAAGTCACCTGTGGGAACCTGAATAAATCATAGAACAGCAATATATGGGACTGTTGCAATACATGTTGAAGATTTAACTGTTGGATTTCCTGGGCTGTTATATCTGTTTTGCTCTATGCGATTATAATATATGTCGATTACGCATATGGTATCAGACCAGGACAACACAATATATATATATATCACCGCATTGTTATATGGTTATTAATAAATGCATAGCATGGAATGCAGCCTCTGGCTTCCCTTCCAGACGCTGTAGGACCCAGCAAGCTGTGCGACACGTGTTTTTTACCAGAGACCCCATAGTATATGACCAGTGGGTTCACACTTACTGTAGGACCACCCATACTGTAAAGGGGGTTCATACATGTTGCACACCTCATAAGATTTATGAATACGATTAGGGGTGTTATACTTCAGGCTATTCCAGTGAACAACTATTTTAGGTAGCGCCAATATACCCAATTTTTCATTTTAAAAAGCCCAGGATTTGGTGACCCCTGGCAAATCATCATTTGACCCCCGAGGGGGTCCCGACCCCCAGGTTGAGAACCACTGCCCTAGAGTTTTCTGACCATACTTGTATACCCTAAATCAGCTTTGCCTTTCATATATGACTTCTGTATATTATTTTTTGCTATGCTTATAAGTTGATGTATATTCTTTATATTGAGATGTGCAGTACAACCCTGTGTTCTGCCGCTGTGGAAATTTTTTATGTGTTTTTCAACCTATGATTTATTCCTGGACCTCAAACGTTCTGTAACCTTTTCTTTGTAAAAATTCAATAAAAAATACAATTATAAAAAAAAAAAGTAATGAGCTAAATGCATACCTCCCAACTTTCTGAGATGGGAATGAGGGACACCTATCAGCAAAAGTATGTAGGCTTAGAGCACACCCCCTGCCACGCCCCCTTAAAGGAGAATTGTTACCAAAACAAAAATGATTGGTTAAACCCACAAGTGCTTTTTTTTACCACTACCATTCCTTTATATTAGCTTATGGGATTTACAAATGCAGCAATTTAGGGATTGAATGAAAGGTTTAACACTGTGATACACTGTTTGATAAATAAGCAGTGCATTTTATATACATCTATATAGATCAGACCAAAATGAGGGACAAATGAGGAGCAAAGAGGGACAGAGGGACTTTGCTCCAAATCAGGGACAGTCCCCCAAAATCAGGGACAGTTGGGAGCTATGCTAAATGTAAGCCGTCTTATCAGTGTGTGTTGATGCACCCCTCCCCCTTTATGATAGAACTCCAGGACGCAAACATACAGTGGGGACGGAAAGTATTCAGATCCCCTTTAATTTTTCACTCTTTGTTATATTGCAGCCATTTGCTAAAATCATTTAAGTTCATTTTTTTCCTCATTAATGTACACACAGCACCCCATATTGACAGAAAAACACAGAATTGTTGACATTTTTGCAGATTTATTAAAAAAGAAAAACTGAAATATCACATGGTCCTAAGTATTCAGACCCTTTGCTGTGACACTCATATATTTAACTCAGGTGCTGTCCATTTCTTCTGATCATCCTTGAGATGGATCTACACCTTCATTTGAGTCCAGCTGTGTTTGATTATACTGATTGGACTTGCTTAGGAAAGCCACACACCTGTCTATATAAGACCTTACAGCTCACAGTGCATGTCAGAGCAAATGAGAATCATGAGGTCAAAGGAACTGCCTGAAGAGCTCAGAGACAGAATTGTGGCAAGGCACAGATCTGGCCAAGGTTACAAAAAAATTTCTGCTGCACTTAATGTTCCTAAGAGCACAGTGGCCTCCATAATCCTTAAATGAAAGACGTTTGGGACGACCAGAACCCTTCCTAGAGCTGGCCGTGCGGCCAAACTGAGCTATCAGGGGAGAAGAGCCTTGGTGAGAGAGGTAAAGATGAGAAATAAGATTCTTTGGTCTGATGAGACCAAGATAGAACTTTTTGGCCTTAATTCTAAGCGGTATGTGTGGAGAAAACCAGGCACTGCTCATCACCTGTCCAATACAGTCCCAACAGTGAAGCATGGTGGTGGCAGCATCATGCTGTGGGGGTGTTTTTCAGCTGCAGGGACAGGACGACTGGTTGCAATTGAGGGAAAGATGAATGTGGCCAAGTACAGGGATATCCTGGACGAAAACCTTCTCCAGAGTGCTCAGGACCTCAGACTGGGCTGAAGGTTTACCTTCCAACAAGACAATGACCCTAAGCACACAGCTAAAATAACGAAGGAGTGGCTTCACAACAACTCCGTGACTGTTCTTGAATGGCCCAGCCAGAGCCCTGACTTAAACCCAATTGAGCATCTCTGGAGAGACCTAAAAATGGCTGTCCATCCAACCTGACAGAACTAGAGAGGATCTGCAAGGAGGAATGGCAGAGGATCCCCAAATCCAGGTGTGAAAAACGTGTTGCATCTTTCCCAAAAAGACTCATGGCTGTATTAGATCAAAAGGGTGCTTCTACTAAATACTGAGCAAAGGGTCTGAATACTTAGGACCATGTGATATTTCAGTTTTTCTTTTTTAATAAATCTGCAAAAATGTCAACAATTCTGTGTTTTTCTGTCAATATGGGGTGCTGTGTGTACATTAATGAGGAAAATAAATGAACCTAAATGATTTTTTTGCAAATGGCTGCAATATAACAAAGAGTGAAAAATTTAAGGGGGTCTGATTACTTTCCGTCCCCACTGTATATATTTGGGTCCCTTCCATTGGGGCAGACTGTGCAGCTGCACAAGGGCCCTCTGAGATTTGGAGATCCATTTTTACTAGATGTGGGTCAGACTGGTGCCTCTCATGTAGACTTGAACGGAAATACCATCTAGCTGTTATTCGATGCCCAGTGAATAAGTCATTTGACCCCCAACCCGGCGGTGTTCCCACTCTTGACTCCTCCAAACTCCCCCTCAGAGACTGCAGACATGATACAAGAGATGGTCAGATGCTGCAGAGAAGATACAGGAGGTGGAGGACAGAAGCTGCAGACATGGTACAGGAGGTGGGGGACACAGGCTGCGGACATGGTAAAGGAGGTGGGGGACACAGGCTGCGGACATGGTACAGGAGGTGGGGGACACAGGCTGCAGACATGGTACAGGAGGTGGGGAACACAGGCTGCAGACATGGTACAGGAGGTGGGGGACACAGGCTGCAGACATGGTACAGGAGGTGGGGGACACAGGCTGCAGACATGGTACAGGAGGTGGGGGACACAGGCTGCAGACATGGTACAGGAGGTGGGGGACACAGGCTGCAGACATGGTACAGGAGGTGGGGGACACAGGCTGCAGACATGGTACAGGAGGTGGGGGACACAGGCTGCAGACATGGTACAGGAGGTGGGGGACACAGGCTGCAGACATGGTACAGGAGGTGAGGGACAAAGGCTGCGGACATGGTACAGAAGGTGGGGGACACAGGCTGCGGACATGGTACAGGAGGTGGGGGACACAGGCTGCGGACATGGTACAGGAGGTGGGGGACACAGGCTGCGGACATGGTACAGGAGGTGGGGGACACAGGCTGCGGACATGGTACAGGAGGAGAGGGAAAAAGGCTGCGGACATGGTACAGGAGGTGGGGGACACAGGCTGCGGACATGGTACAGGAGGTGGGGGACAAAAGCTGCGGACATGGTACAGGAGGTGAGGGACAAAGGCTGCGGACATTGTACAGGAGGTGGGGGACAAAGGCTGCGGACATGGTACAGGAGGTGAGGGACAAAGGCTGCGGACATGGTACAGGAGGTGAGGGACAAAGGCTGCGGACATGGTACAGGAGGTGGGGGACACAGGCTGCGGACATGGTACAAGAGGTGGGGGACACAGGCTGCGGACATGGTACAGGAGGTGGGGGACAAAGGCTGCGAACATGGTACAGGAGGTGGGGGACACAGGCTGCGGACATGGTAGGTTCCTCCTCTGTCCCCCTTCAGTATACTTCTGTGTCCCTCCAGTTCACAGGCTGTGACAGTGTCCGCCTCCTCCTGTGCCCCTTTCACCTCTACATAGGACATTAGTGTCCTCCTCTGCCAACCTTCACAGCTGCTTCACTCCCAGTCCTCCTCGAGTCCTCTGCCATCTTTGTAAGTTTGTCTCCTCTGTGCTCCTGTGGCGGCTAGTAGCGAGTGACTCGCGCAAGGCAGTGGCACTGCCGCACTGAGAACGTATACCGCTGTGTTAGACTAATACTACAGGCTTCCATTCAAAAATGGCGCTAGGCGGCGCCATTGCGTTACTGCGCATGCGCCTCCCGGCCGAACGTGTACCAGCTTTCCCGAGCTCGGATGGCTTCGGAACGGTGCATGCGCAGTTGCATGGTCGGCCCGCGGCCATAATTTTTACGGGCACGGCTGCCCATAACGGGCTTTAACGGGCGGCCCGAAAACAGGCTTAAAATTATGGGCTGCCCGTAAATTAACGGGCGGTTGGCAACACTGTCCCAGACGTGCTGTTAACCTGCTCCCACTACCCTCTCTCCTTGCTCCCGTGCCTCCAGGAAGGGTTTCCTCTGTGTGTTTTGCCAGGATCCTTCCAGCACCCGAGCCCTGGCCCAAGGTCACTCCCCCCAGACTAGGGGGTGCCCTGCAAGGGCCTCCGACAGCCTCCTCGGCACTCCATCTCCATTTTCCACCTGCCCCCTGCTGGAATGACTCATGGCTATTTATGAGGCGAATCTGCCCCTTGCCAGCCCATTTGCTGGGGATTGGCCGAGGTCCTCCATAAATATGCATGGCAACCCCTCCTAACCTCCCATGCTCCAGTTCTGGAAGTTTCTACAAGCTTCCAGACCAGGGGGAAGTGCCAGAGAGAGCTGTCAGATGAAAGTCATCCAGCCCCTAGGTCACTGAACCCTGACCCTGATTCAGCAGCTCTGGCTTGGCCCTAAACCAGAAATAAGTTTTCCTACACTAACAACAAACCTATTTACATCTAGCATACATCTAGCACACTAGAGGGGACTACACTTGCTAGGCTGTTTTACTCTCTATATTAAGTAGGATTCCTCCTTATTTCCTGTTGCAGACATGGTAGTCACCAAGACAGGAAGTAAGAAGAAATCTGTCTAATGGGGATACCATACCTCCCAACTTTTGAGATGGGAACGAGGGACACCCATTAGCAAAAGTATGCAGGCATAGGACACACCCCTTGCCACACCCCATTAAAGGAGAATTATGCAAAAAAAATGATTAGTTAAAGTGGATGTAAACCCGAAATTAATTTTTTTTTTCCCACCCCTACTCCTTTCTTCAGCAGCTCTGCAAGGATTGGGTGTTCCACACCTCAGCATGATTTGGCATGCTGAAGTCATGTGGTTACTTTCCTGTCTTTTCACTGGATGTTAGAGATCATAGCAGAAGTTCAGTGTAAGAAATACACAGGAGAAAATGCATATTGACAAGGGGAGTGTAGAGGTGGGCGGGGAGTCTACTGACATCACGACTCCACCCACCGAGCTCCAGACAACAGACCCGCCCACAGAATATGCAGTTTTTCGGGTCTCATAACAGACAGAGGGGGAGACATTTGACAGGTAAAGATACATGCAGGAGACATGTATATCCTTATAGATAACCCCTATGGCAGTAGTTTAGAAAGGATGACATTGGGTTTACATCCACTTTAAACCCACAAGTGCTTTTTTTTACTATTATTCCTTTATACTGACATTTGAAATTTTACAAATGCAGCAATTTAGAAATTGGATGAAAGGTTTAGCACTGGGAAACACTTTTTCAAAAATAAAAAGTGCATTTTATATACAACCCTATAGATCAGACCAAAATGAGGGACAAATGAGGAGGGAAGAGGGACAGAGGGACTTCGTTCCAAATCAGGGACAGTCCCTCTAAATCAGGGACAGTTGGGAGCTATGGGATACATATAGCAATAGAATTGAAGTACCCCTCATGCCCTGAGCCCTGTGAAACCTCTCCACTCTTACAATCAATAAAGATCAAGAATGAGTCACGTGGAAAGGGTCTGCCTAGTTGCCCCATGAGAAGCCTGCTAATCTGATCCAGCTTTTTTTTACTGCTGCCTGTGTAATCACTGGATAGATTTCCTCTAATTATTTATACATAGACAGTGATTACTGGGGCAGGAAGTGAAAGGAAATCTCCCCAGGCTGCACTAAAAGTTGGTTCTAGAAGGAAATAAAGAGGAAGTAAAAACACATATGCCATGTCGCTGTACAAACATGCTGATGGAAAATTGATAAGGCAAAGACTTTCAAAGAACCTTGTCATCTGCCTCCATTAGCGGCATAGCGAGTCTGTCCCACACTGCCATCACATTTCTCGGTGTAAATTGCTGTAACTTTATTGGCACATCTGTCTTCTGGACTTAGACTATCACATCGACTCAGCGCTCTACAGAGCTCAGCAATGGAGGATTGTCAGGAGCTCTGTGTGATCGGCAGACAGTAATGAGACATGGCAGGCCGCTCTACCACCAAGCCATCACATTTAATGTGCCTGCACCCAGCACATTCAGCAAACTTTTGTTACCCTCATATAATTTGTATGAGATACTTATTTAGGTCACCTAAACTTCAAAAAATTGTCTGGAAAAATCTGAAAAGCTCTCAGTTGAAGCTCTTGGAGTTGAAACTGAGCATATGTGACAATGCTTTTTACAGTTTACTGGTCTTTTTTACAGGAAAACGTTGTCTATTTTTTTTACATACATGTTGTGTCATATTGTAGATGGTAATATTTCACATATGGGTATAGAGCCCTGGTGACCAACCTGGGGCCCTTTGGCACTTTGTGTGCGGCCGTTGAGGCGCCTGCAGACACTAATCTATGTTTCCCTATAGCCCTGTTATAGCAGTGAATTCTAGTCGTCTCATATATTGTGTCTCCTGAAGCATGTCCCACCCACTCCTATAGCATGTTCAGCCTCTGACCATCTCCTGTGTTATGTCAAAAGTCTCTGACCATCTCTTGTATCATCTCCTCAGTCACTGGCCATCTCCTGTATTATGCCCGCAGTCTCTGTCCATCTCTTGTATCATGTCTGCAGTCTCCGACTATCACTTGTGTCATGTCCAAAGTCTCTGTCCATCTCTTGTATCATCTCCTCAGTCACTGGCCATCTCCTGCATTATGCCCGCAGTCTCTGTCCATCTCTTGTATCATGTCTGCAGTCTCCGACTATCACTTGTATCATGCCTGCAGTCTGACCATCTCCTGTATTATGCCCGCAGTCTCTGACTATCGCTTGTATCATGTCCACAGTCTCTGTCCATCTCTTGTATCATGTTTGCAGTCTCTGGCTATCTCTTGTATCATGTCTCTGACAATGAGGTTATAAATTGTTCATGTATTTTTGTACAACAACTACAGATTTATTCTTCAACCTGTACATGGCAGTGTTTATAAGTTTGTAGCTGCTCTATGGTAAACTCTATGTCTTTTCTCTGTATAATAAAGTTCCTTTTTCCTGTCTGCAGTTAAGCAGCAGATAAGCCCATGTGAACTGTGCACTGTCTGTTCTGTAGGGATATATACAGAATTTTAAACGGGTTTGGGCCCATAAACTCACCCAGAGAAAAGCTGAGAACCCAGTCATAGCCCAGTCATAGCCAGCTACAACAGAGAAGTGCAAGATACAGCAACAGAAAGAAGACTGCAAAAAAATAAGAAAATGGCCAGTAACACAGCTGCAACAAAGCTTTAATTTGCAAATCTGTCAAACCAGAACTACCAGTCTTTGAAATTCAAGATGAAAATTCTGCTAATAAGAGAAGGTATGCGGACATATATAAATGAAGTCAGGCTAGAACACCACTCAGACAAGTGAATAGAGAAAGACCAAAAAGCTCAGAACACAATCTCTCTTAGCATAGAAGATGACCAAATCATACATATATATAAATGTGAAACTGCTAAAGAAATGTGGAAAAGATTACAAAAGGTACATGAAAGAGCTAATCTCAGCAATAAACTGTATTTGATTAGAAAGCTAGACAAAACCAAGCTGATGAATGGCCAGGATATGCAGGATTACATAAGGCACACCTTGGAAAATAAGAAAGAAAGAAAAGTATTGTTGCGCTACTAAAAAGATTTTTCTCTTAAAAGTGTAAATCAGCAGCCAGCATCACCAGTATGCAAAATGTGAAGCGCTAAGTGTCATTAACCATGCATTTTTCTGTGGTTAAACAAGCGTGTAATCAAACATGCGTTTTCAGTGATTATACAAACATATAATCAAACATATCACCTTTCATAGGTAATAAGGATGTTCATCCGAAAAAATGTGATGGTGATTCGAAAAAATATGAGTGAAAATAAACAACAAAATATAAGTGCAGTGTCTACACACATGAATCATCTAATTAGAATAATATATATCACCCTACATCACAGCAGTGTATAGTGGTATATAAAGGAATAAAGTCCATACATAAAAAACTCTAGCGATAACGCTGTGTAAACTGTGGCACTGATGAGATCCCGTAGTGATTGTTACATCTGGTGGGCAATCTTCCTGCATACAGATTTCATATAGAAATAGTAAGGTGGATGCGCTTACCAGAAGGGATGGACACTCTCACCGTACGGCGGGGTGTCATAAGGGCTTGTGGATCCAAATGATCCTATGGGTGTTCACTGGAAACTCGGTGAGGTGTGCCAATGGACAGTACCAGAAACTGCATACACAGCGACTTCAGCGACTTCAGAGACGAGGTAGACTGTAGGTCATCGGATGGATGGATGGATGGATGGATTCACCTCTCCCAATACGCTAGTGGCCGAAAGGATGTAGTTCTCACCACGTCACAATGTCATCCACATAGGGAAAAAAAAGGGAATCTCCACATGGTGCATGAACCGATAAAAGCAGGTTTATTTGAAATCATCAGCGGTACAGCAGACGTTTCACAAGCATCAGATAAAAAAAGTTGAACAAGTGATCACAAGTTGAATAAAAATAGGATTGGAAATTAGCGTGGTAACAGAGTAACAGCAGTCAGCAACCCGACATGTTTCGGACGATTGTCCATCTACAGGGGCATATATTGGAAAATGTTGAGCGCCTGAGAGGTATACTCTAGGAAAAGAAATTAAAAAATTTCATGTCGCAGCACTATTACTCAGTGGCTTACCAGAAAGTTAAGAAACGCTTGTCACATCACTTGATGCACATCCGGATGATGAACTGACATTGGAATATGGAAGGGCAAGCTTGTGGATGAATTTAAGCGTAAGACAGAAAGCATTAAAGTGATACTAAAGTCTTGGGTTTTTTTTGTTTAAAAATAACAAACATTTATACTTATCTGCTCTGTGCAGTGGTTTTGCACAGAGCAGCCTGATCTACCACTTCCTTGGTCCCTCGCCGGCACTCCTGGCCCCTCCCTCCTGCTGTGTGACCCCACAGCAAGCATTTAGACATGGAGCAGCGGCACGCCCCCTCTCTCCTCTCATTGACTCACTGACTTTGATTGACTAGGGAGAAAACAAGATATATTTGAGGGATTATGTATAAAAAGTGTGCTAACAAGAAAATATATTGCTGGCCCTGACAACCAACCAGCTTCCAGCTTTTACTGCTGTAGCGCAGTAGTAAAATTCAAAAAATTCTCCTTGGCTGCTTTAGGTAGCAAGACATTTTCATACTGGCACAGATAAACACCTAACATAGCAATAGTAAAGTTGTGTACCTTGTCAGCCATCAATTAAAGCCAAAGTCCATGTTTCCTTTAACTTTAAATTGTTCATTTGGGCTAGCTTACTTCCAAAAATAAATAATTTGGCCGCTGTCAGTACTATATCATACTGTAGTAGCTAGGGCTTTTCTTCCTAAAGAATAGGTGCAGGTACTCCTCACTTCTGAGTCACCCTCCTCTCCGCCCCCTGGACTCCGGCTTTGGGTTGTCGAGCAGATATCCAGGACTCTCCCTGTGGCAGAGCCTTTCAAGCGTCTCTGAGAAAGGGAGACGTTTTGGATCTACACCTTGGATGCCCTTGCCCCGGGAGGCCTAAACGAAGGCATAGAGATCAATTCTCTTCTATAACCATGTTCTACCCAATATCCCAGTCAATCTTTGAATCTAAAATTAAAAATCACAAATTCCCTGTGTGTTTCCTGAGTGTTTCCGAGCCTCTCCGAGTGCATCCGAGTGGCTCCAAGTGCTCTCTGAACGTTTCCGAATGTCTCCGGCGCCCCCCACCTCTGGTTACATGCAGTACTGCATACACTAGCAGTGCCACTGGAATGGATTATCTGAGTTTCCATTATTTCCTATGGGGAACCTCGCTTTGATATATGAGTGCTTTGGATTACACGCATTCTTCTGGAACGAATTATGCTCATAATCCAAGGTACCACTGTATCACTTTGGGGTGCTAAGTGATTTGTATGAACTTTGTTAACCACTTGCTTACTGGGCACTTAAACCCCCCTCCTGCCCAGACCAATTTTCAGCTTTCAGCGCTGACGCACTTTGAATGATAATTGCGAGGTCATACAACTGTACACTGTACCCAAATTAAATTTTTATCATTTTTTTTCTCACAAATAGAGCTTTCTTTTGGTGGTATTTAATCACAGCTGGGATTTTTATTTTTTGCTAAACAAACAAAAAAAGATGGAAAATTTTGAAAAAAAAAATCATGTTTCATAGTTTGTTATAAAATTTTGCAAACAGGTAATTTTTCTCCTTCACTGATATGCGCTGATGAGGCGGCACTGGTGGGCACTGATAGGCTGCACTGATGGGCATGGATAGGCACAGTTAAGGCGGCACTGATAGGCACAGTTAAGGCGGCACTGATAGGCACAGATAAGGCGGCACTGATAGGCACAGATAAGGCGGCACTGATGGGGACAGATAAGGCGGTACTGATGGCCACTGATGGGCCCTGATAGGTGGCACTGAGGGTGGCACTGATGGGCACTGTTAGGTACAACTGATAGGTGGCACTAATGGGCGGCACTGATGGGCACTGATGGGCGGCACTGACGGGCGGTGATGGGCGGCACTGATGGGCAGTGATGGGCAGCACTGATGGGCTTTTATGGGCACTGGTAGGTGACACTGATGGGCACTGATAGGTGGCACTGATGTGCAGCACTGTTGTTGAGGCACTGATTGTGGGCACTGATGGGTGGCACTGTGGGCACTAATGGGTGGCACTGTGGGTACTGATGGGTGGCGCTGGTGGGCACTGGTAGGCAGCACTGCTGCCTATTGGTAGGTGGCACTGGCAGGGGGCACAGGTGGGCACTGGTGATCTGGCGGCACATCTCCTTGATTGAGACTAATGTCCCTCTCACGGCTGCCGGTGATTGGCTTTTTTTTCCTCCTCACACTGTCAGCGCGAGGAGAAAAAATAGCCGATTATCGGCTCTGTTGACATCATTGGCTGACAGCTGATCATGTGGTAACGGGTCGGGAACGACCCCTTACTCCGATCTGTGATCAGGTGAGTCTCATAGACTCACTGATCACAGAGCGCGCCCTGCAGGGGGCGCGCAGGCAGCTCGTGCACGGACGACATCAATGGATGTAGTCCCGGCAAAGCAGGTCCCCGCTGTAGCCGTCATTCGGCTATAGCGTGGATCTCTAGTGGTTAATGATAACAAGAAAAGCAATAAAATAGATCCCCTCCATATACAAAATATCCCCTCAGTAACAATAAATCCTCCCGGCAACAATAGACCCCCCTCACCCCAGCAATAATAGAATCCCTGTAACAAAATAGCCCTAACAACAACAGATCTCCACCAGCAACAATACAGTAGATCTCCCAGCAGCCAGCATGAATAGACCCTCCAGGAGCCAGGAACAATTGACCCCTCCCTCAACAGTAGATTCTTATCAGCAACAATTGACCCCCTAGCCACATAAGACCTCTCCAGCAACAATAGATCCCCCACCAGCAACAACAGACTTCACCAGCAACAATAGACCCTCTGCAACAATGGATCCCCCCCAGCATCAGTAGACCCTCCAGCACACCCCAGCACCCCATTCAGTGCTGGTTGTGCCGGAACTGCGTTCTCCCACTGAAAAAAAGCCCCGGTAGTAGCACCCACTACATACAGTATACAGCACTTTGTACCACCAGCAGCTTCCCATCTATTGCTGGAAAAAAATCAAGCTGGGCTAGGTGCGCTCTCTTTGCAGTTTAATGGGAGGCAGTTAGGGAGTGCTAAAATAAGCTGCTCAATTGCATATTTTTAACACCCCCCCCCCCCAACCACAAGTCTAAAGGAGCTTTAAGCAGTACAAGCCTTACACTTAAAAAGGGACAGCAAGGCACATTCATTGTTCTTACCACTAGGCAGAAAGCACAGCATGCACATTTATTGAGCAAATTTTGAATATCCCAAAATTAAAGACTATAGCGAGGACCAGATATTAGTAACTGTTGACAATATGTTCAATTGCCTAAATATATCATAAAGTAAATAGTCACATGATTTAAACCCAAAAAGTACAATCTTTACATTTTTTAGATCACAGTACTCCCCCAGACAATGCCTTCATCTGCCTTTTCTCTTCAGGATGACAGAGCCACCTTTGTTCAGGCATCATCCAGGGTCACCATCTGCTTAGAGGTGACACAACCATGTAAATGCTGGATCCTGTGCAGTTCTTGGTTCAAATATCTGACACAGATCTGCCCCTGCTGTAGCGTCTCACCTTGTGGTCTGATCACTCAAGGGAGATGAGACTGAAGAAATGCCTATTAAGCCTAGGTTATTAATACATGTTTGCATGTGCGGTTCCATGCATTTCCACTCAATTCTGTGCATTGTGTGTAAGACAACCCTAATATTTCAATGGACTGTCCTATGCGTGAGAAACGCTTAAAAGAAGTCCCTGAACCCCCCCCCCCCCCCACCCTTTTTTTAAAGTATTTTTTATTGATTTTTAAATGAATACAAATGCAAAAGTCAATAAAATTTTTCAGTCCCTGACCCTTTTGAGAAATTGTGGTGCATCGAAATGTATGAGGATACAGCACCATGCGTTATGGTACACACACAAAAAGCGATTCCAGATGCGTGGGGATGCCAGTAGGCATCAATGGCATAGCTGCATGTCTGCAGAAGGGCAGCTTGTTTCTGTATTTTGCGGGAAAGCGCTAGATTTTGGGCGCATTTTGGCCACACACAAATGTGAACCTAACCTAATGTCTACAGAAGAGTGAAAACATCAGCAGCAGCAGCAGCCTATGAAACGTCACCTGATAGAAGCTTACGGACTGATAAAAGAGACAGATTTAAATTAAATTGTTATTCTATATTGTGACATGTCAGGATGTCAGGAACGGCTTCATGCAGAATACATTTAACACTTGAACAATCATGTTCATTTCTTTAATTTGTAATATATAATATATATACACTATACATATACATAGATGAAGGCAGCCATAATTAGTCATTATTTTCATAGGCTGCCTGTGCTTTATTACTACTTCCAGTTGCAGTAAATGATGCCTATTTACAAAGGGGTGACAGATCTCATTAGACACTTCATTGCTTATCTGCTGAGTCAACCTTCACATTTTTGCACTGTACACACTCACCTACTATGATGTGAAAATCCTATTTTTTACAATAGACATCTGTCTCCTGGAAATAAGGAAGATTTGCCATGTTAGTGGAGTTTACAGCACTTTTACAGCAGTTTTCCTGAGGACCCGTCACGCTACGAGGCACACATTCACCAACATTACTCTAGTCACACTTACACATAACCAATGCTACAAATTGGGTGTTAACAGTATTATGGAAAAGCAAGTGGTGATTGAAAAAGCAAATAAATATATAAGGTCCAAGGTGACAATCCCAACACCATAAATAAATAAATAAATAAATGTGAATCTTCTGGTCTGATGTTCCCTCAAAAAGCTTCACCACAAGTGCTCATGAGGTAGATGGCAACTCACCAAAGGTATCTGACCACTTTTTACAGTAGGTCAAAATGCGCTTAGATTGAATGGACCAGAGGAATCCTAGGTAGGGATCTCTCTGCTGTGTAACCCCCTCCAGATGGCTGCTGAGGACAAGGGAACAGACTCCACCAAGGACACACAAAAAGAGCACTTATGCCGCGTACACACGATTGGACATTCTGACAACAAAATCCATGGGTTTTAGCGGACGGATGTTGGCTCAAACTTGTCTTGCATACACACGGTCACACACGCTGATCACGGAAAGCTATCTCCCAGGGGCCAATTATTATGTGTCTTTTCCAGTAATCACTATAAAAGGACCATATTATCTGCTGGTGTAGGAGTATATAGGGCTTATTTCCCTACAAGACAGTAAGATCCGTTCTTTCTCTTGTTATCTTTGAAACCTTGAATGCATCCTGAAGAAGCCTAACGGTGAAACGTGTTGATGCACAAGGGCTCACTGTATATTTTGTATCATGTTATATGATTTTTAATTCTTGAATGCTTCATTACTATATGTAATTTTTTCAATAAATATTGTTATTTTTTAATACTTCACTACTGTTTGTATGCCTTTAAAGTCCGACCTAGGGATACTTAGCTAGTATCCCTCTCCCCCTTTTGTGTTCCCCTCTCAATTACGGATGTGGCTATGTGAGTGTTTTCTCTTTTTCTATATACACTAAAGGAAGTAATTACAAATCCGCACCTGAAACAAAATAATTAGCAAACAAGCAAAAAAATAAAAATCATATAAAAACCCTTTTACCAAAATTTTACAATAAATTTTTAATTTGCATAAAAAGATGCTCCAATAAAAAATAACCATAAAAACTGCATCAGTTGGGTATTTTGTTTTGCCATCAAGGCTGGATTCATATTGTCGGGTGATGTTAATTCACCAAAATGAAACAAAAAAAAGGTTAAATGCAGCATTTTCAGCACATGGCAGCGTACCAATATAGGTTGAGCTGTGCTGAAGAGCATGAACATTCAGAAGTGACATTTTTCATGAATGGCCCTGCACATCATCAACATCATCAACATGCATAATGCACTTTATTCCTTTGTCTATCAGGAATGCATGCAATATTGCACACTTTCCCAACTAGCAGAGAAATATGATGCACTTTAGCAGACGCATGGCAGTGCCAGTAATTGTTAATGGCACTCCCACGCATCTGCAAACATTTGCATTTTTGCACGTGCCAAACCACATTCACCAAGCTGTTGGACACATTTTTGGAAAAGAGTCAGGGACTTCTTTTCTGTGTTTCTTGCCTGTAGGGCAGCCCACTAAAATGAATGAGTTGCCCTACACAACACGCAAAGAAAGCGTGGAAATGCACCTACGCTTGCTTGCACTTGTAGCTGTAGGTTCACCAAGCTTTACCGTGACCTTATTTTGTTTGAAGCCAAAGTTTTACACAACCCTCCTAAATAAACCACAATTGTGACGGTTATGATGACTGATCACGTATCTTAGCCATTAGGTGGTAATTTACAAGCCGAGGCTTTGACTTAGCATAATTAGGTCTGAAATTCCTTCTTTACCTTGAAAATATTTTCTTTCTCTCTAACATATTGCAGCTATCACCAATAAATTGGCCGGCTTCTCGTTTTATGTAATCCATAAAATTGAGCGTCCATTAAAAACAATGTATGGATTCTGATGTGTGAGACGGGTGCCCTCTCATCCGCATTTCAATGGCTGCTTGGAATGTCCTTTTTTTTCATTTTTATTTCCACATCTGGAAAGTGTAACATTCACAGATGGTCTCCCTGCTGCTTAACATTATTGGTGTTTGTATTCCTTCTAGTGTGGCCTTCTAGCTAACCTCTATAACACATAATTAGAGGTGTCTATAATGAGACTTCTCCACTCCATGAAAATTAGACGAATGCAGCGGCACAGCTAACAAGTAAAAAAACTGCAATGAATACAAAGGGATCCTGAGACCGGGATCTTACAAAAAGAAAAGTCGGTGTCAACATCTACAATAAGAACTATATGCAAGCAGGTATCTTTTGACATGGTAATGACCAAAAAACCTCACATCATCAAGGCCTCCCTATTACAGTGTATCTGAATCCAAGAACATAAAACCAATGTGTTGCTGAAATAAAAATGAAAATCAAAAAGCTCCTGTAAAATAAAATGTCATTGTACTTACCTGTCCTGGGGCCCCTTCCTAGGAGGTTCTCCCTATTTCAGAGCAAAGCTTCTTATCTGGCACACTTGAAGGTCTTTTCTGTGCTTGGGCCCCCCAGAAAAGCAACTCTTCATTAAAATGGATGTGAACAATGGAGGGCTCCCTGTAAAGAAAATACAAATGCTCCTGTAAAAGAAGAGATATTGAACTTACCTGTCCTGGTAGCTCTTTATAGAATGTTCGCTCTCTTGCAGAGCAGAGCTGCCTGAGCAGTCTTGATTGAAATACAAAAAAGGAGCACCAGACTGAAAACAGATGGAAAAAATGTAAAATGTATTTAATTGCTGGTAAATGAGACATAAAAAAGAGCCAACGCATTTAGGTGGAAACACCACTCGTCCTTCATCGGGGTTTAACACGGGATAAATCCTAGATGGATGCAGAGAAAGCCCTGACCTCAGAGATTTATATTAGAATATTAAACTCTCCTTATGGAGTAACAATGTAACAAAAGTTGCTCAGCAGCAACAGATTGGTCTGGCATGAGGGGCGTAACTAGAAATAGCAGGGCCCCATAGCAAAATGTTGTATGGGGCCCCCCTGCAAACAGCCCCCCCCCCAGCTGCCCTAGTGTCAATGCAGCGTGACCCGTGCCACATACAGCGTGACCTGTGCCCAATGCAGTGTGACCTGTGCCCAATACAGCGTGACCTGTGCCCCATACAGTGTGACCTGTGCCCAATACAGCCTGGTCTGCCTGTGCCCCATACAGCCCCACCTATGCAGAGGAAGAGGCAAGCCACCCGGATCAGCAGAGAGCGGGATTGCCCGCTGTAATAGCTTTCATTTGAATTTCCTGTCTTCCCGGGGCTCATCGTCACATAGCCCCACCTCTTGGCCCGACGCCTTTGATGACGTCACATGTCCCGCATTGGATCGGCGTTCTGTCTATCAAAGGCACCGGGCCGAAAGGTGGAGCTATGTGACGTGAGCCCCGGGAACACTGGAAGTTCTAATGAAAGCTCTTACATCGGGCAATTCAGCTCTCTGCTGATACAGACAGCTCGCCTCTTCCTTTCCTCTCTCTTCCCCTGGCTGGGAGACTGTGCCGGCGGTGCTCTTATCCTCAGTGGGCCCCACTTGGCTGCGGGCCCCATAGCGCCCGCATGGGTCGCTATGGTGGTAGTTACGCCCCAGCTGGCATCTAATACCTCTCCCACTGTCTGCACTGCTAATTTCTGTAACTTTTGGCTAAATGGGAAAAATATGACATATTTGCGAGTCTCAGATTCGTGGTTCCCGCCATGCTTTGTGGCTTTATCTGCTGTAGTTGTAGATGGGACGAACCACGGCATAAAGTGGGGTCCAAGAAAATTGATAGTCCCAGAAGTGTTGGATTCTGCAGATTTCTCAACCAGTGGTTTCTCTTCTGCTATTATCATTGTTACGGGCAATAGGAAAGGTGAACATGAAAGGCCTTCTTTATTGGGAGTCCTTTATTCTACACTAGTGATGAGCTTGGGTTCAGGCTTGGATTTGGTCCAAACCCAAGTTGATCCAAATCCAGAAGTTAGTTACCATTGCTGGGCCAATGAATCGCGAACAGGAGATTCCCTGCCCTTCAGCTGACATACATAAAGAGGTGGGAATGTTCTTGACATCATTGACCCAATATGAGCACATGGCCATATTAGATCAATGATGTCATGAGCATCCCCACCTCTTTATGTACAAGCAGCTGTGGGGCAGAGAATCCCCAGCAATGACAGCTAACTTCCAGGTTCAAACCAAACCCAAGTTCATCTCTATTGTACATTTATTTTAGTGAAATAGTAATTTTAAAACAATATTTTTTATGTATTCACTCTTCATGGTCCATGTAATGGGGGAGTGGCAGGGATGGGTCTTTTGCCTACATATTTGTGCTATAATATGTCACCCCGGAGGTGCGTGAACCGTCTCCATTGAGATTCGTTCACACTCACCTGTCATGCAAATTGGATGCGGAGAAACATCGCATCCAATCCGCATAAGTGTGAACCCAGCCTAAAGCACCAATCCAGGGCTGCCAAATTTTATATAACTACTTGTAATAGGCCATACTAATATACACTATTTTGAATTTAGGCAGCAGGTCTTCTAAAAACTTCTGTAGTTGTGAGAATCTCAAAGGAAAGGTACACTTCCAGTTAGATAAAATTACTTTCTTAGCCTAAAATAATATAGATCGAGATAGGCTTTTCTTTTTCTTCCATAATTTTTTTTGTTTTCTGGATAATTTGAACAAACAAGAGGTTATCATAAAGAATGTGTCAAATAACGCTTATAGTGGAAGAATAGATAAGCTTTTCTGATTGTTAGTTAGGCCAATATTATGTACCAGACCCAGCAGACCAATTAAGTCCAATTTATTTTAATATACTTAGTTTATCATTACCAAAAAAACACAATATATGCCGGTACGGGGAGCCTGTAGATAAAAAATAAACTGTGCGGCTTTGAGTAAAATTGAATAATGCCCTTGCTATAGATATAAGCCATTTATGTTCCTATTGAAACCTGGCACCCCCCTGTCCTGCACTGTTGCTAGGACATTGCTATAACACACTTAGTTGTTAATGCTCACCACCCCATCACATGGGCGATTCATCTTCTCCATCGCAACATCATTGAGCTCAGAGCAACTGGGACAGGGCAGAGAGAGTGCATGCAAGAGGGGATGAAATGTAGATAGAGCTCAGTTTGTGATGCAGGGCCATCTTAATAGCATCATGGGCCCCTGGGAAAAGTAATGTACTGAGCCCCTAGCAGCCTGCCCCAATTTACGCACCTACTCTCAAAAATTAAAGCATAAATAGTAGATAGAATTAATCATATATTTATTGGTACTTTCAATAAAATGTATTTTTAACAATAGGAAAACATGCCATAAATCAAAGACTAATCAACACAAAGGGCAAAGTTCAGGGTTAGGAAGACAGCAGGGCATGGTACAGGGGTAGGGAGACAGAAGAGCACAGTTCAGGGGTAGGAAGACAGCAGGGCACGGTACAGGGGTAGGGAGACAGAAGGACACAGTACAGGGGTAGGGAGACAGAAGGGCACAGTACAGGGGTAGGGAGAATAAAGGGCACAATACAGGGGTAGGGAGAAAGAAGGGCACAATACAGGGGTAGGGAGAAAGAAGGGCACAATACAGGGGTAGGGAGGCAGAAGGGCACAGTACAGGGGTAGGAAGACAGAAGGGCACAGTACAGGGGTAGGGAGGCAGAAGGGCACAGTACAGGGGTAGGGAGGCAGAAGGGCACAGTATAGGGGTAGCAAGACAGAAGGGCACAGTACAGGGGTAGGAAGACAGAAGTGCACAGTACAGGGGTAGGGAGGCAGAAGGGCACAGTACTGGGGCGGTCAGAAGGGCACAATACAGGGGTAAGGAGACAGAAGAGCACAGTACAGGGGTAGGGAGACAGAAGAGCACAGTAGAGGGGTAGGGAGGCAGAAGGGCACAGTACACAGGGGGGGGGGGGGGTCAGGAGGGCACAATACAGGTTCCTGGAAGGTGCTCTGGACACTGCAATGCCCAGGGTTGTCCATGCATTAAGAAGGCCCTGCTGTGATGGTGGGGTGAGCAGTAATGGCTCAGAGTGTCTTAGCATCAATCTAGCAGCAAGGTAGGATGGGATAATACCATCTATGGGAGTTCTGTGGCCAAGCTTCTGGAGGTACATAAATGGCCTACACCTATAGCAAGGACATTATTCAACTTTATTCAAAGCTGCACAGCTTGTTGTTATCTACAGACACCTCTAACCTACATAGTGGTAAAAGTAAACTAACAAACTTGAAATAAAAAACTGTAATAGCTCAACCAACCTTTTTGTTTTTATAGTTTCAATGCTAATGTATGTATGATGGTTTTTTCATTTTGTCGTTTTTACTCTAACGTTTTTGAGGGTATCCAATCCCCATATGTTAGTATTGTTTCACCCCTTTTTGACATATTAATTAGATAGGCGGCACCTTGAGGGTCCGGTGTATATTTTAGTGTATCAAAAGTGAACTAACCCTTTAACTCCTTTAAATGTAATTATTATTATTATACAGGATTTATATAGTGCCAACAGTTTGCGCAGCACTTTACAATATAAAAGGAGACAGTACAGCAGTGGCGATGCATACATAAGGGCGCTGCCCCCTCTCTCCTACCACTCCCTCTATCACCAATAGATAGGTTTATGCAATGTATGAATCTATCTATGGCTGCCGCTGCCACCCCCTATTCAGGTGCTCGGCCCCTTTTCGGGCACCTGAATTACAGCGGCGGGGGGATGTTTTTGAAGCACCTGATTAGAGCCATAGACTCTAATAGGTGTAAAAAAAAGTGACCTGAGAGCGCCATGTTGGGTGCTCGCAGGTCACTCAGCTGTGTTAGAAAAGCCAAACACTAAACCGCCTCTCGGCCAATCAGGTGCTCGGGTCTGTTACCTGTCACCTGATTGGCTGAAACAACAGGTGCCGCTATTGTACGCCTATCAGGAGGAAAGGACGGGAGATGAGGATGGCAGGAGACACACAAAGGACCCCGCTCGTCGCTGTCACCCACTGCCCCAAGACAGGGTAAGTGCCAGGCAGACGGCGAGCGGGCGGGGGGGGTCACACTGGGGGCATTCAAGGGCACACTGGCAGCATTTAATGGGAAAACTGGCATTTGATGGGCACACTGGCAGCATTTGATGGGCACACTGGCAGCGTTTAATGGGCACACTGGCAGCGTTTGGCCCAGTGGCTGCAAATGATGGCACAGTGGCAGCATTTGAGGGCACAGTGGCGGCATTTGAGAGCACAGTGGCAGCATTTGAGGGCACAGTGGCTGCGTTTGATGGCACAGTGGCAGCGTTTGAGGGAAGCGTTTGATGGGAACAGTGGCAGCGTTTGGGCACAGTGGCAGCGTATGATGGCACAGTGGCAGTGTTGATGGGCACAGTGGCAGCGTTTGATGGCACAGTGGCAGCATTTAATGGGCACAGTGGCAGCGTTTGGTACAGTGGCTGCAATTGATGGCACAGTGGCAGCATTTGAGGGCACAGTAGCAGCATTTGAGGGCACAGTGGCAGCGTTTGATGGCACAGTGGCAGCGTTTGAGGGAAGCGTTTTATGGGAACAGTGGCAGCGTTTGGGTACAGTGGCAGCGTATGATGGCACAGTGGCAGCGTTTGAGGGCACAGTGGTAGCGTTTGATGGCACAGTGGCAGCGTTTGATGGGCACGGTGGCAGCGTTTGATGGCACAGTGGCAGTGTTTGAGGGCACAGTGGTAGCGTTTGATGGCACAGTGGCAGCGATTGATGGGCACGGTGGCAGCGTTTGATGGGCACGGTGGCAGCGTTTGATGGCACAGTGGCATCGTTTGAGGGCCCAGTGGTAGCGTTTGATGGCACAGTGGCAGCGATTGATGGGCACGGTGGCAGCGTTTGATGGCACAGTAGCTGTGACTGATGGCACAGTGGCTGCATTTGATGATTTTTTTTTCAAATTTTTTTTGTGCTCCCTAAAAAATTTTGAGCTCCAGCCGCCACTGCAGTACAGCAATAATACAATTCAAAACAAGAGGGTTAGAAAGGGGCCCTGCTCCTGGGAGCTTACAATCTAATAGATGTTATAGACAAGAGAACCAAAGAAAGGGCGAAGGGTTATTGTTCTTCCACAATGACATCTGGGTTACGTTACATGGTCAGTTTAGATATACACAGAGCTTATTGGTGTTTTCTGTAGAGAACAATGTGTTTGTGAACATTGGGAGATTACTGTACTACACAGCACTCGTCCCTATTATACGGCTCTGTTATGCAAGCACTGGAAATGACTGCATTGTATAGAATCCACATCTGGATCAGCTGATCAGCTCTTTGTGATGCACAGACACAAAGATCATTGTTCCAAACAACATCATCATACCAAGGACGTAGTCTGTGTTCCTTCACCAGGCCCGAGCTCCAACCGGCTCCATAGAAGGCTGGAACTTCTTGTCCTGTACTCAGCCCAATCTCTATGAATCAGAAGAGCTCTCAGCACATCTCTATAGAACCAATATCAGCATTTACTAGTCCTGATCTGGAGAGAGAAAAAAGCGATAAACATCCTCTCTTCTCTCCAGGCAGACAATGTTATGTTCCTAAACACAGCTTTGGCAGTTTGTACAAAAAAATGGAAAAAAAAAGAAAAAACATCTCACTCAGCGTGATTAATTACCTGCTGAGAAAACAAAGATAAGAGGTGAACAGAATGTGCAGAGACCAAATCATATGGGCAGGGAAGTTATTTACACAGGAATGTCCAATTTCTGCAAAGCTGTGCTCACTGCAGGATCAGCTGATGGCCCGTCCATTACTCCGACTTGAAGATATGGCACTTTTCATGAGCTCAAAGCTGGCCATACACATGTCAATCTGATTGTGGGATCTCCTTTGACATGTGGAGACCTACCTAAACAGGCATTCCAATTTGTATCCAATCAGGTTGGCCATACCTCCCAACTTTTTAAAATGGGAATGAGGGACACCTATCAGCAAAAGTATGCAGGCATAGGGGACACATCCCTGGCCACGCCCCCTTAACCAGTTCAATACAGGGCATTTTCACCCCCTTCCTTCCCAGACCAATTTTTAGTTTCCAGCGCTTGAACGACAATTGCGCGGTCGTGCGACGCTGTAGCCAAACAAAATTGACGTCCTTTTTTTCCCACAAATAGAGCTTTCTTTTGGTGGTATTTGATCACCTCTGCGGTTTTTAGTTTTTGCGCTATAAACAAAAGAAGAGCGACAATTTTGAAAAAAACACAATATTTTATACTTTTTGCTATAATAAATATCCCAATTTTTTTTTTTTTAAAAACTAATTTTTTCCTCAGTTTCGGCCGATACCTATTCTTCTACATATGTTTGGTAAAAAAAAATCGCAATAAGCGTATATTGATTGGTTTGCGCAAAAGTTATAGCGTCTACAAAATACGGGATAGATTTATGGCATTTTTAAAAAAAAATTAATTATTTATTTTTTACTAGTAATGGCGGCGATCTGCGATTTTTTTCATGACTGGGACATTATGGCGGACACATCGGACACTTTTGACACATTTTTGGGACCATTCACATTTATACAGCGATCAATGCTATAAAATTGCATTGATTACTGTATAAATGTGACAGGCAGGGAAGGGGTTAACCACTAGGGGGACACGAGGGGTTAAATGTGTTTCCTAGGGGAGTGATTCTAACTGTAGGGGGAGGGGACTCACAAGGGGAGGAGACCGATCAGTGTTCCTCTGTACTGGGAACACAGATCGCTCTCCTCTCACCTGACAGGACGTGGATCTGTGTGTTTACACACACAGATCCACGGTCCTGCTCGGTTAACGGGCAATCGCGGGTGGCCGGCGGACATCGCGGCCGCCGGGCACACGCATCGGGTCCCGAGCAACGCGGCAGGCGCCCGCCCCCTAGACGGCCGGGAATCCCAGGACGTCATATGACGGCCACCCAGGATGGGAGATCCCATCTGTGGCTGTCATATTACTATACGCGGGTATTGAAGTGGTTAAAGGAGAATTGTACAAAAAAACAAAATTGGTTAAACCCACAAGTGCTTTTTCTACCACTACTATTCCTTTATATTGGCTTTTGGAATTTACAAATGCAGCAATTTAGAAATCAGATGAAAGGTTTAGCACTGGAAAACACTTTTTGATAGATAAAAAGTGCATTTTATATACAACTATATAGATCAGACCAAAATGAGGGACAAATGAGGAGGAATGAGGGACTGAGGGACATTGCTCCAAATCAGGGACAGTTGGGAGCTATGAGGTTGGCCCTTGCACAACATCGTTGTTGGTAGAGCTAAATGCGATTGTACAATCCGATTATAATGTGTATGGTCACATTTATAAAAATGACGTAAATCTAAGTAATTTGCCTGCCTAGATTTTTAGAAAAAAGGAAATATTCAGTACACAACCCTCCCCCAGGGATTGCTTGACTGACGCACTTTTCTACTGCAGTGCCATCTACACTTAAAGTGTTACTAAACCCACAACAGTAAAATCAGCCTGTATATGCAGTAAAGCATGCTTGTTATACTCACTGTGGAACCTAAGGGGTTAATCCTCTGCATTGTGTGAAAAGGCTGTTTGATCCTGTCTTCTCTGACCCACCCCTTCTTCCACAGTCCCTAATCTATCTGCTGATAGAACAGAGTCTTGGGGGCAAGCTGCACATGCTCAGTTTGGTGTGTATTGCTAGAGTTTTTTTTTTCGTGGGAGAGTGCATGTGATCAGCACAGGGCCAATCAGCACTGTCCAGACAGAGGGTCAGGGGTCCTGCAGTAGAATGAAAACTCCTCATGCAAGTTTTAACCAGACACTGATAGAAGTCACAAGACTCTCATACTGCTGATGAGAAAAGGTATTTAGCAGTATAAATTTACTAAAACAATTGCATTTCCATGTTGAGTGTACTGCGGAGGACCAGATATAGTGAATGCAGGGTCCTGGGTTTAGTAATACTTTAAAGTGGAACTTCACTCTCTCAATCAGAACAGACTATGTTTCTTCAGTAACATCCTGGTTTCCAGGCCTAGGCTAATGATATCATACACCCCAGGAGTCTTCGGGGGGGTGTGGGGGGGTGTGTGGAAGGGTTTTCTCAGCTAAGCACACCCTCCTGCATGCATGCCTGAGCTAATGACAGATGGATTCCAGGAGGTAAATGCTACATGAATCATCTGCCCTTACTCAAGATGGCCATAGCCAGGAACGCTAGGGGGATTTTTTCAAAGTGATTTCTTAGCAAAATAAAGCATGGAGACATGGGTGGATGGGTGAGTTTGCCTTTGAATAATATAAATGAATTAAATAGTTTGTAGTGCTCAGATGCAGTGTAGTTCTGCTTTAAATTTATGCAAAATAGCAATCTGCTCAGCCATAGAAACTTCTAATGCAAACTGTCAATAATGTCAAAATAATACATGAGCCCACTGAAGGTGTGCTAAAGCTTTCCTTTAATTATATTTATAGCTGAACTTTTAACTATATTTCCTCAATAGCCACGAAGGATATACAGTAAATCCACTTTGTATGCAGCAACACAAATATTGCCTTGTGAATGTAGCAGTGACAATATCACGTAGCTGTACATGTGTAAAGAGCAGAGCTGTGGGAGGGGCCCGGCAGGCTCCACCCACCACAGGCTGCCTGCTGTTAACTATAGGAGGGGGTGGAGACAAGACCAGTCTCCCTGCACAAGGAGAGAGAACAGCAGTGAGGGGTCTTTATTACAGGAAATTCCTGCACAGAGGCAAAGGGGTTGATTTACTAAATGCAAATAGACTGCACACTTTGCAAAGTGCAGTAGCCCTCTGCAAGTATGAATAAGCACTAATGTAAGTGCAAAACGTCAGCTCTTTTGTCTGCTGTGTTTTTCACCTCTGATGTTGATTTTGATGTGAATTTCTTTCAATAAACAAGGCAATTTTTTAAGAGTGCGGCTGTCCAGAAGCAGTTCCTGTTCATTGCCCTCTGCAAGTGCAGTTGCTCCAGACCTTAGTAAATGAGCTAAGGCTTCACTTTGCAAAGAATACCCAATCACGTGCAAGAAAAATAGAAAAAACAGCATTTTTGCTTGTACGTGATTGGATAATAAAAGTCAGCAGAGCTTCTGCTCATTTACTGAGCTCTGGAGCAACTGCACTTGCAGAGTGCACAGTCTAGTTGCCTTTAGTAAATCAACCTCAAAGTCTCACACTGGAGTACTACACAAAACAGACCAAGATTTAGGGTACTTTCACACTTGGGCGGGGCCAGAACTTTTCGGCCGCTAGTGGGGTGCTTTTAACCCCCGCTAGCGGCCGGAGAAAGGGTTTGAAAGCACCTGTGTTGCAGTGCTGCCGAAACACTTTGCAAGCGCTGTCCAATTATTTCAATGGGTAGGACATTTTGGGAGCGGTGTATACAACGCTCCCGCACCGCCCCAAAGATGCTGCTTGCAGGACTTTTTTTTACGGTCCTGCAAGCGCACCGCCCCAGTGTGAAAGCACTTGGGCTTGCACACTAAGGAGGCATGAGAGGCGCTTTTCAGGTGCTTTACAGACGCTCTTTTTAGCGCTAAAACACCTAAAAAGCAGTCCAGTATGAAAGGGGCCTAAGGAAGAATATTGGAGTTTTGTATATACCGGTAGATATTATTAGTTTATCCTAGAGTTCAGCTTTAACTGATTTAGAAATATTACCATAAGAAACCATGGTGATGTAGATGGTACTGTTAGCCACAACACTATTTTTACATTCATTACTTGTATTAAGGAAAAAATGCCCCACTAACTGACACCCCCCCCCCCCAATTCATAAACACTGACTCCTCTCACCGATCCAGCGCTGTCCCAGCTGCAGCAGCACTCCACTGACTTCCTGGTCTCAGAGGAGACACTGGCAGCAGTGGAATCCATAGGATCCCGCTGCTCTCAGTCAAACACCTGTGAGGAGGGATTGAAAGCGTGGCTTACCGGCGCTGTGTGTGTCTGTGGACACACACAGCTCAACTAAGAAGCACACCTGCACTGAGGGGGCACCTGCAGCAGGGATAAGAAGAAAGCACTAGCAGGGGACTTCCAGCAAAGAAGGCAAGGTAAGTATAACCTCTTTTTTATTTTATTTAAAAAAAAGTGGCCACTACTCCATACTCATACTACTCAACCTCTCTGCAGCCTTTGATACTGTTGACCATCTCCTCCTCCTCAAAAAACTCCACTCTCTTGGCCTTCAAGACTCTGCTCTCTCCTGGCTCTCCTCCTACCTATCACAGCCCTCCTTCAGTATAACCTATAACTCTGTTTCCTCCTCTCCACTTCCTCTTTCTGTAGGGGTGCCTCAAGGGTCTGTCCTTGGGCCCCTTGTTTTCTCAATTTACACCTCCTCCCTTGGTCTGTTAATAAACTCCCATGGCTTCTAGTACCACCTCTATGCCGATGACACACAAATCTATCTCTCTACTCCTCACCTCACTCCACATATCAACATTGATGTCACAACCCTTCCTCAAACTCAATCTTTCTAAAACTAAGCTGATATTTTTTCCTCCAGCCCGTGCCCCTCCCCCTGACTTCTCCATCAAGATCAATAATACAACCATCAGTCCCTCCCCTCATGCCAAGGTACTAGGTGTAATCCTAGACTCTGACCTATCCTTTAAGCCCCAAATCCAATCACTGTCCAAATCGTCCAGACTTCACCTCCGAAACATCTCCAAAATACGCCCCTTTCTATTCCATTTTCCCTCCCCGGTGTCATGTGACTCGTTATGTCCCGTACACACGATCGGACATTGATCGGACATTCCGACAACAAAATCCTAGGATTTTTTCCGACGGATGTTGGCTCAAACTTGTCCTGCATACACATGGTCACACAAAGTTGTTGGAAAATCCGATCATTCTGAACGCGGTGACGTAAAACACGTACGTCGGGACTATAAACGGGGCAGTAGCCAATAGCTTTCGTCTCTTTATTTATTCTGAGCATGCGTGGCACTTTGTGCGTCAGATTTGTGTACACACGATCAGAAATTCCGACAACGGATTTTGTTGTCGGAAAATTTTATAGCCTGCTCTCAAACTTTGTGTGTCGGAAATTCCGATGAAAAATGTGTGATGGAGCCCACACACGGTCGGAATTTCCGACAACAAGGTCCTATCATACATTTTCCATCGGAAAATCCGACCGTGTGTACGGGGTATTTGTGTTACAAGGTCTCAGGTGTAAATGGGGAGCAGGTGTGTTAAATTTGGTGTTAACGCTCTCACTCTGCCAAACTGGTCACTGGAAGTTCAACATGGCACCTCATGGCAAAGAACTCTCTGAGGATCTGAAAAAATGAATTGGTCTACATAAAGATGGCCTAGGCTATAAGAAGATTGCCAAGACCCTGAAACTGAGCTGCAGCACGATGGCCAAGACCATACAGCGGTGTAACAGGACAGGTTCCACTCAGAACAGGCCTCGCCGTGGTCGACCAAAGCAGTCGAGTGCACATGCTCAGCGTCATATCCAGAGGTTGTCTTTAGGAAATAGACGTATGAGTGCTGCCAGCATTGCTGCAGAAATTGAAGGGGTGGGGGGTCAGCCTGTCAGTGCTCAAACCATACGCTGCACACTGCATCAAATTGGTCTGCATAGCTGTCGTTCAAGAAGGAAGCCTCTTCTAAGGATGATGCATTAGAAATCCTGCAAACAGTTTGCTGAAGACAAGCAGACTAAGGACATGGATTACTAGAACCATGTCCTGTGGTCTGATGAGACCAAGATACACTTATTTGGTTCAGATGGAACCAAGCGTCTGCGGCAGCAACCAGGTGAGGAATACAAAGACAAATGTGTCTTGCCTACAGTCAAGCATGGTGGTGGGAGTGTCATGATCTGGGGCTGCATGAGTGCTGCCGGCACTGGGGAGCTACAGTTCATTGAGGGAACCATGAATGCCAACATGTACTGTGACATACTGAAGCAGAGCATGATCCCATCACTTTGGAGACTGGGCCACAGGGCAGTATTCCAAAATAATAATGACCCCAACACACCTCCAAGAGGACCACTGCCTTGCTAAAGAAGCTGAGGGTAAAGGTGATGGACTGGCCAAGCATGTCTCCAGACCTAAACCCTATTGAGCTTTTGTGGGGCATCCTCAAACAGAAGGTGTCTCTAACGTCCACCAGCTCTGTGATATCATCATGGAGGAGTGGAAGAGGACTCCAGTGGCAACCTGTAAAGCTCTGGTGAACTCCATGCCCAAGAGGGTAAAGTTAGTGCTGGAAAATAATGGTGGCAACATAAAATATTGACACTTTGGGCCCAATTTGGACATTTTCACTTAGGGGTATACTTACTTTTGTTGCCAGCGGTTTAGACATTAATGACTGTGTGTTGAGTTATTTTGAGGGGACAGCAAATTTACACTGTTATACAAGCTGCACACTCACTACTTTACATTGTAGCAAAGTGTCATTTCTTCAGTGTTGTCACATGAAAAGATAGAATAAAATATTTACAAAAATATGAGGGGTGTACTCACTTTTGTGAGATACAGTATGTATTTAAATCTGCTTTCAAGTTAATGTGATATTAAGGTCTTGTTTTGTTTTTTTTTTCGTTTAAAAATAATAAACATATTATACTTACCTGCTCTGAGCAGTGATTTTGCACAGAGCAGCCTGGATCCTCCTCTTCTCGTGTCCCTCGCGGGCGTTTCTGGCCCCTCCTTCCAGCCGAGTGCCCCCACAGCAAGCAGCTTGCTATGGGGGTACCCAAGTAGGCTCACTCCCAAGCCACTGCTCTGTGTGTCCATCCAGGCATGGAGCTGTGGCTTGGCCTGGTGCCCCCTCTCTCTCTCCATTGGCTCCCTGACTTTGATTGATAGCAGTGGGAGCCAATGGCACCCTCAGCCAATGAGGAGAATAGTCCCCGGGGAGCCGAAGCTCTCATGCACATCGCTGGAGGAAGATCAGGCTCAAGTAAGTATAGGGGGGGGGGCTGTTGCACAAAGAAGGTATTTTTATCTTCATGCATAGAATGCATTAAGGAAAAAAAACCTTCTGCCTTTATAACCACCCAGATAGCAAGCAATTGCGCTGCAAGTCTGAAAATTACTTGCTAATCTATTACTAGACTTGCCAGGCTTCACAAATTTGTTGCACAATTGCAGCAAGTCTGCATTGCATTGCATGACACCAGATCAACTTTCTTTGCAAATATTCTGCAAGTCTGCTGCAAGCTCTGGTGCAGTTACAGTATGTTGTGCAATAGTCATCCCACCACAGGGGTCACTGTGGCTGAATTGTCATGCTGTAGACATGCAGAGCTCTTGCTTTAGACTCACCTCTGCAACTTTGCTGTTGCTAGTGACTTAAAAGTAAAAGAGAGGGGGATATATTAATAATAGTAATATTTATCGTTACTTGTAGCGTTTTTTTTGCGCACCTTTTTCCTTTTTAGTACTTGCTAGAGACTTGCCACACACATTTGCTACAAGTTGGAAAAGTGGCAACTAGAATTTGTGCTTAAAGGGCTCTGCAAGTGTGCAACATGCAAATTTGTGCCAAGTTATCTTTGCTATCTGGGCACCTTAAACCTGAACGCCAGGCAAACATCCAAATGCACAGATGAAATACATACAAGGGAGCTGTTTTCCTTGCCAAAGAAATGGTCTCACTGTCTATCCAGTCCTGAGATTAACACAGCTCTGCCACACAACACATATGTCTGAAAGGGCAGAAGACTTGATTTTGTTCTGCTGCAATTAAGTAACGCTTACAGGTCCTGTTCCTTCCCCAGCCTGTGACTGGGCAGCAAAGGAGAAGCAGGAAACTGATGAGCTCATTACATGAACAGTGCAGCACAACACTCCTTTCCTCTTCCCTCCCTCTCTTGAGCTCTGCTTTACATGGTTGCAAAAGACTAGTACCATATCATTTTCAGGTACCGTATATACTCGAGTATAAGTCGTTCCAAGTATAAGTCGAGGCCCTAATTTACCACAAAAAAATGGGAAAAACTTAGTGACCCGAGTATAGGACGAGGGTGAGAAATGCACAGCTACTGTAAGTGGAAAAGAGGGTCAACAATGCCCATTTGCAGCCTCACTGTGCCCATTTGCAGCCTCACTGTGCCCATTTGCAGCCATAGGTCCCCTGAACTTCAAACTCGGTAGTTAAGGGTTCCTAGATGCCCCCTAGCTGCAGCCAAAATTTGGGGTCTCTGAACACAAATGGTCCTGAAATGACATTGCTGCAGATGGACACAGTTGACCGATTTTGGGGCCCCGTATCTTGGGTCCACTTAGTGCTAGGAACCCCAAATTTGGTGTGCAAACTCAGTGGAACTAGCACCATAGAATATCCAAAGCTGGGGTTTCTATCACCAGGTGTCCCCGAGATACGGGGCCCCAAAAATCGGTTCAGAAAATGTCAAGCACTTTTCTGCAGCAGAGAATGACATTTTCCGAACCGGGTTTGGGGCCCAGTATCTCGGGGCCAATTGGTCCTAGGAACCCCAGCTTTGGATATGTTATGGTATCAGTTCCACTGGGTTTGCGCACCAAATTTGGGGTTCCTAGCACCTAGTGGCCCTCAGATAAGTGGCCCCAAAGTCGGTTCAGAAAATGTCAAGCACTTTTTTACAGCAGAGAATGACATTTTCCGAACCAATTTTGGGGCCCCGTATCTCGGGGCCACTTAGTGCTAGGAACCCCAGCTTTGGATATGTTGTGGGACCAGTTCCACTGGGTTTGCACACCAAAGTTCCTAGCACCTAGTGGCCCTGAGATACGGGGCCCCAAAGTCGGTTTGGAAAATAAAATTTTTTGCTGCAGAAAAGTGCTTGACTCAAGTATAAGTCAAGGGGGGCACTTTCAGCGCAAAAAAATGTTCTGAAAAAACTTGAGTATATACGGTACTTATACTGATTGCATTAAAAAAATACACGTAATGATGTATTAATAAATACACAGCAGCATTGATTTGTGTCTTTCACATCTGCCTGGAGTTCTGCTTTAATGCATCATCATCCAATAAAAAAAAACCCCAAATATGTTAGTTCTACGAAGGCTCTTTGATGTTAAACCATCAAATCTCTGAAAGGTAAAGTCCATTCCTTTGCAAATTTCAAACTATTTTTAACGCTGGTTTAAAATTCTTTACTTATTTGTTATAGTTATGTTTAATGGGTTTCATAGTATGACTATCATATGACAGCCGGGGTAGCAGTTACTGGCAAGTCAACAATACTTATTGCTTGTTTCTTATGGTAACTAGCCAAGCCGAATGAAATCAGTGATTTTTTCTCCCCCTTAAATGATATATTATTTATTTCGATCCAGGTTATTGCAATATACATAACCACCCGGTGGAATTGCTCATGTTGGCAGATCTGGAAACGTCATCTAATATTCATTTGCAGCTGTAAAGTTTTCTGCAGTTTTATGAGATGAGATTTGATTTCTGTCTTTATTATATAGACAAGAATACAGTTGAAGCTTGGTACATCGAGTAACATGGATTCTCAAAAGACATATTGCATTTTAAAGTACCTACAGACATAAAGTAAGGGAGCGTTTGCCCAGTCTGTACATTTACAGTTGGATTAGGGCCATCTGTAAATCTATAATCATTACCGATGCCACCACTTGAGCCACTGCAGTGCCCTCCCTCCCCTTTCCGTTGGCAGCGAAAGTCCATCCAATGCCTACCTGTAGAGAGAAGAAGATGAAGAGTCACACTCCATAGTTAGCACGCCTTTGATACTTTATTCTGTTAATGATAAAGTGGCTGCATACTTACCATCTCCATCCGAAAAACCACACTCCCTGAGTGCTTTTCATCCCAATGGGCTTGCTTGCAAGGAAAGAGTAGGTAAAGAAAGCAATGGGAATGAGGAGGTTTAACCACTTCAATACTGGGGACTTTCACCCCCCCTTCTGCCCAGGCCAATTTTCAGCTTTCAGCACTCTCACACTTTGAATGACAATTGCGCAGTTATGCAACACTGTACCCATATGAATTTTTTATCTTTTTTTTTAGATAGATAGAGCTTTCTTTTGGTGGTATTTATTCACCACTGGGATTTTTAGTTTTTGCTAAATAAATGCAAAAAGTCAGAAAAAAAATTGTGTTATAACATTTTCCTTCTTCACTGGTCTGTAATGATGAGGCTGCACTGATGGGCACTGATGAGGCTGAACTGATGAGGCTGCACTGAAGGGCACTGATTTGCTGCACTGATGGACACTGATGGGGTGAACTGATGAGGCTGCACTGATGAGGTGGCACTGATAAGGCGACACTGATGGGCACTGATTTGCTGTACTGATGAGGCTGAACTGATGAGGCAGCACTGATAAGGCGGCACTGATGGGCACTGATTTGCTGCACTGATGGACACTGATGGGGCTGCACTGATGAGGTTGCACTGATGAACACTGATGGGGCTGAGCTTATGAGGCTGCACTGATGAGGCAGCGCTGATCAGGCGGCACTGATGGGCACTGATGGGCACTGATGGGGCTGAACTGATGAGGCTGCACTGATGAGGCGGCGCTGATGGGCACTGATTTGCTGCACTGATGGGCTCTAATGAGGCTGAACTGATGAGACGGCACTGATGGGCACTGATTTGCTGCACTGATGGGCACTGATGGGGCTGCACTGATGAGGCTGCACTGATGGGCACTGATGAGGCTGCACTGATGGGCACTGATGAGGCTGCACTGATGGGCACTGATGAGGCAGCAATGATAAGACGGCACTGATGGGCACTGATATGCTGCACTGATGGACACTGATGGGGCTGCACTGGTAATCAGTGCCCTGATTATCAGCGTAAATGTCCTCTGTCACAGGATAGATGGGTATCGGCTTTCCTTTCCTCACACACTGAGAACACTGAGGAAAGGAAATTGTGATAACCGGCATTTGTTTACATGGGATCAGCTGTGATTTTGCAACATTGTTTCTGTAAGTGCAAGTCCTAAGAGGGGGTGTTTTGTGGAAATTAATAAATCGTTTTAAACTGGATTACACTATGGAATTTCTTTTTGATTTGAATCGAGTGTACCACTGTGTGATCCAACCCTCTGGTGCAGCTTTCCCTGGGAGATTGGAGGCAGAGAGATCAAACCTATGTGTGTTTTTTGCCTGTAATTTAGCTGATTCTGGTAAGGGTTTAATTTGAAGGGGGATGTGAGTACCCCCGTTTCTGCACATGTGGGGGTGTTGGTGACAGCTTATCATCTTGCAAGCAGAAATTGAACTTCTTTCTGGACAGTCTCATGGATTTAATATAGAATCTAGTTGCAATATATTATGGACTCTCTTTTATGTATATGATTGCACTGCATGATAAATACCTTTTTTACCTTTAATATTTGTACTTTTTTATATTTGTATTGTATTATTGGAGTTTATAGCGCTGCCTGTGTTTGTATAAATATGTTTATCGTACCCTGATTGGGTTTTATGGTAGCAGCTTTAGCTATTGGCCATATTGGCCACATATTATTCCGATTAAGGAATTAATTATTTTTCACCTAATCCAGAAGCTCTTGTGTAGCCTCCCTGGCGGTTTTCCCGAGTGTGGCTAGGGGTTAAAATTCAGCACCATTAGCGGTAACCCCGAGCCACACTCGGGATTGCATCGCAGGATCCTGGTGCCTCCTTACTTACCTTGTCCCCGGGATCCTGCGATGTCCCCCGCAGTGTCCGCGGGCTGTGTCCTGTTCCGAAGCCTCTCTGTGCCAGGCTCCGTTCCCTGCGAGCGTCGCGACGCACGGGGGCGGAGCCTGGCAGCAAATTCAAAAAAATGTAAAAAGCATAACACATACAGTACTGTAATCTTAAAGATTACAGTACTGTATGAAATCATTTCACATCCCATTTGTCCCCAGTGCTCTGGCCCATGCCCTGCATGCAGTTTTATATTGCATATACTGTTCTTTCTGCCTGGAAACTGGAGATTGTCCATAGCAACCAAAAAGTGTCCCTTTACGTCAAAAATGGCTTTAGACCAGCTAGAAAACAGCGATAGTAAATTAGAACACTTGCAGAATTGAGCGATAGTGAATCGTGTGGAAATTTATTTTATTACTATTTATTTTTATTTTTTTTAATTATTATTTTTTTTTTATTATATTATAATTTATGTTTTTGTGTTTCAAACTTTATCATACCCGGGATATCTACTAGACTCTTGTTTGGACAGATTTAAGTGTGTTATTGTTAATAATTACAGACCTACAATATAAAACGCCAAATTTCCATGCAAAATAATTGTACCGCTTTCAGCACCTAAAATCCGAAATAATCATACCGCCAGGGAGGTTAAGTAGGAATAGGTGCAGTTTTCTACATATTTTCTTTGTGATTGGACACAGCTGATCTCATGGTAAAGGGCCGCTGTGATTGGTCCTTTACCTCGATTTGTGATCAGCTGTGTCCGGGGCACACTTCCACCCTCCCATCACTTCCTTTACCTACTCTATCCTTGTAAGCAAGCTCATTAGGGTGAAACGCGTTTAGTGAATGAGGTTTTTCAGGTTGACACTATAAGTATGCAGCCACTTTATCATAAATGGAATAAGTATCAAAAACAAGCTACCTATGGAGTATGAATCTTCATCTTTTTATATCTTCATGTTGGAGACGGGCTACAGGAGCTGCCACCCGGATGGTCCGTGGACATTAAGAGGTGTAGGTTTGGAGCAGTGCCGTGGATTTGGGTATGTTCTTACTATTCAATGCCTACACATGTCATGTTCATTGTACAGAACAATGACTATGGCTGGATTATTTATCATGAATGACCACAATTTGAAGTTTGCAGGCACCATGAATGTTCCGGCTAAGGGGGAGATAGTCAATGTTTGACCAGATGTTGACCCCCTTTATGTAATCTGCCCAATCGATGTTACCTCTGAAAGCTGCTGGCTAGTGGGTTCAGGGCTTTCCAAAGGCATGATATCCTTCAGCTCATGTCTAGGGAAAGCCTGTGGTATGGTCAAGGTTAAGTTTCTAGACATTGCTGTTTGTTAGGGATACCTTCCTGCTGGGGGGATAACGGCCCCTAGCAACATTAGCTTTTTTGGCACTGCCAAAAATCTGGGACTGACTCTCTTAACAACTGGTCAACAGCTCCAAAGAAAAAGCCAAATGACATCCAATGCTCCTCTGCAGGCATAAATCCTTAAATGGCTACTGATGACGGGTCTTTAGACTAGACTTAGAATGCCGCTCAAAGTCAAAGGGAATTTAATAAGACACGCAGCCATTCACTAAAATTAGAAGAAAAGCGATTTAACCTTAAACTGCATAGAGGGTTCTTTACTGTAAGAGCAGTTAGGATGTGGAATTCTCTTCCATGGGCAGTGGTTTCAGTGAGGAGCATTGATCATTTCAAAACTATTAGATAAGCACCTGAACGACCACAACATACAGGGCTATACAATGTAATACTGACATATAATCACACGCATAGGCTGGACTTGATGGACTTGTGTCTTTTTTCAACATCGCCTACTATGTAACTATGTAATATATACAGTATATATACATACACACACAAATATAGATATACAGTATATATACACATACACAGCAGGGGCGGCTCGTCCATTAAGGGCGCACGGGCGCTGCCCCCCCCCGTCCATCGCCGCCTCCCTTTCAGGACAACGGCGCATGGATTCCAATGTGGAGGGGCTGTTTTTTGGAAGCACCGATGAGAGCCAGAGGCTCTAATAGGCTTCAATATAGGGTTAGGCTTGGGTCGCAGAGAGTGCGCTCCGAGCCCACCCAGGTGTGATCCCCCTCCCGGGCATTCAGGAAGCTGGTTTTGACACCGGTCACCCGATTGGCTTAAAGCAGTGGTCATCAACCTTATCCTCAGTGCCCACTAACGGGCCAGGTTTTATGTATTACCTTGGGGAGATGCAGACTAGAATACTACAATCACTGAGCAGCAAATTATATCACCTGGGATGTATTTCAGTTATCTTGCAAACCTGGCCTGTTAGTGGGACCTGAGGACAGGGCTGATGACCACTGGCTTAAAGGACAGGCGATCCTATTGGACGCCCAGGAGGAGGAGGGAGGAGCCGCACGACGGAAGCCGCCATGATGCAGAGAGCACACACTACCCGCCAATAGGAGCCTGCAATCCGCCGCCCGTAGGAGTCCGCAACCCGCCCATAGAAGCCCGCAACCCGACCGCTGCCCACAGGAACCCGCCCGCCTGCAACCGATGGGGTAAGTACCGGAGTAGGGGGGTGCCACTGACCGACCAGCCGGGGGGGGGGGGTTGGTTGTCTGCTACCCCCCCCCAAAAAGAAAAAAACACCAGCCGCCACTAACACATAGTATATATATTTTACACAAGAGAAACCCATTGTGGAAGAGACGTCACTCCTTTCCGTTCACATGAGCTGTATGAGATAGAGGAAGGAGATGAGATATACCCGTCACCTGCACTGTTACCTCTATAGAATGCGCAGTGCCTCCCGTCAGCGTTGTATCCTGGATACATAACATCCTCCTGGGAAGCGGAATGAGCCAAGGAAATTCCATGTTATTATCAGCTGATTATTCTGCCACAAGTGAGCGTGAGAAGTGAAGAAGGAAAACCCTGCAACACATCCACGTGCTTTGATTACTAAATAATATGATTCCAATTGTCAGATAACGATATAGCAATTCAAATGTGGAAAATAATTGTTTTATAAACCAAAAACAACCTTCAAAATAAAATAAGGAAAAGAAGTGATTTCACCTTAAAGCATATTAACCACTTGTCTACCAGGCATGAACACCCCCTTCCTGCCCAGGCCATTTTTCAGCTTTCAGCGCTGTCGCACTTTGAATGACAATTGCTTGGTCATACTACACTGTACCCAAACTAGGGCTGGGAGATTTTCTTTAAAAAAAAAATCTTCGATTCTCTTAAAAAAAACTAGATTCACGATTCGAATCGAGTTTTTTTTTTGGAAACCGCGCCGGTCCTGAGGCGCTGCGGGCATGAGCTTTTAGGCGAGGCCGCGGCTTCGGCCTAGTCCGCGGCGTCCGGCCTCGCGGACTAGGCCGAAGCCGCGGCCTCACCTAAAAACTCATGCCCGCAGCGCCTCGGGACCGGCGCGGTGAAAAAAAAAAAAATCAAAAAAAATCGATTTGCTTAAATTTTGAATCGATTTGACCTCCCAACTCGATTCGAGATTTAAATCGATTTTTTTCTCAGCCCTGACCCAAACACATTTTTTATCATTTTTCTTCACACAAATAGAGCTTTCTTTTGCTGGTATGTAATCACTGCTGGGTTTTTTATTTTTTACAAAAAAAAAAGACCAAAAATTTTGAAAAAAAAAAAGTTTTTTTACGTTTTTTCTGTCAGTAAATTTTGTAACTAAGTAATTTTTCGCCTTCACTGATGTGCGCTGATGAGGCGGCACTGATGGGCACTGATAGGCTGAACTGGTGGGCATTGATGGGGTGGCACTTATGGGCACTGATGAGGCGGCACTTGTGGGCACTGATGAGGTGGCACTTATGGGCACTGATGAGGCGGCATTTGTGGGCACTGATGAGGTGGCACTGATGAGGAGGCACTAATATGCCACACTTATGGGCACTGATAGGTGGCACTGATATGTGGCATTGAGGAGCACTGATAGGCGGCACTGATGGGCACTGTTAGGTGGCACTGATGGGCACTAATAGGCAGCACTGGTGGGCACTGATAGGCGGCAGTGGCGGGCACTGAGAGGCGGAACTGGTGGGCACGGATAGGCGGCATGGATAGGCAGTACAGATGGGCACTGATAGGCATTGATGGGTGGCACTGATGGGCGACACTGATGGGCATTGATGGACAGCAGTGATGGGCAATGATGCGCAGAACTGATAGGCGGCACTAATTGCCAGCACTGACTGGCATGGCTAATGGGCACTGATTTGTGGCACTTGTGGGCAGTGTGGGCGCTGATTGCTGCCACTGGTGGGCTCTGATCACTGGCATTGGTGGGCATTGTATGCTGGCATTGGTGGGCATGGTATTTTTTTTATTTATGGCAGTTTATTTATCTATTGTAATCAGGGCACTGATGATGAGTGCCCTGATTACTTCCCTTGCTGTCCCCCTGTGAGGAGATGCCACTGATCGGCTCTCCTCTCCTCGCACTCAGTGTGAGGCGAGGAGAGCCGAATACCGGAATCTCCGTGCTTACATGTGACCGGCTGTGATTGGCGTTTTGAAACCTTGAACATATCGAAAAATGAAATGGTAAATCAATGTCGCAAACGTTAAAAAAGTAACATATATAAAAACGTCATTTCTGTCAGTCTGTCATTCATTGGTTCCTTTCGTAAACGAGAGACTTGTGCGAGATCTCGGGAGAACTGAATCGCTCTAATTATATTATAATAATAGAGACCGTTCCATTACAACTTTGATGCTTATAAATAAAGTTTGTTCATTGTTTAGCGATGGAGAAATACTTAATCAAGTCTGGAACTCTGAAAGAGAAACTGTTAAATGAAAAGCAAGCGAAATTACAAAGAAGATTACAATCGCTTCACTCTGATTTGCTCTCAAAAGCAGGCTCATCATTCACATTCAATTTAAAATTAAATATATATGTAAAAAAAATAAGTTCTCCACCACAAAAAATTGCTAAATCTTTTAAGGTGTGCTGTGAAAATTTTTAGATCTTTTTGGGAAGGTTTGAGAAACACTGACATAGTTGGAAGAGGTTCTGTAATCCATAGAGATAGCTGGGAACAATGTAACTGATAAAAAAGAAGCACAGGAAAAGAACACGGGAAGTTATCAGCTGAAAAGATTTCAGGCAGGATCAACCTGTAATTGTTTGTACTTATGGAACAGATATAACAAAATGCTATCAATTATATATTTAAAGCGGTAGAAAACCACTGTCTTTTTTTTTTTTTTTTTAAACCTGCAAGGCAATGTCATAATATGCTAGTATGCATCACATACTAGCACATTTTGTGAAACTTACATTAGAATGAAGCCCTCTAGCGGTGCGCTGTCACCACTAAAGGCAATTCCATCTTCACCAGGTCTTCCCTCCTGGTTGGCGGACTCCGGCTGTGTCAGTGGCCAGAGCCGCGATAACGTCACTCCCGTGCATGCGCGCAGGCAGGAGCCACTATATACAGCACAGGACTCTGAAGGAATGGCACGGGTGGCTGTTCCTTCAGAGAGAATGCCCCAATAAAGTCACCAGCAGCCAGTGGTGGCTGGTGGGTTTTTAATTTGGGGGGGGGGCGCGGCCCTGCCACCCCCCCCCCCTACCAGGGGCAGCCGGCGGAGCGGCAATGACAACACCTCCCTCCCGGCAGCCCTGTCACTTACCTGATCGTGGATGTGATCTCCTCTCCTTCTTCTCCTGGAGGTGCGGGGAGCGGCGACCATAGGTGCAGGCAGTGACTCGGAGGTGCAGGGAGCGGCGACCATAGATGCAGGCAGTGACCTGGAGGTGCAGGGAGCGGCGGCCATAGGTGCAGGCAGTGGCCCGGAGGTGCAGGGAGTGGCTGCCATGGGTGCAGGCAGTGGCCCGGAAGTGCAGGGAGCGGCGACCATGGGTGCAGGCAGTGACCCGGAGGTTCAGGGAGCAGCGCCCAAAGGTGCAGGTAGTGACCTGGAGGTGCAGGGAGCGGCGACCATGGGTGCAGGCAGTGACCCGGAGGTGCAGGGAGCAGCGGCCAAAGGTGCAGGCAGTGGCCCGGAGGTGCAGGGAGCCTCGATCATAGGTGCAGGCAGTGAACCGGAGGTGCAGGGAGTGGCGACCATAGGTGCAGGCAGTGACCCAGAGGTGCAGGGAGCGGCAGCCATAGGTGCAGGCAGTGGCCCGGAGGTGCAGGGAGCGGCTCCAGTGTATGCTCTTCCCCACAGCGTACCATAGGCCCGGGCTGTGATCTCCTCTCCTCCTTCTCCCAGAGGTGCGGGGAGTGGTGGCCCAGAGAGCAGCCCGGAGGTGCAGGGAGTGGTGGCCATAGGTGAGGGCAGTGGCCCGGAGGTGCAGGGAGTGGTGGTTCCAGTGTATGCTCTTCCCCACAGCGTACCCTGGGTCCGGGCTGTGATCTCCTCCTTCTCCCGGAGGTGTGGGGAGCGGTGGCCCAGAGAGCAGCCCGGAGGTGCAGGGAGCGGCGGCCATAGGTGCAGGCAGTGACCCGGAGGTGCAGGGAGCGGCGGCCATAGGTGCAGGCAGTGGCCCGGAGGTGCAGGGAGCGGCGGCTCTAGTGTATGCTCTTCCTCACAGCTTACCATAGGTCCGGGCTGTGATCTCCTCTCCTCCTTCTCCCTGAGCGGCGGTTCCATTGTCCGCTCCTTCATCTCCTACAACGTACTGTTCCTCTTCCACCTAAGCGCTAGGAATCCATTAGGATCACCTGACACTTAGGCCAATCAGGAAACAGTTCTCACGGCCTGCCTCCTGATTGGCGGGGACGAACTTTAGTGTGAAAATAGCAAAAACTAATTTGCTATATTCACACAACAGGGTGGGATCGGGACACAGTGCTCTGCGCCCCGAGTCTACCCTTTTTCAAAGCCTATTAGAGCCTCTGGCTCTAATCACATGCTTCAAAAATCCACACACCCCGCCTATTGGAATCCATGTACCGCCGATATGTAGATCAGGGGGCCGGATGCATGGATGGGGGGAGCGGCGCTCGTGCATCCTCTATGGACGGGCCGGCACTGCCGGCAGCATCTACAGTAAATATCTCCTAAATGGTGCACATTTAGGAGATATTTACAGTACTTATAGGTAAGCCGCCTTATAGGAAAAATGTATGCATTGGAGTTTACTCCCACAGATCAAAAAGGAGCAAATAAGCATTGTTAGGGTTTGTTCACACAAGGTGCCCTCTGAAGCGCAATCCGGATCACTTTTAAGAGAGCATTTGACAGGCAGAAAGGAGGCAAAATATTTCCCCATCACCAACTGATTTAACTCGTACAATTGCATGCACTATATGCGGTTGCAGCGTGGCCCCATAGACTTGTATGGGTCAGGCTCAGAGACAGTAATGCTTCCTGAATGCGACATGCTGTCGCATGCAGCATGTGTATGGGCAGCACAGTGGCTAAGTGGTTAGCACATCTGCCTAGCAGCATTGATTTACATACAGCTGAATACTTCCCCAAGCAAATACACATATACTGTATATATATTAGAAAAAAAAAAAAAGAAAAAAAAATATATATATACACACACAGCATATTGTGTGTGTGTGTATATGTATATATATATATATATATATATATATATATATATATATATATATATATAATATATATATATATATATATATATATATATATATATATATATACATATATATATATACATTTTATGTAAATATATATATACATTTTTCTTTAACACATAGACGGTGCAAATAAAGCAGATTTAGGAAAGAAGCCGTTTTTAGGACTGTAATGGAAATGGGAATTGTCTTATGACAGCTTTGAAATAGACCAGCAGGGTGTTGGTTATGGCAGCTGGGACACAAAACCTTCCAATTGGCCTCATGCTGATAATGCTGCAAAGATCACATAGAGGAAATAAATAATTCACACCCTAATGATGACTGTACTATATGCAATGACATACACTTTTCAAAGCAGAACTGCCCTTTAAGGTTCATTTTCACTTGCAGTGCCCGCTGAAGAGTGATCTGAGGTTGAATACTCTTCAGGGGGCATTTCACAGGCAGTGAGGTGGTGTTTTGTCAACCCCTCACTGCCTGTTTTAAAGAGACACAGATGGCCAAAACCCTTCCTTACACTATCCAAAAGTAAAAAAGTTTGTGTTGTAGATTTACTCTGATAACAGCCATATATCCTAACTTCAGAACTAGAGAAAGAGGAACACCATAGTGAGAAGGGGACGCACAGCACGGCACTGTGGTAGAAAGTGGGTGAGGTTAGATTGCACTGAATATTGGGTGTGGGTTACTAGAGCCTGAGACTATGTGCAGTATACACCACACACATACACCGCATTACTTTTACTCACAAAATATTCTTCAATTACAGCGCCACAAATGAGAGCCTTAGGGCCCATAGACACGATCTGAAAATCGGATAAAAAATACCACTTTCAAAGCGTACAATATTCGGATCGTTAGTACAGAGCTTTCGAGAGCCGATCACGACAGTTCATCCGATATTATCCGATCGGACATGCATGAAAATTTTTCTTGTACGATACCAGATCGTACAATTTTCGTTTAATCAGTACAGTTGTCACCCAAAAATACAATAGGGGTAAAGTACAACACATGACATCACCTCCGATTTTTTATTCTGTCGTAGGAGTGACCTCTCCATTTTCGATATGCGACTGGCATGCAAAAAAAACGGACGATCTGTCATCCGATTTTCGGATCGGATGTACGGGCCGTTGCAGACACACATATCCCTCAGCACAAAGGATTTTTTAAAACTGAAAGCCTTTCATTACACATGCCTTTCTCTGCACAAAATACAGGCAGACAGGGAACACTTTGGGGTGTATTTACAAACATTTGCAGAGGTATTCGTCCTGTGAAATTGCGTGTACATTCACTGTGTGTGTGAATGGGGGGCAAAATCAAATGGTATTAGGCTATTTTCTCTCCAGGTCGAATGTTTATATGTTAAATTGATACAGAATAGAGGGAATCAGGAAAATACTGCATTATGGCTACTAAATGGAGCTGACGAACATAGTAAATAGGCATTAATTTCCTATAATCATCAGCTCCATCTAGTGTCCATAATGTGGTATTTTCCTGATTCCCTCTATTGTCTATAAATGAATAACTTTTGAACTGGAGAGAAAGTCATCTAATACTATTTGATTTTTGCCTTCATTCACACAGAACGAATGTACATGTCTTTCCTATCTATCTATCTATTTTTTCCCCTATTGTCTTTTCTTTCTCTTTCTTTCTTTCTTTCTTTCTTTCTTTCTTTCTTTCTTTCTTTCTCTCTTCTTTTCTTTCTCTTCATTTCTTTGTCTCTCTCTCTATCTATTTTTTTCCTCATTGTCTTTTCTTTCTTTTTTCTCTTTCTTTCTTTCGTATTGTCTTTTCTAGCTTTTTTTCTTTCTTTCTTTCTTTCTTTCTTTCTTTCTTTCTTTCTTTCTTTCTTTCTCCTATTGTCTTTTCTTTCTTTCTTTCTTTCTTTCCTTCTTTCTTTCTTTCTTTCTTTCTTTCTTCTTTTCTTTCTCTTCATTTCTTTGTCTCTCTCTCTATCTATTTCTTTCCTCATTGTCTTTTCTTTCTTTCTTTCTTTTTTCTCTTTCTTTCTTTCGTATTGTCTTTTCTAGCTTTCTTTCTTTCTTTCTTTCTTTCTTTCTTTCTTTCTTTCTTTCTTTCTTTCTTTCTTTCTTTCTTTCTTTCTTTCTTTCTTTCTCCTATTGTCTTTTCTTTCTTTTCTTTCTTTCTTTCTTTCTTTCTTTCTTTCTTTCTTTCTTTCTTTCTTTCTTTTTTCTTTCATTGTCTTTTCTTTCTTTTATTTCTTTCTTCTATAGACCTCTCTCTCTATTGTTTTCCTATTGTCTTTTCTTTCTTTCTTTCTTTCTTTCTTTCTTTCTTTCTTTCTTTCTTTCTTTCTTTCTTTCTTTCTTTCTTTCTTTCTTTCTTTCTTTCTTTCTTTCTCTCTATCTATTTTTTCCTCATTGTCCTTCCTTTCTTTCTTTCTTTCTTTCTTTCTTTCTTTCTTTCTTTCTTTCTTTCTTTCTTTCCTAGCTTTCTTTCTCCTATTGTTTTTTTTCTTTCTTCTATTGGCCTCTCTCTCATTCTCTCTTTTTTGCTATTGTCTTTTCGTTCTTTCTCTTTCTTCCTTTGTTTCTTCTCACTCTACCTCTCTCTAACTACCTCTCTCCATCTATACAGTCAAATCTTTAAATGATAGGGTAGCGCTGGCTGTGGATTTAGCAGAGGAGTAGGTAAAGGACTTGATGTATGGTGTGTATATTTAAAACTGCTGGCGGCGAACACAAAGTGACAAATTGTAGCGGTGGGACTTCGATGACAAAGTGTATTCCTTTCAGATGACCCAGCTGCCAATATTATCACTGTAGATGTGATGTGCCTGTGTCTGAGTGATTAGACTTCACAAGTTGTTCCCGGGCTCATGACGGAGAGGCTGAGAGCCCTTGCCGCTGTGTTGTCCATCTCATTTGTCTGATATCATCAGATTCTACCAGCAGAAATCCATCAGGGCCCACCGAGGCCTAAATCTTACTTCATTTTTCTGATTGACTGAACATAAATAAATATGAACGTACTCTCCTCCGAGCCGGCCGTTAGAAAAATAATCATCCCTGAAAGCAATTTCCTGAAATATAGAGCCACAAAAAACATATAGACATTTTTTTCCCATTTAAAACTAAATTTGTAGATGAAATGAATTTAAAGCGGACCTTCGGTCATTTTTTTCAACTTTCCATCTATTAAATTTTCTCCCCTTGTTGTTTTAACTTTGGATAGTAAAACATTTTTTTTTCTGCCAGTAAATACCTTATACAGCCCACTTCCTGTTTCTTGTCTGGAAAAAATCCTAGGCTTATGACATCATGCACAGCTCTCTCTCACTCTCGTCAGAGTTTGCCAGGAAGGGAGGGGGGGGGGGGGGTGAGTCATAAGAGGGCCAATGAGAGCTGCAGAGCTGGAGGTGTGTCTGTGTAAATCCAGGAAGTGAACAGGCAGCAGCTTCAGCTGCCCACAGTTAAAATGGTTGCAGCCGGACTCAGTGGAGGGAGATTTCTGCAGCACATTTGGCAAGTACAGAATAACAGTATATATAAAATAATATGCAAAGTGGTTGGAGAGAAGCTTCAGAATGGCAAAGATGTTTTTATTACAAATTATGTGAGCAGACTGCAGTTCCTCTTTAAAGGAGAAATATACAAAATACAAAGTGGCTTTTTCCTTTGTCAGTTTTTCTCTTAAAGTGACCCTAAGCAATATTCTCATTCTCCAAAAATCATCCATACGCATCCACTAAATAACAGCCATGTAATCCATTTTTTCCCAATTTTTTTTTACTGTGTTTTTCTGCCTCCTTGTAACGTTCTCCATGAGCTCACAAACCTCTCCCTTTCCCCCCTCACTTCCGTTTGTTTGGAACGAGTAGCGCACGTCAGTTGGCGCCATACACACTGCTCCATGTACACTACAAATCGGAGAAGTCTGTAATCCATAGTCCATCTCGCAAGCAAGCAGCAGTGGGTGGCTACATACATTCCTACACCTCTAACAGGTCAGATCACAGCAAAAAAAGAAAACAAATCCTCTTACGAAGTGAATATGTTTGTTTCGCTTGAACTTAAACCTGAACTTGGCTCTGAACTCCATTGATGTCTATTTGGGGCATCTTAATTCTAAACTCTGGTCATTTAGAGAGGATGGTATATCTTTACATAGTTACATTGATCCAGCTTGGACGATTGTAACTATGTATATATATTACACCTGTCTGATGAACTTGAAGCTGGAGATCACTGAAGTAGACATTGTTACTCCAATGATCTCTAGTTTCAGGGCACTGTATTGAGCGGCTGCCCTGATGCATTCTGAGCACAGGAGGTTGGCTGCTCAGCACGGGAGCCATTCAGAGAATGCTTTGCTTTCTTTGAATTAATGCAAATGCTCTCTGATTGGATGAGGTAAAGACACAGGGCGGTGATGCCCCACTCATTCAAAAAATGCAAAGCATTCTACGAATGGCACCCATGCTGAGCAGCTATCCTTCTGTAGTTACAATGCAGCAGGGTAGCCGCTCAGCACAGGACCTAGAAGCAAATGGAGATCAGTGGAGTAGCGGTGTCTACTTCCATGATTCAGGCTTCAAGTTCATCAGACAAGTACTATATATACATAGTTACACTGGTCCACGTTGGATCCATGTAACTATTAAAACACCGTCTAGTGCTCGGTCTAGGTTGGGAAAATGTATTTCTGACTCATGTTAGTTGTGTGAGTCTGTTAAGTGGTTGGGGGTTACTGTAGGTCAGGTTGGAGGGCCTCACAGGTCAGGCCTCTGGTACCCCCCCGGTTCTAGAAGCTTGGAGAAGTTTCTAGAAGCTAGTGGGTGGTGGCCAGGAGGTCCTGATTTGCATATTAATGGGAAACTGGACAATCCTCAGGCAGGAGGCCTGGCAGGGTGGCTGGGCCAGCCCTTAGTAATTGTGGAGCCTGAACAACAGGGGAGTCAGGTGGCAGATGGAGTGAGGAAGTTGTGTTGGGTAGCCTGGGAGGGGGCCCTGTGGCTGAGGGGGCCTCTGCCTCCAGGCTGGAAACTGAGAAAGGAGGAAGGGCAGAGGGATCTCCACTACCCTACAGTCTTTTCTAGGAGACTCCCTGGCTTGCATGGAAGGACCTGAACAGCAGGAGGCCTGAAAAGTTGTTTATTCTGAAGCAGCAGGATTCCCAGGGACAGTGTGAGTTCCTCTACATCCCCACGGCTAAAAAAGGGTTATAGCTGCCAGATGCAATATCGAGCAAGCTTTTCTGTAAGTCAAGTTGGGCATCCCATAATCCCTATAGCCTATCCAAGTTCTTTTCTGCAATAAAACAACAAAAACAAGCCGATGGACTGATTCCTTCTCTTTGACTGAGAGTTGAAAATGTGTGTTGCCTGGCTGTGCAGGAATAAGGAGACCCAAAATCTAGTGGCCCTCTAGGAGGTAGTGCTATACTACAATGACTTGAAAAAGTATTCATACTCCTTGAAATGTTCCACATTTTGTCATGTTACAACCAAAAGCGTAAATGTATTTTATTGGGATTTTATGTGATAGACCAACTCAAAGTAGCACATAATTGTAAAGTGGAAGGAAAATTATAAATGTTTTTCAAAATTATTTTCAAGTAAATATGTGAAAAAAGTGTGGCTTGCATTTGTATTTAGCCCTCCTGAGTCAATACTTTGTAGAACCACCTTTCTTCTTGCCACTCTTCCAACAAGGCCAGATTTGTGGAGAGCACGACTAATAGTTGTCCTGTGGACAGATTCTCCCACCTGAGCTGTGGATCTCTGCAGCTCCTTCAGAGTTACCATGGGCCTCTTGGCTGCTTCTCTGACTAATGCTCTCCTTGCCCAGGCCTTTTTTTGTTCTTGGGTTTAGATACATTTTAGATACAATTTAACGTTGTTTCAATAATCATAAGGCCATTAAGTGCTATGATACAAGAACAAGAAATGGCTCGGGGCTTTGTTCAAATTAAAATATTCACATCAAGGACTTCCTTTCCTAGTGAAACTTGACTGAAGTCCTTGCAAAGGCACATGTAAACTTCTTTACAGCAGCACAGAGCAATGTCCCTTAGTAAATTAGTGGACAGTTCTGGACAAAGCTCTAAGAAAAATAGCCAGCGTTCTTCCTTCAGTGGACCCTCAGCTGACTTAGAGCACAAGAGGGTATAATATCTGTCTAAGGATCCTTAGGGTGTCCGTATTCACAAGGCTCCTTTAGCTCCACCAGCAGCTTTCTCTCTCCATGATACCAGATCGGATGTACTGTAGACTTTCCCTCTGTCAGCTATGGTAGTACCAGGGTCAGCCACACAGATTTCAGGATCTCAAATCTGCCATCTGAAGCCACATGTCAGCAATTCAGGCCTGCAGGTCGTCAACCTGAGGCCTTATGGCAGCAAATGCTGGGGGAGGCAATGCCCCCCCCCCCCCCCAGCCTGGTGCAGTCCTCTCCAGTATATGACCAAGAGCCCCTTTGCCCCTGAACATAAATACCAGCACCCAGCATGCCTAGGGGCACCTCCCCTTACAATTGGCCAGGGCTGTATACATATTCATGCAGCTCATCTGCCTAGTCTCCACCTAAAGCCCAGAACCTTCCTAGGTTGCTAAGCACAGGGACACTAATGCCGCGTACACACGATCGGAAATGCCGCCAGCAAAACTCAGATGAGAGCTTTTTGTCGGAAAATGCGACCGTGTGTATGCTCCATCGGTCTTTTGCTGGCGGAATTCCAGCCAGCAAAAGATTGAGAGCATGTTCTCTATTTTTCGGTCGGGAAAAGTTCCTATCCGAAAATGCGTTCGTCTGTATGCAATTCGGACACGCAAAAAATCACGCATGCTTGAAAACAATTTGACGCATGCTCAGAAGCATTGAACTTAATTTTCTTGGCTCGTCGTAGTGTTGTACGTCACCGTGTTCTTGACGGTCGAAAGTTCAGAGAACTTTTGTGTGACCGTGTGTATGCAAGGCAAGCTTGAGCGAATTTCCGTCGGAAAAACCATCCAAGTTTTTTCTGACGGAAATTCCGATTGTGTGTACGGGGCATTAGACAGCATAAGCAGCACCAGAGCACACTGAGCAACCTGCACTAACCAATCACAGCTCTCTGTTAAGCAAACAGCACATAAATGTACCTTGCTGTTCCTCTGTTAAGCAGAGAAACGAAAAACTATAATGCACTAATTCTAGCACCTACCTAGGAGGGTGCTACATCATATTGCTGTTATACCTTTAAATCCTTAGATAACAGAAAACACCATACACACCTCCTAAAGAAGACATCTGTTCGAAACGCATTGGGGCGCTTTTATATGAAATACACAGTAGTAATTGCTATTGAAAAGATGTCACTGTGTTGTACTTCTATGACTTTTCGGGATGACTTTTATATGAAATACACAGTAGTAATTGCTATTGCAAAGATGTCACTGTGTTGTACTTCTATGTGGAGTGAAGCAGGTTGTATAACATTGCATGACCTACACGTGAAGGACCATCTATTTTAGTTTATAAACAGCCATGATGGTTCTTTTACAGTTTTTTTTTCACATTTCAAAATAAAGATTTATGGAGGACGTTAGACAAATGTTAGATTGTTGAATTTTGTGGCACTTTAACGCTGCATTGACCCTTTCAGCAGCATCCCTACTTTGTTCAAGGCCTAAAGAATTGATGTGTACCAGCCCAGCTATGCATTGGGGCTCCTCACTTACAGATATTTACTGTAATCATCATAATTATAGATATGATAATTATAATCTTGTGACAATCAGCTCAGCTTTTTCATCTCCCTCCTCTGATCCTGTTTAGTAACTCACATTTTTTCTAATGATATTTAGGGAGATTGTGTAAAACCAAACCAATAAATTCATAAAGAGAAAGTGCGACATTTGCAGAGCGCCGTCGTTCCCCTCCAGTTGGTCTAGTTGTAATACAATAATTACAGGTCTGTAGACAAAGCAAGTATCATCGGATGACTCGGGACCCCGGGCCTTTTCTGTCTGCAATTACAAGGCAATAAGCAGCGCTGCTCATTTTAAATGAAACTCAACTAATAACACAAGCGAGGCAGGAATAATGTACTGAAACTCAATGAAAGCCTAGCCCTAAGGATGCACTTAGTGTATGGAGACAAATGTGTGCAATGTGGGCGGTGGGATGGAGGAAATGCAGCATTGCCTTGTATCAATCTGCACAAAGTGGACACATCGGCCCGCTGGGAATGCGCTAGTCCCTTCCTGCGTTATTGTGCTTCTAATAATGAATAAGAGTGATTGGGAGTGGCAGTTATCTTGGGGCAATTTATTTTATGACTGCACTCATCCAGGGATATATGAGGATTGCTCTCACAGTGCTACTGGGGGGCATAACAAATTTGATACAATTTTCAGTATTTAATACAATTGTCCAAATAAGCACATGAAATGATCAATGAACAAAAACACAAAGTCTAACTTAATGGCATGAAAAGGCAGTAATATTTATTGATGGCAACCATAAGGCCCCATGCACACTGGACGTTTGCTAACTCTCCCAGATGCTTTTCCTTCTGGCCAGTGGCGGCCAGTGTTTTTTTTTTGGGGGGGGGGGCGGCAGACAACCACACACCCCCGGTTGGCCGTCCAGCCACGCCCACCCTTTTTTGAAGTCTAATCACGTGCTTAAAAAAAAAAAAACACCCACACATTGGAATCCATGGTCCGGCATCCCTGCATGTAGATCAGGGGGCCTGGACGCATGGATGGGGGGCAGCGAACATGCGCCCCTAATGGTCGGGCCGCCGCTGCTTCTGGTAGCTTGTGACGCTTGTGAACAAGTGTAAACGCATTCAGGAGCATTTAGACATGTCAAGCGTTAATTAATTTCATTGCCCAGAATAATAATTTATTCTGGCTGTTAAAATTAACGCTCAAGTGCTTAAAGCGCCTAGTGATTAGCAGTGGCGGCTAGTGCTTAATTTTTTGGGGGGAGGCAAACAATCCTGAGCCCCTTACTCGCATTACCCCTCCCCGCCCCCACTTTACCTTATCCTTAGCTGTCAATCTTGATGAGTTTGGGGGAGACCACAAAGCCCCCAGGTTGATGCTGTTGCTTGGCTCTCGGCCGCCTCCTCTCGCTGTTGCTGCGGTAGAGGTGAGGGGAGGAGGGTGATGAAGAGGTGGTGGTGTTGGTGTTGGATCCGGGTTAGGACTTCTGGAAGAGGCTGTTGCTGCCCCTCCGCCCCTCCACCTGCTGCTCCTCACTGCACATGGCCCGCAGCTTGCGGAGGGAAGAGCCGGGGCTGTTGCTTCCCCTCCTGGCCGAACAGGTAGCGAGTCCTGAGACCCAATTGGCCCGGCAAATAGGGTCTCAGGACCCACTTACTAGGGATGAGCTGAACACCCTCCTGTTCGGTTCGCACCAGAACATACTGAACAGGCAAAAAATTTGTCAGAACACGCGAACACCGTTAAAGTCTATGGGACACGAACAGGAATAATCAAAAGTGCTCATTTTAAAGGCTTATATGCAAGTTATTGTCATAAAAAATGTTTGGAAACCCGGTTCCTGCCCCAGGGGACATGTATCAATGCAAACATTTTTTTTAAAAACGGCAGTTTTTTCGGGAACAGTGATTTTTTTAATGCTTAAAGTGAAACAATAAAAATGAAATATTCCTTTTAATATTGTGCCTGGGGGTGTCTATAGTATGCCTGTAAAGTGGCACATTTTTCCCGTCTTTAGAACAGTACCACAGCAAAATGACATTTCTAAATTGTCATTTAAAACTGATCGCGGCTGTAATAAATTGTCGGGTCTCAGCAATATAGATAAAACTCATTGAAAAAAAGAGCATGGGATCCCCCCCCCCCCCCCCCAGTCCATTTCCAGGCCCTTTGGGTCTGGTATAAATATTATTAAAAACCCCACATTGAAATCCATGTGTCCGGCGCCCTGCATGTAGATTAGGGGCCAGGCGCATGGATTGGGGGACTGCGTCCCTTATGAGAGGACCGCCACCGGCGCTTAGGCACATTTAAACATGTTTACACGTGTTTAGGCACAGCAAGCGTTTCTTCTGCCAAAACTCTGCTGCTCCTGGATGAACTGGCTGTGTGGTTTTTTTTTTTTTTTTATCTGCCTCTAAAACTCCCCTAAACACATATGTGTGCATGGACATAGGTTAACATGGTTTAGAGGCAGGAAAAAAAGCCAAATGCCCAGTGTTTATGAGGCCTAAAGCTGGCCTCCAGGTACATAACTTTTTATATATATATATTCTTCAGTAGCCACAAAGAATATAAATCCACTTTATGTGCCTCAAATGCCTTTAATCCAGATATTACAATAATATTAGTAGTGACATCATCACTGTGCTGTACATAACTTGTCTAGAAAACAGAGCTGTGGGAGGGACCCAGCAGGCCCCACCCACTATAGACTGCCTAAAGAAAACCAGAGGAAGGGGCAGAGACAAGACCAGTCACCCTGCACAGAGAGATAGAGCAGCAGTGACTAGTCTTGCACAGGAGACAAAGGGGTTGATTTACTAAAGACAAATAGACTGTGCACTATGCAAGTGCAGTTGCTCCAGAACTTGGTAAATGAGCAAAAGCTCTGCTGACTTCCATCATCTAATCATGTGCAAGCAAAAATGCATTTTTTTTATTTTCCTTGCATATGATTGGGTACTTTTTGCAATGTGAAACTTTACCTCATTTAGCTCTGGAGGAACTGCTCTTGCAGAGTGCAACTGCACTTTACAAAGTGCACAGTCTATTTGTTTTTAGTAAATCAACCCCAAGTGTCACACTTGATTACTGCACAAATCTGTAAGGCCCCTTTCACACTGGGGTGGTAGGGGGCATCGGCGGTAAAACAGCGCTATTTTTAGCGCTGTTTTACTGCGGTATTCGGCCGCTAGCGGTGCGGTTTTAACCCCCCGCTGGCGGCCGAAAAAGGGTTAAAACCGCGGTATAGCCGCGCTGTCCCATTGATTTCAATGGGCAGGAGCGGTGAAGGAGCGGTGAATACACCGCTCCTTCCCCGCTCCAAAGATGTGGCTTGCAGGAGATTTTTTCTTCCCTCCTGCTGCACCGCTCATTCCCAGCTGCTCTGTGTGCTCCTCCCCCAGCCGCCTCCATGTCCTTCTCCACCCCCCCTGTTCATCTCTGGCCCCGTCCATGTCCTTCTCCACCCCCCCTTTCTCCTCTGGCCACCTCCGTGTCCTTCTCCACCCCCCCCCGTTCTCCTCTGGCCCCCTCCGTGTCCTTCTCCACCCCCCCCCCGTTTTCCTCAGGCCCACTCCCCGTCCTTCTCCACCCCCCCCCCCCCTGTTCTCCTCTGGCCCCCTCCATGTCCTTCTCCACCCCCCTGTTCTCTGGCCCCCTCTATGTCCTTCTCCACCCCCCTCCTTGTCCTTCTCCACTCCCCCTGTTCTCCTCTGGCCCACTCCGTGTCCTTCTCCACCCCCCTGTTCTCTGGCCCCCTCTATGTCCTTCTCCACCCCCCTCCTTGTCCTTCTCCACTCCCCCTGTTCTCCTGTGGCCCACTCCGTATCCTTCTCCACCCTCCCTGTTCTCCTATGGCCCCCTCCGTGTCCTTCTCCACCCCCCCTCTGTTTTCCTCTGGCCTACTCCGTGTCCTTCTCCACCCCCCCTGTTCTCCTCTGGCCCCCTCCATGTCCTTCTCCACCCCCCTGTTCTCTGGCCCCCTCTATGTCCTTCTCCATCCCCCTCCTTGTCTTTCTCCACTCCCCCTGTTCTCCTCTGGCCCACTCCGTGTCCTTCTCCACCCCCCTGTTCTCCTCTGGCCCCCTCCATGTCCTTCTCCACCCTCCCTGTTCTCCTATGGCCCCCTCCGTGTCCTTCTCCACCCTCCCTCTGTTTTCCTCTGGCCTACTCCGTGTCCTTCTCCACCCCCCCTGTTCTCCTCTGGCCCCCTCCATGTCCTTCTCCACCCCCCTGTTCTCTGGCCCCCTCTATGTCCTTCTCCACCCCCCTCCTTGTCCTTCTCCACCCCCCCTGTTCTCCTCTGGCCCACTCCGTGTCCTTCTCCACCCCCCGTTCTCCTCTGGCCCCCTCCATGTCCTTCTCCACCCCCCCTGTTCTCCTATGGCCCCCTCCGTGTCCTTCTCCACCCCCCCTGTTCTCCTCTGGCCCCCTCCGTGTCCTTCTCCACCCCCCCTGTTCTCCTCTGGCCCCCTCTGTGTCCTTCTCCGCCCCCCGTGTTCTCCTCCAGCCCACCTCATCCCCCGCAGCTGGATCCCCTCTTCTCCTCTCTTGCCGGTTGCGGGGGGAACCAGTAATTGGAAACAGTGAGCAAGATTGCTCCTGTGTCCTGTGATTACTGAGCAGAATAAACTGTATTTACTCTGCTAAGTTAATGAATTAACAGGAGCCTCCTGTTCATTCATCTTTAGTGCTGAGAAAGGGACTGGGAAATCTGTGTCCTCAGTCCCTTTGTCTGTCTCAAAGTGGAGATGTCAGGGTTCTGTTTAGACCCCTGACATCTCCCCAAAGCCCCCAAAAAATATAGTAAAAAAATTCTAAAAAAGGGAAAAAGTGTAAAACAGTGTCCACTGCCCCCCCCCCCCCAAAAAAAAAGCAATGTGAAAAAAATTAAAATAAAATATTGAAAAAGTGATTTCAAAAATCCACGGGGGCGGGGTATCGTGGGGGGGTTGTGAATGCAAAGCGCCACCTCCCTGAAATGAGTTTGCCACCCCCCTGAAATTATTTTTTTCCCCCCTGCATTTTGACAGTACTTGCTTATCACAGAGTTCAGCTTTAAAGTGTGCAGTATGTAACCCCCCCCCCCCCCCCCCCCCACACACACACACACACACACACACACTCTCTTTGCAGGCTTTTAATTTATTTTGACTAAAAATAAAATCCTGCCAGTAAGGGACTTCCTGTCCTAAGCTGACAATGCTGATAGAGCCCATGCCTTTGCAGGTTCAGCATTGTCACCCTGGGAAGCAAGGCTGTGTGGCCTGGCATGTGAGTCTAACCAGAGTATTGCACATTGGGATTAATTTACTAAAGGCTAATAGACTGCAGTTGCTTCAGAGCTTAGTAAATGAGGGGAAGCTCTGATGACTTCCATCATCCAGTCATGGGCAAGCAAAAATACTATTTTGTTATTTTTTATTTTCCCTTGCACATAATTGGGTATTCTTTGCAAAGTGAAGCTTTACCTCATTTACTAATCTCTGGAGCAACTGCACTTGCAAAGTGCACAGTCTATTTTCCTTTAGTAAATCCACCCTATTTGTCTCCAGTTTCTGTATTGCCCACTGTTATAACATGGTGCAAGATGCAGCACAGAGCCAGACAGCCACACACGCCATATAACTTTCTTTGGAAAATAAAGATAGTTGGAAAAAAAATGAGTGTAGTAAGCTGATTGATATGTATTGATATTTTTTGGTAAATGATGATAAAGAGAATATGGGAGTCACAAGTAGACCTTTTTATTGTCCTAATACTTTGGTGCTAAAGAGTGTTCCCCTTTTAATCCCTCAAAGTTGGGAAGCATGGGGGCTAAAGAAAGCCAAGAAGTTCCCAGCCGTTGTAACCTCATAGATGCACGGCACAGGTGAGTTCTCTGCGAGATTGCTCTTAGCGGCGGCTGGTCCATAAGGGGCGCAGTGGCGCCACCCCCCTAAACTCCATGCAGGGTGCCGAATGCATGGATTTCTATGAGTTTTTTTATTTATTTATTTAGAAGCACATGATTAGAGCCTGAGGCTCTAATTGGCTTCAAAAAGGTTGGGCTCGGGGCGCAGAGCACTGCACCTTGAGCTCACCCACTTGTGACATTAGCAAATTTTGATTCGCTATTGTCTTCCTGCTTCTCCTTCCGGCCAACCAGGACAGGAAGCACACCCTAAGAACGAATTGGCTGGCAGGAGAAGTGACCAGATTGGCCAGGAGGAGACCCGGGAAAGCCACCCACGACATGCATGGGGTAAGTGTGGAGCCGGCGGGCTGCCTGGCGTGCGGGCGGGTGGGGAAGCGGTCGGGCAGGGGTGGGGGGATTGTTTGCCGCCCCCCCCAAAAAATGGAGCATCAGCTGACACTGATTGCTCTGCTGGTAGATAAATGCAGAACATTCTTTTCTTCTCTAGCTGCAGCAAGTGAAGGCGAAGTCCCACTGTGTGTGTGCATAGTTTGAATGGGTTGGATTGGCTGCTTGGGGACGCACACACTTGTAGAATCTTGCAAGCGGCATGACAGAGGGGGGCAGAGGAACCCCCCCCCCACACACACACCTTCACGGCTGCATATGTAAAGGATAGCAGGAGCAGCATGCTAAGACAGGGACCACTGGTATGCACTATTTATATGATCTGGAATAGCATGGGGGATTTTTGTAAAAAGTTACTAGAGGTGAACCAAAGATGAAAGTTGTCAAAGATTTTTTAAAGTTGTTGTAATCCCTTGCATATACCCAATGAAGTGACTGGCTTCAGGTGATACACAGAGATGAAACAAATCCTCAGACATACGTTATACCTGTTTATCTGTAGCCCTCTCTTCTGCAGACTTATTCAAGGTACACAGATAAAAGACTATCTCTCACCTCCAGCAGGCAGGGGGTGGTGATCTGATGTCACAAACTACACAACATAGAGCTGAGTGTAATCTGAGACCTGAGTGGAGGGAAAGAACACAACCCATCTACACAGTCTCATAGGGAAACATCCTCAGCTGAGTCTGTCAATAACCTGCTGTTAGCTGAAGAGGAATGGGGTTGTCTCCTAGGATTGTTTGGTGTCAGGATATACTGTGATTCATGCATGTAGCACAGGAATGAGAGAGGAGACAGAAATCATATTAAGTGTGTTGGATTGAGGTGAGTGCACACTATAGAGGAATATGCTTTGATCATTTTTCATTTCAGAAGTTTACAACCACTTTAACATTCCTCCCAACTTTTTGAGATGGGAATGAGGGACACCTATCAGCAAAAGTATGCAGGCATAGGACACACCCCTTGCCACGCCCCCTTAAAGGAGAATTGTACAAAAAAACAAGATTGGTTAAACCCACAAGTGTTTTTTTTTACCACTACTATTTGTTTATATTGGCTTTTTGAATTTACATATGCAGCAATTTAGAAATTGGATGAAAGGTTTAGCGCTGGGAAACACTTTTTGATAGATAAAAAGTGCATTTTATATACAACTATATAGATCAGACCAAAATGAGCGACAAATGAGAAGGAATGAGGGGCAGAGGGACATTGCTCCAAATCAGGGACAGTCCCTCGAAATCAGGGACAGTTGGGAGCTATGCTTTAAGTACAGTATATACTTTAGTTTAGCCAATAAAGAGTATCACCTAAACTATAAAGATTCTGCATTAATCAACGGCTAACAGGATACAATATTCTACTACTGCTGTATGAATATGGAAAACATCTTTAAGCTGTAACCCTGTAAGAGGTAACCGGGAAAAGAATTCTGTTTTATATGGAAAAAAATCTCTTCCTGAGGTATTCAAAGGAAACATAAATACGTTCCATACTCCGGACCTCTGCTCACCCACCAGGCCGCCTCTGAAGAGTCATAAAGAGTCCCCCCATTGTTATTCATCTATAGTGGAGCTCCGAGGGGGTGTCCTGTATCTTCCATTAGACTAGCTCAGACCATTGACATGCACAGTATTTACACTCTCTATAAATACAGGTCTACAACATGTGCAGAACAGATTGTGCAGAAGTAGCTATAAGAACTATAGAGGTAAAACACTAAACATAATAGGACACGAAAATAGTAATTTGAAATTATACACTTTTTTTAATATATTTATATTTTTGTATTGTAGGTTGTTTGACACATGTAATAGGGCGCTGTAGAGTCCCCTTCTTAATTATACTTTGAATAATGTTATGCACAAATTGAGTTTTGGTTATGGGTAGGTAAGTTCGTGGGCTTTTTCCTTTTTTTTTTTTTCTCTCTTTTGAAGAGGACATGATCAAGGATCTAGTGTGTTTTCTCGGGGTGGGTGGGGGGGGGGGGGGGGGTGTATGTTAATGATAAGATTTATAAATATATATTGTGAAATGTGTATTTCTATGTTGTATGTTGAAATTTGTCTTAATAAAGAAAAAGTAATTACAAGTCGGTTCGGAAAAATGTCATTCTCTGCTGCAGAAAAGTTCTTGATATTTTCCGAACTGACTTTGGGGCCCCGTATGTCAGGCCACTTAGTGCTAGGAACACCAGTTTTGGATATGTTGTAGTGCTAGTTCCACTGGGTTTGCACACCAAATTTGCGGTTCCTAGCACTAAGTGACCCCGAGATACAGGGCCCATCTAGGAACCCTTAACTACCGAGTTTAAAGTTCGGGGGACCTATGGCTGCAAATGGGCACAGTGATGCTGCAAATGGGCATTGTTGACCCTCTTTTCCACTTACAGTAGCTGTGCATTTCTCACCCTAGGCTTATACTCGAGTCAATACGTTTTCCCAGTTGCTTGTGGTAAAATTAGGTGCCCCGGCTTATATTCGAGTCGGCTTATACTCAAGTATATACGGTACTAATTATGCACAGTACAAAAATCACCATCAGTGCATGACTGCTTGGAAGTGTACCTGTCATGAAAAAAAGTGAGGTGTGCTGGCCACATTCTGAACAAGCTAGATGCCACGAACAAAGCAAATAACGTATTGGGCTTTTCCCTAAATTTTATCTCCACACTTGTTCTGGATTAGTGTCTTAGGCTCCATTCACACTAGCGCGTTTTTTGATGCATTTTGCATTTTGCAGAAATGCATGGGAATTTTTTAACATGGGTTCCTATGGAACATGTTCACATCTATGCCTTATTGTATCTCTGCATTTTTGGAAAGGGTCAGGGACTTTTTTTCATGCAAAATGCAGCGTTTTGCATGTAATAGAATTCAATGGACAAGCATCAAAAACGCAAGTGCACCGTTTTTGCAGCGTTTTTGATGCATTTTTGATGCGTTTTTGCCGGTCTTTATTTTTTATTTTTTTTAGACTGTAAAAAAACTTAAAAAAAAACACAAAACGCCGCAAAAACGCTGTAAAAACGCTACAAAAACGCTGCTCAAAAACGTGGCAAGCATGAAAAAAAAACTCCAAAAACGCTCAAAAGCAACATGCATAGGTGTGAATCCAGCCTTAGGCTGGATTCACACCTATGCATTTTTAGTGCTATTTGCATTTTGCAGATTTGCACTACAGTCCATTTAACATGGTTTCCTATGGAACATGTTCTGTAGTGCAAATCTGCAAAATGCAAAAAGCACTAAAAATGCATAGGTGTGAATCAGGCCTCAGAAAGTATTGAAGTTTATGTTATTCAGCTCAGCCAGCCTTGTGATCCTGGAAACCCTGCCATATTGTATAGCCATGTCCTGGTCCTCACTGCTAAGAAAGATCATGTCAGTTGAATCACTGATTCATCCTTTTTATGTTATTCTTGTGGACAAACTAATACCCCCATATATGGGTGGGACTTTAAATACAACTTGACCACAAATTGAATTTGATATAAAGACATACATTTATTTGTACATATTAAAATTTCATTCTGTGGATATACATGCATATTCTAAAAAAACTTGCACAGCTCAGATTACATGCATTTTATAGAGTTATACATATGAAATCATATTGTCTCCACTCCAACCCTACGCGTTTCAGGTCAATCCTTTCATCAGGGGTATGATGGGGGAGATATTTATACTCCAGATTTCATATGAGTTAGTTGGAAAAAAACATGTAGCTGTACAATAAATAAAAGAACCTGGTTCTGCCTACATACTTTTGCTAATAGGTGTCCCTCATTTCCATCTCAGAATGTTGGGAGGTATGCTATTCTTCCCACTGAATAGAACAATGGGATACTATTCCTTCCATTGATAGCAATGATGGGGCACTATTGCTCCCACTGACAACAATGATGGGGCACTATTCCTCCTATTAATACCAACGATGGGTCATGTTATGCCCACCGATGCCAGGACATTTTCTTCTCCCACTGGCCCCATCCGGCCCCCCTAAAGTTTGAAGGACAGTAAATTGGCCCTTTGTTTATGAAGTTTGGAGACCCCTGCATTAGAGATTAGAAGGCTGAAAGGCTGAGTCAATGCTTAGAGGAGAAGAAGGGTGAGCTGGGAGTGGGGCGCAGAGTGAACTGAGCTGCTGAATCCTGGGGTTCCAAGCTGACTTAGACAAAGTTATGGAGAACTGTAAACTTTGAGAATGAATTGTTACATAGTGCTGCAGCTACAGAGATCACTGAGTGCTTCTTTTAAAGCTAATTAAGTGTTTGTTAGGATATGTAAATATTTGAATGTCCTGGTTCACTTTAACCACTTCAATACCGGGCACTTCTACCCCATTCCTGCCCATGCCCATTTTCATATTTCATTGCTGTCAATGACAATTGTGCGATCATGCAACGATATACCCAAACACATTTTTTATAATTTTTTTGAGACAGATAGAGCTTTCTTTTGGTCACATTTAACCACCACTGGGTTTTCTATTTTTTACTAAACAAACAAAGAAATACCGAAAAAAAAAAAAAGTTTTTCTTAGTTTCTGTTATAAACTTTTGTAAATAAGTAATTTTTCTCCTTCACTGATATGCGCTGATGAGGCTGCACTGATGGGCACTGATAGGCTGCACTGATGGGCACTGATGAGGCAGCACTGATGGGCACTGATGAGGAGGCACTGATATGCAGCACTAAAGGGCACTGAGGTGGCACTGATCGGCACTAATGGGCGGCACTAATAAGCGGCACTGATGGGCACTGACAGGCATCAAAAAGCAGAACTGATAAGCATCACTGATGGGCACTGATTGGCATTACTGGTGAGTATCACTGGTGGGCATCACTAGTGGGCACTGGTAAGCATCACTGGTGGGCACTGATGAGGTATTTTTTTTAAAACATTGTTACCCGGTTGGTTATGGGCTATGTGTATGTCATGGTTAGGCATTCACATATACATATAGAAAACCTCCCATACATAATCACAATTTTCTTTACTTCTTTACTTTTTGGCTATACTGACCTCAGTATTGGCAGTGTGTTCAACATACATTTGCAAACAATTTTGGGTATTATGTATCTTGATTTTATATGATGTCAATACTGTTTTCTGTTGCTAAAATAATTTGAAATAAAATTTACTATTTTTTATCTATATACCTGGTCTGCCTATTTAAAACCCACAAAGGGTGTACCGTGTCTTGAGCACTCGGTCTTTTTACGGTGGGCACTGATGGGCATCACTGGTGAGCATCGCTGGTGGGAACTGGTGGGCATCACTGGTGAGCTCTGGTGAGCATCACTGGTGGGAACTGGTGGGCATCACTGGTGGGAACTGGTGGGCATCACTGGTGGGAACTGGTGGGCATCACTGGTGAACACTGGTGGGCATCACTGGTGGGCATCACTGGTGGGAACTGGTGGGCATCACTGGTGAGCTCTGGTGAGCATCACTGGTGGGCACTGACGGGCATTACTGATGGGGAAGATCTCCCCTGTGAGGAAAGCCGCTTATTGGCTCTCCTCTCCTCATGTGCTATTAGTGAAGAGAGGACTGTCGATAATCGGCATTTCCTATTTACACTGTGATCAGCGGTGATTGTACACAGCTGCTCACGTGGTAAAGAGCCTATGTCATAGGCTCTTTACTTAGATGAGTGATGTGGTGTGTCAGAGGGACACACCGCACCACAGATCGCCGCGCTGCACGCCCCCCTGGGGCGCGCATGAGCAGTCCGTTCTAAAGGACGTCATATGACGTCCAATCAGAATGGTAAAGCCCCCCGCCCAGCCGTCATTCTGCTATAGGCCAGTCAGGAAGGTGTTAAGAAAACCACAGTGTTATTAACTCAATGACAATACATCCTCTAACAATATTAGCTGTGCTCTACTATCCTTTTCCACCCACACAAAAAAACGCTCCAGGGTACCGCTTCATTAAAATGTTCAATTTCTGCTCAGAAAACATTGACTAATAGGACGGCACACTAGAAAACCTAGTCAAATGTCTAATCATTTATTTTGCAGATTTGCATTTTCCAGCTGAGCAAGATTTGAGTGCAAAATGTGCAAATCATTGGTGGAGGTGGAGCGACTGTTTCTTTATGTCACTTTATATCACTACTGCTCCGCTCTGAACCAAGACACCAAGATCAGCAAGAGCTTATTACAAATGTTTTTCTCTCTCTTATCTTGTTCTTCTGCGAAACATGAAAACGATTAATTTTGTTGCAACTGGCAGGGAGCGGGATGCTGGATTCTCCTAATTATGTGCGGTGTGTTTGGGGAGACCAGTGTCCTCCGTACGGGGGGACCTGTGCAGCTGCCTCGTGTTTAATATGCACTTTGTAATTAGTGGGGAGAGAAAAGTCCCACTTTAGCAGTCAGTCCTTTTTTTTTCTTTTCCATCAGATCATTTTTTAATCTGCGCTGCTCTCAGCTGTGCAAGGCTGATAAGCACTTCTGAAACCTCTACACACCACAAACACCACTTTAATCTCTCCCTTTTTCTTCAAATTCTAGTGTACTCATTACAGAAATTCAGTTCAAAAAGACCTTGAAATATTGAAATTACCAGCGCCGGTTACAGATGATTTTTTTTTTTCATTTCTTATAAAAGCTTTTAATATCGATAGAAGAGCTTCACAAGCCACCGTGCAAATGTTTTTATTGTCTGCGAATTATAAGATGGTGAATTTTCAGCATCACACAATATTTTGTTTTCATTTTCTGTTTGAAGATGGAGAGAACAACTATGTAATGTCTCTAGAATAGATGGTAGTGTTTATTACAGGTATTTACACCGGTCACTATAACATACAATTGCTCGGTAACACAAATTACTAATCAGCCAATCACATGGCAGCAAGTCAATGCATTTAGGCATCTAGACGTGGTGAAGATGACTTTCTAAAGTTCAAATTGAGCATCAGAATGGGGAAGAAAGGGGATTTAAAGTGGTTATGTTTTTTTTTTATCTTATGCATTTTATGCATTATTGGGGAGTTCCCGCCTCCTCCAGAACAAAATTAACCACTTCAGCCCCGGAAGGATTTGCCCCCTTCCTGACCAGACCATTTTTTGCGATACGGCACTGCGTCGCTTTAACTGACAATTGCGCGGTCATGCGACGTTGTACCCAAACAAAATTGACGTCCTTTTTCTTTCCCACAAATAGAGCTTTCTTTTGGTGGTATTCGATCACCTCTGCGGTTTTTATTTTTTGTTCTATAAACAAAAAAATAGCGACAATTTTGAAAAAAAATAGATACAGTGGGAACGGCAAGTATTCAGACCCCCTTAAATTTTTCACTCTTTGTTATATTGCAGCCATTTGCTAAAATCATTTAAGTTCATTTTTTTTCCCTCATTAATGTACACACAGCACTCCATATTGACAGAAAAACACAGAATTGTTGACATTTTTGCAGATTTATTAAAAAAGAAAAACTGAAATATCACATGGTCCTAAGTATTCAGACCCTTTGCTCAGTATTTAGTAGAAGCACCCTTTTGATCTAATACAGCCATGAGTCTTTTTGGGAAAGATGCAACAAGTTTTTCACACCTGGATTTGGGGATCCTCTGCCATTCCTCCTTGCAGATCCTCTCCAGTCCTGTCAGGTTGGATGGTAAACGTTGGTGGACAGCCATTTTTAGGTCTCTCCAGAGATGCTCAATTGGGTTTAAGTCAGGGCTCTGGCTGGGACATTCAAGAACAGTCACAGAGTTGTTGTGAAGCCACTCCTTCATTATTTTAGCTGTGTGCTTAGGGTCATTGTCTTATTGGAAGGTAAACCTTCGGCCCAGTCTGAGGTCCTGAGCACTCTGGGGAAGGTTTTCGTCCAGGATATCCCTGTACTTGGCCGCATTCATCTTTCCCTCGATTGCAACCAGTCGTCCTGTCCCTGCAGCTGAAAAACACCCCCACAGCATGATGCTGCCACCACCATGCTTCACTGTTGGGACTGTATAGGACAGGTGATAAGCAGTGCCTGGTTTTCTCCACACATACCGCTTAGAATTAAGGCCAAAAAGTTGTATCTTGTTCTCATCAGATCAAAGAATCTTATTTCTCACCATCTTGGAGTCCTTCAGGTGTTTTTAAGCAAACTCCATGCGGCTTTCATGTGTCTTGCACTAAGGAGAGGATTCCATCGGGCCACTCTGCCATAAAGCACCGACTGGTGGAGGGCTGCCGTGATGGTTGACTTTCTACAACTTTCTCCCATCTCCCGACTGCATCTCTGGAGCTCAGCCACAGTGATCTTTGGGTTCTTCTTTACCTCTGTCACCAAGGCTCTTCTCCCCCGATAGCTCAGTTTGGCCGGACGGCCAGCTCTAGGAAGGGTTCTGGTCGTCCCAAACATCTTCCATTTAAGGATTATGGAGGTCACTGTGCTCTTAGGAACCTTAAGTGCAGCAGAATTTTTTTGTAACCTTGGCCAGATCTGTGCCTTGCCACAATTCTGTCTCTGAGCTCTTCAGGCAGTTCCTTTTACCTCATGATTCTCATTTGCTCCGACATGCACTGTGATCTGTAAGGTCTTATATAGACAGGTGTGTGGCTTTCCTAATCAAGTCCAATCAGTATAATCAAACACAGCTGGACTCAGATGAAGGTGTAGAACCATCTCAAGGATGATCAGAAGAAATGGACAGCACCCGAGTCAAATATATGAGTGTCACAGCAAAGGGTCTGAATACTTAGGACCATGTGATATTTCAGTTTTTCTTTTTTAATAAATCTGCAAAAATGACAAAAATTCTGTGTTTTTCTGTCAATATGGGGTGCTGTGTGTACATTAATGAGGGAAAAAATGAACTTAAATGATTTTAGCAAATGGCTGCAATATAACAAATGTAGGGTGAAAAATGTAAGGGGGTCTGAATACTTTCCGTCCCCACTGTATTTTTTACTTTTTGCTATAATAAATTATCCCCAAAAATATATAAAAAAACTAATTTCTTCCTCAGTTTAGGCTGATATGTATTCCTCTACATATTTCTAAATTAAAAAAAAATCGCAATAAGCTTATATTGATTGGTTTGCGCAAAAGTTATTGCGTCTACAAAATAGGGGATAGATTTGTGGTATTTTTATTATTATTATTTTTTTATTAGTAATGGCGGTGATCTGCGATTTTATCATGACTGCGACATTGCGACGGACAGATCAGACATTTTTTACACTATTTTGGGACCATTGGCATTTATACAGCGATCAGTGCTATAAAAATGCACTGATTACTGTGTAAATGTCACTGGCAGGGAAGGGGTTAACACTAGGGGCGATCAAGGGGTTACGTGTGTTCCCTGGGCGCGTTCTAGGGTGTGTGCGAGTGTAGGGGGGATGGGCTGACTAGAACAAGACAGAGATCACTGCTCTCGATCACTGGGAGCAGTAGATCCCTGTCATGTTGCTAGGCAGAACAGGGAAATGCCTTGTTTACATAGGCATCTCCGCATTCTGCCTCTTCGTGTCACGATCGCAGGCCACCGGCGGACATCGAGTCCACGAGACCCACAGCGTGCGGCGGGCGCGAGCTCATGCCTGCTAGCCGCTGATGATGCAACTACGTACGGGTACATTGTTTTGCACACCCGTGCCCCTTTGCAGATGTATATCGGCGTGAGGTGGTCGACAAGTGGTTAAAAGTCAGCAGCTACACATATTCTAGCTGGTGACTTTTAATATTAGCACACTTACCTGTCCTGGAGTCCAGCGATGTCGGCACCCCAGCCGATGTTTCCATCAGCTCTTGGCTGCTACCGCCGCCATTGCCTGTAAGGGAAACTGGCAGTGAAGTGTGCGGCTTCACAGCCGGTTCCCTACTACAAATGCGCAAATTGCGCTGCGCTTTCTGAATGGCCTGGCGGCGGGGGAAGGAGGAGGGGGGGCTGAACCTCTAAGTGATTTCGCCGCGGCGAGATCTCTCGGAAGTGGGGATGGGTACCTGTCAAAAACAGGTACCCGCTCCCCCCGAAAGGTGCCAAATGTGGCACCGGAGGGGGCAGATAAGTGGAGCTTCCACTTTTGGGTGGAACTCCGCTTTAAGATAACAAGCCTTCTCTGTGAAGCAGCCCCCCTAATACTTACCTGAGCTCCATCTCAATCCAGCGATGTTGCACGAGAGACTCTGATGTCCAGGACTCTCTCTCCTTATTGGCTGAGACAGGAGGGAAGCCCCATTGGCTCCCACTGCTGTCAATCAGTCAGTGTCTGAATGGACACATGGTGCTGCGGCTCGGCTTGGGTGCCCCCATAGTAAGCTGCTTGCTGTGGGGGTACTGAACAGGAGGGAGGGGCCAGGAGCACTGAAGAGGCACTCAAGAAGGGGAGGATCTGAGCTGCTCTGTGCAAAACCTTTACACAGAGCGTGTAAGTAGACATGTGCAATTCGTTTAGTTCCGAATTTGTTTTTTAAGAAATGTTGACAATTTTGTTAATTCCGAAATTTCCGAATTTTAAAATTTCGGAAATTCGAAATTTGTAATTCCTGAAGTTCGGAAGTTCGAAAATTCTAAAGAATGAAAATCCGAAAATTAGAAAACCCGAAAATCTGAAATAATAACTAATAATAACTATTAAATTATAGGTATTGGAATTTCCTTTCAAATTTGGCTGTTAGTGATCGTAACGAATACGAATTTATCCGAAGTTACGAACTATCTGAAATAACGAATGCCGCATCTAAATGAATGGAACGTAACGATCTAATAATAATAATAAAACCTTTTTATTATTATTGTTTATTAATAATTTGTTGTGTTCCATTTGTTTAGATGCGGCATTCCTTTTTCGGATAATTTGTAACTTTAGATAAATTTGTATTTGTTACGTTCACTAACAGCCAAATTTGAAAGGAAATTCCAATACCTATAATTTAATAGTTAGTTATTATTAGTTATTATTTCAGATTTTACAAATTTTCTTTCTGATTTTCGAATTTTTGAATTTACGAAAATTTAAAAATTTGAATTTCCGAATTTCGCAAAAAAAAAAAACCCCAAATGAAACGAAAACAAACAAATTTTTTGTCAGTGCACATGTCTACAGGTAAGTATAACATGTTTGTTATTTTTAACTAAACAAACCAAGACTTTAGTATCACTTTAAAGGAATTTGAACGTGGCATGGTTGTTGGTGCCAGACGGGCTGGTCTGAGTATTTCAGAAACTGCTGATCTACTGGAATATTCATACACAACCATCTCTAGGGTTTACAGAGCATGGTCCGAAAAAGTGAAAATATCCAGCGAGCGTGTGTAGGAAAATGCCTTGTTGATGTCAAAGGTCACAAGAGAATAGGCAGACTGGTTTGATAGAAAGGAAACAGTAACTCAAATAACCACTCGTTACAACAAAGGTATGCAGAATACCATCTCTGAACGCACAAAACATCGAACCTTGAAGGAGATGGGCCACAGCAGCAGAAGACCATACCGGGTGCCTCTTCTGTCAGCTAAGAGCAGGAAACTGAGGCTCAACAAAATTGGACAATAGAAGATTGGAAAAATACAACTGCGTGATGCTATCATGTCAATATGGACAAAAATCTCGAAGGAATGTTTCCGACACCTTGTTGAATCTATGTCATGAAGAATTAAAGTGGTGGTAAACAATCACCTTGTAAAATAACCAATTAAGTTTAAAATAGAAATACAGTAAAACCTTGGATTGAGAGTAACTTGGTCTGAGAGTGTTTTGCAAGACAAGCAAATTTTTTTAAAATTTTCACTTAATAAGAGTGGTGTCTTGATATACAAGCAGCGTCAAGTCACAACTGGTAATAAAAGAGAATAGAGGCGCCTCTAAGTGTAGCAATATGGTTACATTTAATGAAGATATAACATTTAGCAACTCACATGGTTGATGATTAAAACAGGCACATCTAAGTATGCAGACATCCGGGGAAAACTGTCCACATAGACTGTCCTCCGCACTGCCATCGACGTTACTCCTTCCACTCTGCGCTCCACGAGCGGTTTAAGCCTCGCTTTCAGATCGCTCTACTGCAGGGTGGTCTTCCCGGTCACGATTGCAGACTGACAGCAGTGAGAGCCGGCAGTGCGGAGGATGGTCTATGTGGACAGTTTTCCCCAGATGCCTGCATACTTAAATGTGCCTCTTTTAATCATCAACCATGTGAGTTGCTAAATGTTGTACCTTCATTAAATGCAGGGCTTTTTTTTCTCAGAGGAAAGGTGCTGGAGCTCACCCCCCTCCCCTGGTCATGCCCTAAGAACCACCCCTTTAGAGAACAGGGATCCAAGTATAATTTAGGGGGCTATACAATTAATTTGTATGGAATTAAATAAAAAGCAATGCAGTAAAATGTGCAAAAAAATTGAAATACTCACCAAAGTAAGCTCAGAGACACTTCCAGATGATTTCAGCAATTCTTGTCATATGCATCTTCTCCTTGCTTCTCACATCAGTAGCAGCGTGACAACCACAAAGTAGCCATAAATCAACATATTTAGAGGGGTCAAAACAGCGTAGAGGAGGACCATTAACTCTGATAAATAGTAGTCCTGAAATGGTTTTTGTCAGAAGGGAAGCTCTGTTGGGATTAACTATTAAATTCATTTGTGAGAAACCTCTTTCACACTTAGGCTCGGTTCACACTGGGGCGACTTGTCAGGCGACCTAGTCGCCTGACAAGTCGCCTCCCGTTCTGTACAATGGAACCGTTCTAATAGGAGCGACGCAAGTCGCTCCTACTTAGAAAAAGGTTCCTGTACTTCTTTTGGGGCGACTTGAGGCGACTTGCATAGACTTCTATACAGAAGTCGTTTTGCAAGTCGCCGTGCATGTCGTGTGCAGGTCGCCTCGGTGAGGCGACCTGCAAGTCGTGCCGCCCCTGTGTGAACCGACGCTCACTGGATGAAATTGGGACACTTTCAATGGCATTTATAAGAGGGCACAGGTCATTAGACACAGTTTTCACAATCAAATATTCTCTGAAAACATCTATCATTTTCCTTCCATTCAACTGGAATCTAATGGACCAATTTCTAATGTCCTCCTCTCCAAAAGTAAGCTTTTGCTCAACATTGTCAGGCCAATGTTTGGAGTCAAGCACCCTGGTGTAGTTGGCAAAGCAGAACCATTTTCAGTGAGCGGTCTACTCTCTATTGAAGATTTATATTTTTCATAAAAAGCATCAGGACCTATGAGAGGCTCATTCTTAGCTTCCTTTCTGCAAAGGGAGATTCCCTGGAAACAGAGATTTTCAGAGGCAACAACTGCTTCTTTATAATAAGAACCTAGCTATGTTCTTCTGCTTTCAAAGAGTTATACAACAGTTTGTATTTTTTTTATTTGCCCTGTAGAGATTTATTCTTCGCTCTGGCAACACCAAGCTTAATTCAGACAACTCTTGAAGAACATCACACATGAGTCCCAAATCCAATAAGATTTGTGCTGGTAATTTTTCTCAATAGGCCTTCATACATACACTGTTCAGTCTTGTCCTGGGCGCAGTGGCGGCTGGTGCTCAAAACTTTTGGGGGGGGCAAACGAACTGAAAAATTCTGAAAAAAAAACCCATCAATTGCAGCCACTGTGCTCATCAAACGCAGCCACTGTACCATCAAACGGAGCCACGGTGCCTATCAATTGCCGCCACTGTACCATCAAACGCAGCCACTGTACCATCAAACGGAGCCACGGTGCCTATCAATTTCCGCCACTGTACCATCAAACACAACCACGGTGCCCATCAATTGCTGCCACTGTGCCCATCAATTGCCGCCACTGGGCTCATCAAACACAGCCACTGTGCCATCATATGCCACCACTGTGCCCATCAAATGCCACCACTGTGCCCATCAAACGCAATCACTGTGCCATCAAATGCTCCCACTGTGCCCCATCAAATGCTCCAAGAGCTGGTAAGGATATATTCAGCGCTGACTAAACAAACAGACAAGTCTAAAAATATATGCTAGCAGACACAAAGGTAAATTCAACAACACCTCAATTCCATAAATAAAAAGCAAACAGTGCTGCGCAAATATAAATGTCCTTGAAACAATAAATCAGATGAAACAGATGGAGCAAATGAAGTGAAGAGGTGGGACCACCAGTGAACACTCAAGACGACAGGGGTTAAATCTCAACGTGATTGTGATCCCTTCACCACACATGGATGGCCCCTCACCTGAAACATTCGACCTGAAACAGGTCATACAGCATATATACCATCTAGTAGATAAACCGATCCAAATGGTGACAGCCCTGTGTTCAGCGTTCAGCACTCATCGGATAATGAACAGTAGTATATGCAAGAAAGTAATAACACTTATAGTGCTCTCTGCTTGTATATTTATTAAAATAAAAGCAAGGTAAAAAATTTGCACTTACAATAACCGGCACTCAGAACTGAGTGTCGGCTGAACAGCGTGTGATCGTGTCGATTAGGCTGATGACCGCGGGTGACGTCATGCGCTCCTGACCCCCCGTACGCGTTACGTCCGTGGGCGGGACTTCTTCAGCGTGGGGCGGTATCCCGCGGGTAGCCCCATCTACTCGGCACTTACCCTGTCTCGGTGGGGCAGCGGGTGATGGTGGCAAGCGGTGTCCTCCATGCTCCTCCATCTCCTCGATGTCTTCTCCTGTCCTCTCCTATGATAGGACGCCTGATAGATGTCCAATCACAGCGCCTTTCGTTTCAGCCAATCAGGTGACGAGTAACAGACCCGAGCACCTGATTGGCGGAGAGGCGGTTCAGTGTTAGGAAAGCGAATATTCAATCGCTTTTCTAACACACCTGGGTGAACTGCGAGCGCCAAGCAGGGCGCTCGCTGTTTACCTTTTTTGACGCCTATTACAGCCTATGGCTCTAATCAGGTGCTTCAAAAAAAAACCCTGCCGCTGTAATCCAGGCGCCTGGTGCCCAAAAAGGGGCTGGGCTCCTGAATAGGGGGTGGCAGCGGCGGCCATGGATAGGTTCATGCAATTCATGAATCTATCCATTGATCATAGAGGGGGTGGCTGGAGAGAGGCGGCGGTGCCGTGCGCCCTTATAGACACACCACCACTGCCCGGGCGGTGTCTTGCTTTGCTTCTTCAAAATGACCAACCAACACTCTGTAGCTTTCCCACACTGCTGACACAGACCGAAAAGTAGATGCCACCCGTCTTGTATTGAGAACTTGTCCGATTTTCAAAAGCTGCGCCTCTAGGTTGCTAGCAGAGGCTTGCAGTTCTCTGCAGTTTTTGGGAGATGCAGAATATAGTACATACAACTTATCCATAAAGGCCTTAAATCTATTGATTCCTGATGTTTGTTTGACCGTATCTCCAACTGACAATTCTAATCTGTGATTAGCACAGTGCCACAGAATAATTAGACGGAAATTTCTCCTTCAACAATTTCCCAACACCGCTCTTGTTGCATCACAGGTGCACTTTCACATATAACACTGATCAAATGTTGTCTTAGGTAATCGTCCATTATCCCATAAGAATGCAGGCAGTTAAGGAGAGAAGTGTAAATTCCTTTCCCATTCATGCTTTCAAGTTGAACCAAATCAAGAAAGAAATTTACTGGGGAATCCATTGCACTGTTTGCAAGAAGAAATCGAACATATACAATCAGTGTAGATTTTTGACTTAAGGTGGTTGACTCATCAATATTATGGGCGATTTTACTTTTTGATCTCATGATTTCATTGACCAAGTTTTTTCTCACTTCTTGTGCGATGTGATTCACAGTATTAATGCAGGCCTTTGCTGAGTGAAGAATGCGGCCCATATTAACACCATTTACCTCCTGCAGATCCATTTAAGAGCAAAAACTATTGAAGGACTGGTTTTCTATTTTGTATGCAGTAAGAAAGATCTTCATAGTTATTTCTCTCTCTTGGGCCAAGTGTTTTAAGCAAATCGTTTCAAGATGTTAATTTTTTCGTTCCAAAAGAATTTAAGGCGGCCTTGTATGCAGAACAAAAAGAAGTGAGCTGCTGTGACCGCTTGGTGCCATAACTGGTTACCTCATTATTTGCCCATTCCTTCGACATCTTCATGCCATTTTTTTTTTCTACGCCAAGAATATCAACTTTTCTGCACACCTTGCACCCAAGCTTCTGATCATGGAAGTCAAGGCAATCGTACTTCTCGCAAAAAGAGTTTTTTGTTCCAAAGTCCAGCAACTTGGCCAGGCAGTTTCAGGACTTTCAAGATAATCTGGATCAGTGCAAAGGAGGACCATCAAGTGTGTCTGAAGTACAACCCCTGGCAAAAATTATGGAATCACCAGTCCCTGAGGATGTTCCTTCAGTTGTTTATTGTTATAGAAAAAAAGCAGATCACAGACATGGCCAAAAACTAAAGGCATTTCAAATGGCAACTTTCTGGCTTTAAGAAACACTAAAGGAAATCAAGAAAAATAATTGTGGTGGCCAGCAACAGTTAGATTTATAGAACAAGCACAGGGAATAAATTATGGAATAACTCAATTCTGAGGAAAAAATTATGGAATCACCCTGTAAATTTTCATTACAAACACTAACACCTGCATCAGATTAAATCTGATTGTTAGTATGTAGGTAAAAAGGAGTGATCACACCTTGGAGAGCTGTTGCAACAAGTGGACTGACATGAAGCATGGCTCCAACACCAGAGATGTCAATTGAAAAACAGGAGAGGATTATCAAACTCCTTAAAGAGGGTAAATCATCACGCAGTGTTGCACAAGATGTTGGTTATTCACAGTCGGCTGTGTCTAAAACATGGACCAAATACAAACAACATGGGAAGGTGGTTAAAGGCAAGCATACTGGTAGACCAAGGAAGACATCAAAGAGTCAAGACAGAAAACTTAAAGCAATATGCCTTGAAAACAGAAAATGTACAACAAAACAAATGAGGAACAAATGGGAGGAAACTGGAGTCAACATCTGTGACCGAACTGTAAGAAACCGCCTAAAGGAAATGGGATTTACATACAGAAAAGCTAAAAGAAAACCATCTCTAACACCTAAACACAAAAAAACAAGGTTACAATGGGCTAAGGAAAGGCAATCGTGGACTGTGGATGATTGGATTTCTGTCTTGACGCTTTGATGTCTTCCTTGGTCTACCAGTATGCTTGCCCTTAACCACCTTCCCATGTTGTTTGTATTTGGTCCATGCTTTAGACACAGCCGACTGTGAACAACCAACATCTTGTGCAACACTGCGTGATGATTTACCCTCTTTAAGGAGTTTGATAATCCTCTCCTTTTTTTCAATTGACATCTCTGGTGTTGGAGCCATGCTTCATGTCAGTCCACTTGTTGCAACAGCTCTCCAAGGTATGATCACTCCTTTTTACCTACATACTAACAAGCAGATTTAATCTGATGCAGGTGTTAGTGTTTGTAATGAAAATTTACAGGGTGATTCCATAATTTTTTCCTCAGAATTGAGTGATTCCATAATTTATTCCCTGTGCTTGTTCTATAAATCTAACTGTTACTGGCTACCACAATTATTTTTCTTGATTTCTTTTAGTGTTTCTTAAAGCCAGAAAGTTGCCATTTGAAATGCCTTTAGTTTTTGGCCATGTCTGTGATCTGCTTTTTTTCTACAACAATAAACAACTGAAGGAACATCCTCAGGGACTGGTGATTCCATAATTTTTGCCAGGGGTTGTAGAAGGCAGAACTTCATCAGAAGAC